>CAXIVR010000008.1:51527379-52127379 GCA_964035755.1 Teleogryllus oceanicus
CCATAGTCGCTTCCTACCGTGCGGAAAGTTGAGGCAAACATGAAACGACTCCGATGACGTCACAGGTTGGCAGAAGACCAGTATCTACGTATGTTGGTCATTAAGAGACCATCTTTTCGTTCCAATTTTAAAAGAATTTGTGTACATAAGCTAATTATTTCTGCATCGTCGGTAAACAAGTGACACCTAATAGTTTTCTTTTGATACTTTCAATAATTTGCAACGCGATATACCTTTTAAGAAACTAAAAGTAATGTTCATTGATGGATTTTTCGAGTACATTTTCACTGTTACTCGTCTCTGTTTGGAACAAGGCAATAATTTATAATTTAGTACATCTAATTCCATGACTAAAGCGATTTTAGTAATAAAACAACAGGGTTTATCTCCCCCTTAGCAAAAGATACCGAGAAGAATTAAATTGAATGAATTTTAACTTGATTTATCTAAAAATATAGGTTTTGGAGTTGAAAGTTTGACTTGCAGACCAATACTATTGTATTTGCATGAAGTCTCTTTTCTTCTAGATTTTCTCCAAGATTTTGACAATCCTCTCCCCCATAACTGAAAAATCTAGGACCGTATTGACAACAATCTCCAGGTTCAGGCATATTTTACTTACTTGAAAGAATAGTTATGGATATTATATGGTATAAAAAAGGATTAAAACTTGTTTTTCTAAGGGTTGAGTATTTGAACATTTAGGTATTTATATATTAAAATTAAAGAGAATACTTGTCAGATACTAATATTTTATTCTAAAAAAAACATGCATTCATTTCATTTTATTTTTCAATTTAACAGATAATTGGTTCAAATGATTATAAACGTACAGGTAAAAAATCATAACTCAAACTACAATTACTTAAAGTACAGTTAATTTTAAACATTATTGATTTTTAAATAAAACACTTTTTGTGTATAAGCTTCTTACCTGGTTTGCTGAAAATTTTTCATTAAATTTCTTAGCTTCATAATGAAATCTTATGTCTAAATACTTGCTCACTACCAGTTTCATGAGTGCAAACACGTGAGTGCATACGCTCACAACGCACAACAACACAAAATACAACTGAAAGGAAGTCGGGAAATCCAATATCCGAACACTGCAATCCAGCCGGCTGCGCTGTTTTTGCCAACCTGTGACGTCACGAAACAGAGTCATGTTTACTTCAAAATTCTCCGCCCAGGGCACCTCTATGTATTCTATGCTCGAAGGCGGTTACTACAGGAAATCTCGTACATTTAATTTAAAATTATACGAGAGAAAGAATACTTTTATACACAAAATACCATCAAAACATTAACATGTTATATCATTGCATTTGTCTCTTTATTATATATCTATTGCTAGTGAGAAAAATACATAGTCCCATATAAAAAATCAAAGATGGTCAATTTTGCCGAAAACTAAAACTATTTCGAACAAAACCTCTACTGCACATTACTTTGCTCCATAATTCCGCATTGTTCAGAGAAAACTGCATTTCGATATCGGAAACTGTTTAGAAGTTATGGGAGTAGCCCATAGTTGGTGGGACTTCCTGTATGTACAATTAGTGTAAAAACGACATGACACTTACGAAACTTTTTATTTTGGGTCTGTGAAAACTTTGCAGAGGGATTTAATACAAATAAGATAAAACAACCCTGACAAAAAATAAATTTTTCCTATATTTCCACAAAAATTGTTTTACAAACCCAAACAAATATTTTGGTACTGATGAAAACCTTGTTTTCATCAAGTCATCACAAGGCGTCTAAATGCGCATAAGAAGTCTTTGGACACTTATAGTTCGAATAAACATATTTGAAAAAAGGCATATTAATATTTTGTGGGATTTCTCTTGGCATCAATAATGGCCTAAGTCTCTGTGACGTGGAATTTCCAATGCAGAATGCAGAATTCATGCAAAATTTGAGGAGAAATATTATTCCATTTATTCGTAACGCTGTCGCCAATTCTGTTTTGTTGCAATTTTTTCTATTTCTAATTTTTCCTCCAGAAAACTATAAATGCTCTATCAGATTTAGGTCCGGAGAGTGAGGTGGAGAGAGCAGTTCTTTTGTTGTCTTGTAAAATATTCAAAGTTTCGTAATGAAAGCCGCGTGCTAAGGATCATTGCCCTGTTGAAAAATGAAAGCTTGTCCTAAATTAATTGAAGCAACACTGGTTTTCAAATTATTTCTTGAAATGTTAATGTAGTCATATTGGTTCATTATAACGTCTATGTAGTGCAAATTTCCGACTCCAAACCCATGCTCTGTCCATTCGTACACCCCCATACTACGACAGAACCACATCCGTGTTTTACGGTGAGAATTAAATTCTGCGGCTCGAACTTTGTGTTATTTTTCGTCCACACTTGACGCCGACCATTCGTTCTAAGAACGGAGAATTGTCTCTCATCCGAAAATATTATGTTTTTGGTAAATAAAAAAAAAGGAATCAAGTCACAATAAATTTATTTTTTCCTCTAAATTTGTTGACGCCTAAAACTCGAATCAGAGTTACTATTCAATGAACAGAACAGATGTCCGTTCTCTTTTTACACTAACTATATGTATTCAATGTATACTATGTGTAACCCTTGATGTCTTCTATCACTTCTTGATGCCCTGAGGTCTTTGCTTCGTGCGCCGGCTGCTTCAGGAGGAGTCGAGTTTGCTGACTCCGTCTGCGGAGGCGCTGGCGGTGGCCTACTGGGCGGAGAGCCTGAGCGAGAACTTGGGCGTGGGCGTGGGGGGGGGGGACGGGGCGAGGGTGAGGACAAGAGCAAGGGCGAGAGCGCCGGCGACGGGATGGAGATGGTAACGGCGACGCCAAGGGCGATGGCAAAGCCGAGAGCACGGTCGAGGTAAGGGCGAGAGCGTCCGCGCGGGGGTGCCTGTGGCCCCGCGGTCCTTCGGCGCGGCGAGGGAAGGCGAGGGTGGGAGCGAGAACCGGTGGGGCGGCGCCGCATCGCGCGGGTCCTTCGGGCGACCGCCGCCCTCTTGCTGCGCGCCGCCGCCGCCGCCGCGGCCTGCCCGCTGTGCCGGTGCCCCCGCCCCCGCCCCCGGCCCCGCACGCGCACGCCCGACGCCCACGACGCGGCCGCCGAGGAGGCCCGACGCATCTCCGAGACCGGCCACTACGACATCTATCAGGTGACCCACCGTGTCGTGCCGCTCCGTGCACGCAAAAGTCCTTTCAGATGAATCCCTCCGAACGATTATTACAGACTGAAGGCCCATTCACAATGCAAACATAACCATAAGCATGGCGTTCACATACGACTACGTCTATACATGCGGACTCATTCACAATGCGTTCGCTTAAGCATAACACGTAAGACGTTAACTTAAGCTTCAAGCTTCTGTGTTATTCTTATCCAAAAATAAGAAATGAACCAAACGAACCAGTACGTTAACTCAAAATCGAATATCGAAATAAGCCGATAGACGAACTAACGCAATCCATGGAAGAGCTCCCCCCATCATGAACACAGTCGATATCTCGAAATCGATTTCAATCCAAACTAATATAAACTAGAATGTTCACAGCCAATAGAAACTCGTATTTTGCTTACGTTTATGTTGGACATTGTGAATACTTCAGTCTATCACTTATGTTAATGTTTACGTCTATGTGTCGTGCTTATGTTTGTGGTTGCATTGTGAATGGGCCTAAAGTGTAGAGTAGAGAGGGCTGCACAGCATTTTGCACTTTCACTAACCTGAGGAGCCGCGCGCGGCAACTCGGGTGCGAATGCGAAAATCGATGAAGGCTGGGGACGAGATTCATCTAGGAGTGGGTCCACCAATTAGATGGAGCAATTCAAACTAGAACGCGTAAATTGAAAGAGCAATCGGCGAGAACATGACGGACACATAAATTTAAAGTAGTTTTACCTTTTGTATTTTGGAAACGTTTTGTCGATGTGACAGTGTCAAGTATGAAACTAAAACGAATATTTTATTTTATATGCATATACGATTTGGACACCAAATATCATAATTACTTGTAGGGCTGATAATAATTTTCTTTGCTACGATGTAATGCAAATAAAGTGTTTTGCTAAACACAAAATTATGACAATGAATTGCTTTTGTTTGATGATGTGTGATACATCTAAAGTTCTATTGCTTGTAATCTAATTTATTAAATTTTACTTTCGAATTTTAAGCGTGGGTTCGTCACACAACATACACTCCTTACCTGTTGCATGTAGACGTGTAATTGTGTACAGAATCACGATTTATGGAAGTTCTATTAATTGAAATCAATATTAGATTGATGGCAACTACTATAAATTACAATACAACAAGAAAAGTTTAACATTTATTCCTGTACATATTACAGTTCTTTCCTTCTCATGAGAATTACTTTTCACTTTGAAACATTAAAAAACACCGTACGGGTTTGGCTATAGTTCGGAAGCTTACGTCAGTAAGCTTACGTTCGTAGTCTAGATCGCTGGTTTCTCGGCTGACTAGCAGAATGATGTCCACGGACTCCTGGGTGTATCGATTCGCGCGTCCATTTCTCAATGAAAAAATGTTCCAGCATGACCTCAACGATTTCTGTTAATAGGACTTAATATTCCCACAAATTTAATACGACTTGCCCTATCAGTTTTTCGTGTGAAACACCTACTCGCGACTGACTATATTCATCTACTTATTGGAAATTTTTCCATCTACGGAGCTACCCTAATGAATATTTCCTCGAAACATGGAGTCTATTTAATTCAACTTCCGACTATTGCATTATAAGATTCCCAATTACAATTTAACATTATAATTTACACAAGACCAAGCTTTCAAACTTTAAACTAAACAAATTCAGTTCACTATAATTTACCTAATACCAGCCTTGTTAAAAATCAGATCGCACCTCACAACCGCTTACGTGAGCCTCTAAATTTTTTTGAGTGAATCCATGTGTCCTTTCTGACGATCACAACCATCCAACGCCCTCTTCACACAGTCTGAACATAATATGATCGGGGTCGTATCCATTTGACACCCAGCATGGAATATTGAACCTTGTTGATCCTAACAATGCGTATTCTTTGACTTCCGAGGTGTAAACAATGCTTGATAGTATTAAAAATTCCTTTCGGGCTAGATAGCTGTAGTCTTTTGATCATATTTTGCCCAAACGTTTCGTCCGCTACTGCGGCAGGCATCTTCAGTGGACGGTGTCACCCAGTATCCTTTTACACAACTCACTGGTGACGAAAACATTTCTTCTTTGTTCACCGCACTGGGGCACTGGTCACTGTCGGCTAGGGCGCTGGTATCGGCTGTTGACGTTTAGGCTTCACTCGACGGAGTGCAGGTATCCATGTAAAATGGACTTTTATCCCTTCTTCTTTTTTATTCAAATTAAATGGATTCTTATAAATTTCGATGGCCTCACGGTGAAGGCGAGCATGATAGCGTTCCATACAGGATAAAATATCAACGTCTTCAAATCTTATGTCGTGCTCACGACCGGAAAAAGCATGTTCGGCTACCGCAGACTTTTCAGTTTGGCCAAAACGACAGTTTCTTTTATGTTAGGAGAGACGGGTGTTTGTGGTTCCATTGAGTGGTCTCAATGTATACCGAACCGCAGGAACAGGAAAATTCTATAGACTCCTGCAGATGATGGTGGATTTCTTGCATCCTTAGCCGATCTAAATAAGTTGCGTAGCTGGGTTGTAGGCTTAAAAATGGTGTCGATATTGTGTTTTTTTTTAGAATTTTCCCTATAATCTCATTAGCAACATCCCTGCCTCAGCATCATCGCGACCGGGAGGTCTTAGGATTCTAGTTCCGACGGTGGTGGTTTTCGACACCAAGCTGTATAGCTGGATCGATTAATTTGTTTGATGAGCGATTTCGAGCGCGTCAACTGCTAAGGTCATTAGCCCCATGTCTTTATCGTCTGAGGTGGCAGTGCTCTTCCCCCGCTGGATGATGAGATCTGGCGCCGACCTCAACGCCTGCTCGCGGGTTTTCCCCAGCCAGGTATTTCCCACCGTTGGGCAGCCGGAACAAGCCCTAAGCTCCCGACCGGTCTTCCGACATGTGTGGTAGTGTAGTTCATGTAAGTGTGAGCGTGTGTAAGGGATGATAATAGAACAAGGAATGGAAAGGAAAGATTGCGCGACGTATGTGGCTCGTTTGTTAGGGTACTGCTCTGGCATTTGCTTGCTGATGATCGGAACCACAAACAAGAACTAAGGATCAGACGAATCAGAGCAGCCGACCGCTACAATTCTCCTCCAGACAGCGGCTGAATTCGACCTAGATTTGTAGCTAGTGTCTAAAATTCTGCCACCGCCGGGACTCGAATCCTTGGACCTCTCGGTCAGATGCACTGGAGTGACATCAGATGATGCCCTGAGGCATCTAAGTCAGTATAGCTGGATCAAATTCATCAACTGACAGTAGTAGAATTCTATCTCTCGACTGAACAGCTTAGTAGTTTCCCGTACTTTCTTCGAGCAATACCAGGCCAAGACTGAGAAGTATCGTAACAAAAGGGCCACGGATCCCTCGCGGTCGTTCTTTGATTCTTGGACCCCCTTACCCATTACACACACCTACACGTAGTACATGCACCACACTATCACACGTGTGGGAAGACCAGTCGGGAGTTTGTCCCGACTGAGGTGATAAATGGAGATAACTGGAGGAGTGGAAACCTGTAAGCTGAAGTGTAGTTCACCAAATACCACGTTCTACCGAGGGAAGAACCACCTCCCGGGCATATAACATGCACTACGCTTACGGATCTAACGACCTGAGTAGATGCACACGAACACAATAAATACCCACTCAAAAATGTTTACCCGTTGTCAGATATGACCATAGGTTTTAGACACTGGTATCGTAATTAAGAATAAGTGATATAATGAACTAAGATCAACAAAATAGGATTTTTGCTCTCTGATTGCATACGTAATAGGCATTACAGGTCATGACAAATGGTCTAATAATTACCTTAGAACTATCACAATGAGATGATACAGCGGCTCTTCCGCCATTCCTACCAATAAGAATGCAAAGATTTCAAAAGGACGTCTCTCTGTTGACAACATAAGCTTTTGAACTGCTCAGACACAGATCCAGATGAAATCGTCCCCCGTCTACTGCAAGGAAAGCAGGCTTAGTAGAAAGAAAACGAGATCAGAAGATGAAAAGGAGGTAAAGAAAAACGATGAGAAGAGAAAGGAAGAGAGAAAAAGGTTATAAATATGTTACTCTAAAGCTAGAAAAGTAGCCATTTATTTTCGAATGCGTTTCTTTATTTTGAGATGGAATTTCTTTCTTTTCTCAACGGCGCAATTCTGATTGAAAATTAAAATTGAAATTTAATATACAAAGTTCGGACAGACAGACAAACTGACGGACAGACATGTTTTACCGACAATCAATGTTTCATTATCAAGGGCCCACAAAACATGGATAATGACAATGCTATGTAGTATTTTGGTGTTAATAGGAATAAGATGCATCCACCTTTTCGTTACCAAGGTCCGACTAAAGATTTTCTGACGAAAATTCGCCATTTTATGGCACACGATGACAATATTTTCTCTTCTTACGAAGAGTCAGAAGTTAAAAATTACTAAATCCTTTTTAAGGGTTTTATCTCGGTTAGAAGCCACCTTCTCCTCTATTAATAAAACTTAATCCCATGAAAATTACCCTTACTGAAATGTTCTCTCACATTTTTAGATATTTTATTAAACCGAATGTTTTCCTCCAAATGTAAGCAGTACCAAACTGTCGATGACTATCAGTATTACAAACTACCGCACACGAAACAAGATGCATCCGAAGAAAAACATTGCTATTTCCAAAAGTATCCAAGTTACATATCAGAGCCTCTGAAATGCAGCTTCACGAAATATTCAGAGAAGATATTTTAAAAAATGTAGGAAACAATTTTTAAAATGTATTTATTTATGACAGTTATTTAATTTACCGATAACACATTAACAATTATGTTTATACTAATTTTCAATAGTAACGAAAATCACCTCACTAGCATACGTCAAAAAGAGCTTTAGGCCAACGAATTAAAATTACATATAAGTACACCAATAGTAAATTAAACAATAGAGGAAAGATTTAGAAAGAAAACACACGAAAATAATGAAAAGTAGAACCAATAAATAGAATGTTGCAAAAAAAGGAAATGGTTACACCATAGTGAAGAAAGGAAGTAATTGGTATTATGTCATGAAACGTTTTTCAAAACATATTCCGTCTTTCACGTATGATCACGCTCTTCGTGCAATTAGTGTTTTACATGTGATAGGACACGTGATCAAGAACATCATATCCTCGCGAGTTTTTGTCTGCAGCAAAGTAATTGGTATTATGTCATGAAAGATTTTTGAGAAGAGATTTCTTCTTTAACATTTCATCACGTTCTTCGTGCGATTAGTGCTGTACACGTGATCCAAAACATCACATCCTCGCGAGCTACATTCTGCAACAAAATAATTGGACACTGATACATCCTCGCGAGTTCACCGACGCTCTGGATCCGTAACGTGTGAGATTCATTTCTGCGTGCTCACACACACATGCAATGCTTGAAGCAATAGCACTGCCGTTCGGTATACGCTATTTCTTCACATTTACACATACCATTTCTCCAGAACTAACAATAATGAATATATTTCTTGTGATAGAAGTACAGTTTCCAAAACATGGCTTACACGAAAATGGGAAAATTGTCACGTTTGACTTGTCTGGACAGAAAATATTTCGTGAACAAGGAGAGAATACATTTATTCTGACCATAAAGCATTGAAGGAATAATATTCTAATTCAACTTATTTATTAATTTATTTGCAAGGTCATAACAGAAAATGCAAATGATTCGTAAACATACACCCATTTCATTTTTCAATCCATGAAAAACATAACAGCTTTACTGAAACATATTAAACTTTTACAAGTAGGACGAAATTGAGATTAAATCAGGGCAACGATAAAATATTTAAAAACCTCACTAAATAAAGTGATGCTTTAATTCAACATGTATGTGTCAGTAACTGGTCACTAAAAAATAGACATTTCCTTTCTTGTAAAGATATTTCTTGTAAATTTTTGTCATTTTAAAGATTCTTAGTATTAGTTTTCTTTTTTTTCTTCCTCTTCAGGCATTGGTCTTTAAGTCCATTCTGTGTTTCTCATGATCATTCTATCTTCTTGACGGTCTTTCAACTGTTATTTTCCCAGGTTATATAAGTATCGTTTTCTCATGAGAACTGAATTCGTTCCAAGTATACTACACAATTGATCATTCTATGTAAGTTGAATACTTCTCATTCATTCACCATTTTCACACAGTTGTGCGTGTGCATGATACTGCCACCCACGTTACGTTCCAGAGTAACTTCATTTGCGCTGGCTGAGTTTTACTTTTGTGCACGAGTAACTTCTGTAGAAACTACATGTTAAACTATGAATTTACGCAGTTTTAACGAAGTATCTTTGTGGAGTCCCAGGTTTGCTATTTAACATTCAATGTAGCGCATTTGGCGGAGAGAATCCCGAGGATGATCCTCCCCTAGAGAGTTAGATGATCCCTGCTGGCGGGAGAAGTTGCGTGAAAACAGTAGCATTGTAACAATCAGCAATGTAACCAGAAATGTATATAGCCCCTTGTTTTGCTTCTGGGCATAAATGAAGCTTCACTGTGTACACACTTTGTTGAGCTCTCCTTTTGCTAGATGGGGTAAGAGTAGAGCCGGGTTGATATTTTATTAGCAATACTATAAAATCAAATCTGTGGTTCGTTTACCGATGCAAAGAAGTTTACCACTCGAGAGCCTATCATTTCTTGTTTACAAACGTTGCTAACCTCGCTTTGCTAGTACTTTTATTCATCATATAACTATATGGAGTAAAATGTGGACTATATGAAGTAAATGGAAGACTCTCGAACTCAAGAATATGTGCATAGATTATACTTCTCCCCCATACAGTTTTTACTGTTCCTTGCTGAAAATAAAAAAAAATAAAACTCACTGGCCAAGTTACCAGATTCTTCATGACGCAACAATTCATAATCCAAGATTGGTCTCCCCTTTGGCGTCGAAGGAATGCAGCACTCTCCGAGAACACGCCTTGTGGAGTGTTTCAGTCCTCACAGAATGAACGTTTTCCCTACTCCCAGATCCCCTTCCGAGCAGGGATAGGTCGACAACAAAACAACGATGTTTGAATTCATCAACGTTACAATGAAAACATTGATGTTAAAAAGTATCGCCCAAAAACAATCAACTGTAATTAATATTTAACTAACAAAACAAACTAAAAACTAAAAACAGTTAACAAAACTGTGCGTAAGTTATCTCAAGGGTGCAGAGTGGGTGCAAGTGCAGAGTTATCTCAAGGGTTGGGTTCCTTTTAGAGTGATGCGGAAGCGTGAGGTGGTCCTGTGCCTACTGTACATGCGTTGCCGTCTTCACGTGCGAAATACGAGGAAGGCGTAGGTAACACCAGGCCATCGGAATCATCCGTCGAAGTAGAAAGAGACTGCCGATGAACATAGTACTGAAGAGCGTGTTCGTTCGAACAGTGAACATAGAATTGACAGTGGTATCATAATTATTTCATATTTTACGGACAAATTATAATTTCATAATTTAACTTTTACAGAATTGTGATAATGGAAGTTTTTCATTTACTATCTAAAACATAAAAACATCAAGCAAAACCATCAATGTTAAATAAACAGCTTTGATCAAACCTTTCTAAATCATCGATGTTTTTACAGAAACGTGCTCATCTTGGTATTCCTCCCATTCGCGCCAGGGGACCCAACTCTCTCCTTGGGCGTCTTCCCTTTGTTAGCTGTAGACTCACAACGGACAGCCTTCTTATTGTTCCGTGGGAATAAGTGGAATAAAGGAAATGGAAGGAAGAGGTTCAGTGTGTGGGACCATTCCATTACATAAAGCAAAAATATATGCCCAATGCGGAATATGAATCTTCCATCGTCCGAGTCAAGGAAATTACCACAAATCGAGGGGAAGAAAGATCCAGTTTACACATGCGAAACAGCTGTCTCAAGAAGAATTCGTCTACTGTGATCGGTGTTTTTTCCTGGTGTCTCCGATCAGTACCGACCAAACTAGATTAGTAATTCCAGATCAGAATCCTGACAAACGGACCACGTACCTTGCACAATCTTCCCTTCCTCATCATCGTCCTCTCCTCTCCTTACACACACACTCACAGACTACGCTTATAAAACTACGCAATCACACATGTTGAGAGACCGGTCGAAAGGTTAGAGCTTGTCGCGGGAACTGGGACGGTTCGCCGTTGAGGGAGACACGAAGAGGAGGAAAATCCTAGCAAGCCGACGTGTAGGTCGGCGGCGGATCTCCCGTCCCAGATCTCAGCTGGGGGCTCGCGTGTGTGGCAGCTGCACTCGTCGGACGTGGCGCAGTACGTGGGAGGGGAGCTGGATTGGCTGCGGCAGCAGGACCGGTGCGTGCTGGCCGCGTGCCCCGCCTTCGTCGGCCCTACCGCCGCCGCTGCCGTCGCTGCCGCCGCCGGCGCGGCCGCCGCTCCCGCGACCGCCATCCACCGCGACCTGGCGGTTTGCCGCCTCTGGCCGGCTGGCCGCGTCCGGCCGCCTGGCGGCCTACGTCCGGCTGGCCATCTGGGCTTGGCTGTTGGCGGCCCCAGCCCCACCTTCACCCTCATCCCCACTCCAGACGCCACCGATGCAAACACCGCCCTTCGATGGCGACCACCACCGTGTGAGTTTTCTTCTTCCTTTTTACTTCTCTACCTTTCTTTCTAAGAAGAGAAAGTATTGTAACCGGAAAACGAATTATCAGTTTTACATAACATATTTACATAAAGGTCTTATTCCTTAACGCCCCCTTCCGAACGAATACCTCCCCTCCAACTCCGTATACCATGTGATCGGAGAACCAAATCCGGATTGCTCCAGATCGGACAAAAAAGGATTTTGGCATAGAATTCGTAGGAAATTGAGTCCCATAGTCTGTTAATCGCGGGAGTGGAAGACCGATGCGTCGCAGCTACTTGAGTAGCGAAACGTCAACTGGGCCCTAGAAGTAGCTTAGTTCGGAAGACGGCATTTGGTTTTCTCGGTACCCCCCCCGCCCGGGGGACGATAAGAGATGAGATTCGACTATTTTGCTCCATTTTGTGTGTACATAATGTGTGTCAAGGGGAATTAAGAAAATACCAAGTGGTAGTGGCCTCGTTATCAATAATAAATTTAATATTTAGTTTCAATATTAACATACAGCAATTATTACAAACAAAATCAAAATTCTTTTCTAAAATATATACATTAAAACAAATAACACACGTTAAACAACATAGTTCAACATATATAGTGTTTTTAAGATAAATATTGTTGGGTAGAATGGTACTAATTTGTGGCATATTCACGAGCACACAATACAGCCTAAAACAAGTGTAGTGACATCTGTAGTAACTGATATGGAATTTTGTTTTGTTTTTTGTGGTAAGCTTTTTATAGTCGAACGAGAGACGATAGAAATGCTATTTTCTGTGGCCAACGTTCGTGAGCATGAATTTTGTCAAATAATTTTTGAAATCAATTTCACTTCAGCTGGAAATAGTTATTTTCTGTATCTTTAATCTAAAAAGAAATAGTTTCCGACAGCAACATAAAAAAGGAACTTGAGGTAAATAATTTGAACCAATTTAAGTTAATAAAGAACTGAAGCTTGTGTATGAATAATAAATTAAATTATTTATTTTTAATTTATTTGGAAATTTTAATTAACTAGAAATTAAATTATAATTCTGTAAATCAAAAAAGTAGTGAAATGATCCGATTATAAGAATAAACAAGAGGGACCGACAACATGACTTAAATCCGTCTCGGAGTCAAATTCAAAGAGATGGAAACTGTAACGACAGTAGTTACAATTGCAGCTGGATGCAACTATCTCTGTTTCTTATGATGTCGAGAAAACCGACGCCATTCTCACTCGCTCTTTTACATTAACACACGGAAATACTCACTCGTTCTTGACGTACTGTTTGCTGGGTTACTAGGACGTATTGGTAATTTTAGGGCATTCTATGTCAGAAGCCGATCGAACAATACTATTTTAGTTATTAATGAAACAAGTTTGAAATTAACATAATGAAAGCATGCTTGCTTCTGCAACACGTGTGCAAAGTGCATAAGATATCTTACTAATATAATAATAGTTCGATACCGTGCTAATATACGATACACGGGTGGTCTTAATACGATACGAGTTTCATACCTAAAAATAACAAAAAGAGTATCATTCTATATTTTATCTACGTCGGCTCCTGAGTCATTTTTATTTCATAAAACATGAAGTTGAACTACATAATGCCGCAGATTTTCTCAGTTTCCTAATCTCTTTCGTCTAGACTATTAGACTTTGATCCACCTACTACCCAGCAGCTGCTCACTATCGGTGCCTAAAAGACCCTTTTCCCCAACCTTTTCTCAATTTATCGATCCCATTAAAAGAGCTACTGAAATACGACTTAAAGACTATTACATACGAGTAAAACATCATTATATATGTAATTTTGTATTTAAAAATTGCAGCCGTCATTGAAAAAATTTTGTTTGAGCATTTCTGAAACTGCGCAACTTTTAGTTCATTTTAACAGAAAATTTTTGAGTTTATGGGAAACTTCATAAGATATTATTTGATCAATATGATTACATTGTTGTATCACTTGCAACTGCAATAATATACAAAATCGCCGTAATGTAAATATTAACCCACGTTAGTGAGAGGCTCGCGTTACATGTGTAATTTTTGAAAACCAAAAGATTACATCAAAATAGCTTTTATGTCATATTATTCAGAGCATATATGTTTATCCGTACTAAACATTATAAAAAATTGGACCCGTTTTTGAGAAATTCTTGTTCTTAACTTTTTTAATTTTGCCGTTCGTTCAGAATTGCGATAACTTCTATTTTTTTAAACTTACTTTCTCCCCCATATTTTACGTAAAATTACGCGAAAAGTACTCAAAGTTTCAAGGAACGTGATCTTATTTCAAAATCTACCTTTAAGGAACAGATTCATTAAGGAAAAATCTCTATCCTTAACATTTTAGTTGTAGGAAAACGTTGAAAAAATTTTGAACTTTTGCAAATTTCGAAAAATAGGGGTTTTTAACAAATTTGAGACCTGCATAATTCTCTTAAACGACCTTCACACTATTCAAAACAAAATTTTATAAAAAACGATGGAGAAATTTTTTTAATTTGGAAAATGTCCCAAGAACGTCACTCAAGAAACGTTCCAAGAAAGTACCCCCAAAATTAAAATATCGGTTTCAAATTTAAGTCATATCGATTATGAAATATTGATTTTTGAGAAAATTGCCTGAACAGTGTAGCCATTAGCGATGTTCACAGATGAACAAACGGACAGACAAAGAGAAAGACAGACGGAAGAACGGACGGATAGACAGACGTGTTGCCGACATTCGATTTTTCGGTATCAAGATCCACAAAACATTAATTCTGGCTACACCACACCACGTGTTACAGGATTTATTTTTCTAAATTTACTGGATTTGTCCACTCTCTCTTTACGGGGGTCTTGTAATAAGAGTTTTCTGCCAAATATTTGCCATTTTTCGCGTAGCTTTACATCTCTACTCCGTAGCGGGAAAGTAAAAAATTGTGCGTTCTTTAGAAAATTTGAAAAAAGATCCCTGTGTCTTCATATAACGTTCCTCCAAAATTCAAAGAATCCGTTTCAGACTTGCATGGCCTCGAGCCATTTTAGAAAGATATGGGAACATCTATTTGGCAAAAATCCTACAAATAGTTTAGGCGCTACGTTCGTGCTTACACACGACGTGGCTCGTGCTCACACACGACGGACCGACAAGCGGACAGATATAAGAACGGATGGACGTTTTGAAAAAAAAATAGTTTTCGGTATCGGTATTTCTGTTAAAATCTCGAAATCAATTTTCTCCAGCATTACATAACCATTTTCTATACTACGTGTAAGACTCGGTATACAGGAACGTGTCTACAAGAAAGTAACTAACCGTGCCACAGAATAGCATCGAATTTCAGGCAAAAAAATGGAACTTTTGCAATTTTCAAAAATGTATGGATTTTAACGAAAATGTCAGTGCCATTCTTTTAAGCGTCCCTTACGCTTTCCGAGGAACAAGCTGACAAAAAATTGAAGCCATCTTTTAGAAAGTTTTGAAAGTGTGGTTGAGGATTCATGTAAAATAATCCCCAAAAATCAAAATATGTATTTCAAGCTCGCAGGGCCTCGAGTTCGTTCAAATCAGATGAGAGAGTATCAGGTTCTTTTTCGGTTTATGCGCGAACGTTAGCCACAAAGGGACAGAGGGACAGTTTTGTGGTCAATAATTTTTTCACTATCAAGTGCCCCAAAACATGGATTATGACAATGTGTTAGAGGAAGTAATTTACCACTACATGTAAATGAACAAGATTTATCCACTTTTCCGTTACCAGTGCTCGACAATAAGCATTTTTCTTACAAAAAATACCCATTTCCACTGCCAGATTACAATACTTTCTCTTTATTACATGCGTAGTTAGGCGAGAAAATAATAATCTGACGTTGCGCGCAGCAGGGGCTGGAGCGTGGGCAGCGGGCCGCCGGTGGCTGCCACGGCGCGCCACGAATCAACTCCGCGCTGCGCTGCGGCGCCTGCTCACCCGGCGCTCGGACAGCGGCTCCGCCACCTCCGGCTGCCCCGGCCCCCACCGGCCCCCTCCGCCTCCTCCCGCCCCAACAGCACGTCCCCCTCCACAGCAGCCAGGATCGACTCCTTCCTGGATCGAATGAAAACTCTCCCCAGAGGAGGCTTTTATCGCAACCTGGAGGTGTGACTGCATCCTGGGACGGATTTAAAGCCTTCCAAACAGCCTCGCAACTTGACTGCTTCCGAGGGTGAATATAAAGTCTTACAAACTGTAACACTGCAGTATTGAGGAATTACTTCTTCCTAGGGCGTAGACAAAAGAATCTCTCGGGAAGGCTTTTACCAATCTCGAGGTATGACTGCTTAGTGGGACGATAGTCTTCCAAGCAGCCTCGCAAATTGACTGCTTCTTAGAATGGGTATAAAATCTTACCAACTGTCACACTCACTGCACTATTAAAGATTTACTGCTTCCTTGGGTGAATATAAAAGTATTAATTTTATCAGTCCTTTTTATTTACAATTCGAAGTTTGACTGCTTTCTAGGGCGGGTGTAAAGTCTTCCAAGCTGACGCCCACACAGCAGTTTTATGAATTGACTTCTTCCAAGGACAGGGAGTAAGAGATCTCTAGATGAAGCTTTGGCTGAAATCTCTATGTTTGACTACTTTCTAGGGCGTTTATAAAGTCTTAAAACTGTGGAATACATTATAGTATTTCATCCGATGTGAAGTCTTCCATCGTGAAGTCTTCCGATGAGAAGTCTGTCCACGAAACGTCTTCTTAGGACGAATACAATGTCTCTCTCAAGGGGACTTGCCGCCATTTCAAGGTTTGACTGCTTCCTTGCGCTGATGCAAAGACTCCCAAACTGACACATTCACTGTAGTCTCAAGAATTGACAACGAAGAACAGACAGCAACTCTTCCAAGCTGTAAATCCCACTGCTGTCCCCAGAACTACTTCTTTCTAGGACGTATACAAAGTCTCCCTAGAAAATAATTTTATAGCAGCCTCAAAAATTGACTTTTTCCTAGGACGAATTCAAAGGCTTCCAAGCCCCACTCCAGTCACATGACTTGAAGTTTCCAAGGAGGAATATTAAGTCCTCAAAACTGCGGCATTCACTACTGACGCAGTGGCTGCCTTTTTCTAGGATGAATGCGAACTCCCATAAATAAAGGTCCCCACCTCAAATTGGAGGGATGAATTCCTCCTAGGACGGAGGGTCTTTCCACCAGAGGCCCCCACCGCAATTGGAGAAATTACTTCTCTCTATAACAGATTATCTTCTCTAGAGCTCCCCACCACCATTTTTCAATGATTGGCATTTTTCTGTGATGAATACAGTCATCCAAACAGAGCCCCTACGGCACTGAAGGATTTATTTCTTCCTAGGATGATGCAATGCTTGCAAAACCAAGGTCCCCGCCTAAGACTTAAAGAGGGACTTCTTCCAAGTGCGAATAAAATGTTTTCTAAGGTGGAACCTCAAAAGCATCTTAATAATTGACTTCTTCCAACTTGCAACGATTCTAATTTAATGGTACAGAATATCATGCCTCTTACGGGTGCCTAGTGAAGCTTTTGGTGAACACGTTTATCAGCTAGTCGACACGTCACTCAATTGATGTTACTCCACTAGAGTATTTCGCAGTGTCAAATCTCCAGACACTAATATACAGGAAAATATCAAAAATGTTTGCTATCATGTCGCGAGATTCTCATGAAAAACTATCAACTTTTTTGTAAATAAATAACCATTGCAAGAAAATTATTTTTGTTATTTATTCTCATAATTGGAGAGGTTAACATTAGAAAATAAAATAAGAAAAAATATTTCCATGGTTTAGATTTTGGAAGATAATTTTTACCTCCATTTCTTTGTGGGTTAAAAGAAAAATTATTTTCTATCTCAATTATGGAAAATTGCCCTAAATTAGCTCATAATTTTACATAAACCATATGGAATAGGATCTAGCAGTCATTGTTAAAACATTGTTTTGATAACGCTCATGCCCAGAGAGACCACACAAAGAATATTTGTGAACGAGAATTGAAGTTTGCTTTAAAACTCAAAGTAATAAACAAGAAAGTCAGTTATAGATGTTTTCTAATTATTTACCGATATTACTAATATTTTCTCAAAGTGTTCATCTCCGCATTTGTGGAAGTTACTCGTGTCGCGATAAGTCTTGCATCAGCCTCTCCTTTCCACTAGAAGTTCCCCGCTGACTGAAAATATAAAGTGCCCCTCTTCAGAAAATTGATTGTTAGTGATTCCGGGCACGTCAACTACCGAGGTCATTAGACCGAGTCCATTACCGAGGTCATCGGGAGGTGGCGGTGATCTTCCCCCGCTGGATCCATCCCCGTGGTCCCCACCCAACACGGAGTCCAACAAGGGAACACTCCATCGGAGTGCCAAGGTTGCCACGGGGATATAGTGAGGGAATAACACAACGCTGCATCACCGTGGATCTCCTCGCTCACCCTGGAGTTCAGTACAAGCCTAGTCCAAGATCGGGAGTGGGTTAGCTCCCGACAGCCTGTCAGAAGAGTCGAGGCCAAAGCAAGCGTATTGAAGCCTACAAGGAATGTTCCCCAAAATACGTAAACAACGTATCCCTAAGTGCAAAGCAGAACATAGTCCAAGGTGAGTAGTGGGGAAACAAAAAACTCCTCAACCACCAGGACACATATTCCCCACGCCAAGGGACGCCATGCACAGCAACCACGTGGGTGGGCGTTTCGCATACAGAGGAGGCCAGTGAACTAGAAGAGGAAGAAGAAAAGAAACAGGATGTTATAAAAAACGAGAATGAACAATGGGAAGAAAATGACTGGTGAAAAAAGGAATACTTGAGAGCCCTCCCTGCATCTCCCTGTCAGGTCGTGGACCGACCCACCTCGACGGGAAATAACTTGTGGCCCTTGGGATATAGATACCTGGTTTTAAGGACCTAGGACGCCACACTTCTGATTTATACACGATGGTAAAATGTGTTGCAACCTAGAGAATGTTAGTGTCGTGTAAGCCTGATACTTCTTTTATACCACACTCTGCGAACTTCTGTTTTGGGGGTCAAAATCTTATGCAGCCTGGGGGAGAATGGTAAATCCCTAACCATACGTAGCATACTTCAAAGGTTTTGCGTTTTCTTTTAAATGTTCAATTTCTGTTCGTTACTAAGCCAATGGTATGCTATGGAGTTGAAGATAAGGCGATGCTAAGGTATGTTTGTCAAAAGTAATGCACGCAGTTAGAGTAGTTTGTTTATAATCAGATCATATATTGCTTAATGTCTTAAATTACACGCCAATCATTGCTTTCATTGGTAAAGCTTACACTTGAATTCCTGAATATCTATTACTGTCTTTGGATATATTACAAATAAATGTAAATCCCGCTAGCTCAGTCGACGGGTTCTTATGAAATAATTGTTGCTATTTACTCCACAACCAATTACTCAATCTGCCATTCATACGGAGTGGCGAGGAATCAGAAAATAATTCTAAAATATCTACTCTAGGATTGCACGTAATGGCAAATGAGAATCAGCTTTCTTTCAAACTATGAATTATAATTTATTATGCATACAAAAGATATCAACTATCATTGATTATTACAATTTATCGTTAGGTCATGACCATTTTTCTCGTTATTGCAATAATAGCGTTATAGAACCTTTTATCCTTTCTTGCCTCTTCGCGCGCACGTCGCTCGATGTCGTCACGTAGGGTAGACCAATCTTCCTTCTTGTTGAAGTCCACGATGATCAGCGACCAAGTCGAAACTTCCTCCAACCGCTTCACAAGCACTGCCTATACTCTTTATCTTGCGCCTCAGATGGACACCTATTTCAAATTGATTACTTTTTCCAAGTCGGAATAATATCCTTCTAATATTCTTTTCTGTCACCTAACATGGCAATTCACAATTCACTGGTAAAATCGCGAAAATATTCTAAGTTCACTTTCCAGTTCAAAAAAGTCCGAGTTTGCAATTAAATGTAAATTTTACAAGTCCCGTTGCACACCTAATGCGGAAATATTCTAAGTTCAAGTTCAATGTTCACTCTCACGAAATATCACAGTCCCATTGATAATTAACCTCAAGAAAAAACGCGCAAGCGATCCGCTTACCACCACGACACGAGTCGGAATGCCCTAATTCCCAATCTGGTCCACCCTTCAAAGCTGCTGTGTTTTTCTCTCTTTGTTGTTTTTTTCGCGTTGCTATGGTGTACCCTGCGCCTGCTTCCGAACGAACTCGTTGTTTCGCGTTTCTATGGTGTCATCTGGGTATTTGCACCACATGAGCCCGCATCTTTTGCAATATCTACAACATTTTGACCTTTATTTGCCTAAATAAAATGTCCGTCATTTTTGGTATGTCACAGTTCATTTGTTACATTATTTACGTTCGAGGTTAATCCAATTGGGCTTCTGTACTTTTTTGTTTATTTTACATGTTTGGGGCGGGTGTTCGCGATGATGGGGTGGGTTATATTGATTGATTGATCAGTGATTCAGCGCGCATCAATTGCTACAGGTATTAGTCCCGTAAGCGTAGTGCATGTTTTTATCGCGGGAGGTGACGGTGATCTTTCCTCGCTGGCTGGTGAGATCCGGCGCCAAAATACGTCGACTTGCGGAGATTTTCTCCATCCAGGTGTCTCCCACCAGCGGATCACCGCCCCAACCGGCACAAGCTCTAAGCTCTTGACTGGTCTCCCGACAAGTTTATAGAGTAGTGCATGTGAATGTAAGTGTATGTAAGTAAGAGGTTAGGAAAGGACAAAGAAGAGGAAGGAAAGATCGCACGCAGCTCGTTTGTTAGGGTACTGCTCCGACATTCGCCCGGTGTTGATGGGAGAAACCACGGAAAACTACTGGTCGGAGCAGCCGGCCACTAGAATCCTCCTACAGACAGCGGCTGAATTCGATTTAGCTGGCATGCTAATGTCGAAAATCCTACCACCGTTAGTTAGTTAATGCCTTATTTTACGTGGCGAGACTCGGGCCATCAGGCCCGCTCTTCGGTCTAACCACGCAAATTTCGCTACGCTCCTTTCACCACCTAGCGGAGAAAGGACATATTATCTTGGGTGACGAAACAGGCGGATCACAATTTTGCTCAGGCTTCTTTTTGGCTTGAGGATCTTTTACATGCAGTAAATCTACTACATGGGACAGCCGGCTTTACTTCCCCTCCGAAGGAAGGGACTCAAACCCTAGTACTTGTCGGTCAGAAGCACTGCAGTGACATTAATTGCCCTGTCAGTGAGTTAGCGGTGAAGAGAATTATTATTTTTGATTTCATGGGACTAGGGTTTCTTAGTTCTTGGAAAGCGTGCTTTCCTTGACGGAATGGTAGTTACATTCTGGACTGAAGGGAGGCATAGAAAAATGTTCCGGTTTAATTGAATAAATTACATTAGGGATTGGATGCGAAAATCGCGCTGAAGTTGATTTTCGAACAAACCAGGGAACGTTATTGTTTTTGCCGAGAAATTTATTTTAAAAAGTTTGAAGGCGATTCAGATTATTATGGGATGCTGTAAACCATATTGGAGTGGAGTGAAAGTGGGGCGAATAATAGTTTTGTACCCCTGAACGGCGTTCGTGAGTTCTAAGTGATGATCTATTGACAAACGTATATTATCGCATTGATTTTTCATAGACCTTAAAATGAAACCTATTTAAATTGTATAAGAGTTGATGTTTTAGGTGTAACGGTAATGTAACTTTTTATCTTTTGAATTTCATTAAAATAATAATAAATATAATAATTATTTTATTATTATTATTATATTAAAGTTATAGACAATGATGTGATGCCCTGTTGTCTTATTTATAAATTCTTTTTTCGTGGTTAAATTCGTGGGGTCGGGAATCTATACGATACTTGTCAGCTCAGCCGCGATAGCTCTACCAGTCGACTACTTTTAAGCACAAAGATCAAGGTCATCGAAATACGTAATCCTTGCCTTCGATCGAATCGTCTTATCCAGTCACGACCATTTTCCAAAGGTCTAAAACTGGTATGCGATAGATAGTTTACGATCCCCTCTGAACTGTCAGCAGACATCTAATCAGAAGTACTGCACACTAAACTCACGTGCCATAACTTTGCATATCAATGCTGAAGTACGCTTGCAATTTAAAAGCGGTTTTAATCCTTTTCGTCCTATTCCATATCGATGGCTAAATGTTAACAAAAGTATCTCAAAATTGCGACTTTTCATGAGAAAAAACGTAAACTTTTCATTACATGCTAATAAAAATGTGACCAATTTTCGTCATTTTTCAAATTTTTTAGGTAATTTCTGTGATAAATGTTGGAATTTGGTTGAAGATGATCTTATCTTTCAGATGACATTATCTCAAAATAGCCAAATTTTGAAATACGTGTCATTAAAATTTAACTATCGATATCTTCCTTTAATTTATACACTTCACTCTTTCAAAAAAGTACCCTTTTTGAAGGCATCATACTATATAACAAACTCCCTAGTGAATTTAAAAGCTTAAACTCAATACACACATTCAAAAATAAATTGAAAGCTTTCCTGTTAAACCATACATTCTACAGTACAAAGGAATACCTACACCATAAACACATATCAACATCAATATAAACTAATAAAAATATTTTTTTGATTGATGGATATAAAAGGATAGATCCAGCCCAAGCATCCATCTCAGGAAGATTCTCCTTTTTATTTATTTTTGCTCTCAACTTTAGCTTTACCCTACTATTTATAAAATTAATTTGTATTTAGCATGAAAACAGAATTCAATTTTATACCTGTATTGTATTTAATATTTGCATTGTACATTATATGATCATATAATGTCCTGACTTGTCATACATGGCTTATGCTGTATTTATGTGACAAAATATTATTATTATTATTATTATTATTATTATTATTATACAAACGAGAATTTGATGCCGTGGGAGCTAAATACTACTATACAAATTAGCACCCACGATATACTTCTCCAATTCATGATAATGCTATCTTTGAAAATGACTACTGACGTGCGCAGTCTAAAACAAGAGGGGATGACTACATTTCTAGGTCCTCGTTTCTGTAAGACCATTTCCTTTTTCATTATTTACCAAATTTCATGGGGGAAAATTATAACTTTAATAAATACATAGGTAATTGTCTTATTGAATTTAGGCCAGACCTAGGAATAATCTAAACTCGATAAGACATTCACTATAAAAATAACAAGGTGAAGAAAATCAGCAGTACTTGTTAATAAATACAATTCATTTTATTTAAAGTTTTTAGGGTTGCCAGATTGCTAGGAGAGCTTCTTCCCCAATTCTCCTAAGTCACGTCAAAAAAAGAGGAAAATTATAGACTAAATATACTTACCGAAAGCGATTCTGTCAGGGGCTGAAATAAAAAGCTTTTTTTGTAAGGCCCCCTTTTTTCGTATGGAGCCCCTTTCAAAATCTTCAGGAGGAAACGGCCCCCTCTTCTCTTTGCGCACATCTATGAAATGTACACAAGTGCTGAAGACAACCCGTCAAGGAAAGGAAGTAGAAAGTGTTTGCTGTCGGAAAAGGAGAGGTGAGTCAATAATGTAGACGCATGCAGCCACGAAACCTCAGACGGCGTCGACGCCCGAAGCACTTACTAGATTTCGTAAGAGTACGCGTTTCCCGCAAGAACAAGACAACGTCAACAGAGAAATGTTTCAAAATTAATATCAGAGATAAATTCCGTGCTACTTGTATCCGCTCGGGCATATCATCAGAAATTGTTCACACGAAATTAGTTATGTTTTCGTACACTGCGGAGCCATGTAACGTAGTAATAGTATTTACAATAAAAACAGTATTGACAAGTAAAATGTGGTCTCTTGAATATTTTCGTAATTTTCCGTTTTGAACGACTTTTTATACTAAATTGTGTCAAAACGTAATTAAGGGCTTGTAGTTTTTTCCCTTTCGATTTTATCAAACGTACTATAAAAATCTCTAAAGGAATGTATAGTTTATTTTTACTTTTCTGGTGTCTTCGTTTATTTATTTCTTTTTTTTAATGTTTTTCTCAGAAAAGTTAAGAAATTTGCAAAAAGATAGTGGAACGAAAATATGGTGTGTGAATGGAAAAAATGATATTTGACTTCATTGTTTGCACTGTCATCGTTCGTGTGCGTTCCACAAGATTCCCTTAGTCCTGTTCTGTCGTAAACCTACTACCTGTTTATGAATTTTCATAACACAGAATGACTATCAAAAATTATCTTTACATGTCCATTTCGTGTTGCCAACATTAGAAATTGTCGGAGAGGATACTGAGAACATTTGAACCACATTCGCTGAAATTTCCATAATGGAAACATTTATACTCTAATTTTTGTTTCAATGGGCGTTTTTTGGAACTGCTTATATTTCACATTCGTTGTGTTTGTTTATTTATTTTTTTTGCCAGTAAAAACAGTTTGTTGTCAACTCTGCTTCCTCCAAATGTTCGTTAGTACAGAAATTGGCCGTCAGAGTTTTGTCGTGGCAGTGGGGCGCGCACTGTGGGTTGTTCAGAATGGTGTTAGTGATTTGAGTGCCAAATTATTTTATAATTGGCTTTGTAAATTTGTTTAAGCCGGGCATTTCTAAATAACTTTCAGGGAAAAAAAGAGGACATAATTAATTCAACTTTGCACATGCTCACCTTGTTTTATACTGAAAAAACCAAAGGGTTTCTTAGGTAGCGGTAACAAAATATAGATAGAGCTTTGACATTTAAAATTTTATTTAAAGGAAGATACATTTGCAAAGTGTTGAAATAAAGAATGGCTTCTAAGTCGAGCAGCAAAGGAAGTCGTGAACCTGGTACCCTGGCGAAAACATATTTGTTCCTGTATAATTTCCTGCAAGTCTTAGGGTGAGTGCTTAGTTTCAATTTCATGTAATATTTTTCAAAAAATTTCGCTTTATTTGTATTTAGACAGCAGTAGAGCGATGCTGTTGTAACTTGAATTTTAATATTTCTAGGCAATACTGCAGATAACAGTCAAGTTATATCTTAATCTTTATTTGTATTATTTGTAATTGTCATTGATGAACATTTACATAATTTAATGTTACATTTCTGATTTAAATACTTTTGTTTCCAGGTGGTCCTATCTTCTCCTCCTCCTCGTTAAACATTATACTTCTCCAAAGAAAGAATCTTTGTGGGAAACTGTAAAATTAACGGTTGTAATATTTCAAAATGCTGCTGTTCTTGAGGTTGGTTTTAGTTTTCAGATTAGTGCATTAAGCATTAAGACCAGAGGAGAAAACCAAATTTATAAACTTGAGATAGATTTCTAATCAAAACTTCTCCAATTGTGAACCATTCCAAACCATGCAATTCTTAGTACACAAGGCCCCAATTCAAAAATGTGTTTATAAGGTCACATATAGAGATAGATGTTTTTGAAATATATCAGTATTAGTTGAAATTATGTTTCAGTTATTTCATGAATATGTGTGTGTAATATAAGCGTGACTAATTTAAATCTAAAAATTATATAGTTATTCAAACTTGTTGTTTTTTTTATTCCATGTTATTTACTCATTTGAAAAGTTAATTAATAAGATGTCAATAAAATATTATTTAAATGAACATTGGATTAAATATTTGTGTTCCAGATTTTACATGCAGCATTTCGTCTAGTCTCATCAAATGTTATTATCACTACTTTCCAAGTGTTTTCTCGAGTAATGGTTGTGTGTGGAGTATTACTTGCTACCCCTACTGGAGCTGCTAGCCCAGGCCTTGGCTTAGCATTGCTTGCTTGGTCTGTTACTGAAATCATCCGTTACTTGTTTTATGCCCTTAATATTGTAGGATTAGTTCCTTATCTTCTTGTTTGGTTAAGGTAAGATTTGAATTCAACATGTTTCTCTTCTGTACAATTTCTAAACAATGCTTGTTACTGATGTTACTTGTTAGTCTTGTAATATGAAATTAAGCTTTCTATGAAATGTCAGCAAGATGACAACCATCCACGGCCTCTGTAATGATTAACAGGCAAATTGGCTTATGCTTTATAACTTATTCCCAGGATTTATTAGTGACCCTGAAAGTAGTTTAGGAACTAAACATCAGAGCATGCTTTTTGCTGCTACTAAGGTTGGTGTGTTGAAAATATTTTGAAAGAGCTTCATAATGGAGCTCAGAAACCTTTTAAAATTTGCAGTGTGCAATTATTATACAATGAATGTTACTATAAGTGTGTTGAGGTTTTGGAACCAGCTGGACTGTAAAAGAGGAATTGTTTCAATGTGTCCTCCAGTGAATTTAAAAGACTGCAAATATTTAATGAGTTTGTGACTCCCCAGACACCTCTCTAGGAACTAAAAAACTATTGATGATAATATAAATGAATAATTATGGTACCTCTTTCAATTCTGGAGTAATTGGTGTATTGTAATATGAAAAAATTAGTGTGAATTATCATAATTTTTATTAACTGTTTTGGACCATCTGGCTTAATTTTGATTTTCATCTGAGAAGACTTATCACTTTTAACTTAAATTCAGTAAGACATTTAATGTACAACAATTGAATATTTCTTTTCTTTCGTAAGTATCATTTCATTTTTTTTCTGCAATGAGTGTCAATGAGGTATCTTAAAACGATTAATATTGCCCATAAATTAAGAACGGTTATTTTTGAGTTTCAAAATTACCTGAATACTGTCATGACCCTACTGTACCCAGGCTTCATTACTGAGAAATAAGTTTACGCAAAAAACATTATTCATTACGTGAATATACAGTCTTGGGCTAAGCCAAAATATCTTTATTTTCTCCTTCCCCTTTTCTTTTTCTATTCCTCTCCTTTGTTTACTTCTTAATCTTCTTTGCTTCCTCTTTCATTGTTTTCTTTTTCTTCTCTTTCTTTTTTCCCCTTGTACTTCTTCTCTTTGTATCCTGGCTAAAATGAATGTTGCATGGTTATTGCAGGAGTCCTGGAATGCAAAATTTTGAAATGTATATTAAAAAATATTTAAAATTTATTCAATATTATACAGCAAAGGCATGTTTAGTTCATGTGGTGAAAGTGACTGTGAAAGTCGATGTACATACTGATGGTTTAAATTCAATCTGGAAACCAAAGCAATTAACCATCTATCCATGTCACAAAATGTTTTGATACTGGTTTCAGTTTCAAAACTTCAAAATTTTTGTTCTCTCTTTTTATGAACATATTTGTTATTTTTTATTCATTACTTTGAACTGAAATTACTTGCATACTGTGTATGTTTAGTTGTTTTTTTTGTCAAGTTTTACATAATACATGGCTGGTTAAAAAACTAAATATAGGATGGCATTATAATATAAATTAAAGAAATTAAGGGAACTGGTTAAATTAACTTTAATAACAAATCCAATTTGTCTTGATGGAGGCTCATCTGTACAGGCAGTTATCTGGTTGTCATTATTCTGGAGGGTGAGAACAAAATGCCACTATATTTTGATTATTATGATTATTTTATTTTCTAAAGATTATTTATGAAAATAATTTTAGCAACTCAATAATTCATGTACACGGCTCATTCAACTTATGCATGCCTTTTCTACACTTAACCACCCGATAATACAAAGCAAAAATTGTAACATTCTAAAAAAAAACAAAAACAAATAAAATATATAAAGTAAATTTATGTAAATAATCTTAAATTTATTAGCTAGAGTGTGCTGCTTTGTTTGAGCTTACATATGTGACAATGATCTTAACTTTATTATTAAAAAATATTCGCTGTTCTATGTCCACATTTCCGTGCTTAATGTTCTATACCATGAGGCTTGGGCTTGCCATGCCATCCCAACCCAGTGGCACAGTTTCTCCGATCAACCCACGCAAATGTCGGAACAGTATATTTACTTGTTGCAAAACGACTAGCCGTATACTGTTTGTTTAAAAATGAGTACAACCTATTATTAGGCAATGCATGATTCATTTACCTTTCGAGAATCAATTACTGTACTACACAAACTTATGCTACAGAATTGTCCACATCTTTGCGTAGCAGAGTGTTTCTTAATATCTTAAGTGTGGACTAGTTATTTCAAATTAAATTGCTACTTTCTAATATTTGATTCACTTTTTTTTAACCATTTTTCAAAGTATCTTACTATGAAGTGAATTCTGAGTATAAATGATCTGCATTTTCAAATTAATTGTACGTTTAACATCTCGAGGACAATGAATAATTATATTTTATTGACGAATATTCTTAACTCCCTTGATTCCAAAAACTATTCAATTCCTTGAACACCACTTTCTGTGGAAATCAAGGTACAGAACGGAGGCCACTAAAATGTCATAATATAATAACTTGCTCATTGTAAACAATACTTTCAGTGGTTAGGTGTCTATGCCTTGTAATCTGAATGTGTGATCAATTTGACTTACAGGTACACTACATTTATAGCCCTCTACCCAATAGGTGTAACAGGGGAACTGCTTTGTTTATATGCAGCGCAATCCTATGTGGCTGCCAATCAAATGTGGAGTGTCGGAATGCCCAATTTCCTAAACTTCACATTCAGCTACCATTATTTCTTGCTTATTGTCATGGGTCTTTACGTTCCCTGTAAGTAGAATATTTTTTAATTTCAAGAACGATTGTATGAATTATATATATATATAATTACATCTACATATTTTTAATTTGGAATATTTTTCTTCTTTTTGCAGTATTTCCTCAAATGTACCTCCATATGTTTGCTCAAAGAAGAAAAGTTTTGGGGGGTGGCAGTGCTAATGCCAAGAAGAAGCAATGAAATAAGACTGACCAAACTGTCAAGTGTACAAAATTTGTATAAGTGGAACATGGTTAAATTATTGTAATTTCTATGTTTTTACATATTGAAAGTATTTGGGCCCACTACCCCCCCCTTTTTTTTTTCTTTCTTTCTTTTTCCTTTCGTCTTTGTTAATGTACCACAGCAGAGTACTTTTTAATGAACTTTGTGTGTTGAAGTGAGTTCATATTTTGGAATTAATTAAAATTGTGTAACCATTTTTAATTATACACATTACTTGTTCTAAGAAATGTGCAATATTGCTTAATTTTAATCTATTTCTTGCAACAACTGTTATTTAATAACAAAATTGTAGCAACTGTTTGGTTTGAATTACAACTGCAGGTTCTTACAACATCCATCAGGAAGCCTAGAACTAATACAAAAATATTTGTATTAGACCAGCTTCTTTTGTTCTTAGGAGAACTGTTTGAACATAAGTGTAATAAGAATTTTATGTTCAATATTATTGGGTTTTAATGGATAGCAAAATTGAATATGATCACTTTTTGTTAGAAAAACATAAACCTTTACCTTTAAAAGTATTTAAAATATCAATCTTTACTTAGCATTGTTATAATGTGCTCTCTTGTTAGTGAAATCCATCATATGGATTTTAAATTAGCTATTATTATAAGAATTTGTTTCATTATTTAAAGATATATTTGTACTGCTTTACAAACAGTCTACAGATGTGTCAAAGGGCGCAATGAAGCAAGTCAAATACTAATTCATCAGGGATATATTCTAATCAGTTTTGATGTAGATTGATAGGTTTGACCGTCCTCTGTCCACTTGTGAGCTCAATTTAAGACTGGAATCTAAGAAGTCATGTCAAGGTTTAGATAAATATTGAGAAAAAATATACAAAACGTTAGGTAGAAAATCATTTACAAAGATTTTAAAGGAAACTGTTGAATATCCAATGAATAGCATTTCTTTGCAACACTTTCAGTAATTCTGATATTGTTATTTTTAAAAAGGAAATTTACACACTTCAGAACATTTTATAAAAATTAGGCAATCTAATTGTAGTACATGGAGGCGTAATGCATACACAATAGGATTGACTTTGACATGATCTTACTATTTAAGATTGGTGGAAATAAGCTTTATAAAAGGGACTTTTAGCAAAATCTTGAATCTCAAAAATTTGAAATCATAATATCTCTAGGGTGGAAAAAATATACTCTTTTGTGAACAAATGATCCTTCTGGTAGCTTCAAAAATTTTTTTGTACAAGCGATCAATAGTTATACATGTGGCATGTTAAAATAATTGTTGTAATGTGTAAATTCTTATTGAAGCAAAAGAAAAGAACACACATTCTACAGTGCCTTTATCTAATAATGAGAAATGACCGTTGGCAGCACATGTGAATAACATTTTTGAATATGAAAGATTTACCAGAGTGTAGATTTTGAATGCTTGTGAATTTTCATAATCCCATGTGATCTAACAAATTATGAGTATTGGTCCTCTGTTCAATATGCATCCTATATTTTAACAATATTGGAATGGGGTTACAGTTCCCAGTCCGTTATTTTCATTAAAAAGCTTAATTTTCCAATGGTGGTGATATGTTTGTTGAATAAACTCTTATAAACTTGGTGATAGATCCTTGAATTAAATATACGTTAAATATATTTTAAGCTGATAACTGTTCACTTAACAGTGATCTATATTATGTTTTTGTTTCTAATTTTTTTGGGGAGTATTTGGTATACAATGTAATGAACTGTGGATGAGGGTAGAGAAATGGATTTTCTGTAAGAGTATGTTCTAACTTAGAATGGGTTGTATCATGATACAGTTGACACTGAATATTTTGAACTCCCGGGGACAATCATCTTTGGTTCACTATATCAGATATGCAAAAATAAAATAATTTCTCAGTAAAATATCCAAGTACAGCTACAGATTTTTATTCATAATTTTTGCAAATCCTTCTCTAGATTCAGTGCTATCTTTACACTTGTTTCTATATTATCCATATTAAAAACATCTTAGTGCAGTCTTTGTACTCTCGAATGACCTTTGTGCTGTTGGAAATCTTTTTTCATTTGTATTCCCTTTGTCATCTGATTTGAAAAACTGGACTCCTTTTCTTCTGTTCTGGAAAGAATTTTCAAAGCATTTATGTAGCCAAATGAGATTTCTCATAATTTTTATTTTGCAGTCTGGCATCAATGAAGTCATCAGGATCAACAGAATTGCCTTCGATGAGCTGCAACTTGTTCCTTGTTCCATTTCATTCACTGTAAATGCTACAAAAATAACTCATGAGATTCTTTGCCAGCAAACGTTTTGGCTATTGAAATTCATAGTCCTGAGCTGAAGTATTTTTTTTACTAGAAGTTGTTCCTATGTTCACTACATCAGCTATGAAGAGTTCAATATAACTGAATCATCTAGTATTTATTTGTAACATACATGGATTGGGACTAGTGACATTGGTTGACGATAACTAAAAGTTCACTTGTTCATTATATCTAAGTCAACTATACTATAACATTCAACTGGTCAAGAAAAATTGTTATCCTTACCGTTAGTATTCTGTAACAAAAATTTCAAGTTGAATACAGTATTTCTCATAAATATACCTTAAACACAAGAAAAATGTGAAGGCTCACGAATTGTAATTAGCAATTCATGTGCAACAAAACTAATAACCAGTGCGCTGAAATTTCTTTCAGGGCAATGGAAGTTTTTTGTAATTACCATTCTAGAGAAAAATTTTTTTTTCACTGTTAATTTCTTTGCGTTTATTACTTTCTCATATACTTACGTGTAGAAAATGTCATGTAATGCTGCAGAAAATAACTTTAAAGATTTCAAGAAATCTTGTTTTAGGGTCCCCTGATACTGAAAAGGTGTTGTTTTGTTTGTTTTTTCAAAACATGTCTGTTGGTCCATCTGAAAACACTAGCACCTGCTCTATGGTATTTTTTACAAAATGAATATTCAGGTCAATCTTGCCTGACTTAACAGCTCCGTGATTTTGAAAAAAAATTCTTTAAATTTTGCGAGTACTTTACATGTAGCCCCTGGTACGTTTTATAAATTTTCTAAGTTATGTCTTCAATGTTTTCTTTAAATTTCTTGTAAGAATGGAGTGAAATACTTTATAAATATTGCCAAGTCCTATTTTCCGTGTTAATTCTGAATATTCGTAAATTTCAACAGTGCATATTTTTTCAGTGGATTCCTACCACAATATTGAAGATAGCACATTTTCTTCAAATTAATTTTTTGAAAATTTTAATGGCGTTTGAGCAATTTTGAGTGAAATGTGGGCAATATTAAAAACAAAATGTTTTCAAAAATGGCTCAAAATTGTTCATTTTAATGTTTTGTAGGGATAGAGCAACTGCACTGTAACAAATTCATAAACCTCATTTCCCAATGTTCTTGTGGTTTTTCAAAAAACAATGCATTTAAAAAAAAAACACACAAATGATTTTTTTTTATTGCTCTCATATTAATATTTACGTTTTGCTGATTTGTATTCATTATTGCATTTGTAAGTACAAGGGCATTAAATAATGTTTCTTGAAAACTCAAATTTTCATTGGAAAATGAGCTTCTTATTGAGCATTTCCAGAAACACTCAAATGCCATTTTCTTGAAAACAGCTCCAATTGTTTCTGTGGATAATGCTAAATCCACTGTATAAGATGTCATAAATCCCTTTTTACTGAATTCTTTCAATTCTCAAAAATTAAATAAATGCATTTTTTAAATATTTCTCACATCCTTAGTATTACATTGTGAACATTTCCTATAAATTATTGGATATGGAGTACAATTGCTTCAAATAATTTCTTATGAAGTTGTTTGAAAACTCAAAAGTATTGGGTGAAAAAGAACTTCTAAATGTTCATTTTCAGGTTTCATTTTCATGCGTTTTCAGGTGCACAAACAGCATTTTTGTTAAAACTGCCCTAGTTTTTCAACAAAAATGTTCATATAGGATCAGATTTTACTCTTCTATAATATTCTTAAAGTCATATTTCAATTTTACCATTAGGGGACCAAAAATTTGAAGAAAAAGAAAGTGAAACGATGACCTTTAGATGCCAGTAGATGTCAACTGAGAAGGGGTTGGGACAAGCAAAAAGATAGCCCAAACTTGAGAGACAAGGAAACTAACTGGTTAGGCAAAGTGTGTGCCATTCTGCAGCACCTGTTTTTCTTCTCGCTTGCATTCAGTAGCCAGTTTTGTAGCATGCCTGACATTTATCAACTTACCAATTTATTTTCCCAAAACAATGTTTTGCAGTACAGTTCTAATGATAAGTGATACACGATCAACACTTCTTGATGTTTTAGAATTACCGCCCAACTGTGATAGTAAGCTCAATTAAAAACTAAATGGAGATTTTAATGTGTTAAATTATTCTCAACTGAAGAAATTCAGAAAACATTCCAATATTTAGTAAGATGTAAGTATTCTTTTGCCTAGTTTCTACCTACTTTTTAAACAATTTTTAAGACCTGATGGTTGTATTGGTAGTTGGTAATTTGGAAGACCTGATGGTTGTTTTGTGGTATATGTAGTAGTAGTAATCATGTAGCAATAATTTTTTTTATGTACTGTTTGATGTTATTAAAGTATGGTTTGGTTCTATTTATCTAATTTATATTCCTATGAAAGCATGTTATATTTACAATTGAACTTGTTTCCAAAAGGAACTAAATCCAACTGGTCAAATGTTACAGGATGGCGAAAATATTTTTTGTGTTAAATCTACATTTCATTTTGAGTTTTTCTGTGGATCATAAAGATTTTCGTGGCAAATTTTTAAGTTGTGTTGTATTTTATTCCGAGGTTATAAGAATTTGATTTTTGGATTTGGTACGTTTTGGTAAAAAAGTAGAAAAGTTGAGTATAGATTAAGACCAAATAACAATAAAGGTGATATTTTTAATAATATTTATAGTTAACCTCCTCCTTGAAGCATGTTTAAATTTTTGAAAGTTTCAAAAAATAATGAATCTTAACATTAACTAGATGTGATCTTCATTCATCATTGTACACATCAATGCCAGTTTTTATCTTCATTAACTATATTTTCTTCCACAGCTCTGTGTTTTGCAGATTTGCTACATTTTGCCATGAAACAGGAACACTGGACCTCAAAATAACGAAATTGGAAGTTTTTATGAAAAATAAGATTTTGTATTGATTTGGAACCTTTTGGAAACAAGCTCCTCAATAAGAGTTTACAGTTCAATGTTGTAGCAGAATCGTTAACAACTTCTTCACAACACTGGCCTGAGCAGCATATTTAGAGTGTCCAAAACCATTTTACCAAATAGCAAAACAGTTGAAATTATGTACCAAGGGTTTCTGATTAACCACAATACTAAGCAAATAAATTAAATTAAATACTTAAATTTTTAAAGTTAATTTGTCAGAAACATTGGGGGGTTAAAGAATGGAATTGAAAAAACAGTTTTACCCCTCCAGTGCAGAAAATCTTTACAAAAGCATTTTAATAGTTCCGGACATATTAACCTGGCTTTTGCATAAAAGCCTAGAGATTTACTCATGTTAATGAGTTGTGAAGGCCAAAATGCACTTGTGAAAAATATTTTTTGGTAACTTTTGTATACTAATGACATTTAATGCACTTATTGAAGAGATAGATGGCATATTATTGATATTTTTTTTTTTTGGTTCTGATTGTCAGAAAGTATCTGCATGATTAGCCATATGGAAATGTAAGAATCCCCATTGTTTTTAGATGGTGAGGAAATAAAATAACATTTCATTTAGTGAAGTTCAGAGATACGTCTTAAAACATTCTAAAAATGGTAACCTTTTAATGAATTTACATGTACATTCAATGATATGGCATTTCATTGGTTGACTTAAAGAAAGCACAGAAAATTCTGTATTTTATTTTACAACTCTTCATACATCAATTTTGTTGTAAGTTCTTTCTCAGCAATGCAAACTGGGTCATTTTAACCCCACAGCAACATTTGACCTTTAGTTCCTTGAACCCAATGCTCATTTTATGGATGAAAATTCCAGGAAAGATAATCATTCATTGAACATGTTATTTGTTGTAATGTTTCAAATCTGCGTATTCTCTTTACTTTTTATAGTCAGCAGGACCTAAGAAAATTGCAGGCAGGATACTTAAAGTAAATATATGTTAATACATGTATTACATTGTGGGAAAAAGAAGTATTTTTGAATATTCTTTAGACACAAGCAAAAGTGGCACATCATTGTGCATTGAAAGACTGCAACACTAATCCAAATAGCACAATCCTGAGCAACATAAAATTGCCTGTACTATACACATATAGACATGTCAGCTTTTTTGACTTTTTTTTTTATATTAATTCACTACATACAGATTCACATGTACAAATCATGTGTGTATTATGTCAGCTATAGCTGAATGCAGTCAAAACTGGGCATTTGTATTTTTTCTGTTGCATTAAGATTTATCTAAACATTTGAAAACTGTTCCTTTGTGTTAAAAATTGTAGTAAAAATCTTGGAGGTACTATGCATACTTGAAGAGTAACAGCCTAAAAAAATGGTCTATGGCAGCTTTTAAAACTTACTAGAAAAGTTAAATGCCATTGTCATATTTTGGTACTTCTGATATTAAAAATACTCTAAATTCAATGCTATTGCAACAAGACTAGGTTTGTAAGAGGGACACGTAGGCCACACGTCACCTTAAAATGTTCCCACCATTGAAGTCTAAACCAGGAACTACATCCCAGCCTACATGCTCCCCAATCCAAGACATTGCTCTACAATATATCACATCTTTAATTACCACACATCCATAATTGTCGGTGCATGAAGCATTTCATTTAATCCACTTTCATCACAAATTCCAGAACACATTTCAGATTAAATTAAATGTAAACAAACTAAATTGTTGCAACGGTTATTCCATTGTAAGTACATTTAAATATCTTATAACAATCACAAATTAAGAATTTTAGGAGTACATTAGTTAATTTACTTTCTCTAGGAAAGCTACTTAAATATTGCAGTTGTATCTACCAATGCAATAAATACTTTACAATTCCACAAGCACAAAATTAAATTAACCAAAAGGAACAAGGGCATTGGTGTATGATGTAATAAAAACCATTCAAATACACAGAAAGAATGTATTAAATCAATTTTACAAGAATTTTACTGGGGATCACCAGTTGGCATTGATCTAATTATATCTGAATCACCAGGATCTGTAATTGACAAGGTACACACTCTGAAGTATTTTCCACATGCTGTGCCAAGTTCAATATTGTTTCCAGTGTAGTGATGTACTCCAGTCTTTGCCAGCATTGCATAATATTCAATTTCTGATTTCCTGAAATTAGATAAATACACCTCAATAATATCTCACACACATGTACATCCAAAGCATTCCACACAACTTACGTGACTTCAAATATACAAAAAAAGAATACACTGCCATACAAAAAATTTGGAGCAGAGTATTCTTAAGAGACTACTCCATAGCATTCCCTTATAGAACCCTCCCCTTCCAACTAATGGCAATAAGTATTCACACACAGCATTTAAAAATACCTTGTATGAGAATAATTACTGTATTAGTCGATTTCAAAACTTAAAAGGGAACACTACTTCTCAGTCTCACCTCAGAGGAGGGGTATTGTTGGCGATGATCACTAGTTTCGCCTTGCCCTGCCTCAATGTTTTTAGAGTCTGCTTGAGTCCGAGAACATACTTCCCGGACTTCATAACAAGAGCAAGCCGGGAGTTGATGCTCTCCATCGCCTTTTTCTACAATTAAAAAATTATAATATGCGTATTAGAGAAAGATACAATGCAAATTTAAAATACATGCATCAGACCACGTGTCCCAATTCCTTACCTGTTTCTTTTGAGTCACCATTTTGACGACTTTAAACTAAAACTGAAACAAAAACAAGGAATGAGTATTCTAACACCAAACCAATAAATGAAAGTAACACATTTCCAACACAAAAATCGAAGATTCTTTCCTAGCTCACCTCGCACACAGAGAACCACACCACACGACGGAAACCGAAGAAGCTACAAAGACCGAAAATGCAGCCACTGTTCCCAATGGACGGAAGCACGGAACATCTACAAAACAAAAATGTCGGCGATGTTTATTCTTTGGAACTTATACATTGGCTTTTTCAAAAATATACTTTGTTTATTTGAAACTAATGTTACAAAACATGTATCTTGTAAATTAAAAATTGGAAGCTATTAAAAAAGTAGACCTAATTCTAATTATTAAGAGATATGACAATATATATTTTCGTGGAACGAAAATGGCGACAATCAGCTACTGCGCTCTACGATCCAATGTTATGACGTATCCAAATATTACTACGCATGCGCTCTCGCCAAACTTCCCGGAGTTGGGTGCAGCCGCCATTGTTTCTTGATGAAGTGATTTGTGCTTGAAGTTTTATATTATTTTAGCCAGTTATTTGTATATTTGTGCTAAAAGGACTACTCACACCTGACTTATATATTATTGACTTTTTGGTTTAAAAGACTTTGAATCAAGAAGGTAGCAGAGTGCAGGAATTAGGTGATGTCAGCAGGCGTGTCAGACCAGGTAAAGAAAGAATTTCTGTCTTGGGCGTAGTTGTGTAAGTGCCGTTTTCTCGGTAAAAACGCTCCGTCAAACACATCGCTCATCGTATACCTTTATTCCTTATTTTTCATGGAATCGTGACGATGGCAATGCAGCGGATGAAAGGACAAGGGAATCAAGGTAAGTTAACCATTGCTGTATGTTGAGGCTGTCAAGTCATTTTATAAGCCACAGTAGATGCGTGACGAGTTAGCGAAATATTTCACTTTTGACAAGCTTTTATGTTTACTAGAAGTAGAGGTAAATCATAAACGACGCTGTAATGTTTATTAGATTTTCAATGCTCTGAAAAAGATACAAGAATACTTAGATGAAATTACTATGACATTATTCCCAATAGTTGATTTCGATCTTGTAATAAAGTCGTGACAATTGTCAAATATTCATTCTAATCTCGTCTTTACAACATCAGTAATAAACGTTATCAAAATAATTTCCATTATGCTGTTATGTTTTGTTGTGGATCTTTGTAGTTGAATTCTTTGTTACAAAGAACTGACAATATGTGTAAAATTTCAGTTTCAAATGGCCCCAAGGACCACGTAAATGAACATGAAGACTTTGATTCATGGAGGACACAGCATCACCAGGTGAGACCTTTTTGTTTACATTGAAGGGCCCATTGAAAACTGTTGTGAACAGGGTGCTGTTAGTTGGAAATGATGTGAGAATTATCAACAACAATGTTTGAGGAATATTTGTAATCATAATGCCTTTTCTTTAGTTTTTTTCTTTTGTGAACTTGAAATTTATGTATTTGTCCTCATTAGTTCAAATTTTAATAACGTGTAGTTTAAGTTATAGAACAAATAGTTAAGTTTTTGGCATACTTATCTACAGTTGCTGTGTGATTAAAATTGTTAATGGGTATTACTAAAAATCTTTTCGTGATTGTTTTTTTTAATTGAGCTGCAAGATACGCTGATGACTTTCTTATAATCTTTTTGTATAACTTAACTTCACTCTGTCGCCATCTTTTGTGTTTTGAAATCAATTATTCCAAAACAATACATGTAGGAACTTTTTATTGCAGAATAATAGATTGCTTGAAAGATTTAATGACAATAATATCAAATGCTTTCAAATTTAAAATCTTGTTAGAATAGGAAAATTGAGTTCAAGGAAGCAGGCTAATGGACATTGAAAAATACAGCCTTAGACCTAACTTGGTGAATTCTATTTAAAATTTTCAGTTTCAAATTGGTATTTAATTTTGTGGAATATGCCAACTTCTTGTTCCTAATTTTGTGCCAATATGCAATTCCCCTACTCCAGTAAACCTTTTTTGTTTTTAAGAGGTATATTTTGATACTTTCATGTGGTGCCGTGCTTAATGCATTTTTCTTTAAGTTAAGTTTATTTATGAATTTATAGATTGTTATTTATACTTGGAATATTGCAGATACTTATTCTTTGAAATTAATGGAAACCAATGAAAATTAGCACTTGTTTGAACATATAAATGTCTTGTTTGTAACATAATTGTTTCCCACAAAAGCCTTTACTGTATTGCTGTTAGAATTATTGGACCTATGTATACATACATACAAGCATTTATTGCTACTAAGATACGTGTGATGACTTAGATAAGTAAGAAGATTGTTTGGGACCACCTTTACAATTTCATTAAATTGTTCTAATAAAGGGATCAAAGTGAATAAATCTAATTTTATAGCTGCTCTGGGAGTATTTTAGTGAATGCATGAATAATTAGCAAAGTGTGTATTCTGTCCTCACTGGAGAATCAATTTTTTCTATGTTGCTAATCCTGAATTCTGTGCTAGAAAATCTGTGAAGAAATTTTGGTGGAAAAGCTCTTTGTAAGGCAATTGAGGAAATATACTGTTACTTTTTTTTTCTTTCTTTCTTTTTTGCTAAGTAAAACATTTATATAAAGTTAGTTGTTTAATGGTTAAAATCTATGGAATGAGAGTGTTTCGGTAATTATATAACTATTTCTAATTTTAAGCCTCGTCCTTCCTCACCTGGCTCTAAAACACAACCTAACACACCTGCACTGTCTTTTGTTTGGGGTTAATTTTTGGAGGATATACTTATGTTTAATTGAAACAAAAATGTGTGCTGAACTAATAATTTATCAAATATTCTGCAGTAAAAAATGGGCAAATACAGCAAGGTAATTTTTTACAATGTGCGAACTCCCATTTTGTGTGTGAAGTATTCCGAGCTTGAATGGCGATTTACTGAAATGAAGGGGAAAATACAGTATGTAATTAAGTATATTGTAATGGAGGCATAGATCTAATTTATTCTTCCATTATTCATTTAGATGTTTTTCTAGTGCAATGTTATTACTTTCATCAGTACGTGACTGAATGAGAAGTTTTCCCAAAAGATGCTAATCTCATTGCCGTTTATGTAATAAAAATACTGAAGTACGTCGTGTGGCTGGCTTACTAAAATTTTAATTGTGTAAATACGGGTATGCCACTTTGTACTATATGGAGAAAGAGAGGAATAAAATGTAGAAGGGCAAATACATAGTAAAAGTATATTTACGTTTGCCGAATATTTGTAATCAGTGTTTTGAAATGCCGGGAGCGTCATCTATTTACAGTTTTGTAATTCATTGTTTGCGAGTAAAGCAGGAGTCGTCGCGTAAACAGAATGGATGGGGGCGCTTTATGCACGGATGTGGTTTACGTCAGCGATGTGCTGACTTCGCCTGCGATTTCCTTCAGACTCCAAAGGACTCAGCCCATTTACATATTTAATTTCTTATTGCAGGTACTAACAACCAGCTTGTAAAATTTACGTGTTTCATGTAGGCGAGTAAAACGGGGGTTGGGCGGCAACTTCCCTAAAATGAACATAGGTTCAATCCAATTAAGAATCACCTGACTTTAAAGATGTACGACATGGTGCTAAGGTAGCAGCGCGGATACGGAGTTTTTAAAATGGTTTACAGTAAATGGATAAATCGAACACGTGTGGAATGCTGTGTGAAGGGTGGTGATTCAAAAAGTTGTACGTGGTAAGATAGTTCGGTTCCTCCCCGCCCCATTTCCTATTTGTCCACCTTCGCTCGCGCGTTTCCAAGTCGACGGCGAGGCTCCGCCTTCTACATTCTCGTTTAATATAAAACATGCGAGAGTCTAGGCCACACAAATGCCCAAGGCTTTTAACAAAGAAATACTGGTACAGCTTGTCCTGACCCCCTTGCGTTGCGTACTATTTAAGTGTTTCTATACAACGCATTCCACACAGTTCCGTTTCTCCAAAAGTTTTGGCTGTTTATCAAAAGAACACACTTGCGCGGGAAGGAACCTAGGAGACGGCGGCGGGGTGACGTGGCATAGGTGTTGAGGCGGGAAATCCGATAGGGCCTGCGGCAACGGGAGCCTGGGCGGCGCAGCTATCGGCCGCCTGCTCCTCCGTCTGCCGGCGCCGCGCCGCCGCGGCCGTCTCTCCCCTCCCTCTGTGCGTCCCCGGTCCCCGCGCGGTGTTTACGGCGGGGCGCCGTCGTGGGTTACGTCGCGTCGCCGGACTGGCGGCGGACCGGTCGGCCGCTGGGCCGTCTTATCTCTGGCGATAACATCGGGGGCCGCCGCGTGCCCGTCCGCTACGACCGATTTCGTTCGCCGGATGAAGCTTCGTGAACGGCGGAGGCGTGCTGTAGCCATGAATGTAGGGCGTTCTTTGTACGTGCTGGACACAGAAAATAAATAATGCGTCTTGAAGAGTCGCCTTTGCTGGTTGAACATTCGATTTTTTTTTTTAATTTAAAACTTTTAATTGGTAAGGTTTTTTTGGGAACGATTCCAAAAGCAGTCGTTTCTATGATCGTTTTTTCGCTGGAGATAAGAGCGATTAGTACGTTAGCTTATCGATGAAAGTAGGGCCCCAAAAACGTAAGAAAAGGCATAAATGAGTAAAATAATTGTAATTAGAACGAAAACACTTTCATTTTTGGATGTGAACTCTTAAATACTAATTCATAACTCGTGTTGTACATGTTGCTAAGGGGCAACTCCTTGTATTTTTCATTGTTTTGGGGATGTTTAAAACATTTATCCGCCGTTTCTGTATCAGTTCTTCACAAAAGTTCTGTCGAAATTTCTTTTGTTTCTTTTCTCTTTCTACTTTCAAAATACCATTATTTATTAAGACTATTTATTCCATATGTATGCATCGCACGGTAAAGTGTTTTCCACTTTCGGCATAAATATCGTAATCATAAATACATGTGAATGGGGAATGAGATTGCTGTGGCCATTCATTTCACATCAACTTTTTGTTATAAATTGTCACTGGATGACGGGAGCACGGCCAGCCTCACATTCCTCCCACATGAACCATTTTGACGTGACGGCCGTAGGTGTTGAGAATTGTGGATCCTTTAGTTGAGCATAAGGAACAATATTTGTTCAGCTAAAACAATCACTTTTGTTTATTGAATATTTTGGCTTGAGTGGGGGTGATCATAATTCGAGATTAACATTTTTTAATAGTTGTTTTATGATCCTCAGATTGGGGATCTGTTAATTCCCCCGTTTAGTGAAAGATGCAAAATGAAATAATTACAAAGGTTGTTGTAATTGTATTTATTGTTGAGAAAAGAGAATGGCTAAATAGAGAACATTTTAAAAAGTTCAGGTTCCCGCAAATAGTGCCAAGGGTTATTGTCGTTTAATCCTTTTCTACATTTTGTAATAGTTAAAAATTGTACCGTAGTTACGTAATTTGTTTTATTTTTTTTGGGAATTAATTAAAATATTAATTTATATATGTTTATAAAACGTTAACATTTTTGTAAAATTATGTAATGGGTTTTATCTACCATCTGAAAGGCATTGAATATTTTCCTGTGGGGACCCTCATCTAATGTTCTTTATGAAATGACAGTAATGTTGGGAGTTCCAGGGGTGTGTACCATGGAGAAGCAGGTGCCCTTTAACAAGCACCGGAAGATCGGACGTTCCCTTTTAGGCATGTCCAGGGTCAAGGACGATGCAGTAATTACTTTCTTGCAGTTAAAGGCAACGATCAAGAATGGTTTGTTGCTTGGATTTACAGTACTCCCATGTATATATAAACTTTTTCGTAAGGGGGAACTTTTCATGTATGTTTTAAGAAATCAGCTTCAATACTGGAGGCGCAGTTGCTTCTCCGAGAAGATGATATTTTGACACGAAATTGGCACTTCCATTGTTTTGCCATGAGACACCGTGTAACTGCGTAGCGCGTTTTGTGAAATGCATAGTGATTCAGCACAGGAAGCGGTTCAAGAGACATGTGGCTTCCGAGAGTTACGGAAATTGATGTGCTGTTCCCGTCTGAGACGTGTTCTCCATTTTTAATTGTGAAAAGAGGATCTTTTTAGAGAACTATTTGTTCCGGAGCGTCATTTGCTAATGATCTTGGTGGAATTCAAGTCACACTTCCGTCTTCGAAAAAGTGGTTTGTTAGTTTTTATCAACGCTTTTCGCTGTAGAGGCCATCCATAAATTACGTGAGGTTTTTAGGGGGAGGGGTTCAAGTAAATCTCACCTCATCTTACGTGGGGGAGAGGGGGCTCTTGGCAAATATCACTTAATTTTTTCGCTGTTGAAGTTCGCCAAATTGCGAGAAAACTGAGACAATTTAAGTAAAACACGTTTTTATACTAAAATATGGCTAAATATTGCACAACATTTTTTATCGCGGTAATGTGAATGCTAGTAGCATAGTATTCTGAGAAAAAGAAGCTAACAAAAATTACCGAGCTTTTTAGAAGTGCAATAATATTGTAATTCACTCTAGTTTCTAAATACTAGTATATATAGTGTTAAATATAATTAAGAAATTATATTTTTTAAATAAATCCCAAATGCATTGAATCATAAATTAACGTATTAATAAAAAATACGCATTTTGAAAAATCTCACGTGAGATTATAAGTGGGGAAGGGGTCGAGCCAAATATTACATCTCACCAAGGGGGGAGGGGGAGTCAATTGTTATTCGATGGAACCATTCATAATGGTCTATGTTGACATAAAACTGTGGAGGTCGCGAATTTCAAGCGTTTTTATCTATGACGTGGTTCGAGAACACAAGCTATCGTTTAAAGCAAGTGGCTCCGAATCATTTTGTCTTGCGAATTAAAAAATAATTGCCGAATCACTTGCGTTGTGAGACAGCAGGAAAGAAAACAATGACGTTACAAAATATGTTTATATTGCATAATGGTTCATGTACAATAATTCATAATAGATCTACAGACAACTATCGTTAAAACTGAAGTGATAGCTTAACTTGCAAAATAATTATAATAAGAAGGAGAAGAAGAAGATGGCAACGAAACATTCATTCTGGGAAGCAGAATACCGAACGGAATTTGAGTGTAGCGCCTGAGGCAATTTTTTTTCATACATAAAATCAGAATTGTGTGCTGGCGACGCGAAATACCTCACGTGAAGAAGCAGTCAGATGCACGCTGTCTGTCTGGGTTAACCTTAGTTTGCATTGCACATATGTTGTCATAAGTACACAAGTGCGCTGAGAATTTTACCTTTAGTTGTGGGAAGTATCATTGACTTGTTTCTTTATCTGTAATGCAATTTCAGAGAAATATTGGTTGTCGCAGACGTGTGAAGACAAAGCTTCAGTGATTGTTCGCAGGCTGTTGAATTCCAACGTTTGTAGGGAGGTTATCGTAGCTGTAATAAATTAAAATGCACTCTTAAAAATTAATCCAGTAGGCCAAACGATTTTAATTTTCATGATTTGTTTAATAAATTAATATTCCTAATTTTAAATGGTGTACATGTATTTAGTTTGTAAATGAGAAAATATGAGTGTGTTTCAAAATTACAAGTACATCATTTTGCATATTGAATACATATTTTTACCGTTGACTTGTACTGTTTTGCTGTTTCATTTTATTTTTCTGGACTCTATTGTTAAGGCGTATTACTATTTAAGTTTATTTTGTGGAAATGGAAAAATAAGAGGTTTCAAGGAAATGAGGAATGTACCTCCGAACGTCTAGTGTGAGTCAGCTTTTCGTGCCGACGAAGACTTGTGATAAGCGCGTGGAGCGGGAGTCAAGAGGATGTCACCTTGAGGCGCGCCAGCGTCCGTTTGCCGCGGGGCGTAATGCGCGCGGGTTCCGACGTGCAATAAAGCTCCTTTGACCTGGATTCTACCTTCGAGCCAGCGGGCTAGCAACTGTTCCCGGGCGAGTGTCCCGTAGTGTGACCTTGATTGCTGTGAGGCACAGGCAGGTACTTCCCGGTGGCGTGGGGCGTCGAAGCCGAAAGTATTGTTTTGTTTAAAAATAGAACTTGCTTTGTGTTGTGAATGAACTGGGGTGTTTACGTAGATGCTCATGTGCAAGCAGTCTTGCCATGTTGAAATTTGTATCACAATGGCATCATGCGTAACATGGGGAGGAAAATGTTTTAAGAACAGAAATGTGGTCTCATTGGGAATATCTCTTCAGAACAGAAATAATCTCATTACTGTGTCACCTAGTCTTCGACTCCTCTTGCAGACGTACGGTGTCTGCGGATTTACCCGGTTCACATTTCTATGGTTTCGTCTTCTGAATTTTATGTTCATTATTACATTAGCGTAACACCTACATCGTTTCATCTTTTCTGAACATTTTTTTTCTTCTTTCCAATAAAGTTCATTACCTGAATTTTCAAGTCATTAAAACGTGCATTTATTTTACTCGTGTTTTTCTTAGTTTGTAGGCACATTCCAATTCAAATGATTTCATTTCGATCTGACATATTTCATTGAAACCAAGTCATATCTTCTAATAAACTGTTGTGTACTACTAGCTGTGACTTAATGTAAGGTTTTCGGAAACTTGTTCATCAACCCACGGCTGGCATGGGCTGTATTGTTTAGAATTTTTATATTTGGTCACCTTGGGCTTCCGACTGATTTAATCTTCCAATATGTGTTGGTAGGGAGTGACAAAACTAGCTAACAAATAGCCCAGACGTTGCCTACGCGTGGTGCAAAAGTTGCTCATTGGATGATAACAAGTGATGTCAGTGGTCCCTGTGCCCACTTAAGTAGGCACTATAAGCATAAGGTTTGATATTAACACCAGAGTACCCTCGGTTCAGTTCACATCACTCGTACCATTCAACCAGGGTGGTCCAGAATTATCCTCGACGAACTAATCTGCGACAGCTTTAGCACCATAGGCGGGGTCTACGACAGCGATCCCCTCCCCCCTTCCCCGGCCAAGATATCATTTCTCACTATTGTAGATTGGAGCCCCATGAAAAGTGGGTTTCGAACTAACGGAAGAAGAAATAAAAGAAGTCATCTTCGTCAACATTCATATATATGTTGACGAAGATGACTTCTTATAATATATTCATGATCCAATCAGAATTCCCACAATTCGAACTAACGTATAGTAAGTAATGTAGTTGTAATTTAGTTCAGCGATTGACTCCTCTCCTCCCGTAAATGAAGTAGATCCGAATTTCTATTTGTTTATTCCTTAAGACTCACCCCAACGTAAGTAGGAAAGGTGCTCGAGTTGTAGGGCGCATCTGAACCCGTGTGTATACATATTCTGCGCACGGAGGGTAAACGTTTGAAGTAGTCGAACAAACGTATCGAGATGGCGAAATATGGAAAAGAACCTGGGTGGGCGCGAGTGCGGAGGAAACGACAGAAGAGGCGCGTTGCAGCGGATGCAGCGAGCGGCACGCGCGGCGACCGGATCCCAGCTGCCCTGCCCGCCCTCCTCGCGAAAGGGGGGCTTCCAGGAAAGTGGCCCGGGGAGCGCGAGCACGAGCCCGCGCGGCTCGTTTGTCCACTTGCCGGGCGGACACGCGGCGCGGCACGGGCAGGCGAGAGAGGCGACGCGCCGGGCGGAGGCGTGAGCAAGCTGCCCGGCAAGGTCGCCGCTCGAGTGGTGTGCTCACGGGGGGCTCTCACGGCTTCGCGCTCGCTGCTGACGGTTTCGAATTGGCGTTATTAAATGGGTTAGCGTGTTGATACTAGTAACGGCGAATGCGAAGAATGTACAAATATATGCAGCAAAGTTAATATTGAATGATAGCCGAAGATCGGAGAAATGTAGGAGAACTGAAACTGTTTCCGCAATTTGAAACTGATTTGATTCAATATTCATTTAATGTTTTATGTAAAAACTGTTGCAACTACCAAGATTGTACATCCAATGCTCAATCAATTATTTATACATAAGAATTCTTATTTCTATGGACATTTGTATTATGTTACTTAATGTCACATTTGGTAAATCACTTATTGTGTTTATTCGAATCAAATGAAGGGACTAGTGCTCTCTCCTTACGTCACCTCCAGAGTGGTGACGTGTCCAATGGGGAGATTTGAACGCGTTTGAAACAAGTGCTCTTATTTAACTCCAATCCATTTATTTCGATACATTATCCTGCCGTTTTCGCAAGGATGTCGTAATATATTCATGATCCGATCTTGCAAATATCGAAAATCGATAACTATTTGTACTTCAATTATTGGGTATATCACAACATTCTGGCCCCACCCACTTCGATTACTAATCAAAAGAACAAAAGTTTCCCAGCTTTTTTGTCCCGTACACTCCTTGCCCGACTTATTATTTTTTCGTAGATCCCTTCCTAGGGGGTCGTTCCAAAACGACCCCAAGGTGTCCATGAAGATCACTTTGAAAACCACTGGTTTGGAACCATTTCAATCTGAGTGTTCTCAGTTTTTGTATGCTAATTTAAGACACATTGAACCTGAATTTTAAAGGTCACCTTAGCGCCCCGTAGTGCTTTTCACCCGTTAAAAAAAATTAAGAATGCCCTTCATAGATACAATAGACATGAAAACATTGATTTCAAAGACTGAAAATGTAGCCGCATGTGTACACCGTCTATACGTGTTTGGTCTTAGCAAGCTGAAGCGAATGGCTCGTGTTCGTCCCGCGGAAAGATGCAGGCGATTTCTGTTTCCTCTTCCCGCGCCGCAACGCCGCCGTTTCACCGGCAGTTGCCAATCCCAAAGGTGGCTGGCTGCGGCCAGGGCGCTCTGCTTCCGGGGTGGAAAGTTGCGTCGGGAGAGACGGTTCCGCGAGGCGTGATGCCACCAGACTCGCGTTGTTTGGCTGTTAGCTTGAAACGGAGAATAAAAGGGAGTAGTATGTGGTGCTGGTAGAGAAATGTACTTCTGGCCCGCTCTTTATGAATCCGAATTGAATAAGCAGTGACAAACGAGTACTCTTACGTCTTGTCTGGAGGGTATTGTTCTCCGTGTCAGGAGAAAACCTGAAAGGGATTGTCGAGCCTTGCGCTAATCGACATGCAAATGCTCATGGATGTAGCTCTGAAACCGTCGGCATTTCCAGTTTACTTACAAACCGAACACGTTTACAATGAAATATACTATAGGTTGTCGCTTTATTTTATTACGGCTGGTCTCGATTAATACCGCGATTGAAAAACAAATTCTGAATTCGTAATCGCAGCTGTTCGCATCGATCGGATGTTGTGCGAATGCATTGAGGTCGGGGAAGCTGCCGTCCGCATCCGCTCTCTCGCCTCGCCCCCTCGCGGCAATTTGCGTGCCCGCTTCGAGACGTCGTATCCCGACCGCCTTCCCTCCGATTCCCGGGCTATTTCGGGCGCCTCTCGAAGGCATTAAAGAGCCTCCGGAGCCGCGCCGGATGACTTGGGAGGGGGCAGGAGCGGTTGTCGAAGCGGCGGTCTCCGCTGGGAAGTGCGGCCGGAGGATCGCGATGGCAGCGGTCCCGGTGTTTGTATATTCAGGCTCGATGGACGAAGGTGGGGGGGGGGATGCGTTGGAACATCGGCACCATCAGTAGAAATGCGCCTCTTATTACGCCACTTCCAAAAATTTGTGAATGAAAAGTGTTCAAAGTCTTGTGTACCCCGACTAGAAATCGGATTCGTGTCTCTTGGTAAACGTAGAGTTGTTTTAACCGCTAAACAATCGGAAACGCTGCTTCGAACTGATTCTTGAGTGTGCATGTTGACCGTGTTTTTGATGTCTCTGCCGAACCGTTATGTCTGAACCTGACTCACAAACTTTCCGTCGTAGGACCATCATAAAGGTGACAGGATAGTAGCTAAGCATCGTAGCAATTCCTTTGAAGCCTTTCTAAATGACGCAATGCGTTTAAAGGGAAAATGTCCAAACCGTTGTAAGGGCGTCCTGTTTCTTGACGATAGGGCAATAGAATGTTCCAATACGGGTTCCAATGCGATACAGATTTACTTACGGGGTCAAAGGTCAAGAACATAATTGTAAATTGAATCAATTTAGTTACAATATAAAATGACACGAGTTCGCCCGTTAAACAATCGATTAACCAAGGGATTCCCGATTCATATATCGACCTAGTGGGTCAGCACCCAAAAGCCCGCATTCAAGAGGGTTGTGTGAGAACGTCAAAATGTCGTTCAGATTAAAGTAGCATTTTATTCAATTAGAATCCCTAGATCACATTGCATTGGACTACCTAATGTTTTCTGAACAGCGATAGCATGCTTATATGGCTCTACTGCGCATGCGCAGTTTCGCTCTTCTCGTGTCTCGCTCACATTTTAAGGGTCGAGAACGCAGATACCTCGTGCGAACTGTGCCGTCGTGTGGGAAGCCTTCTCCTGGAAAGAGAAGTGACGTGTACACCGGCCTCAGGCGGAAGGCAGCGGGGGACGTCGCCCTCCAGCCGTGCCCAAGGCGCGCGCGGATGTGTGGCGAGGTGCCGCTTCGCCCAGGAGCAGCGCCTTGCGCGCGCCTCCGGCGTGGTCGGGACGGGAGCCGTCCGGACCTCGCGGCCGTGACCCCACATTAACGCCATAACACATTAATTGACGGTTTTTATTGATCTCCGTGCATGAATTTCGGTTTTGCCGATCACGTTCGCCCGTGTGGGGCAGTTGGAGGACTTCAGCTGTGTGAATCGAAAAGAGATGCGGGGGCGGGGTGGATAGCATTTTCGAAATAAAATATAGTTGTGGTGCGCCTTGCATGTGCTCGGTCGTGAATGAAGGGTGCTTTGGAACGATACGCGATGTAATGATCCAAACGATTTCAGGAATGTGCTAAACCACTGTGGATTCTGTTGGTAAACACATTATTTCTGGGAGGGCGTAGGAGCCGTTTCAGGTTGGGAAATGAACGAATATTTCAAATTGCCTCTCGGATATTCCCTCAACAGATTTACCTACATTCTAAATATATTTCACACATGCGTACTTTTGTAGAAGCGTATTCCTCTCAGCTTTTGTTTGGAGAGGATTTTGCGCATTAAAGCTAGAAAATAATCACTGTAATAATTGGATTGTGGCACTATTTACAAAAATGCAAGAAACAATTTGCTTTCCCTTTGATTACATGCGCATTGAATTTGCGATTTGCGTATAGCCAGAAACTGGTTGCGTAGCGAGAAGCATTTCAATTAGTAAGCCTTTCCGTCCGTCTCTCCATGCGGTGACTTGGCGGAGTGTGTCGGAGGGGGCGCGTGGTCGTGTTTTCTTCCTGATCGATGCTCCGCTGCGCCCCCCCCCTCGTCCCACGGCCCCGGTTCCGCCCGCGCCCTCGCCCTGGCGCAAGGCCGCCGCCACCGCCGCGGGCACGGAAGGCAGGTGCCGCGGAGGAGCCCCCCCCTCCCACCAACCCACCCTCCAGCGCCATTGACCCTGCCGTGCTCGCTCGCTCAACTCACTCCCTTGTTCGCGGGCGCCGGGTCGCCGCCGTGCCACCAGCCTTACTCGCGGTCCGCGGCTGCGTCCTGGAACCCGTGCGCCCTCACGCCCGTCATTCGTTACGTCACCTGGTGAAAATAGCTGCCCATTCGCTGGCGGCTCCTGCTTGCCGAGGTTATTGATACAGGTGTGCCTAGCACGCGGCGCGGCTCTGGTCCGCAGGGTGCGCTGTGATGCATTCCTCTTTGTACCGATTGATTGGCGCCTTGACGGTCGCTCGGGAGGCTTGGGCTCGCGTCCCCAACGCGGCGTTGAAGGCTGCTGGTTCCTCCAGACCTACGAATGGCTTAGTTTCACCTCGGTGTAGCGGCGTTATGGGCTTCTCAGACCATCCCGTTTGAACATTGTCTTTAGTAATTCACCCCATGATCACTCTACCATCTGCCTTTCAGTGGAGTTCAGACTAAACCACTTCCGTGATTACTTGCCCTAGGACAGGGCCTGCTCACTCTCACTTAAGTTAAGAAATGAATAACCCAGAACCCATGCAAAGGATTCTGCAGCATTTTCGTATGTAATCGGTGTGTTTCGTGTATAGCTATATTTTTCTTTTGTTTCTAGTTTCGACTTCCACGTGGCCGGTTTTAGCATCTATTTTGTACTGTGTAGAATCCTGATGGTTTCGCTGTCGGTGCCCATTGTTTATCGTGAATACACGGTGACGTTCTAGGAATGATTTTCTAGAAGTAAATCTGTGCTCCGTTTTGTTTGACGAAAGGCGTTGCGAAAAAAGCACGGTAAACATTTTCGGCATTATTTTTGATGCATTAGGAAGTATTCGGCAGAACGTATCCGACGATACATCAGGATGATACCAGACGCGTACATGTAACGCACCCATACAGAACAGAAGGGTGTTATATCGGACTTTTCCTTCCAGGCTATGTCGAAAATCGAGGAAATGTTTCAATTGCACGGGCGACATGTCGTTTGGGCGCGTGGTTTTCCTCCAAGAATGTGACTTACGCAATATCCCCTATTGCGATAAGCAGCGAGTTTAGCACTTCTTTCGAGAGCGAGGTTGCTTTTGGTGGTAGTCGAGCCGAGATGCGCTTATCGATCGCCGGCCCCCGAAGAAGCTGGTGACCCGCGTTCGATCCTCGCGCGGGGCGGCGCGTCACCCCGTCTCCGACGTCCGCCGTCGTTCGTGGAGGCTTGGGCGGCTCTGCTGCTGGCTTCCCCCCGCCCGCTCCGCTCCGCCCCGTCCTCGCCGTGCCTCAGCTTGGGCATCTGCCCTCCCACCCCCTCCTTCTTTAACTTCTCCACTTCCCCGCTGGGTTTTTTGTCCAAGCACGGGCACCGAAGAAGGAAAGCCGTGTGACTCGTCAGGGATTTTTTTTTGGAAGAGGACACGTGTTGGAGATTCGGCCACGAACCGAAGTAGTTAGTCCACCCATGTTGTAATTCTTGTGAAATGACTAATTTTGTAATCTCCATATGAGCGAATTCTACAAGCAGGAATGTTCACTTTGGTGGGACGACTGATAGAAAATTACAATGACTGAATAATTGATTCAATAAATTGGGTACGAGAATTATAGAACAAAGAAACTTGGTTTAGTGAAGAAACTGTGTGAAATATTAGAATCAAGTCTTGACTTGTGTTCGACTGAGGAAGTTTTGCGTTGGAAATTATAAAAATTCGAACTTTTTATGGTCGTGATTTTAAGGCAAGAACATTTCATGTTTGGCGCAATGCAGGTGCGCAGGGTCAGATTGTAATGACAATTTCTTGAGAGTTGAAGCTTTGCTTGGAGACGGAAGCCAGAATATGCAACTGGATTGTCTCGTTGAAGTTCGCTTCAAAGTGACCTCTGGAAATGAATGGATTTTTACGCAAACTATTGACACTTGGCAAAGTGTTATGGAAATGCGGAAAAGGAAGATGGGAGTCGGGACCGCCTCTTGTCGTAAAACTTCGAACGCACAAAGATGTAGTTTTTCAAGGTCGAGCATTGAGTCTCTTTTTGTACTATAGCAAATGTTATGTTTATGACGTCTGTGGGCGAATGCTGTCTTCGGAAACAGTCTAAACGTTCCAGCTTTATCATAAAGAAAAAAGATTTAAACCGATATACTTCAAGAGCTTTTCTTTAATTTGACGGAGGTATTGGACCGAAGCCCATCCCTGTCTCGCTATGCCCGCTCCATATCGCAGTTCAGACACAGTCCTCGACGTGCTGTGTGGGAGATGCAACAAGCACGCGGCCGGCCGGCCGGAGAATCCCGATTCCCAAGTGGCAGCGCTGCGTACCTCACCTCCGCTCGCCGCACCTCGCTTTTCGTCTTGGTTCGGGCGGCTCGGCTCGGCTCGGCTCGGCGGCCGGGCCGAGGGTTCCGGTAATTGCCGGACGGCCGGTGCTTTGCGTGAGGAGGCTCCCTTGCTTCGCCCGCCCACTGGCTTCCCTCCACGCCTTCTCCCCGTTGTTCCCCGTATCGCCGCGGGGGAGCATGGAATCGTCAGCAAAACAGCCCCATGTTACATAAAAAAAGCCCGTGTGTTTGTGTTTTTCATTTCGTGCAGTCAAGATGACAGATTTTTGGAAAACGTAAAGAAATTTAAATGTTGAAAACATAAACGGGGCATATCTTGTCAAGTTTGGAGGAAAATATTTGAGACTGTGCCTAGGTAAAAGGAAAGGATGTATATTGTATGTGACGCGGGTTACATGCGTCGAATTGTCAGAAAAGGTGACAATCCTTTTAAAAAATGCCATGTGTAGTTATACTAATTCTATGTATCGATGGCAGACTTGCCAATTATGGATTTTCAAAATGATTACGGAATTCTCTACAATTACATTGAGGTCTTAGATAATATTAGGGCGTGCTCTTGTAATTGAGAATCATTTTAGTCATAAATCTTCTGGATCGTTACTAGGGTGTCACAGGTTGGTGAATTTAAGGATGAGAAAACTGGAAACAAACTCAGTCAACCAGTGTGCAATACGACTGAAATTTTACGATAGGCGTTGTGTAATTTATGAGAAATTCGTCTCACGTGTATGTGAAACATTTTGTTTGCTATGTTCAGCAAAGACGTCGGATCTGCTGATTGGAATGTAGAAGGTATACAGTGGAAGAACAATGTTTAGATCATTGATATTTGCCTCGTTTAGTTGTCGCAGATTGGTAGGTTCTTCAGGAACCAAATGGTAGTTACCGAATCACATCTGTTGAACCACTAAGGTAATATTCCTTCCCATTGTTTTAATTTTATTAGGAAAACAGTTCATGGGAAAGGTGTTTTGAAATATTCTTAAAGAAAGATCGCCATACTGCACCAGGTATTTTATTATTTTTCGTGGAACTTGCAGAATTTTCGATAAGATGGGGGTTATATGGTCACATATTTTTAACGTGATGCAAATGACATAGATCTGAATCTATTTCTGTGGTTAGTGCAAGATGGGTCAAGGTCAATTTTCAGTGTTTTTTTTGTTCGTATGGCCACTTTAAAGCCCCTTCTTTGTGCAAGAAAGGCTGAAGTGCAAAATTGATCCTGTCTCCTAATTTCACATTGGTTTACATTGGCCTACGATGATTTTGTCATTTGGTGTCGAAATGAAAAAATGGATGGTTCGAAAACCACCCATTTTTACCTTGAATATTGACATTAGCCTTTCTTACACCAAGCGTTTTTGTAAATCCGTATTTGAAGACATTCGTTTTATTAACATTGCTAATGTCACGATTTTTTTCTCCGAATTTTATGTTTTAGTAATGGTTAATTTTTCTCATTGACCTCCGTCTGCTTTTCTAGGCTCTAGATAATGTGAAAATGCTGTCCCTCGTGTTTCTCGTCTTCACATCTATGGACCGTATAAGTGTGTGCTGTGTGAACTGATAATGCAGCAGATTGTAGCCATCGATTAATTATTATCTATGCCATCACGGTTTTGAACTGTTGGAACATTGGTTGGACTATGCACTACACCACGAATAAACCCGCCGCGTTGCGTCATGGAGAACTTATTTGAACGTCTGTCGACTGAGTATTTCTTTGCCGATCGGAGGCATATAACTTATATTGATTTGGATAAATATCATGAATTAAATTCTGTTCATTGAAATAGAGCTCCGATTTTTGGCACCGTGTGCTAAATGCTCTGAGAAATGTGGATTGGCTGGATTCGAACGTGCAACCTCAGTGCGACAAACGTACTGGTTGCACGATGGAATCAACTGTCGCAATCGGTGGAGTCTGTGAGTGGGAAGCGAAAATAATTGGAACCGGTTTGACTGCGCTACGTGCGCGAGACTCTTGAACGACCTGGTAACAATGCAGATATTCACGGAAGAGCTCCGCGGCGATGCCCTAGTTCACATCGGTAATCGACGAAGGAACTCTCTGGAATGTTATATATTTGTCGCAGAATTTGGAACGATATAGTTCGTTCGTATGTTTTGAGTGCTAACTAACCCGCGTTACCTCAGCGTGTTCTTACTATCCTCTCTACAGGATGTTTGCTAATAGGGTCTGTTTGTTTAGGTGGTGTACCTGTGAATGAGATCATCCACATGCTTGTTTCCGAGTCCTGTTATGTACCCATGATGTTATAGTTTCCAAAATTAGTGTGCTATTCTTTTTCGGATCCAAGCTTCTTCCTGTAACTTCAGCACAATCGTACGAAATCGATTTTAGCTGAAGTTAGTGCGATCCACAGGAGCGCGAACAAATGATTCAAATTTCTGAAGATATCTGACGTAACTATTTTAAATTGAATGGGCGTATTTTCAAGATTACCGTGAAACTGTGATATGAAGACAGTAGGTTTACGGACTTAGATTGTCTATTCATTATGTGAGCGAGTTTTCAACACTCATTGATACCAAAATAAATTGGGGGCGTTGTTGATTAACAAGTGGAAATGATTCGCATTTATTTCGCAAACGTTGGTTAACTTGTGCTTTTTTGTTATTCCGCCAACTGGTGAATGTTTAATATCGATGTATTTATATGTAGCTAGAATGTGGGAAGTACACTTCAAAACTTATTCTTTAAAAACTATAATGCGTAAGTCTGGCTAAAATTTAGTCTGCTGCAAGTTTAATTAAAAGCGTGATGAAAGTGAACACTCGGGCTCTTTGGCATTCGATATTTATGGATTTGGTCTGTTTACATTTGTTTGACTTGATTCACACACATACATATTCTCATCTGCTTCTCGCCATTTGTGTCAATTCTTACAATGTTATTGTAGTGACGATATCGGAGCAGTGCAAATTGCATGTGAAAACTATCCATTATCTCTAACTTCAACGCGCAGAACCGACAATTGAAGGCATTAACATCTGGCGCTCAGACCGTATGGCTTATAGAAGAATACATTCGCAGAGCTATGTTCAATAATTACAATATGTCAAAAAGTCACCTACTGGTCTGAAGGGACCCTACTGCTTTCGCTTAGTGTAGTCGTAGTATACTCAAAAGTTAGAATGCGTTCGTTAATTTCTGCGCTGTGCGTTCAACTGGTTGACAAGTTACAGTGCTGTCCACTGCCTTTTGAGTGCAAGTCGTTGCTGGAAAGCGCGGTCTCACGTGAAGCAGCTGGAGTAGTGGTGGTTGGGGCGGCTGCGCGTGGCTCCAGGTGGCGCCGTCTCCAGGACACGTGTGTAGGCATGTGTGGGGCCGTGGGACGAACTTTTAAGTAATTAGACGCTTGCATAGTACCTCTAATCTCGAAGATGAAGTTCCCATTGAGGATGCAGGGTTTTGCATTTTCTTTTTCCTTTTCTGGAGGAAATAGTTAATAATGTTATCATACTTATTTTGTATTCAAGAGGCGAAAATTTCTGATCTGTGCTTTTGTTTCCCATCGCACATTTTCTAGTGCACAACTTAAATACTTCTAAAAAGACTGTTTTCGTAGTGGTGCTTGAACATTTCCTTTACAAGTCTTCTAGACTGTTTTCTATGGTCAAAGTATCGTAAATAAAATAGTGTAGTAACATTTGTACTTTGCTTCCTGATTAAAAAGGCGGCTTGCTCCTGTTAACCACCTAGAATGCCCAGTCTCTGTTTGGAACCCTGGCGTTGCATGCATTGAACACAGCAATTATTGTTCGTACGTAGTAAAATGTAGTGAGGGAAACGTAATTTCTACAAAAAAATTGTTTTCGTTGTGTTTTGTTTCTTCGAAACAGGTGCATGGGCTACAGACTGGATGAAGAGAGGTGTGATGAACTGGGGAGACGTTTTCGAAAATCAGTTCACTTCTGTTTCGCTTCTTTAACGAACTACAGAGTGCTTTTCTCACTTATTGCCATCCCTATCTTTATTATAAGATGCCTACCTCAGTTGCATAAGGTCTGGAGCAGTCTCCTTTGGACCACGGCGTACGAGCCCGGAAACATCAAACAATATTGAAACCGGTTGTGAAAGCCAACATTGTGTGTTTATCCCTACCTTTATTACAAACGTTACACCACACTCAATACGTATTGTATTCAGTAGATTGTTTCTCCTGTGGCTCGTAGAAATATATCAAACAGTCGCTGGACGTTTCCAATATTATATTGTCAGTTTCACATTAAGTTTAACTTTTTTTTAATAGAGGTCATGCCATCTTCAAATAGTTCACCCTACTAGATCCATTAAGACCAGAAATAAACGTTCACCCCCCCCCCCCACACACACATAAGCGCGCGCGCAGGTGTTGAATGAAAATTGCGTCACTCGGGAAATTCTAACAAGAAACTTAACAATGTTCTAACAATCGAAGTTCACAGTTGAAAAAAAAGTTTGTCGCGTTCCTCAATCTTCATGCGATAGAAAATATCGTCTCCTATGTTCGTAGGTCACCTGTAATGAGCAAGTCTCGGGGCCACGACGATTCTGATTGGACACCCAGAAACTTCATGCCTGCGATGTTATTGGATTATAGATATTTTGCTCCAAGCAAACTTCCCACGATTCTCGAAGGTACGATTGCCGGACGAAATTGCAGGAGTGAAGCATCACTTTCGAATAGCTTACCCTTGCGTTGATTAATATTGATAACTTTTAAGTACTGGGGACTGAATTGTATTTCTGCTGCGCTAATATTGTTTATTTGGAAGCTTTGTTTTCAATAAATTGCCATGCAATTGTATGGTCGACCATTTAATTCTTAATTTGCAATAGCGCATTGTAAATGCAGGCTTGGTACTGATTTTTAATGAAAAACGGTAGTACACTCCAGGTATCGAAAATACTCGTTCGTTGAGGTTTTAATTCATTCTCGTGATCTTCAAAATTGCTGGTGACCAAAACCATTCAAAATGCTTTTTCATAAATTAGCAGGCACGCTGTTCAGGAACAAAAAATTTAAATCTTCCATACAACACTGCAATGAATTAAATATTTTAACAACAAAAACAATATTTGGGAGCTGCAACAACATAGTATATATAGTACAATAGCTTTTTACCAAGAATATCAAGAAAGTTGCTGTTCCGCAACGCAATGAATAGGAAATATTTAATAGCTGTCGGCCCCTTCTTTCAAGCCTTGCTGTCGCATGACGCCAGCTTGTAAGCAATGACTCACTGATAGTGAGAATTCTGTCAGTATGCCAAGATTATTATAGATGGAATTACACTAACAAATATTTGCATTTTTGTGTCATCGAAGAAAAAAATATTTTTTTCCCCGAGTTTCTTGGTATGTAACAAAAGCATAGATCTCTCAAAAGACTGGAGGTTGCAAAGTATTTTTTCAATTTCTGCGCTATTGGAGATTCACGTTTTCAAAAACTAGTGAGGAATTCTTAGGTGTTAGATAGAAGACGAGTAAGTGATAACATTTTCAGAAGCAAAACGTGTTTATTTACATTAGCAATACTGATTCGAAATAACTAAAGTAGCGTACTAATATGATCCACGGTAGTGGGCCACTAGTCATTTCGAATTAGCACTGTTGCTATGTAATTATGAAAATGAGCACTTGTTTGCTGCTACTGAAATATTCTTTTTTGTGAAGATTTAGAGGAATATCGCCCTAGAATAAAGAATAATGAAATATATACGTGATCTGTTAATGAATGTTACAGGAGTTCTGCTGTGGCAATTGTTTCTCGATCGTAGTTTTGAATGCGCCTACTAATTTTATCAGCAGTGGAGAATTAAATGGCCTAGCGCTGAACAATTGAGACAGTTACATAGTTCGAAATGAAAGTGTTTGGCTCTTAAAATTGCGTCGTATGTTGTTGCGAGACGTGCCTTCAGTGCTCTGAGTCATCGGAGTTTTACTGGAGTAGGCGATGCGTCATCAGGCGTGCTTTTGGAAAGAAACGGGCGCATCGATGTATAGAAGAAAAACTGTCCAGATAAGACGCAGCACGTACACTAGTTGCAATTCGGGGCTAACTCGTCATCGCAAATGGCATTTTCACTTTGTGGACTTCCATGGCGTTTTTTAAACTAGTTATTCTCGAGTCTTGTTTTGCATTATTTTCCCACCAGTCTATCGAAAGATGCAGCCAATTCCGAACGTCAAGTCTTGCAGCAAGAGTTGGTAGATTACATGTGATACTAGTACTATAAGTTATTATTGGTCTGAAAGGCTTATCACAATAGATATGTGGTCTAGATGTGTAATTACAGAAATAATTTGTGTACAGAGAAGCTGCCTTTTTCTTAGAATTTTCTTTTGCAACGGCTCTCCTTTTGTTGTGAAAGGCATAGCAGTAGAGGATGCGGACGTGATTAGATGCATTCCAGCTAGCTGGTACGAAGTTTTTGCTGCGGTTCGTGCCTGCTGCCGGGATGAAAAAAGCATTGGAACAGCAGCAGCTGCTGCCCGTAAACCGGCGCCGGCTCGTGTGGGTGCATTTGAGAGGGGCTGCGAGGTGCATAGGGATGGAGTGCTTCTTCGGGCGGGTAGATCCAGACACCCTATTTGCGATTTTCTCCGTTCCCGCTAACACGGAATGTTAAGGCTCATTCACAATGCAATTACAAACATAAGCATAACACATAGACATAGACATTAACATAAGCGAAGAGTTGGCGTATTCACAATGTGGAACATAAACATAGGCAAAATAAGAGTTTCTATTGGCTATGAGACAATCTAGTTTACTACTGGTTGGATATGAGAATCGATTTCGAGATATCAAAACAAATACGACAAACACAACCACGCAGCACACGAATCGACAAGAATAGTTCGCCTATCGACTTCGATACTCGATTTTGAGTTATCGAACTGTGATTGGCTCATTCCTTATGTCTGACATACGCATAAGCACAGAAGCTTGAAGCTTGCAAGCTCTTAAGTTCGTGTTAGTTACGTCTCATTGTGAATGAGTCCGCTTGTAAACGTAGTCCTAACTTTTATGTTAACGCCATGCTTATGCTTATGTTTGCATTGTGAATGGGCCTTTACTTGCTCTCTAAGAGGCGTTTTTGGCGTGCTGAGTAAGGGATTTCGACATTTCGTATTATCTACGTAGGAATTGGCGTAATTTTGGCTAATATGATTCGTTGTTCTGATTATAATGGCACTCAGTTTTTTAGTAAAATTTTAAAATATTTATTTGTAAAACAAAATTGACATTGAAGTATCTTTTTTAAAATGTATACGTTTCTGTCGAATAAGAGTTGAGATTTTTTTCTTAACATTTAAATGTTTCTTACATGATACCACATTGTGCTCCAAAACATATAAAGATATGTGAATTATCAGGGGAATAAATCTTATAATATAAGTTAGACAGTCGAGGATACTAACCCTAGATGTGTGGAGGTTTACAATTTTGTTTTACAAATAAATATTTTAAAATGTATGTCTAAAAACACATGTAATCTTGCGTTGTATTTTTTGGGCATGGTCAATCCTTGTTTCCAGCGTAGCAGTTGATGGCATATACTGTATACTGCAATGTAGCTGTCTTTTAATTCAAGAATATTGAATTTTTAGGAATTGTCGAATAAAATTTCCAACCATGTTAACAAATGAAGCTGTAAGGAAGGAAAATGCGGATATCCATAAATGAATGTGGTTTTTCGGTGGATGTGGTCCTTGTACTTCCCATGCGAATGTTGAAATCCATTTTCGTATAAAATGACCAGAAGATATTACACTTCTGGAGTTCTAGATTTGATTTCCGAAACTAAAGACAATTTCGTTGACACGATTATGTTGAATGTGTGGTATCGCCACTCACCAACGCAAATTTCCGAAAACGATTTCGCATTTTGTGTGCGTGCGTGCGTGTGTGTGTGCGCGTGCGCGCGCGTGCGTGTGCGCGCGTGCGTGTGTGCGCGCCCGAACACACACACACGCACACTTTAATTTATTTCTCTCTTCGTAAGGAAACCTCAAGGTCCTGTCAAGCGACTGCATGCGCGCGTTGTAGCATGGTCTGTCCGGCGGCGGCTGGTCGCGCGTGGTTACTTGCGCGTGCACATGAACTGGGGCGCGACCGGCTGCTGCAGCGGGGTTCTCCCGGCGGAGCGGCGGCGACGGAGCGCGGATCCGTGTAGCTGCCTCCCTCCCTCTCCCTCTCCCATCCACTCCCTCGATGTGCTCCCCCCCCCTCCGCCCTGCACGGGTGGTCTTGCCGCGTTCTTCTAGTGAACCCTTGGACGTCCATATCAGCGTTCGCGCTTCTCTCGACCGATGAAACTCTGTATGGACTCGTGTGCTTGTTTCTTTTGATTCTATGTGTATGGCGATCTTAATGTGTAGAGCGTGCCTTTCGTTTTATAGAAGTAGTGCATGGTGGCATTTTTTTTAAAGATTCGTTTGTGGTTTGTGTGTAACGGTTTCCAGCAAGCGCTTTTTTTCTTTTGGGATCATAAAAAACCAGCCCCATTGTCTGTGGTAGATACAGTCCATACGATTTTTTGAGTGTAGCTTAAAGCTAGAACTGTTTAAAAAGGAAATAAACTGAATCATGGAAACGGCCTGATTTGTCACGATGAATCTGTCCCCTTTACGGTGGACGCATTGTTATATAAAATTTTCATTAAAGCTCCTTGAGAGCAAATTTTCAAACTTTTGTACAATTCTTCAGCTATTAGTATGCTCTCTATGAGTATTGGTTCAAAATATCAGTTTTTGGGTGCAGAGGTTAATTGCTAAATATGACCTAAGTTTGGGCGATCAAAGGCAGGTGATCGTTTTAGAGTGCTAAGCATTGGATTATTGTGCATTAATTTAGAAAGCTTGTTCAACAAAATGGCTTCAAATAAAGAACAAAGTACCTCTCAATATCCGTTGTAATACTTGTGCGGAACTAATGGATCTAGATCTGTTTCGTGGGGGAGCTTTAAATGAACATCTTGTAATGTTTGGCTTAGTTGACGACGTTAATTAAAAATCCTGATTTAGAGGATCACATCCAATGAGAATCTGTAGGCCTTTTGTCCATACTTTTCCAAATTCTCATTTTAACATATCTCTACAATAGCGAAGGTACATGCCTCTATGTACACCCTCCGCCCCCTCTATTCCTGCTGCACTATCTTGGTTCCAGAAGCGGTGGAAACTGTTACGACAAAACAATGTATTTGATTCTGTTCACGAGTGGATCCATATTGCGACTCGTCGCATTCGTTGAAGGTTCGCCGTACACGTCCTTTCTACTTTTTGCGTGTTTCCACTTCCCTCGTTGAAATCATTTCCTCGCTCAGAGACGTGTGAAGGGCGATCAGACGGCAGATGAAGCGTGAAAAGGTAGCGTCCCGGCGACGAAGACTGCTGCGGCAGCCGGAAGTCGCGCCAAGGCGTCGGCCGTCCGGGAGTGGGTGAAGAGGGGGAAGTGCGAGGCGGAAGTAGGCGCTCTCCCGGCAGGAAGTCGCCGCTGCGGCTGCGGGGCGGGACCATCCGCCGGAGGCTTCCTGCGAGGAACGCTGCGGGCGCTATTTCGGGCCCAGAACCGCGGACGCCCGCCGGGCCGGCTCCCGCACCCCACCGACGCCACGGTTGCGAAAAACCGGTGGAAGTTTATGATGGCGGCACGTGAAACGTAACGGGCTGCTGCTGCCGTGGCGCCTTTGCCCGCCGCTTCCCATCCCCCCACCCCGCCCCTCTTCACTCGGCCGGTGTGTCTTCGTGCGCTGCGTGCAGTCGCTAAGGAAACTGGGTCGGATTATTCGCACCTTTCCTAAACGGGAGTAGTTTTTTTCCGCTGTGTATCGTGAATTTTTCATGATTGGATGCATTGCGAAGTGCTGTTTCATTTCCGCCCGGACTTTAAGCTTCTAATAATGAGCTTCTAGTACAGTAGCTGGGCATTTCAATGTCCCTTTTTAGGAACGCACACTTTGTGGAGCCGGTTATGTAAACAACTCATTAAGTGTATTTCGTAAAAAAGAATAAACGAAGTTGAAGACGATGTATTCACAAACAAAACGTTTAGCTATCCTTTTCCTGATAGCTTTGAGACGGGACATTGAAAAACAACTTAAGAATAAGTCAGATTAGAAGCATAAACAAACACGGGGTTACACAATTGATATTGCTCGTAGTGTAATTTGTGAAACGAATGCAGTGTAAAATGAGAAAAATATTTGCGGACCGGAAATCACGATCGCTTCTGATGGACCGGTCTCCGATTGCAATTTCGGGTGCTGCGACCGAGTTCGAGCGCAATGCCCTTTCCCGCCCGTTTTGTGCGACAGAGAAGTTCGCCGCAGAAGCGGGAGTCGCACTCGTGCTCTATGGGTTGTTGGGAAATGCTGTAACTGCACAAACCGTTTCGTCCTTTTTTTCTCATAAAGAAACAGCGGTTTTCGGCACTAAAGGAAAACACTGTAAATCCTTTTGTAAAGAGTAATGAGTGGAAATCATTGAATTGTGATTCACATCAATTTCTCTTTTTGTTCTGTTTATTTTGATCGACATATTATGTTATGTAGACTAACGGATATTCTCTCGAATCACTACGTCCTAAGAGAAAATTTAGTATCTGCAGGAAACTGCCGCTTTTTCGGCAGGGAAAAATGTTTCACGTGGGGGCGAATTCCGGACTATGGGATGGATGGTGAAACACCTCCCAGCGGAACTATTGTATATCTGTTGTTATACGAACCATGTGAAGCTGATCGCTTCCACCCTTCAGATCTCGTCCCCAGCGATTTCATTGTTTTCTTACACCTCAAGAAATTCCTGTCCGGTCAGCATTACGCGTCTTGCAGTGACGCAGAGTTGCAGGTGGATGTGGAACACTGGTGGTACCAAGCCCAGGCGGCAGACTTCTATATACCAAACGGGGATACACATGTTGATCCCCCGGCATGACAAATGGCTTAATTCTGGCAGCGATTATCTGCAAAACGGTATAATATGTGCTGCATCTGCTGCAACAAACCTTTTCCATAAAATTGTTTTCTTTTTGTTTACGACTTACGGAAAGTAAATACGCCGCGTTTCAAGTACATTTTTTCGGATTACTTGGAGAGGGTGTTTCTTATAATATATTTATTACACGTTTTCGTTTCTCTTGTTTGGTAGAACAATGACATTATTCGAAATGCGATGTGAGATTCGATTTTCATTGAAATTTGTATATTTAAAAATGAATAGAAAAAAATGGAATATACGTACGAGGTGAAGTACTTTTTTCTACCCAAACAATGATTTCCCAGATCATTACATATGTGTCTTGCCTTTTCTTGCAAGATATACGAATTTTAATTGTCCACTGGCTGATGTAATGCAGTGTATAGGGATCTGTAGTCAGTTTATTCATAAAACCCCCTTGAATGAGATAGCATTCGATAGCAAAATTAAAACATCTTCTGGAACATAAAGAATAGTTGTCATAGTAATTAAAAAAGTCATTTAACGCTACATACACGGACCCTCAAAATATCAAGCAGTAAAATTACAAACTCCTTTGATTCCACGATATTGCTGATTCTTTCTTCTACCAGTCGTTTACGCACAATTATTCAACCTAAGTCATTAGAAGTGTCCACTTTTGTGCCATTAAAGAAGGAATCTATTATTCATGCAAAGTAAAAAAAAAAAAAGGCATTAAACTTTAACATAAATTAACAGCGGTATTACAGAACGGGAAGGACACCTAATGACAATCGTAATGTTGGCAAAACCTGATTTTATTTATTTATTTATTTATTTATTTATTTTTGGTAGAGGGGCGTGTTTTCATAAGGCACTCCTTGTATAAAGTTTAACGAGTGTCTTAAGTAAGAAAAGCATGGGTACATATGGCGCAGTTTCTTTTTCCCCACTTTAGCGAGATATTCTGTTCGAAGTCGAAGCCGATGCTAATAGATTGCGCGAAGGCAAGGGCGGGGCGGGTAGATCGTGTCGGAGAAGGGGTCGGGATGAGTCGCAGCGGGGCTGAACGGGGTCTGCGCCTGTTGAGAATCTTTCAAGGAGTCATTTCCACGCTTCCCGGGCGCCCGTCGCCAGGCCCTCCAGCCGCCGCCGGCCCACTTGTTTCCGTCTCGCGTGCTGGCGCTCTCTTAGGGCGCGGGGGAGGGGTTGTTTTTTGCGGAGCGGGGAGTGCTGCGGCTGACGCGGTCTTCGCGTTGCCGCTGAGAAGGTGGCCGGGGGGGGGCGCTCGGGGACGACGAGACGAGCGGCAGCCACCGCGGCGCGGCGTCCATTATCTGCCTCCCTCAAGAAAGCCGACCGCGCCGCCCCCGCGCGCCTCGCTCGACCGCCCAGGTCGTTCTATCCCCGCCCTTCCCCCACCGCCCCGTCTGCGCCCTAGCGGTGAAGTGCCCCTCCGCAATCAGGCGTTGCCGACCCCCGGCAAATCGAAGCTCCCTCAAGCGCCGTCGCAGCGGAGTTAACTGTTTGAGGAGGACTGCTTTGCTTCGTGCGCTCGACGCACTGCGCGAGCATGAGTGCCATCTTTTAATTTTTAATTCTACTTTGTTTTGTTTTTGTAATAAATAAGCATAATAACAAAGCCATCGCTCTCGATTTATGTATTTGACATTGAAAATTGACAGTTGGTTTACTGCGGTTTTGCGATTATAGTTGACGTGTAGTGTTTGAGAGGAATACATCCGACCGTTCTGGGAAGGGCCGACCACTTTAAGAATATTGAACGAAGCCTGGGCCTTTTACGGGCTATCCGCAAGTATGGGTTTTGTACATATTCCACACGTTTAGTGAAGAACAGTAAACATTACATAGTAATAATTAACAGGAAGGCAAACTTGTCATGTTTAATTTGAAATCAGCGTATATCTAAATCACTGCAATGTCTCTTCATATTCTTTTTGTTATATGTGTACTTTGTAAGCATTTCCATTAATAACTTCCTATTGGTGAAAAGTTATTACCCATGAGAATATATTTGAACACACATTGATTGTGTGTGTTCAATGTAACATGATCCTATTAATTATTACGTGGTGTGGGTTCGACTCTATTCCAAGTCGTCAGCACAGTATTCTGTAATCTTCGTATCCTTATATACCGAACTGTGTAAAAGTAGTCTCCGATTTACGTTAGGGGCTGATAAAAGCTCGTAAGTCGAGAAAAATAGCTACTGTATGATGTGCGTTCCGCCGAGCCCAATGACTTAGTGAAGTGAATTTTTTTACAATTAAATGTATAGATAAGTAAGAATGTTATACTACTTAATTGCCATGATGAGCATTTTAGTCGATTGAGAACTTGGGTGTGTTCAACAATTTTCCTGGATTATCAATAACTTCTCATGCCTTCTTGTTCTTCACCTCGTGACTGATTGTATGGATAAGGTAAATCACAGATTTACATGTGTGATTTTGGTACTCTTTGACGATTGTAACGTCAAATAGGTGTTGGCTGGCCAGATCTCCGAAGTACGCCGGGGGCTGACTATATTTTCTTCATGAAGACGGGAGTGTCGCCGTTGTAGCTGGGCAGTGGTCGCGGCGGGTCCTGCGAAAGCTGTGGAGCGGACGCGCGGCGCAGTCCGGGACGGGGCAAGAAGGCAGCGCGCGGTCTCGTTCTTGTTGTCTGCGTTGAAACGTGGTCAAATCGTGATTAGGCGGACGCGCATTGCGTAACACGCGGAGGAATGGGAGGGCACGCTCCGCAACTCATGCGCGCCTCCTCTCTCTGCCCGACCGGAGGCGCTCGGCACAGTCAGACGGGAGCGACCACACACACCTCTAGGCCCCGACTCGCCGTCGAGCAGTCCCCGCGGAATGCCGGAGGGAAATGTATTAAAAAAAAGATTTACTACAATATCATTTAAATTTGTAAATATTCTGCGTGGAGGGAGTATTCAATAGCTTCCATTTCCATTCCAAATTCAATGAGTGCAAGAGCAAGATGCATAATACTCGTCGATTTCTTATTTTCGCAGAAATTAAATTGAAATAAAACCAATGGAGTGGAAATTATTTTAATAAAATTATGAATTAATCTTCTTTACAATAATTTTCTTACGCATGCGATTTTTAAACAAGACTGATCCGAATTTCATCCTCCTTCCAGCCATGCACATCTGTATTCTGATAAGCGAATAGGTAAATATCGAGCAGTCTGTGTGGTGTACAGTAGTGTGGAGAAGACTATTGTCTGCAAAACATAACAAACTGTAGCATCGCCATAAGTCCTTAGCATTTAGCTTGAAGCGAACTCTTTGAAAATTGTGTCTGAACGTGTTCAAAAGATACCCCGTCATTTTCTTTTCAATTAATGATATCAGTAAATGCTAATTCAAGTAAACATGATTTCGTGAACACTTGTATATTTTAATCCGTTGCTATTCATTTGCGCCGTATTGTCCGTTTAATTCGGTCGCTGTCTGCCACTCGAAGCGGCGAGGGCGGCAGAGAAATGTCTCCGGCGAGCAGCAGCTGCATCCGATGACCCCACGACGCGCGCATTTTTCATTTAGGGGAGACTGCTTAATATTGAACATGTTAAAAGTCTACATACCGCGTTTCTCCTACCTAATATGTTGAAATTAACATTTGTAAAATGTTAGATCTTTTTCTGCAAGAATTGAAAACACGTTGTCCATCGATCTTTCATTTGGATGTTGTCGGCTTAAGTTTGCCCAAGATCGTGGGTTTGTATGGCAAGAGTTGAACTTCTATTTACGACTTCGGTGTTCTTGAATCTTGTTCTTGAAAACTAAATTGAAATTGTCAAAGAAAGAAATAATGAACGTCGTGGAGATGATGCGGCGTCCACATTTGCGGAAAATTACCTGAAATGAAAGTAGGTATAGGGAGAAAAACGTGCGACACATCGGGGGATAATGATTATATTCAGCTGGCCCTGAACCCTGTCGAATAGAAAATAACACAAAGCCTATTGCAATAGAGCCGGCAACTAGAGAAAATTACATTTAACATTTTGATATAAAATGTCAAGTAATAGAGACGGGTTTGCCAAATTCTTAATATACAGATATTCCTCGCGACGGAACAACTCTAATTTGCTTAATATTTATCGATGCATTGCAATACGATCTGCAAAGAATTTGAATGTTCCTGAGTTCTGAATGGAAGCATTTGATCGCGCAGAAGTATATTTTTATACTCGTATCGGTTTGAGCATTGTAGCATACGGGCGAAACGTAAAAGTTGCTTAAGTTCTTGTGATCGCTGGGAAAGGTGGAATTCGGAGACCACACCTGTGAAAGTGTAAGAAACCGTACACGAATGTATGGAAACGTTCCGAATGCTGGTGAGAGGGAGAGCGAACGAAGACATGTTTAGTCCGGTTATGCTGTTCTCAAGCCGTGAGGAAGCTCGTGCTTGAAGCAGCTGCCGCCTGTATTTTTTTACAGGAAGTATGCGTTTCTGATATTTTTAGTAGAGATTGAGAAGACTTTCAATAGAGAATTTAGATTCGATGATTACGATCGAAACCTTTTGTCGTGGATTTTTTTTTTATCTTGCGGTATCAGTTTGAGCATTTTTGCATGCATTAGTATTCTTAAAGAGACGAATTTTGAACTCTGTCGAATAGCGGCCGCTGAAGGGAGAGCCCGGAAGATATGGGCCGAAATATTAGAGAGTATGGCCGGATTAACATCAAAGGGGACCTGAGCAGGACCAGATTATGGGGTTCTCATAAAGTATTCAAGTATTAAACATAGTGTGTGAGAACATGAACACGAAAATAAACTAATATAGGATTTTCAATAAAAAATTTAAAATATTTTTAACTTGTATGAACTAATAAAATTATTGGGGCTCTCTAAACAATAGGGGCTGTAAGTACGGGCTTACCCTACGTATCCGTTAATCCACTTCTGAGCGGCCACATCTGCCAAGCGTGGTAGTCCCCCACATACTCTCCATTGCGTTGGGGGCGGCAGTCCTTTACAAATCCCATTGCGCACATGACTAGGTACCCGTCTCTTACTTCATCCGACCGCCAAGCTTGATGAATGAAAGGGCGATTTTGCGGTGGATAATGTTAAGTTGGTGAAGTGTTGAGGACAGGGGATTGATGAAATTGATGTAAGATGTACTCGTCAAGGCTAAAGATTAAACTTCGATTAATCTCATTGTGTGGAAGGCATGTGAACTCGTGTTCAATGAACGTGGAATTGCTTACCTGATTGAAGATGGCAACGGTCCAGGGGCCACCGGGAAGATGTCGTGCGGATTGGTAACGGTTGCCGTGTCCTTTATTAGCTGAGTCATAACCAGGTTAGAAGTAAGGGCCATTCTTGGCAGGAGCGATAATTTGGGGCACCGAGAAAACTATAACTTCCAAAAGGTTGGAAATATCTCCAAAACTGTTGGAATGAACGTGAGTGATAAAAATGAAAAATATTAATTGAACGGATTCCTGAATCACTGAATTGTTAGAAGTTATATAGCAAATGTCAAGTATGTTACAGGAAATTGTTTGGTCCGTTTTCCACTGTCTCTGTATGCAGCTTACAGGAATCTGTTGACTTCAACTAGTATTTTCTCTGTGAACACCTTTCTCTCTTCTCTTGTAGTAAACGAAAAAAGTCGATAGTCATGGAATATTCTAAGACCACGTTTACTGGTAAGAACGTGATTATAAACCACACACATTTTTCTTTTTTCATTCGGCCATTTATAAGACTGCAGATTTTTCAAAAATTGTAAATAATACTTATACTGTACGGACATTATTTTGGTTTACGCAAACAGCTTCAATGGATTGATTAATATCAATTAAAATATTGTTTTGTTTGAAGAAGTTACAATGAACTTTCTAACTTAGAGAAATGTAAAAATTGTTTCTATTACTTTCTGGATTTTCAGTCAGAACAGGATATTAAAGTTATTATGCTGTACTAATTTATCTAATCTCTAAACTTTTTTTCATAAGTGTCATCCACCCACGGTAAATTTAACAATAATGAAAGTTGGAGATTTTCACAAGGAGACACCATGATTAAGCATTGGAATCGCCATGGAAACCTGGGTTAAGCGGTTTAGGAAGTTACTGAAACTTCAAAACAGAGGCTTAGTATAATTTGGTAAAATTATCCAAATTATCTTCTCTGTACACATCACAAACACCTTAATAAGAAACTACATTCAGTATTCTTTCTGATACCTTTAGGAACAAAGTATAGGCAGTTTGCCCTACGTCCGGTCTCAACTTCTCGTTCAGTGCGTATTCCTGTTTTGTCTTGCACCGTGCTGTACCAACAGACGTTCCCCTCCCCCTGCGACGTATAATTGGTGCAGCCACCGTGATACCAGTCGAACAATCCACTGCGCCACCCAATGCGCATATCCTGTATGAAGAGGAAGGCAGCCAGGCTACACGTACATGGCGCGCGCTGACCCTGCGGCCCGACCCATAAGTTCTTGGTTGCCTACTTGATCTTATGCCCACTCGCACAGTTCACCGGGGAAGGAGAAGGTATTTAGGATTGAGAGTAGAGAGTGGTGTAGGATGCACTAGAACACAATGCCACAGCACAAGAAAATGTTTCGCTGCTTTATTTTATTCGGAAGCGCGAACGACACGGTTTGGAGCAGCGGAGGAGTAGAGATGTGCCCAGCGCCCGTGGGTCGTGTGCAGGTTATGATTGCGATGTCTACGCTGCGGTGCGGAAGCAAAGGCGAGGCGGCCCAGGCGGTGGCGTTGGTGCGCGGGCAATGCGCGGCGCGCGGGGGCCGGAGGTCGAAGACCGGGCAGATCGCTGCGCGGCGCAGCACTGCACGGCATGCCGCGGCCCTCAGTGGAGAAAGAGGCGGCCCCGCCCGGCCTTAGCCGCTCCACGCACCGTCGCACCACCGCACAACTGCGCGCCGCGGGAAAGGAAATTTCTATGCGCGCCCGGCCCCGGAGAGAAGAGGTGAACAACCTGCCGACACCTCGCCGACCCAAGGGCGGCTGCACGACATGTTGGAGGGAGGGGACATTTTCTCAAATTAAATGAAACCATTTGTAGTTAATTTACACTAATCACTATTTAGTTTATGCGTTGACTCAGTTGACTGTGTATTTTTAACGTAAAATAAAATATATAAACGAAATGTTTAATCTTGTACGTCTTTAAAACTTTTAAAAAAAAAAAAATTTTTTGAATTTAAGTCGAAATCCTCCTTTCAAATTTTTTTAAAATTATGAACATATTCAACAGGGGCTGTGGGTTGCTTCATTGCTCTCCCCGTGAGCAAAGAAGTAATGTCTAGAAATGCTCCATAATCGTTTGATACACTATCTTCAACATATTTTTACTCTAGGTGTGTGCTATGTCAAATAAAACGTCGCGTTGAGGACAGACTTTTTCAAGAATGAATCAGATTGTGCTTACAATTTGCAACGGACATTGAATAGTCATGAAAGTCGGAAGTCTACGCTATGAACTTGGTCACTTCGTGTTGAGGCGTTATTTACTCGCTCACACATTAATACTATTTCGGTCGTAAACTTAATATTAACAGCGTGTCTGGAAAGTCTTTCCTACCTTGAATAATTGTTATAAATAGCACTACTAGGAAGAAAATGCTTATTGACCGAACGTATATACATGTCCAGTTGTACAGTAGGAAGCAGGGTAGTTCCCTCCTTCCGCTGACTACTATATTAATACCGCTGTAAAGAATAATGGTCTGATATACCGCGTTGAATAAAATCTCCGCGGTGTAATGTACCGCGTTGAGTTTCTCTGGCTCAATGCTCTTCTAACAATCATTTCAACAATACCTAATTTATCATTCTATGATAAGTTTACACGTTTTAAAAAACGGGTAAATGATATTAATTTGCTTTCTTACTACGGTCTTCTGTGTATCGCCGTGCTCAGTCATTTGCAGGATATAATACGGCCATTGGGACACGCTTACCGAGGACCGCCTATCCCAAAGGCAGTTCTTGCTTTACTTCGTCGCGACTCCGGAATCATTCTGTGCGTATCTCAGAGTGCATGTGTTGATCTGACTGTGCCATGGCTGCAGTCTGCCGGGGATGTTTATTGTTCCTAGGCCGTCCAGGCTGCGCCCTCGTTGCGAGGCACGCTAACTCTCCCGTGTCGATGGCCGCGCCGCTACCGGCTAAAAATAGCTCGCTACTAACCTCCGTGATAAGCGCTGCTTCCCCGAGCCGTGTGTGCTGATTTTTCTTTTTGTTGTTTTTTTCTTCTCCTCCCCCTACATCATCTGCTTCCATGCCCTGTTGAAGGCCCTTGCGGTTTCTTGATTCTAATTGTTGAGGCGGTCTGTGTTGGACGAACTGCATTTAAGTTTTCTGACGTAGAGCGTGTAAAATGTAGGAGCGACGTAAAAAAGGGAAATCTCCCCGGAAATTTAGTTCAAGTCACGGCTAGATTTTTATTTGATTTTCCGAAGTTAACACAGTGCAAACGATAATTAAAAAATTGTCAAGTTATATCGCAGCTCTTCAATTCTGTACTATTCTGACAAACAGAAAAGACGTGATGTTCGGGGGCGATGTTGCAGAAGTGGTAGCAAGCAATTGTGCTTATTTGTCCTCTTCGTTGGTACGTATTGTTGCCACCCGTGAACTCCTCCATCCACTTGCCAGTTCGGAAGCACTTCAAAATATTTCTTCCCCCGTATTTTTGATTTTTGGTAAATGATGTACACAGTGTGGTATACATTGTGGTACACAAGGTTGAAGTTTCGCAATTTTAATGTTGTTAAAAGATTCATTGATAGTTTTGTTTTACTGAAAATGTCTTCGGTAAAAAAATGAAATGAGATTACTGATGATTTTTTGTTAATGTGTTTGGAGAAAGATTTTTTTCCACGACGTGTCATGCAAATGCTGGAGAGGTGAGTCAGTGAGCCACGGTTCGTGTTGTCGCGTTCATAATAGAGAACGAGCTCTCATTGAAGGCACATGAGAGCAGTGGGTTGTTCGGTTCCGGCGTTCTGACGCAGGCTAGGCCACCTTATTAAGAACAGTGGAGCACTACTAATCCACATATGCTTGCTTGGCCGTCGCAGCGTCCTCGCACGCGGAGCCGAACGCTGCGGTTTCTTGTTCCGCGAAAGGTATGACCCACGGGGTGATTGCTTCTCACATGACCATCTATCAGTGACTATCTATGACTATCTAAACGATCAGTTTCAGTATCATTCAACTGTAATCATACATACCTTGTGATACCCCCCCCCCATTAGTGAAATGTAATGACAAACCACCTCTGCAATTTGATCACCTGCCCAGAAACGGGGAGGGCATAAAATCCTAAGCCCCTCAACTATGCTTGATGTGTGAGTTGAACAGTCATCAATCCACACACTCTTTACCACTCTGCTCAACGCACCACCTTCCACCCGTTTTCATCTCAGCCGCCGCCTTTCGCTTTGTGCGTTTGCCTCGACGCGAGACCGGTATGCGGTGGCTCAGCGCCGACGCGGGCGGCCTCGGCGCTTTGTGCGTCGGGCGGCGCGGCCCGGAGGGCCGGCCTTCGAGCCTCGCGGCGCCTGCGCGAGGCGGCCGACTCCGCTTCCATGGGAAGAAGCGCGCAGGGCTGGAGACGGGACGGGTGGAGGCTGGCCGCACGCACGTAGGAGGAACCGCTGCACTTGCGCCACCGAATGGATGGTGATAGCACGAGCGTTTAGCTCGCGGGGTTTGGGAAGTGTTGGAAATAAACAATTGAAACGTAGGAGGAAACGATGGCATGGAATACTTCATCGATTGAAAAATGAGAAGTCTTATCTTAAAGATGAAATGACAAGAAGTTATTGCTCGCATTGCGAATATCAGGGTATAGAGGGAGGGAGATAGTGTTTCCAACTACCGGCTCCCCTGCCGCTGCTTTCTTGCTCTGTGGGGTGCGATGCTTCTGAAAAGGATTTTCGCATAATTGAATGTATAATTTGAGGAAATTACATCTTAATCTCCAATGAATTGGAATGGAGACAACTGGAACGTGTGTGTATCAAGATAGAACATACATGTTTGTACGAGTTTCTTTTGAAACCTTAAATTCAATGCGCGGCTCTCAGCTGTTCTGAATGAAATGGTTACCATAACTGGCAATTGTCAAACAGTCTGATAAAAATCAAACAGTCTTACCACATCGGCAGAATATTCCATGAAAAGAGTACGATGAAAGGTAAAGAATATTAGTCATGTAATTTCTGATTGCACGTTATACAGCTTTCGTCCTTCCCGTTTAGGAACTGATTATGTTGGAGTTGGAGGGGTGCACTTATCGGAGACCGGCTGCTGTGGCTCTTACGCGAGTACTAGTGCCCTGTAGACACAAGTTTACAAAATTGACCTTGCCGGTGAAGCATGTCGTACATGTAAATTGTATCCAGAAATTTTGATTTTTTCTTGGGAGGGGAATGTGATTGGGAGTGCAAAGTCTTTGATACAAGCGCATGTAATTTAATTGATAATTATTTGGTACGTATTATCGTAATTGTAATAGTGTAGTAGGCACTGTTGTTGCAATTAATTTCTTGATTGACTTCTCACGCGTAATGTGAATGCATATACTGGACGATCAGATGAAGGTTCGTGAACCTCTCCACCTGATGTAGTTCATCTTTGTACTTCCACGACATCCGACGAGAAAAAAAGTGTCCATCAGGAGTTGAACTCTGCTGGAATCTGCCAATCTGATTTCGAGGGGAAGAAACCAGTACATTTGCCCCTCCCCACCCCCACGCCGCCAGTGGCCCAGTGGTCGTGCAGCGCAGCGGAGCAGCGCGCACAGCTTGGTGGTGGTCGATTGAAGCGCCCGCCCCTCCCCACTCCACCGCTCCCCTTGCCTCCCTCTTTCGCTTGCTCGCGCGCCCCGTAAGACGCGCGTCGTGGGCGGGGTGAGCGAAGGGAGGGGAGGAGCGCGTTGGCGGGCGGCCCCCCCCCCGCCCCGGCCCCCAAGGAACGCCCCAATTTTCCCACACGGCCGATACGGTAGGAATTAAGGAATTCCCTTCCTTTCACGTCCCTCGGGCCGTGTGATTATTTATTTTTGGGAAACGTTTCCTCGAAGTGCGGTTTTACTTTTCGTTTGGGTCTGTGAGAACGGCTATCTCAGCATCAGGGGTCATGTCATTCGTAACTGTTTGGGAATGTGTTATTCTCGATCTCGACTTTTCCTCTTTTCTCTTAATTTATATATTACATGTTGCTTGTCATTCAGGAAAGTGTCGCATATGTACACCTCGGAGCTACACTCGTAGTATCGACATGTACCGTGGTAGAGGTTCTTGATTGCGCAGTTTTGACATTTTAAATAGATTTGGTAATTTTGTGTAAATTGAGAGCTAATATGCGGCGTGTTCATTCTTGGGTTCTTTTTAGTTCGCCGGTTTTTTTTTTTTTTTTTTTTTTTTTTTTTTTGTTGTTGTTGTTGTTGTTGTTGTTGTTGTTGTTGTTGTTGTTGTTGGAGGAGGAGGAGGAGGACAACCCGCTTCAGAAAACGGCAGATTTAGGAATCGTTGATGAGCTCTTGGGCTCAACAAGAGGTTCTAGCGTACTTTCTGAGATTGCTGTTCAGTGTGGCAAAGATGAACGGATTCAAATATAACAAACAAGGATGATATTTTGTTTTATTGTTTTTTCGACCCGCTTTGGGTTTTCGTCTGAAAAACCTATTTTAGCACTTAATATTTTGTCGTGAAGCTTTTAAGGAGGTTTAGTTGTTGAGTTTTACAGCGAAAAGTCGTATCTTATTTCGATGCATATGTCATTTGGGATACATAACATTCTGTCATTTAAGAAGTAAAACGGACATTTGGTAGAAGCTTGGAATATTTTTTCGGATTACTCCTTATTTTGAATCATGAAAGCAACACGATTAAAGAGTAAATTTTTAACGCCTTACGTATGGACATGCGATTGAGTAATAGAGCGGTGTGGCAGTTTTGGCAGCACTGGATTCATCCATATCATTCCAGATTCACACAAGGTCTCAGGCTCTGAGTATTGAAACTCAGGACGAAGGAAATGCCAAGGATATCGAACGAGTGTTGTCTTAAATCGTTCATTGCTGTAGAATTGCCTTCGTTCTGTGCCTTATCGTCTGCACCGATTATTGCAATTGTATCCGTTTCATTAATATAAAAGAAGTAAATCAAGTATTTCGACGGATCTGCATCATGCTAGAGGTGGACAGAACTGTGGTTCACGCGAATCTTATCTACACCCTACTGCCTCCGGTTGACTGCAAAGTCTTTGGTTCGCATTTCTTGTAGTCGATGGTTGCTCATTTATTTCTCTTAACTGTATTATTGCTAAAGGGGAGAAATTTATCAGTGGCAGGGTGATCCATTCTAGAAATTATTTAAAATCATGTAAATGTTTTAGGTGCTAGTGTTATTCACAACCATACTGCTGTTTTGAAATTTAAAAAGCCTTTTTTTCTGTATCAGGGGAACCCAAAATGTGTATTTGCGTTAAAATCTCGACTTCGATTTCCCGCATTACATAACATTCTCTTAAACGGTATATATACACATACGTCAAGCATACTGAAGAGGCTGCGAGTTTTAGTAGTTCGCTGTGTAATTTTCGTAACGACTATGGATACATAGATATTGACTCACGGTTACAACATAAGGGTTCTGGTATGTAATTCCCTTTTAATTTAAAATCATGCTTTTGAATGTCGAACTAAATTTAATGATGGTAAAAATGAGAAGGAGCGAAATGCTTGGAAAACAACTGTTGCAACGAAAACAAGAGTACGCCCTGGGCGCGTAATGCTCTAAACCCGGCCCTGATTCGAGTGTGCTCGCCTGCTTGCGCCTAAAGAATCGCGTGTGGAGCACCGCTCGAGCTGTGGGAAACCGGGAAGGTGCGGGCCGGCGCTGCTGCCAGATCTGGAGGAAGGAGCAGCCTGGACGCGGGCAGGAGAGCTCGCTTGTGCGAATGCGGTGCTGCTGCTGCTGCTGCTGTGGCTCCTCTGCACTGGAGGACGGGATGGATTGCGATGCGGCCGCGGCGAGCCAGCCAGCAGCAGCCAGCCGTCCGGTGGCTGTGACAGCCGCGTGAGGAGAGGTGCGGGGGCGGGAGCGGGAGCGGAGGTGGACTGGGCGCCGCCTTATGTAACGGTGACGCAGTGCGCGCGCGGACCCTCGCTCGTCGCGTTTCCTGCACAGCCTCCCCGCCCGCCGTTTGCCTTTCCCGTGGCTGGCCGGGCGGGGATGAATTAGATTCCTCTGCGAAAATACGATTGCGTAAAGGCGGGTCTTTATTTTACAAATCAGGCCTGATTATGCAAAACTGACGTCAAAACGTTACGTGAAGACCAGCATTGTGTCCGCTGTTAAAGAAGAGGGGGAAAAAGAAGGAAAAAATGCAATGGCCGTTTATACACGGTACATGTTGCGAAGACTTGTTGGCATATTATTCCTTCGCATTATTCTGACAGATGTGTAGACTAAGTACATGCAATAAAATCTTCACAATCAGATACATTTGTCAAGTAGGAGCAATTTCTGTGATACTGCATTAATGTATTGTCTAAAATGCACGCGTGCTCCGACCTCACTAATCTAGGTGCATATTACTGCAGAATGTTCGAGTGTGCTTGCTAATCATTGGTTCCGTATAATTTGAATTGAAATATCTAACGTTTACTATTGACTCTTCGTAAAAAAAAAAAAAATTGGGAAAACTATTCCAAGGCAGTTCACAAAGCAAGAAGTAAATTTCACCATCTACTAACAAATAAACGACATTATTTATTGTCATTTGAATAATCGGTATCATGTGCCTATTTACTTTTGGTATATTTGCGCATTTTATTTTCGTGTTTCTCATGGATTCAATGTATTTGCACTCCCAGAGTTAATTCGTCACTGCCACGGTTCCTTAATGGTAGGAAATGGTGTGAAGTTTACATTTGCGTCAATGAAATAGTTTTAGGGGTTATTTTGTCGTATGTTTTTATTTCTCCAGAAAGCTTTTTCGTTCGTATTACGGCCATCTTCAGTGCTACAGGAATAATATACTAAATTACATTTTTTTAAATCTATTACAGTATTTTATGAATATAATTAGAATTAGAGTAAAATAGAAAAATTGAAGTATAAAATGTAAATATTTTTAAAGAGTTTGAAATAACAATGTACTATTGTAAAGTAAAGTAAAATTTTAAGTATAAAATTTCAGGAGAAATAAAAACATACGGTAAAATAACGCCCATCTATTTCACGGTTCCTTAATATCTAGTAGTCTGTCAACTTGTTAACTTGTTAGTGAAAACCGAACATTGGTTATTGCATGAGCGTTGATCTCGTTACAAATAGTTCTTTCAAAGTCGTTAATGTGCATTATCTTATAGGACGAGCCTATACTGAGTTCAAAACGCTGTACCCAATCCAAATGATTCTCAATTCCTTAATGAGAAAATTCTGAAAATGTAATTTAGATCTATTGAGATACTGTTATTATCTAGTACCTAGTTCTTTTATTTCATGAAAGTCATTTTATTATTAAATAAGATTAACTATCTAATTACTTCGACATTTCGTCGTTTTGATGCGGGCTCCCAGAATTTGCTGTAGTATTCCGTGCCTTAGATTTCCATGCGCATGTAACATTAATCAAATGTTCATTGAAGGTTTAATCGAAAGTGAAGAGTGTTAAGGCTTTTTCGAGATACTCGATTTGTGCATAACATTTTCGTTAAAATTCCTACATTTGTGGGCGTGGAGGACTGCTCGCAGTTTCCGATTGAATGATGCATTAAAGCATCTTTTATCGATGGCTGTTGCTATGCTTTTGAATTATTCTCGGGTCCCATTCTGTTTGTTGCCTTAATATTGGAGTAAATCTGCATGAGGGAAAGCGTGTTGCTGTTGCCAGTTTCTGTCATTTGAAGATCTTTGTAATTAGGTTTCCATTGCTGACAATTAACATTTTTCTCACTTTTCACTTTATTAAAATAGCTATTCATTCACAAACCGCACGCGCGCGCGCGTGTGTGAATTCAAGTAGTATGCCCAGCGAAGGGGGTATACTGAGTTTTAGGTTTGCTTTTTTAGTAAGTGGAACCTAGGGTGGCGCAAAAATGTTTCTTTTTCAGTTAATGATGCTGTTGTGTTGTGCAAAGAGCGAGAGAGAGCGTTCAACGGGTTGCAAATATAATTTTCTTATTCGATGACGGAAGATGTTTTCCAAAACTTTTAAATGGAGAAATCGTTCAGGTTTTACGCACTTCTATTGAGAGTACTTTATCTTATACACTCGTGGCTATACGGAGAAGATTTTTGGCTTTGTACGTACGGGTTTCAAAGCATTATTGCGTGTTCTAATAACATGTTAACGCATAAAACATATTGAAACCTGCCGTTAGCCTCATAGGTGAACAACCGGCATATGAGGAGTCTGAAAGCCCCGGAAGAGTATCACGATTCTTTTGCATTTAATGTAATTCCCTTGCGTCACCTTGTGTAGGTGTGCTGCAGCTTGCTTGCTGTGCGGGAAAAAGTACGTAAGAGGACGCCACCGTAACTAATTGCTAATTTATTTCGTGATGTGCTGGGATACAGCTTTACACCGCTTTGCATTGAAGCACTTTTCGTGTGCGTAAGCCGAGGGGTAGTGCGAGGTTCGCGTTGGCCTTTTCTCCTATCTGCAGTCTCCACTTCATGTTGCAAGAGCAAGAATGTAACATCACACACCTCCTAAAGTACAATTGGCAGCAAGACAAAAGGCAGTTGACTGTCTGCAACGAGACGTATACTGTTCTATAATGCTGCGAACTAATTATCAAGGAACAGAACGGTATTTGAGACTCAGGGAGGAGCAGCTTCCCAGTTTACATCTTCCTTCCAGTCCCACACGAATCTTCAGGATGACAGCTGAACTCGGAGCATTTCCACATCTTCTTGAGTCGGGCCTCTTCACTAGCTTATTGGAGTGGCCCAGTTCCGCATGGGATGCAATCCTACTGGTTTGTCTGGGTCACTGCCACGGCGAGTCCAACCAGTAAGAACCAATAGGCGCTGCCGGGATTTAAGTCTCCCCCCTCCCCATTTTGGGACCTCACCACTGCATACTTTGTGCTAACGACCGTGAGTTTTGCCGAAACGCCAGGCAATCGGTCGGGTGTGTACGCCGCGCCGACGGCGCTATCAGCGTATCTGTCGACAGGGAATCAACTGCCTCGGAGAGCACGTTGGTTAGCAAAATGGCTGTTTACATTGTAGGTCCGCAAAGACGAGAAGATTGAAGACACACATGGATTATGTATTCCCTTAAAATTATGAAGATACACATATCTTCTTGAAATTATCTCGGTATACGAAATGTGTCAACAAAATAGTTGCTTTTAATAAAGGAAATTTTCAGAAAAGTTGTATCTAGAAAAAGTGACTAAAACAGTGTGACGTCATCAAGCGCACCGTATGTAAGTTTCTTTTTCAGTTTTCATCAGAGTGGATTTGGTTTGCGAAATCCTTAATACAGACTTCGGTTCGATGAGTAAGAACGTGTGTCACTGTGTACTTCAAATTCAAAAGGATACACAGTTGTGACCTTTACCATCTGTCGTGTAGGAAAGAAGCAACGAACTCGCTACGAAATGTGACAACGGTTGATAAAAATCGCGTAACATTCCTAATGCTGCCGAGATGCAGGTTTGACCGCTGAGTGAGGCGCGGAGATCATGTAAGGTCGCGAAACATTTCAAAAACATTACTTCTGATTTTCCATAGCTTTTCAAAACTGTCATCTATTTGCACGGTGTCGTACCTGCTGGAGAAATTTGTGAATCTTAGTATCCAGGATAGTGTGTGTTGGGTGTGAGCATCAGCCACCGGCCGGCGCATGGCTCGTACGCAGGCGCGCCGCGTCAAGGCGGAAGTGCGCTTCGGGAGAATCGCGAACGCGAGCGACATTGCCATGGAGACGGCTGTCTCCTCGTTGCGAATCGCCGCCGTTCATCTGTTGCAGCCCCCGGGAGTGAAGAGAACCTGGCATAAAAGAACGCGCTGAAAGGGAATATTCGCGTGACTGATTATTGCTGCTGCTGCTGGGTGGCGAAAGAGTGTTCAGCATATTATGTGGAGTGGCAGGGTGAAGTGATCTCCGTACCCAAACGTCTCTTTCTGGTAAAAAGAGCGAAACTTCCCCTTCAGAAAATGTCTGGGCGAATCAGCGCTGTCGTCTACTATTGAGTAGGCATGGTATTTGCCTGATCTTGTAAGAGGGCGATTCCGTTCGCTATACTACTAATAATACTACTAATAATAGCAATAATAATAATAATAATAGCATCCTTTGCTTCATTTGCTGCTAGGATTTTTAATGTCAGTGTGATTGGGAAAAATGTCTCGGTGTTGTAAAAGGGAATCCTTTAACGGATTTTCTTTATCGCGCTTTTGTTTGCCTAGCGCCGCCGAAGGTCGTTTCCAGTCTGATACATGTGGTGTTAAAGGTAGCCATCTTGTGCCCGCCCAGACGTCCTTTACACCCACTGCGGAGAGGGGAGGCGGCGGCGTAGGCGAAGGACGCGGTTTGTTTTGGTAGCGGCGCGGCGGCGTCCGAACGTCGACGCGAGCGCGGGCCGGCGAGCGAGCGCGTTTTGCATTCACGCAGAGCGCGCCCGGGTCAGTGACACGGCGCAGCGGCCGCCGCTCTGAACTCCCCACCCCGCCCAACCTCGCTCCCACTACCACGCCTTTCGATCTGCTGCTGCCGCCGCCGCAGCTCCGACCTCGCGCCCTCGCTGCCGTCGACCGCGCGCGCCAGCCGGAACCTTTCGGTGCGAGAGAGGAGGCGGGCCGGGCTGATTGGCAAGACCAGTTTCCGAGAAGGGATTTCAGATTAATTGCAGCGGAGGGAGGTACTAAGAACGCAGAATTCGCCCCATCCCCTTGGATAGGGTTGATAACTATTATAATATCGATTTTTATGGAACATTGTTTTAAAATTTCTAATAGTGGTGTAAAAAAGCCTTCTGGTAGATTTTATTGGCGACGTTTTAGCGATTTAATGAATTTCATATTTGTTGGTGCATTAATTAGGGAAAATGCCGTCAAAGTTTCAAGGTCACGTCAAGGTCAAACCTGTTCCTTACCCAAAAGCAGCTGTGATGCTGGTAAACTGTGATGACGTGTTCGAACCCGAATTGGACTTTATTAATCATGAAAAGAAATGTTTTGTGATAAAAGTTATTGCCTGCCATTGTTTTTATTTTCCTTGTTTATGAAAATGTAATTTTAGTAGAGGAAATTCGGAGAAATTCTAGTAGTTTGTTGTTGATACTAGATGGTACCATGATTAACTGTTTTGAGGGAGATGACTATTTCCTGTTTTCCTTCTGGCGGTATCCTGTGTCATTTATTTGACACCTTCGTTTTTTGGCCAATGGTGAATGAATGATTAGTCTCCGTTCTTGGATGTTTTTCTCGAATATGATCCATGGTAATTGACTTAAATTAATCGACTGAAATATGAAACAAAAGAAAATACCTCTTGTGAAAGAAAAAGTCACTTTTTAACTCTTGCTGTCCGATTCCTGAATTATATTTCTTAAACAAAGGACATTGTATGCATGCCCTTTAAGAACTTGTGTATACATTGAATACCCAAGGTTCGATTTATGTTGTAAATAACGTAGGTGCCGCTAATTTCCAGGAATTTCATGTTTTTTCTAATGCAGAACTAAAAATTGATTTGTGAAAAAGTAGAGAATGTATATAATTATTTTCTGTGCCTTTCTTCTCCTCGTAGAATACATAATACGAAGAATGGATTTAGTGAGTAAAGTATTTTGTGAGTGATTGAATTGAAAGTAAAACTTAATCAGAGTTAACACTATGTCTTAGTGTTAACTCTGATTAAGTTTTACTTTAGACGTTGTGGCCAATATAAAGCAGATCTCTCCGCCGAATGGCGGGAGCTACTGACTCGCAACAATCCCAAGCGGGCGGTGCAGCGCGAGGGCGGGCCGGAGCAGGGTGGGCGGGGAGGGACGTGGTGGGGCGCCTGCCTTGTGCGTCGCAGGTGTTCGCGCGTCGTCACCGCAGCCACAGCCGCCGCCGCCGCCTCTGTCGCTCTCCTGGCAAGCGATCGGTGCCGCGACCCGCTGTTTGGCATCGGCGCGCACGCGGCGAAAACAATCCGCCCAGGCCAGGCCCGAACGGAGCGGGTCGTAGACCCCCGGCTCGGCTCGGCGCGGTGCTCCGCTCCACGTCTGGGGCGCGGAGGTCGAGGCCGCTCGCCCCCTCCCTCCCCGCCCCGGCCTCGCCCCAGCTGTGTGATCCCCGCGCGCGTGGAGATCCGTCCCGCCCCACCCCGTCCCGTCCGGTGCGCGCGCCGCCCACCGCCGGGACTGCCTCTCCGCGCGCTTATCGGCAGTTTGTTATTGGTGTCAAGTTGGGCCGCGTATCGCCTCGTATTTCTCAGACTTTGAAATGTTGGCGAAAGGAAAGCTACCCGCTGAGATAATGTACGACTTATTTCATACCAATAGGTCACGTTTGTCAACATTAATATGTGATGTATTGTGCTAATGAATGTTTGGAGAAGTTATTCTATTCGGCTTAAAACGTTTGTACTACAGTCGTTCGTAGTGATTCATGCCAGTTCAGTAGTCGTAAGCGCAAGTCCCAACGAATTGGGAATTGCTGAGAAAATTGCCAAAGAGAAATAATTCATCACTAATAGATTTTACTCACAGATTTTGTTCCTTACTCTTTGTTGCATGGTATAACACTTGCTCGATTCTGTTTTAATATGCCATTAACTTTGTCACTTTTAAAGTTACTTGAATAATTTTTAATGAATTATTTTTGCGCCTGTACTTCTAACTCGCTGCCTCCTCCATCTTGATGTTGATATTTGTAAACTTTGATGACCTCACATTACGAATCTTGACATCTCCTCGCTAATCCAAAAATCGGTGACTTCAAACGCTGGAGCCAAATCTCCAAAGAATTCATCGGGTGAGATTGCACCTTCGCCGACGTCACGGGGCATTTGTGGTACATTCCCAGTAGGTGATTTCAGTGACGTCCAACTATTTTTGGAGATTCCCCTCGGGGAGTTTCCTAACCTGTTCCATTGTGAATCTGGACAATGAGACTGATGCGTCGAAGGTCAGGAAGAATACTGGCATTTTGATATCGAATTAAATCATAGAGGGAATTTCTTTTTCTGATAGTTGCGAAGATGATGCCTTTCCTTCTAGCTTCAGTCAAGCGGCAGCATGGAAATCCTGCCACAGTATCTTTTGTGTGTATTTCCTGCTGGTAACATCAGTGTTATTCAGCACATTTCGAAAATTTCCCCTGTTTCCCAAGTGGTTATCTCCCAATAATTCATCGGATTAAATTTGTCTTAAATAGCCACAGGTGGAATGGGCTGTTTTTTCCTTTGAAAAAGACCATCATAAAATAATTATTGAAGTGCATTTCCTTCCGACTCACCAGCTAAATGAGGTGGCATAAAATCCTCTGCCAGGAAATGCTTTTGTTGTTTGTATACTTCCGGTTAGCGACTGCAGTTGGTGGTCCGCTCAACAGGTTTCACAAATTCGTCAGATCGTAATGTGCACCTTCCGCACTTTGGGAATACCCTGGTTCGAATCCCGGGCCATCCATATGAAATTAGTGGACAAAGCTGGTTCACTGCGGGTTTTCTCGAGGTCTCCCGTTTTCCCTGCCTCTTATTGCAAAATTGTACCATCGATCATTCTATCATTCATTCATCCCCAACACGGTCAAAAAGGCTTATGTAGAAGGGATCGCAATAAAATTTGATTATATTCTCCTAACAAGTTGCTGCTTCGCCAGTCCTGAAAACGAGCCGACGCGTCGCGACACGACACGATGCGAAATAACATCGGACAGTCGGAATGTCCGTCGACCGGCTAGCCAATTGCGTGCGCGGGTGGGTCTTCGTCTGGCTTGCGCCGGGGCGAAGTGCGCAGGAGCACGATATCCGGGAAGCCCCACGACGCGGCGCCGCGCGGCAGTCTGCGCCGGCGAGCTGTTTATTACAGGTTTCTCTCTCATCTCCCCTCCCGTCGGCTGCCCCGCCGCGCCGAGCTTATCCAGTCTATTCCACCCATGTGTATAGCTTCTCCCGTATATCGGCGGAACGCAGTGCCGTAGTAGCTGGAATTTTCTGTCCTGGGAGGGGTGGAAGCTCGACTAATGAACTTTCAACGTATGAGTAAGAACGTGCAACACTAATTGCCGGACACCTCAAACTTTTTGTTTTACGATAACCTATTACCAAATTATGAATTTTTATTCGAAAGAAATGTAGAAGACCCACATGTAATTTTATTTATTTTGTTTTTCTTATATAAATAATAATAATTTATTATTATTATTATTATTATTATTATTATTATTATTTTTTGACATGTCTAGTGAAAAAAAATTAGTTTCGTGGACCAATGAATTTTTTTCCGGACGAGGCGTCAAAAGACATAGCCGTAAGAGTTGGGCTGAGAGTTATTGTACTACGTATATTGCTTCGAAAATGCGTAGACTACATATACAAGAAAATAACAGTACACTGTTATATAAGCAATACACGTAGTACAATACACAGGAAGTTAGTCTGTATGGCTGCAGAAAATTGATTTCGGTATCTCAACGGAAATACGTTTGGGTTCCTCTGCCGAAATTTGAATTTTTTGGAGACATCATACAATTGCATTGAAGATAGATTTTTTCAAATGAAATTTGTTGTTCACAATTAGTTCTGTAATGCCGTGTGCGTTTTTTGAAGATATTAGTAGTTTGCGCGTAATTTTAAGTGGAATATGGGCAATTTGGAAATAAGTCTCGAAAGCGACTCCAAATTTTCTTCAGAATCTAACTGGACGGGTAGAGCTGTGTAAGTGCCCTGATTATCAGAAATTAATTATGTTAATTAAATTAGGCTTGCGTTTTCTTTGAGTGTTTTTTCTTGAATTCTCCTACATTGAAACCAATGTTACTATTGGGTTAGTGGGTGGCAGTTGAGGTGATCCCATGCATACACGCACCGTGTTCAACTGGACCTTGCAAAGCTATTCATGAATACCCTGTTATACTGACATTTGTGCAATAATTAGTTCGTAAATTGTTACATTTCCTCCAAATCTTTACACAATCAAAAGTCAGCATTTTACAAAACTAAGGCAATGTAAGCTTCGGTAACCAAGGTATTCCTTCATTTTAGTACAATTTTATTGAAACTCGGAGTATACACTAGTGGCGTCATTTCCAAAATGCGAGAAGGCACCGAGCCGATTGTCGCCCCTCAGGTTTTGTATAGCCATGGCTAATTTGCGGTAGGCGTCTCGCATAATACAGCTTTCCATTCAATATAAAGTAATCGGAGGTAATGGTTTCCATGCGTGAGTGCTGAAAATGTAGTTTAACATTTGCAACTGTTAAAAGGCAAAACCACGACCTGATTGCCCCATCATTGATAATGTCGGGTAGAGCTTTTGCGCATGTCACTCTTCATATCCTAGTAAATGTGTCAACAGTTCTGAACCACTAATTTCATGCGGTACGGATTTTAAAATAAATTATAAAATGCGATTTACTTGCAGCAGATTGATTTGATTAAATTACCTGTAAAACTGTCTGCTCCGCTTGTAATGAACTCGGATATACTGAACTTATGTCACTGGTCCCGTATCACTTACATTACAAATAAGTATAAGAAGATTCGTTATAGTGAACCTGAACCTCGGCTGTAGTCAACGTAGAAAATATGTCCTCAAAATTAATTCCAACCCGGAAAAGAACATACTGCCTCAGTGCCACAAATTCCAACTCTAGGCGGCTTGAAAAAAAAATCTTTGGTCAAACGTGAAGATAGCGGACCCGGAATGGGCACCTTACGATAACTAAAGGTGGTCATTTGCCGTTCTTGTAAGCGAGAAAGGCTGAACGAGAATGGGGCCCACGAAAATCTCGTGCAACGAGAACGCATTCTTGAGAGCAAGGCGACACGATAATCTCGTAGCCATGCTGTCAGACGGAGGGCACAGCCAACGGTCTTTGGCAGACATCAACACGAGCTCGTTCGCTGACCTTGGACCTCACGTCCGGCCCCAGAGCTTGGCGACACGTGATATAGTGTTGCAATTTATGGATTTTTTTCGGTATAGATCTTGTCCTTACTAGTAACGATAAAGAATGGAGAAACGTGTCTTCTTACCCATAAATACGTCTTTCCAAGCATCCCAATCTTCCTTCATGCATGACTGTGTTTATCACAAAATACGATTCTTTGCTTAAATTTGACCGTATTTGAACATTCGCGAAAATAATAGCCCAGTTTCCTTCTGCACCATAATTGCAACTAAAACTGCATTAAAAATTGACATTAAACGCTAATAGACATGTTAATTTTAATTAAAAAGTAAAAATGTTAATATGAATAAACTTTTATTAATTAATAATGTATAAATTTCTTAATATTAATGAAGAAACACTCTTCTCGAAGTGGGATCCTCCAGATGCTTTTTTACAATGTAAACTACGCGCCTAGCAAGGAACCCTTGCCCACATGCTATGTTAATGGATGATGATGATGATGATAATAATAATAATAATAATAATAATAATAATAATTTTTTTTTTACAAATTTCCCAATGTTTGCAGTTAATGTCAAAATATATTAAACCCTTAATATAAACAATGAAAATAACATTTTAATTTTGCCCTATTTATTAATGTATAATTAAGATTTAATTGTGAAATGACGTAAAAGATCATCATTTTTAACTATTAACAAACCTGGGCCTGAAAACCTGTGCGTTCGGGATCATCTCAAGGTGTCAATCCCCTCAGTTCGCCGTAGGAAGGGACGGGAAGAAATGTCCTACGCCTACGGCGCGGCACATACGTTTACAGCCTCTCCACGTGCGAAATACGAAGATAGACTTGGGTCATCTCTTAGGTCAGATGGGAGATAGCTCAATGAAGGACACTAAGAAAAGGTTCTCTTCAATAGAGTCAATAATGATTATTTCACATTTCAACTTTTCCGAAGTTTAAATTATGTGAGGTTTTGATTTACATACAAAGTATGTAAAACGTAAACACCCGAACCCAAATCATTTACAATAATAAGAATAGACTTTAATACGTTGTTGCTGTGAGCCACTCCTTTTATTTTTTATTAATTAACTTCTTTATTACTTTTCTTGTGTACGACGATATAATACTTCAGTATTATGAAAGTATAAGGAAATGTTTCATTATTACGCTAGAGAGCAATTATTGTGTTTAATTTAAATAAATAGGAAGAAATCCTTGCCCTACACTTGGCAGTTTTAATCACGAGTCTCTTCCGATCCGCGGCCGGCTTGGACTGCTTACGAGAATACTCTGTCCCTATGAGATACGAGAATCTCGTTATCGGCGGCTCTTTGCCGCCAGCAGAGAAAGGGATTCTCTTTCGCCAGTGTACTCCATTGGCCTTGGCTGAGGCTTCCCCTCCACAACCCTTCTCCTTTTTCGGCCAGCGAGAATGATTCGCAGTTCGGACGAGATACAGAGAGACTGAATGCAGTGAATTTTGTCCGTCTCTGCCGATTACCTTATGCCACTCAGTTTCATTGCGGAAACGAAGGCCGTACCCTGTGTGGGCTACAACTGGCGGCGGTGACGCGCGATTAATTTTTTCGGTTCAATTTGGTGTAACTTGATATTATGCGGAATAAAGTGTGTTAAGTTGTAAGGCGACAGGAAGCACGCGACTGCCTCAGTCTGGAGATATCCGCCGTGCCGCGCGGAAAAAATCTCGTATGTTATTAGACGAATCAAAGGGTCTTCAGATAATGGGACGGTGTTCCAACAGTGCAATAGGCAATAAGGGTGTCAAAGCTGCATTACGTTACTTAGAGGACAATGCAGAATCAAGAATGGAGAGAGTACGAACTCTGGAAGAAGTAGAGAAAATTACTAATTAAAAAGTACGAAGCAATTGAAAATAATGAATCTTTTAATGACAATTAAAAATATTGATTTTTTTTTTGTTCGTGCTGTTTATGTATTTTGCTGTATCTCTATATTTATAAAATCAATCGTGGAGAAGTTCTATTTCGTTTTGACATACTCGAATATAGTGAACCAGAAGTGTTAGTCCCCAGAAGTTCACTATAACCGATCTCGACTGTATTCATACATCCTAGAGTAACTGATGTGATTGACTTGCGAATTTAATATGGCCTTCCGCGCGACGGGTCTCACAATCATGATAGCAATACCATCAAAATTGCAGTAAAAAATTAACAATCTCATTGTGAATATCTTTAAAATTTGTTTTGGGCTATTTCAGTCACCAAGTCGCTGCATTGAAGAAAGTGAACACTCACTTCCATTTCCTACTCATTATCTCAAATATTTAACTTGAATCTTCTGTGTGTATTGCTGCTGACGAATGTTCAATATCCTTTTACAGTGCTGGGAAATGCGACTGGGGGTTAAAGATTGGGTTGTGGAGATGGAACTAAAATCGTGTACATGTTAGTAATCATTTCGAAGTCGAAAGCTTAAAGCGGTTTCTGGTGTGTTAAAATTGAATTGGAATATTTTGGTTTCGGGTTCATGGATTTGGATTCGTCTGTTGAACAGCGAGTTTATACCGCAGCGATATATGGTTCATAAAAGGTCATAATGCGGATCATTAAAATAATGTTGTTTCCTGGGTGTCAGGAGCTCTGGTATTTAGTAACACATAAGGCATTCACACTTACAGTCTCTTTGGGCCATTCGGGTCTTCAGAAAACTTGTGAGTGGTCGCGTTCTGTTCTGCGTCTGGCCCTGTTTCGAGGGTCGATGCATCCGTCTGGTTTCGTGGCAGCGAGCGGGTCTCGGTGCACGGACCCCCGTCCCGTCTTCGTGGGCGCGCCGTATCGACTGGGCCGTTGGGCGCGTTGGCGGCCGCGTCCCACGGGTGCTCTCTCGCGCCACCTACGACCCCCGCCCCGCCCCCCCACCCTTCCCCACTGTTCCGCGCCATTCCCCGCCCCCATGGCATTCTCGTCCGCAGAGAAAAGTTCTCGGGTATTCCGCGTTTCGTCCAGCTGCGGCGGCTCAAGATGGATGATCTAGCCCGCAGGTGCTTGCCTGTATTTGCTTGTTTGGATCAAACCCCCATTCCCCAGGAGGAGTTTTGCCGCGATAGAAGTTCGGGACAACTTGAACGTGTTTCCTATTGATAGGTCGAGGTGTTCTGTTGATCCCTGAGTAATAGTTTTAGTAATTATTTTACAATCATTTATATGCATCTTTTGTAATTCAGTTACACAAAGAAGTGTTTTTTCACACTTTTATTAAAGCACTCGGAATTCACTAAGCACAAAACAGTGAATACATTTTTTCCGCGTTTTAAAAGTTTACGAGGGTAATTTACTATTGTTTGTTTATTTCTATGCAGAAGGGATGGAAATGATTTGTTTCGCATTCACCGCCACGATTTAATAATTTATTGAACGGAATAATTGTTTCATCGTATTTTTCACCGGGAGAAATGTTGTAGTAGAATGTACTAAACATGCATAGTAAATACAATTATTCTTGAAGTAAGATTCACTAAACTTGATTTATTTTCGTTTAGTAAATCACACAATTCAAAATCGTAAGGGAATGAACAAAGAGAATCGTTAGTGGTACCATTCTTGTTTCGTAGATAAAATCATTTGGTGAGATCTGCGTGTCCTGTCGTCGCTTACAAAACTTAGCTTAGTAAGCGCGCGTTCTCAGCGATCTCACCAATTCGAATGGTTATAGAGCCCGTGCGAATTGAGAAATAAACTATGTATATAGTTTTATACGCTTCATAAGTGACGTTTAATATTCTATTGATTTTAAATAATTATGATGTATTCTAAATTAATGGGAGAAATACCGTCGGTACCAAATGTCGGCAGACAGCGTCCCTATCTGTCCTGCTTGGCTAGGGACTGTCAGGTAATGGGGGTGAAGGAAGCCACGGGGCCGTAGGATGGGTGACCGCTCATAAACCCCGTTGCTACCTGACTGAAGGGAAGGGATAGAAAGAAAATATTCCCTTTCAAGTTTCTGCTTAATAAGGCTTGCTGAGCAGCGTTTCGTAATTTATGAAAAGGAACTATTCGCAAAGTTCTTTTCACTACGTGTGTAGTCATTGTTACTGAATGCACTAATCAACGCACTGATTCGTTTAGTTATCACCACTAAATGCTATTCGCCATGGGTTACCACCTGTTCAGTGAACATTACTATCGTGCATTAGTATGATTAACTAAACAGCAGTTTGGTGAAAGTGACTAAGCACTTCTTCCAAAATATACGATACCGTTTAGTTGAATCTACTACGTGATTAATTGTATGAAGTAAACTTTTTTTTTTTTCGTGTAAATTGGGGGGGGAGGAAATTAATAATTAAGTGTTTCATTCTCGTTATTAGCTGTAAATTCGTACGTTACAGTAAAGTACAATGTGATTATGAATGTACTTTGGATATTTTGGTGCTTTTTGTCAATAAAACGCGATGAATGACACGTTTCAGAACTTATTTTCAGAGTAGAAGGGAAGTATATCGTGCAAGCTTACGGTGAAGCGATTTCGCTCTTCAGGCAGGCAAGCGGGCAGACGAACGGGCGGGCGACGAACCCCGCTCTCTGGTTCGGGGCGAGCGGGTGGTCGTATCGGAGGTGGGCGGCGCCTTATCAGCGACGCAGGCGTTGGGCGTGTGGGCGGCCCCTCGGTGGACTGCGCGTCCGCCGCCGCCTCTGCCCTTTGCGTTCGCCGGCGGGCGCGGCGCGACTGCAGTGCCCGCTGAATCGCAATCACTGATTGCCACGCGGCTCCTCAAACCACAACCGAATCGGTCATTCCGAGAAGGCATCGTATCCAGCAGCTGTTTGGTGCGCGCACGTTGATGGAAATCGCCGTATCTCTGGTGACGTGCCTTCTCGAAGTACCACACCTGCTTGGTTACGAATACTGCATTTTTGTGGTGTTTTTGCAGGAAACAAAACTAAAAGCTTATACTGAATCAAATGGTGAACATCAACCATTTTCGCAAAGAAAGAGGTCTCTCCAGATTCAATAGGTTGTACGCATTATAGGTCAGGTTAGGCTCGTATTATATTTACAAATGATCGGAATTCTGAATGGAGTGATACACGAGCGTGCTACCTGTTTACAACTTGTCAACATATTATAGATTTAAAAATGATTAAACGTTTTCGGTGGTTCTTGTTCAAAATGCAATGATATAATAATCCTAATTCCTTGATTTCGTGATAATGGCGTTCTTGGTTGTAAAAGATGGATATATTTAATCTTCTCCGTAAAAAGCAAGTATTACTTTGACAAATTCGTATTCTACGGAAATAAATCAAATGCTGTTGCAAAGAAAAATGATGTGAATGAAATGCTAAACTTTCTAAGAGTGTGAAGCAACATTGTATATTTGTCCTAAAGCCTTGAATTACTCACGCGATCGCGGTAAAGAATTTTATACTCATGAACATTGATAACTCCTACCTCAATAACGATTCTCTCATTCTCGTGTTTTCATTAGTCATTTTCTCTACAAACTTTGACAATTCGAATTTTGTCTGTTAATTCGATAACTCTGACGTGTTTTTTTGGGGGGGGCGGTGATCATTTTTCACTGAAGTTGTATCCTGGTATTTCTTGTAGCAAAATCTGCAATAAGTTTTACCGTAATACGAGTCCTGAGTGAGCCGTGAGGTAAGAATCCTGAATGAATCATATCAGTACTATTTATTGCATCAAGTCGGATACCATTTTTTCTAATAAAGCATATTTTATTTTCCCTGGGCTTGCATATTCTTTGTTGGAATTCTGTCACATTTTGAGATGCGTTTGTAGCCATGCGACACAGAGACCAGCTTTAGATCAACAGGTTTTGGCAAACATCCCGGGTCGAAATCCAAAAGCAAATCGCTCATTTATCTTGTATATTTAACCTAAAAAAAAAGTAAGTGTACGTGACGTATGGCGAGGAAGTGCAATCCGTGCAACATGGAGAGCAGTTAATATGTACGAACGCAAAGGCTCGCCGTGGTTTTGTTCGTGCGATTCCCCTCGCTGTGAATTAAGAATGCGGCTCGCCGGGTGCGCCGGGAAAGCCACAAGTAAAGCGAGTGTAAGACCGGTCGCAATTGCCATTAGTTTGCCTGGCCGAGGGTGCGGTATATGCCGAAATTGTGCCTGGCCCCGCGCCACTTGGCCCGAGCGCCGCCGCGACGGGGGCCGTGACCCGCTGTTCCCCCGCCAGTCTTGCCTCTCCCGTCTACACCCCACCCCCGCCCTCGAGTCCATCCGTTTGTGTGGAAACGCCTCGTGCTGCTTGCTCTTCTGGTTTTTCTGAACTCGTTTAATCGATTCCTTTGCAAGTTCAAAAGGATTACATACAGAACGGTGGGCCGCACGTGTTATACGCTACATGCTCACCTTGGAAAAGCATCTTCAGATTTTGGCCCTCGGAGCACAAAATTTGGAATGAAGCGGGTATTTAAAACGAGTGCATTATAGGCAGGATTGCAGGGGCGCATGCCTAGTGTAGTGCTTATTGCTCTTTTGCTGCAACACTGGGGAAATTTTAAAGGTTGTCCGCATTAATAGATCAGAAAGAAAAACGTTTCAATAGCTCCTTTTCCCCTTACAATATCATATGTTGTTAGAAAATGCACCGTAGGAGAATAAACAGGTGCATCTGTATTTCTTTTTCCACTAATTTGAAACCTCGTCAAACATTTCTCTTCAAACTTTTGATGAGCTGTCGCTGAGGAAGTGGCCGTATGTTTAATGGTGAAGTGTGTTCTACACCCCCCCCCCCGAGTCCATCCACACCTGAAGTGTGCAACTTCATTCTTTGTTATTCAGGTGAATTTCATATTGCGTTAGTGGTCGGGAAGAAGGGCAAGCCTTATTGTTTGAGCCTCCCCGCAAAAATTAGTGTTATTATTATTATTGTTGTAATTTAAGCTCTATCTTTGAAAAGAATTTGGTGTGTGTAACGAGTTGCATTTGGGCCAGTTGCCTGACTTGGTCGATTAGAAATTGTTCACAGCATCCGACGGAGGGAAGGTCAGAGGAAGAAATGGACTGGGCCAGGCCAAGTAAATTCAGTTCCACAAGAGCTTAGGCACCTCTACTTTTCTACTCGCCCTTACACTTCCTTATGCGACATTTCGGATAAAGGCTGATCCCAGTGGAAGGAATTGTGAAGTTGTCAACTGAAAATCGTGCCAAATTCATACAAATCGCTGAATTTATTTGAATAAAATAAATCATAGTTTTAAGTTATGAAAGACGTGTGGAATTTAGTAATAATTTACACAACTGTAATGTCAAATCGCATTGAAAACTGCGAGGGGACGGCTTGGAAGAGGTTGAACGTTTTCCTTCGCGCGGTTAGGCGTAGGTCGCGTTTGGTCCTAGCATACCGTGCGCGGGCCGGAGAGTACTTCGGTAGAACAGCCGCAGCGCGCGAAGTGGGTCAGAGCCGGCGCGGCGGCGGCGGCGAGCAAATGCGAGTGCGAGAGCGCGCGCGCGCAGGGCGGCAGCGGCGAGGCGGGGGCGGGCGTGGGCAGCCGTTGTCAGGGCGACCTACGACCCACGCGCGCCGCCGGGTTTCCGGCCCCCCGCCGCACCCCGACCTCGCGGCACGGGGCTTCCGTTCAGTCTCCGACGTCGGTACCCCCCCATCCCCGCTCCAGCCTTCCTTCCCGGCAGCCGTCTCTCTCGCCGCCTACCTTCCACGGCCTCGTCCTTCCCGACGTCGCCTCCGACGTCCCGTCTCCGCTTCACGCTCCCTCTCCCGCCGGGACCAGCAATATCCCCTGCTGCTGCCACCGCTTCCGCGATACCTTCTGGATTAGAACGGTTTGAACATCTTTAACCGGTTATTAAAGGTGTGCGAAAATTGGGATCTCAAATTTCCAGAGGTGTTCTGCCTACGCCATATGGTTTGAAACTGATAGAATTTTAAAATTAAAGTACCGTGGATTTTATAAATGTAAGTGCAGTGCAATGTATTGTGCATAAAGATGTAATAATACGAATTATTTATAAGGTTAATTTTGTTACCGGCTTCGTTTGTGAGATTAAAGAAAATGATACTGTCCGATTATTTCCTCTCCTGAAAGGTGTTTTAAGTAATCAAGTGTTCAAGTAATATTTTCTGTTGCAATTTCGTTTATTCTTGTGACCGTACCTTCAGCTTTTCGACATTTAAGAACTTACTTGTTTTTACTTGTCCTGGTTTTTATTTCGTTTTCCTTATTCCTCCTCCGACCATGCACTATTAATTTTACCTCGGGCTTATTCCTTAACCATTGCACGGAAAATGATCATTCCCTCTGTCTCGGGTACCTTACTATTGTTTTCATGTGGATAAAGATGGTAAAATTCATGGTAACGATTTTACACTGATCGCGTTTCCACTTCGCCGCAGTTGTGTCGTTTGGGTTCTGTTCATAAAATTGAAAATGTTCACGATTAAGACTGTCATTTTTGTGATCAAACTCCCCTCGGTATTTAAATCACCTGAAATGTTTAATAGTACAACAATGTTGAGAAAATAACTTTCCGAGGAGTGTTTTTACGTTTCACACCCGCAAACACGTTTGCCGTTACACTAAATGGGACAAGTGTTGTTAATATAATTAAATAAATTAATAAAACTTCTTTAGTGAGGTTCTTACCTGATGATACATGTACACCGTCAGGAACAGTTTACGAAGGTAGGTAGTTATGGAAATAACCTAGTCACCACTTAGCCCGTGTCTCTCTCTACTGATGTCATGTAGAAACTTGTGTAATTACTAATAGAGAAATCGACTGAGAAAAAGTTCTTGGCTTTCTCCTTACTTCATTAGTTTCAACAATCTGGATTCATTTGGGAAAAAAATCGTTGCTTTCAAACAAATTTCGTTTAGTTACGAATGAACTTGTATTTCTATTAGTTAAAGGACTACATGTGGTGGCTGATCTCATAATTCTGAAACACATTTTGAGTGTATCAATTAAGCAGCGCAAAAATGTAAATACATTAACGAATCATTTGAGTACAAAAGTGTAGTACGCCTAATCTAAGCAATAGATATCACCAAACAAGTCATATAACATAAACCAAACACAATAGTAGATAAATATAACGTACGTTCATTACTTTTTTAATGCATTGTGTGCAATCATTTACATGATTTGAAGGTATTTTGTCTGCGGCGAGTGTGGAAAGGTAACTTTTGCCTTATCAACATGTATGGAAGATGACTTATTGTATTTTTTGTTCGCAGGGTTACAACACCCCCATCTCTACTTCGATGGCATCAGACCCTTACATGTCCAACTACTATGGCACGTCGTTCCCGTATCAGGCGTTCGGAGTGGGCGACGGCACGTGGTCTAATGGTGGCGACCCAATGACCTTCCTGGGCGGCTATGGCGGACAGATGGGCCATGATTCGTACGGCATGGACGGCATGTTCGGCGGTGGCGGCGGAGGCTTCGGCACCGCCTTCGGCCAACCCGCGGCGGCGGCTGCTGCGGCCGCAGCCGGCTTCAACTACTTCCACGGCAACGGCGACTACTCGACGTGGGGCAGCTCGGCGGCCGCCATGTCCCGCAAACCCCACTACGACGACTACTACCGCGGCGACGGCATGTACGGCGCGGCTGCGGCTGCGGCCGCGGCCACGGCGCCCGGCGTGGGCGGGGCGGGGGGGGGAGGCCGGGCCCGGCCCCGGCGACGCCGGCGTGGGCAAGCCGACAGGCATGGACGTGGGTATGGTGGGGGGCAGTGCGATGGTGAACGTGCAGGCGACAGCGGCGGCGGCGCGGGCGCGGGGGCGCTGGGCGCCGGCAAGCAGCCCGTGGGGCCGCCGCCGCCCGCGGTGCGGCCCGCGTGGCCATCCTGGCGGGCCCGCACCACCCGGCGCACCATCACCACCACCATCCGGGCGCCGGTCACCATGCGGGGCGGGCGCGGGCGCTGCGGCACCGCCGCCCCCGCCGCATCACCACTGCAGGCGGCGCCGCCGGCGCACGCGCAGCCACCCCCGCACGCGGCTGCCGCCGCTGCGGCCGCGGCTGCTGCGGCCGCGTTGGTGCCCGCGCCGCTGCCCTCGCACCCCGTGCTGGACGAGCTGCGCATCAAGAACAACTACAACCCCACGGACTTCAACCTGTGCGCGGAGGGCGCGCGGTTCTTCGTCATCAAGTCCTACTCGGAGGACGACATCCACCGCTCCATCAAGTACGAGATCTGGTGTTCCACCGAGCACGGCAACAAGCGCCTGGACCAGGCGTTCCGCGAGCGGGAGGCCGAGGGGGGGATGGTGTATTTGTTCTTCTCGGTGAACGGCTCGGGCCACTTCTGCGGCATGGCGCAGATGGTGTCGCCCGTGGACTACCACGCCACCAGCTCGGTGTGGTCGCAGGATAAGTGGAAGGGACAGTTTCGCGTGCGCTGGATCTACGTCAAGGACGTGCCGAACGTGCAGTTGCGACACATCCGGCTGGAGAACAACGAGAACAAGCCCGTGACCAATTCCCGTGATACGCAGGAGGTGCCCTTCGAAAAGGGGAAGCAAGTGCTCCGAGTGCTGCACATGTACCACCACAACACCTCGATCTTCGATGACTTTGTGCATTACGAAAAGCGCCAGGAGGAGGAGGACAGCCGCAAGGTGGCGGAGGTGAGCGGAGGGGGCGGGGGCGGCGGCGGCGGCGCGCGGGGAGGCGCGGCGGGCGCGCAGCAGGGCCCGCCGGGGGCGGCGAGCGCGGCTCCAACCAGGGCCGCGGCGACCGGGGCGGCGGTGGCCATGCGGCCGGCCAGAAGGTGAGGCCGATGGTGGGTACACCCTTGTGCGGTGACGGCGGCCACGGTAGCCACGCCAGCACCAGCGCCACTGCGATCACCCACTAGGCAATTTATGTTAACCATTACTACTTTTTCCTTTGCTTTTTTACTCCTAGGTCCTTGTCCTTTTCAATATAATTCTGTCTCATCTATCTTGTTATTATTATGTGAGGTATTATTAACCCACGCAGAATGAGAGAGATGCCCAAGAAATCACTCTCCTTCAGTTGATGCTAGACTCGCAGTCCTAGTGCATGCAGGTGTTTTATCCGATTTTTAGTAGTTTCTAAGATTTTCAGTTATTACCAAGTCCCTGTGACCTTACATTTCCAGAGTCTTCCCAGCTCTATCTGGAGAATTTTCATGATTTGTTCAACCCTGATCCATCTGTCCAACCCTGTTCCTGATCACTGTGAAATCTACTTTGGTGACATACTCATCTAAAAGTATGTTCGTATCAGGATTTTCAACCTCCATGTACAACTTTCTCCATCCATTGATAAGCTGCCTACAAGCTGCTTATTTTATGCCTAAGATTTCAGTGATGCACTGTGTCTAATATGTCATAGCATTGTTTGAAATTGCCGTGATCTTCTTACAGGCTTGATTAAGAATTTCACTTTTTGTTGGGATAGTCTGCATGCACTGTCCTAAGTCTCATCTATTTTGGTATGAACATCTTAGTCCATAGAGCCTATTTTTTGCTAGGACCATGCCTTTGATATCTCTCTAATGGAGCCATCTAGTAATCCACCCCAAGTGAGGGAGGTGTTCACCTTCCCTTCATCATCCATGTGTACTATCTGGGGGAAGGTTGTCATGTCAAATTATTTCCCTTGAATTTTGGTGGAGTCTGGCAGTGTTGATTTCTTCATTTGAACAGTCACTTTCGTACCTATGGAAGTCCATGGCCTCCAGATCTGTGGGAGAGAATGTTGAGGGTATATTTATTGGCATCACTGCATGGATGGAGAGCATGAACTGTTGTTTGATTTTTGGTTTTGCAATCCAGATTATCCAGCTCTTTTTGAATTCAATGCCCACATCCCAGTCAGTTTCTAGTCCAATGTGTCAGTTCCAACACCTATTCAGATGCTGCCCAGAACACCCTGGATAAGATTTCCACTGTTAAACTTTATTCTGAGAAATTTGCGATCTCGACATTTGTGTTTTGTCAAGGCTTTAATTTCTTAGTATCAGATAAATCTGTGGACATGCCTCTTATTGCTAATACATCTGGGATATTTATATTTTGAGGTGTGGGTGATTCTATCTTGGTAAATGCTGATAGATGGGCATCTGTTTCCTGAACTTCATTGCAATGCTCAATACATTGAGAGCCACTTTAGCCCCATTTCAGACTTTCCATACAACTTGAGGCCTTCTAGAGGAGGTGGGAAAATCTAGGGCTCTACTTCAATGTTTTGATACCCAAGTCTGGTGTTGCCTCACTGTTGCAAGGGATAGAAGAGCTGTGATAAAGAGTAGAGAAAGCAAGTAATCTTAAATAAACCTCAACATGTAATATCATTTCCGAGAGACTTCTCTTTAACTAAATTGCATATGTTCCAGATGCATACATAATTGGAAGTACTGCATGATCTTTGCTTTGATTAACGCCTAAAAATTTCTAAGCTTTTATCTATCCAATTGTTAGCAGTGTTGTATCCTTCTTGTAGTCAATCCAGGCAACATGCAAGTTTGTTTGCCTTTTTCCTGCACTTTATAGCATCATTTTGGCAATGAACAATTCATATTTTGTTCCCTTGGATTGTCTGCTAAGGCCATTTTGTTCTTCTGAAAAGAGACTGCATTTCTTGAATTTCATCTGTTACATCCTATCTTTGAGGTGATATTGCTTGTGAAGAAAGACTCTCTTCTTGGTTTTCTTGAGAGTGCCTTCTTTCATGCCCTCTTTCCACTGCTGATATTTTTGCAGGGTTGTTAATCTCTTCTGATAAATCTTAAACGGTGGGAGGCAGCTGTTGATTGCAGAAAATACTAGTCCTCTTCTCAGTGAAGCTGTAGGCTGTACTTTTTATTTTGTCTCTCTTTCAAACCTATTTGGAAAGTGGTGATAGCTCTATTGGCTGAATATAGTAAAATTTTTAGGAGCCTCTTACTTGTGTACTGTTAATACCTTTCTTCTTGTGGCAGCTGAAGGTTGTCGTGTTTCCCATAGAATCAGTTCATCGTCAGCAAAGATCTTTTCCTGAAACCCATTTTCCACCAGATGTCCAGATACGATCCTTGCTGTTCTGGGTGATGACCGATCTTCAGTGATACTTGTTATTAGATCTTTTCATAATGAAGGTGGCTTTTAAAGCCAGGAGACTTTAGGGTAACTCAAGTAATGGGAGCTGCTGATAACCTATTCCTTTCTCCATCATCCCTGAATCTCAGGGTGTCTGCCCAGGTACTACAGTACTAGCAGCATTTAAGAGACTCTGACAGTTCAGTGTGCTGTTATCACACATTACTACACACATGGCATCACCTACATCACAGATAAATTAAATCTCAAAACATTAACTCTTACAGAGGCTATGACAAGTCTTGATATTATGTTCATAACTTTCTCCAAAGCCGAACCTTATTGCCTGGATGACTTCTTAGTGCAAGTCACATGAGCAGCAATGCTGAACTCTGGCTGAAAGAAAGTGAACGAATCCATGCAAGCTGATTTCTTCAGAGCTAGTCACATGACATATCACAGCATGTAGTTAGAGAACAGTCAGTCGCTTATATGCTGCCGGTACTGTAGTTAGCTGACACCAGTCTGACAAACCCAATCTGAATCACCTTCCAGTATCCTTGTTAAACCCTCCATTTCTGGTCTGCTTGAGATGTTCCATTGAAAAGGATTGTTAGTGCAATCTTCGGGTGCTTCTCAACTTCAGTGTCCCCAAATAGAGTGAAAGTAGAGTTGAGTGCAAAAATTTATGAGATTCCTCTTTATTATTATTATTATTATTATTATTATTATTATTATTATTATTATTATTAATAGTAATAGTAATGTAATAGTAATAGTAATGGTAATAATAGTAATAGTAATAATAATATGTGAAGCCAAAACGTAATATTTCTTGTTTTTTGCAGACAATTTTTAGGGAATCAGTCATTAGTACAATGATTAAAAACTCACAAACATTAAACACAATGAATGAAAATTATGAAAACCCCATATTTTCATTGCTTTTGTTAAAATACATTTATTAAAATATTATATTCATTTCAACAGTCTTTCCATATCAATGTTTCAAAGCATTTCCTTTTCCTCTTTTTCAGAAGTAATTTTCATCACAATTTATTTCTGTTATGCAAACTACATCTCTCACTTCAATTTAGAATATGTCAGGGATTTAATAACCTTATTCAAGAAGGCCTTCACTGCATGATATTAGGAACTCTTTGACATACACTAAATTAGAGTAACTAATGTAATTCACATATAAATAAAAAAGAGGAAATGGAAATACCTCAAAATGTTGACATGGAAAGACTGGTGGAATGAATATAATATTTTTATAAATTTATTTTAACTAAATTAGTGAAAAAATGGTGTTTTTAATTAACAAATTTTTAAACAAGTTTTAAATTGTGTTTGATGTTTTTGTATTTTCAATTGATATACTAATAACAGACTGAAAATTGTGTGGACAAAACATGAAGTATTAAAGTAATGGCAGTCTGCCAAAAAATCTAACACTGTAATATTGTTGAGAAATTTTGGTATTCAAAAATTAAATTCATTAGCAGTTTTGTGATAATCGTGAACAACAAATTAGTGAAAAATAGTTATACCTGTATAATTGTGTCAGTTGTGTGTCATTCTGATAATTGTCAGGCAAATTTTTGCTTTTGCAGTCTGTTCTTGCCAAAAGAGTATATGGTCAAAAAAGACTTAATAACATTTCATGCAAGATTAGTTCAGTACATTTCATGCAAGATTAGTTCAGTATAGTGGTCAAAATATTGACATGGTCCTCTCAATCCATCCAATCTTTCTCACCATACAATCACTGTCAACAAGTTAACTAATCATGATTGCCCTAATTGTAATTATTGCTTGTGTCTACATTCCACAACTTTTTCAATTAAAAATGTTAGTCGTCTAAAACATATCCTTTTAATCTGAGTTAAGTATTTTCATAAGGGTAATGGTAGGAAATGGTGTGGAGTTCACGATATTTGAATCATCAAAGTGGAAATTGAGGCGTTGTTTTGTCTTATTTGTGTATTTCAGCAGAAAGCTTTTTCAGCCGCATTACAGCCATCTTCAGTGTGATTCTGAGGCTGCTGGGGACCTCTGTCCGAACAAGACAGCTGTTAAGCGTTCAAAAATTGTTTCGAACACTGTAATGCGTCCGAAACATTTTTTGGACACTTAACAGCTGTCTTGTTTGGACCGAAGCCCCCAGCTGCCTCAGAATCGCACTGAATGTGGTCAAAAAAGCTTTCTGCTGAAATTAACAAATACGACAAAACAACACCTCAATTTCACTTCGATATTTTCATAAGGGTATTGGCTTGGGAAATAATTTGTAAGCACCATGAAGGCAGAAAATAATTGCACATTGTTGTCCTATGTCTTCTTCAAATTCAACATTAAGTAAAAAGTATTTATTTAATATTATTTAACTAGACCTAGCTTGATTAGCTTATAAAAACAAGTGCTTACTTGCAAGTAGAAATAAAAAAGTTGCAAAAAATACTTTTCAGAGATACAAAAATTACTGCATACAGTGAATCAATAGATGTAATAATGTAAGATACACATGCAAACATAGGCTAAATTAAACATAAACATGTCTAAACCCATGTTAAACGGGAAAATCACAGAATTAACACAGTAATTTGGAACAGACTAAGATATTTTCAGTTTGTCTGTACCAATAATTTTGGCTTTAAATACACTATTATTATTTTATTATTATTATATTATTATTATTATTATTATTATTATTTCAGTTGACATACGGTAAATACCTAATAACAAACAGGAAAATGCTCAATACATTTTGGTGTAACAATAATAACAAGAACATGTTAAATTCTTTTAAAGAATGATATTGTCATCAAACTAACACATTTCCAAATGATGACTATTGATAGTTAATTTCTTTACACATCCTCTATGAAATATTTTCAGCTTTTGCATGATGTGTGTAGGGCTTGATTTGGTTGAAGTTTCTCAGGCTTCTTTAAAGTATTCTCCAAGAGATCATGAAAGTGAATTGGTTTCAAAATTAAATCACTACCAATATTGTCAGTAAACAGAATGTTGTTTAGTTTCTTAAGAAAACTTTTAGTTATATGAGAGTACTTGTTGTTTGATGATAGCAGTTTCAAAGCTGCATGCGAGAAAAAGTTGTAGTTCTGTATGCAATTTCATTGAAAGATCAGATTGGATTGGCAACACTCTCACAAACCGTCAATTACAATGCATACAAGATAAAGAAGCATACAAAATCAAATACATTTGTTTAATAAAACCAAGAATTTGCATATCTTTTTGCATGTAAGTTATTAGGTAGCAAAGGAAAGATTGTTGGAGACTTGGAAATTTCATTTTCATAACACGTTTCCTGAAATTTAAAAAAACAATTTTTGCTTTGCGCCAATTTGATACATCATTCAGCTTTCATTCAAGCTTTCAATCAATTAATAATGCATTGTACCATCTTGTAGAGCTTGAAGACATCACCAAGAAAGAAAGAGTTTTGGCTTAAGTTTAATATGGTTTATGAACATTACGAAAAGTAATAGCTCTAATGAGACCCTTCAATACTCCAGTTATGAAATCTTTAGAGAGGTATTATCTGAACAATTTTCACATTTTACGTAAAATTTTAATTTAACAAGGCGTTAACAGGGTGTCTCAGTAAAGTCGCTTGCCTTTCGCCAAGATGGCCCAGGTTTGATTCCCTGACAATCTCGTGTAAAATTTGTTCCAACAAAATGAGTTTGGCTGCTTCACAAGGGCTAGTTATCAAACCCTATCCCTATCCTAATTCCTTCTCAATTGTGGCTGCGAGGTAGTGAAGCAGGAGCGCATGGTAGGAGGCGCATATGCAGAGATGCTGTCTGGCAGTCCTTTTGATAACTGACTGTGACTGGACGTGCTGGATGTGACATAATGTTAATGTAACTCCCACACTGTTTGTTCTTAATGGACGATTACTTCCAAAGTGCAATCCTCTACAGCTGACTAGTGCCAGAACTTGCTGGGGAGTATATTGCAAGTGATGATTCTGAAGATTGCAATTAAAATATATTGATAGGGGTCAAATAGTTTTTCAAATAAATAAGAGAATTTGCTTTAAATTTCAGTTAATCAAAATACACTTTTGAAAGTTTAGATTTGGTTCAGCTAAACTTTATTGGAATTAGTGGTATGAAAAGTTGTACTTATTTCAAGATGTAGCTTAATATGTGTAATGAATAGAAACGAGTTTTTAGTACAAAACCTGCTTTTTCATAATTATTCAAACTTCAAGATTCATTAATCATAATTTCATTATTTTGAAATCAATACTTTTACCTTCAAAGACTATGTCCTTTACAAAACATCCCAAGAAATAAGTCAGTATTTAACCATGCACCAGAGGTTGTTAATAGAGTATGAAAGTTTACATGCCTAACTCAACTTCTGAACACTGAGCACACAGCATATGCCAAAATTCAATCCCAATGCAAATTAGGAGAATACAATGGCAAATTGATGAGAGATGTTAATATGTAATCTGTTGAATAATGTTCAATTCAAAAACAAAAGTTTCTGAAAAATTTGTAATTCATTGAATGTGAGGTTAAGAGTCTGTGTGCATTGCCTGTTGAAATGCTAGAGTTGTTGAATAAACCAGTAGTGATCAATTTTGTTAAAAAAAATGCTGTGACTTCTTCCATTTAGATCTTGGACAGAATGCTCTTTCTGTAAATTTCAAATATCCCTGAGGGGAGTCAAATTAAGTATCTAGGGTAAATAAGGCTAAAACATGTGGAAATTCAAAGTTCAAATGTTTTCCAAATTCTGGTAAATCCATTGTGCTGCACAATCATTGCAATCTTCCTTGAGAAGTTTCATACTTCCCTATCATTCAGATTTCAAATATAATTCACACCCAAGTGATTTGACTTTGCTCATGCCTACGATCCTAAACATATGCAATGCACTCATATTCTCATGTGTATGTACGCACATACCTATTCACTCGGTTTTCTTTGAACTATGCATTTGTGCACTATGAAAGATTTTCAGATCAGTTTGTTTTGTTCAAAACATTTTTATTTCATATCTTATGGCTTTGAGGACTACCTTTGCAGGAGTAGTGTGAAGCTGACCGATGTAGGGTGGATTGGATAAGCACTAGAAATTTTGAAGGAAACATTAAAGATTTGGATATCGTACAAACTGCATATATTTTATTAATCTCCAGGGTTGTGCTATGAAATATTTTCTTTCTGCAACATTTTGTAATGAGCATTTTGAATTTTGAACTGTAGACTACCTTGCAAAAAATAATTAAATAAAGCTTATCTTTTATTTTATATGTGAAATGTGTGATGTTCACAGCTTTTATATGAAATTAAAAAGAGGTGGTGAATCTTTGACAAGGCATATTCAGTATATGTAATGTCATACAATTGATTTTTGGATCATTTGGAACCATATTTCTGGAAAGTATACATGATTTCATCCTTTCCTATCACTTCATCTGAGCCCAAAAAAGTTGCATGAAGTTCATGTGCAGAAAGTTTGTGTTCCTAAAGAATTTCATGAAAGAGAAGACTTTTTTTTTTTTTTTTTAATGGAGTTCAGTAAAAGACCAACATTTCAAGAAGATTCATTCTACTTTCTCCATGCTTTATTCAGGGTGTCAGTATGTGCAATTTAATTGTTGCTGCACTACTGCCTTGCTGCCCTAAATAATGTATTTTTTCTGTAATAAAACAAATATCTTGCATGACCTAATTGTTCCTAATTTCATTGCACGTTTTACTTTCTGGATTATTTTCTATGAATTTTCTTTTCAAAACAAAGCTCTCCTCCAGGTTATTTACAATTCCTAATGAATGAAAGTTGAAGGCTAAGTCCTATCAAAAAACTTAAGTTTATGGTGATGAGAATTTGCAGTTTCTATGTTATTGTGTTTAAATATTGAGATCTATGTGTGATAAACATGAACTCTTCTTTTCATTATTGATGTTGGTTAAATATTGTAGAAACTGAAAATGTTAAATTGAAAACAATCTTCTACTTAGTGTGAGAAAATATTTAACTCTATAGAAAGCTTTTGTGACATTTTACTTGTCTAATTTAGAAAGAATTTCTGGTCTTCTTGATATTAAAATTGCACACCAAGTTTTTATGCCGTTTTTTATTTTTTTTTTTTTTTTTTTTTTTTTTTTTTTGAAAAATATTGTTCAATGTGCCTAGTTTACCACAATTTTAAAAGATCAATATTCTACTATAAAATATCTGTTATCTTTTCCCATCCACCAATACCTGTTTTTATGTTATCTTGTGTCCCCTTTTATGACATTCCTTTTCAAATTTTCAATTATTCTGTAGATATAATGTATCCAGTATTTTTTGCATGAAGTGCAATATTTTTTTCAGAAATTGAAATTTTAATGTAAGAAATAGTTTATACTAGTTTCTCTGAATCAGTCAGGGAAAACATTTAATTTTGAATATTGAAGTCACTTGGCTTGAAATTATTTAATTCTTGGTATTGTGCTTTAACCTTGTTATAATCATTCAGGATACCTTTTAATGAACGATTTTGATTCTTTCAGGATCGTGATGGAGGCGGTGGCCGAGGTCGTGGAGGAAGAGGGGGAAGGAATTAATGTGGATGTTGTGCCACCTCTTAGCTTACTCCAGTTATACTATGTATGTAAAAGTTTGATTTTTAAAAAGAAGTAACTTCTGTATTAGAAGTGGATTTTTCCTTCACTTTTGTTCTTCTAGAAGAGATTTGTATAAGGACTTGTTCTGTGTGTAGGACGAGCAATGGTTTATCCAAGCATTTGCATCTTGACACATTTCTACAGAAACTGTTATTCTAATTACATTCTTATTTTCTTCTTGATCTTCGTGCAGTGGAAAAAGTATAAGACAATGTTATAGGATTGGAGCAAGATGTAACGGTCCCATTTGTTATTGTGCAGCAAATGCTGTCAAGACTGAAGATTTATTTTTTGAAAATATGACTTATGTCCAACAATTGAAAGCAGAGAGAGATCAGTTCTGATTTATGTACTGTAGTATAGTTTCAGATTTGTATTGGTTGTATTGAATAAACTGGTCTTTGTGTGTTGAAGTCACTGTGTTTCTGGTGTTTGCCCAGAATAGTGTTTATGTTACTTAAAATCAAATGTGTTTTAAATGCATTGCGAACTCTTCAGTCTTGAGTGAAGAACAAGCCATTATTTCGTCAGTAACTGCTCTTGTGACTGTGGGGCTCTTGTGTCTCAAGTCTTCATCCTTTAGCATGGCAGTGTTGACAGCACTTCTGCAGTCTGCAGTCTATTTTCATTGATGTTGTTTTACTGTGCTGTAATATTAATAATTCATTGTTGGGCTTGGAAATTTTCATGTGTCTTAAAGAGGAGTTTAATTTTTTATTGTCCTATATTTTTTTTTCTTAGTTTTGCTTTTAAATTCTTTGCATATTTATCCAAATAGGATACACATAATCTTGAACATTTCATCGGAAGGGCTGGGATAGGGTTGGAGGAAGAAGTTATGTGCATTAACTTACTTTACGCTCCTTTAGTAAGAGCTTTTTTTTTGTTGAATGGGTACCTAACCAAATAAGTTGAAAGAAATAGTTGTAAAATGAAAAGGTTTTTTTGTGTGTGTTTTAAAGTGTGTATATTTTGGCTCACCTGTAAACTATTGTTCATCTGCTGATTATTATGTAATTCCTTAAAAAAATTTTTGGGATATTCCGTATTTTTATTTTTTTGGTTTTTTTTAAAAATTTTTAGGAGAAATATTGGTTTTGAATTGTTAAATGCAAAAAAATATTTCTCCCCACCATGGTTTTGATTTTTAGAAATCTTACTTGAACCTGTGTGTTATCAACTGTTTTGGTATACGTGAAGATGTAATCCACTTTATAATGTGCAATTACATTATATTCATATAAAATTCCAAGCAATTGATCTTTGTATTTTAGTATCAGTGTTGCATACAAATGCTTGTAATAGAAGCTACATATTTACAAACTTGTACTAAAGTATATATGATCTGCATTGTTGGAGAAAAAATTACTTTACTCATAACCATGAAACTAAATGTTTGGTTTGAATGTTTATATGGCATTTGTAAATGTTAATTGTTAAAATTGATTTTGTTAGATGAATGTCTTTAATTACATGACAAAAACAATATTTACATAGACCATAGTCCTGTGCTAATATCATCTATTAAAGCACTTAATCTGTTATTTAAAAAGGAAAAAGCTCACAAATTGACAATATACAACTATGGCACGTGTAAATATTGAAAATGTGGACTTGTCTGCTTTTGGTCCACATCAGATGTTACCTGTTGGGAAATATGTGTGCTCTTAGATTTTGCTCATCTTATATGTGGGTACTCATCTGTTTGCCTTTTAATATACAAAATATTGTATGTATATGCCAACGAGAAGGCTCACAATGGAGTTAGAATGATAACATTCAATTCCTCCAACCATCTCACTGGAAATTCTGCAACCTTAACCATGCAATGCACTCTCGTCCTACCTGTGTATTCATATATCGCACACAGCATGAAAAGTGTGCTACCCTTAATCCAGCCAAAGTTTGCAGATTATGTTAGCCCTTTTTTCTTGCATAACTTTCAGAAACTTCACTTTTGTGCATCAGTAGTAGGAAGGTAATGTTATTATGTATTTTAGTAAAATATTATTGAGTTTTGGTTAGATGGTGTGTTCATAAATTTGTAGTTGCTTGTGGGTGGATTCTTGTGTTGCTTTGAATCTTAATTGAGGGAGAATTAATTATATTTATTTGTCACATTAGTATGCTTTGCCAAAGACATCATCATTAAAGGTTTCTTTCAGTCAGTAGATGCATACTCAAAATTTCTCCTTTTACCCTGTTAGTTCTTTTCTTTCCTATTTGTGTATTAATGAAATAGATTTTTCTGGAGAAGGTGCAATAGGTTTCTGGAAGTATTATTCATGTGTTTCCTTGTCAGGTTAACAACCAAAAGCAAACTTAGCTCAAGACAAATCTTGTAGTGTCCAACTACAACTTTGAAAGCTGCTTGCATGGGCCTTGGTCATCTATTTATATTGTAGGTGTCTGTTGTACATTTATTTTGTGCCTGTGTTGCAATGCAATATTTGTAGCATGTATAAAAAGCTGCAAATATCATTAATAGTTCTTTAATAGTCATTGTCAAACTAACTTAGGTCTTTGGTTTGTTATCGGTTCTGCATTGACTTATGTAAGGAGGTGTAGGAAATGAAGAATGTAGAGTGCAACATTTGTTTTGCAATTAATAGAAGGGAAGGAAAAGAAAGATGCTTGCCTTTTACTATTTTCGTAATTATATTTACATGTTCACATAACATGTGTGGTTATGTTATGCAGATTTCATTTGAATGTGCTAATACACTTATTAACATTTTCCTGCACATATTGTATTTCTTTTAGAGAATTTGTGTGGGAAGGTAGGTTTCATATTGTCTTGGGCATAGTTTGTAGTTCATCAGTTCACAATCCTCTCCATACCCTTTGGCCCACCTTGTTTCCTTGTAACTTTTTATCATGTTGTGTATTTGTGATCTATATAAATATATATACATGCATATATATTATACTTCAATGATCAACTTCAATTTTTTTGATGGTTGATTGGAACTTTTAACAATAATTATATAATTAATAATGATACATTAATCTTGATGATGAAATGGTGGGAATAGTTTGTTTTGTTTATTTTTGAGTATGGGAAGAACATTTGTCGCCTATGGTTATGGTCTATGAGAGATGTAAGCAGACTAATATTAAATAGCAGGAGAAATAATAAGATAATACAAAAGTAATGGGTTATTATAAAGATGTTAAGATTTCACCCAGTTTTCATTGGAACTTGTACTGTGTAATTTCTTTTCTGCGAGTAACTCTGGTAGAAGATCGGATCCCACTCGCTCGGATCAATTTCTGATTGCAGTAAAGGCAACATGTGGTTCAGATATATGCAGATGCATTTCTGGGTGGGGGGAGTATGTACAACAATGTATATGGATGTAGAAATAATTTATACATGTACATGTCTGAATTCAAGACCTTTTAGATATAAAATACTATTGTAATGGAGGAACTAGTGTATTTCTTCTGGGGAAAAGGGCTGGGTGGGTAGAATGCTGTTATAATCTGGAGCTGGAACTGTGGCACACAAGGAACCAAGACGCGAAGGAAAAGTTGGAGTGATGGCAAGAACTTCAAGAAATGTTAGATGAAGACGCTGACGACTGAAAGAAAAGTGTAGTGCTGGATTTATTAGCAAATTCCTGATAATTGAACAGTGGAATAAATGAGTATGTACTAACACCTTAGTGCACTTTATACTCCTTGTTTATGTTGGGTTTTTTTTTTATTGAACCAAGGACTTGGAGAAGAGAAGTTATCTTTGTGGTGGTGTGGATTTCCATTTCTACAGTGGGTTAGACTATGCAGACAGAATTTACCAACATTGCTTAGCTAACAGAAGTCACTATATACTACTTGTTTTCTTTATGAACTCAAAAGCAGAACTGTTGAAAATGGCTTTAAATCATAGAAACAGCTGCATTTTACTAATAAATATACCCATTGTGAATGGAAAGATACGTTCAAGAAATTTATACAAAAATGAACTTGAAAAATATAAGACATCTATAGATCAAAGAACTGGTATTTAACAAGAGTGAGTAGTGTTGTTACAGATTTATTTTTTTATGAAAGATTCTGTTTGTTTTTGTTTCCTATACAGAGTGGAAAAGAACTTCAGAATCCTTGTTGATTTGATGTAACTATTTTCTTTAGATATCACAGGATATTACAAATCATCGAAGGTATAAAAACCTTAGTGAAAAGTAAGAATGTATAAAGAACACTTTTGGACTTGAAGTAAAAGAGACTGCAAATGAAATTTTACTCAACCTGTAAATTAAAGAATTATATACAATAGCAAATATCAAAAAGAGTAAGGATTTATTAATGAAAGACTTAGTGCCTGGTTTAACTATCTGGTACATTCTTCTTACTTTTTCAAAATAGCAACAGTTAATTATTCCAGTGAATTCCAGTGAATTGAACTTTCAAAAGTCAGTAATAACTGTTAACATGCTAATAAAGGAAAGTTGTGAACTTTTTTAAATATAAAGAGTCAACTAATGGACCTCAATCAATTGGTAGCGGACACTATCTTGATCAAGAACGATGAATTTGCGTGTGCTGTTCTTTGCGTGTGGTTGTCGAGTGTGATGTGCAGCAACAGGCAGGAAGAATATTCACAGCAGAAGATGGAAAGCTTTGAGAAGTCGACTTGAATCGATTATATTGTTAAAACAATTTTATGTTGAAATTGCAATTGAAGGCTTACAGATATTTCTTAGAAATAACTGAAAATCGCATAAGATGATGAATTTTGTGTTCCTATTATTTATAAAAAAAATTGGTATATAAAAACATGTAATAGCCTTCCGATGTAAAACCATGTTACATTGAGTTACTAATGTATTTTTTTATGTATTTCAATGAGAAATGATTCAGAAATATCCTTTGGCAAATCATTATTTGGGAAGGATTGCAAATGACTGTAACAAGTCGCAATGATTGAAGTAATAAGGGTTTTCTTTTCTGTGTGAGTGAGCTCGAAGTAAACTTTGCCCATTTTTTTATGTATACTTATTTCCTTTTATTAATAATGGCTGAAGGAAAGTACTGCAAATGTATGTGCAAATGATTCCACTAATAATGCAGTTCATTATGCATAGATGTAAATACTGTGATCATGTTTTATTGTGGTTCCTAATTTGAATGGGTGTAATATCTGCCATTCAGGCATAGTAATATTTTCGTTTGGTTAAGATCTGTTAATATTGACATTGCTTTGTAATTTTTAATAACAAGGCTGTATAGAATGTTAAGGAACATTAGCAGCTTAAATTCCTTGTTTTGAAATCACAGAACTTATAAACTAAAGACTTTATTTTGGCCTAATTTGTCTACTTAACCATTATGCTTCTAGAAAGAACTATTGAAACAAGTTTTGTTTGAATTTTTTTAGTTTTTACGTTGAATATATCAATTAATAATTGTTTATCTGTTTCAGAATTTAGTACAATAAAATTCTGAATACAATGTTAGTGTTACTCCTTAAACAGATATATTTTAATTTTCAGGACATAATTAAAGGATACATTGCTCATTAGGAATTAATTGAGTAAAGATAATATACAAATTATTCTGGCTGTGTTTGAAAAAATGTAGTTGCAGTTCATTTCTTTTTCATTGATCCATGTTTGTTGACTTGTGCCATTGATATCTAATGGCATTTTAATCATTAATGAGGTAGGCAATACTTTAGTGTTTAGTTGCCAGAGATGGAGTCGGATTCTAAATTTAACAGCAAAGGCATTTCAAATATAATTTCAAAGAACATAAAAATTAAGTGGAAGGAAATGGGCAAAGTTTACCCGATCCGACTAGTGGGAATTATTGTTGATAGCTGAATAAAACCATCAAATAGAAAAATGTTACGTGCATATTGAATTTTCCATGCTCTGAAACCTTTCCCTTTTCCTTGTAAATTGCCTTGGATGGTGTTTAATGTACTCGAGAAATGCTTGAATTATACTTCTATTGAAGTTTTTTGATAATGTCCTGTGATATTTGTGACTTACTTCAAGGGATGCTTTCAGGTGGGGCTTTATTTTGTGTTAAAGTTCAGATTTTTGGAAATTTGCAATAAAAGAATAAGATCAATACAAATTTTATTAAGAATTCTTAATTAGTGAATGTTTTGGAAACATCAGAAATTCAACTAAACTACATAGCATCACATTTCTATGCTTCAAAACATTCATTACAGAGTTATAAAATTTAATACCATAATAAAAATTGGGTTCATTCACTGAGCCTGATATGTATTTCAGAAGATACAAAATCAGCATTACAGTATAAAAATGTTAATGCACACAAAATTGAGTTCACAACCATGAGAAAAGATTCATGTGCATGTTGTAGTTTGTACTTTTTCTTCAAGATGGCACCATAAATTGAAGCGCGCTAAATGAAGTACATTTATACTTTTTTTTAGGGCTTTAGTTTTGTCATTAATGTTTTTCATTATGAAACAAAAATATAGATACAATATTAATACTGTTTATTGCACTCCTCAAATTTTAAAATTTACAATTATAAAAATAAATTTAATTAAAATATCACAATGATTTCATTAAGGAAGTCTACAAGAAAAAAAATACAATACAAATGTTTTGATGGTTAAGTTTCTCACATTTCCAAACGTATTCAAGACATATTGGTGAGATCATGAAATTGTGCTGAAGTATTGTGTGCATACAGATGTACTCTGACATAATAAGTCTGCAAACAGATCGCTATGACATCTAACCAATTTCATGTCTGTATACATATGTATAAAATCTTCATTACTGATGACATCTAAGCTAGCAATTGGACATGCAATCAAATAACTTTTAAGTAATACAAATTGTGGGCAATCATGTCTTGGGCAGGCAAGATAATTTTGCATTGTAAACCATGCACCCACACCCCACTCAGCAAAGACAGAGCTTCCTGATTATGAGATGTATTAATGAAGTCTGGCATTTAAGTGTCAATGCTTTATGGCATTCATTAAACATTACAATACCTCGCGTTTCTTACATTAATTTAACAGTAACACATTTTCTCTAATTATAGGCATTTACATGGCACCAATAACCTACACCCACTAATACTAAAGCATTATTATTTACATAAATTGGAACAAACTTCCCACAGAACCTAGTAACAAAAATTCCCTTATGACTAAAACTAAAACTAGAAATCACAGATGCTGTACAAGTCGATACGTTTAGTAAGACCTTTTCTTCTGTTTTTTGCTGTGGATCATTTGTTGAAAATTTAAGTAATGTTAAAGCACAAAATCTCTTGCAGTGAAATTAATTTGCTTCAGGATTTGTAGTTCAGATAAGACAACCAAATCAAAAAAAGGCTGTCCTCTTGTCATTAATGGCAATTAAGATAAACATTCACATGGAGGAAGTACTTTAAAAAATGAACAATATATTTTTTTATATTGCATGTTACCATTTCAATTAACCTTAATTCAACATTGAGTAAGATATAATAAAAAATGTAACTTACAAATTTTTAATATTATTTATTTCATTATATCAACCTAAATGAAGTTTAAAAAATCTCTTTATTAATTTTAAAAAGTATATTAAAACAATTTCTCTTTAATGTTTAATGTAGTTACTTTTATTTAAGAAAGGCTGAGGGGATTAAAAGAAAAGCTAAATTTTGCAAACTTTTTTTTTAATATTCTCTTACACCACATATTCTTTTTTCTCAGTATGTGTTGTGTACTCACCAAGAAATGAAAATTCAGTGGGGCTCTTATGTAATTGATGAGGTCATTCTTTAAAATGATTTTTTGTCCAAAATTAGAAAAGCAATAGTTAATTCATAGCCACCGTTATTAGGATTGCGTTATGTGAGGCTGGCGTCCAGCCTTCTGCAAAGTTCTTCGCAACATGGCCAGATTTTCATGGGCACTTCGGAGATGAGGCTCTAGTTCCAATGCTCTGCGATAGAGCTCTTCAGCTTTATTATACTTCTTCCAACGGTGATACAACACACCTTGAAGAGGGGAAAGGAAAACAAAATTTAAATTACAACTTTTAAAAACATCAGTTTTTATTTACTAATAAAGTAAATCACAAAAAAACTCTTCATAAACCTTCAATTTTACAATGATTATTCATAGAGTTAGTTTATTTTTTCTGTGCTATGAAACTATGATAGCAACAGATTAAACACAAGGCATCAAACCAAAACCAAACTTTTTTAATAGCGAGAACAAAAACAGTTATTTTGCATTATTCAGGATAAGTCATTTTAGATAAGAAAAAAAACATGCCAGCATGGTACTCATAATTAGAGCCTGGAAATTTGGCAAAATGCTTTTTTATTATTGTAAACGTCATAAAATAATAACAATAACAATCACTTAATCATCACTGATTAATTGATTGTACTTCTGGAGTAATTTTAGATTTTCATTTTCTTTCTTTTTTTTTTTCCAAGCTGGATATATTGTTGTGGTAACTGCAATATGTCACATATCAAAAAATTCACTTTTTTGTTTATTACACTATTGTGATCAATCTAAAGAACTCCAGCAGTTGCAATAGGTGTCGAAAGACGACGAACTAAAGAAAAACCGAGTATCATGATTTAATATTTGTGAAAGCAACTGTCAAGGAGAGGTAGAGAACATTTTTTGTTCCTCCTGAAGAGTTCGGTGGTTTTGACATACAACTTTCTGCAGTTACCACGGCGATATACCTGCAAGCCTGGACAACGCGAAGGTATGGTCTTGTTTTTGTGTTTCTGAGAAAGCTGAGTGTGTGTTAAAAAAATAAATAAAAAAAGGAAGATGATACCAATAATGATTTTTTAATTCTTCCATCAATGCCAAATTTTGTTGCCAGCATTGATGTGAACATAAAATGAAATTTTCTGTTGAAAAATAAACTTTTTTTTTACTAAAGATTAAAGATCTAAAGATAAAATTTATTCTAGAAAAAAGATATTTCTAAAGATTATACATTCTCTATATAAGTACATAGTATACAAAACATTAAAAACCAAAAACAACGTTATTTTAAACTGTTTGATATCTTGCTACTATGTTTCAAAGATTCTGGCCTTAAAAACATGAAAGATTTTTAAAAAAAAAAGTTTTTAAAAATGGCAGATATTACAATCCTGTCTTGTGCCAAGAGAAATTTAATAAACAGGATATATAAATTATACCAAACCCTAACTTATAAATCCAAAAAGAAGATTTTGCCCTTGACTGTCTTGGTATTCCTTCAAAATAAATGCTTAACACATATTGATTATATAATGATTGTTTAACGAACCATCTTACAACCTTCTGCATGGATCTTGGACCCACAATGACACATTAGCGATAGATGGACCCGTTTGTCATGTGACCCTTTCAATCTAGACCAAATGTTCACAGTTAACTTGATCTTGTTCCTCTTTACTCCATTTAACTTACCAAGGTTTGTATGGTAAACGGCATTTGAGCGGTCAAATGAGATAGCAGCAATGAAGTGCTTCTCTGCTTCTACAAAACGCCCAGCTTTGCCCAATGTGTTGGCAAGGTTGAAGTGGAGAGCTGCATCTGAAGGCAAAGCTGCCAGGGCCTCCTGAGCTACAATTTCTGCTCTGTTGCTTTGGCCTGTGAGACAGAACATCCTACCATTTTCAAAGAATTTATCACTTGTTTCTTTTCTCTGTAGATCACTGAGGTAATTGTTCTTTTGTGGAGGGAGACATGATTTAAAATTATGTTTTGAAATTACACAAAGCTGAAAGCTGCAATAAGTTAAATTTGGTGAACGGAGTGCATCATTTCTCCAAGAGAATGAAGACATGGAATTGGACCTATCTCTCCAATAAATGTAATATATGTAATTTTTCTTAATTTTATAATACTGTATATCCTCTTTCTGCATTAAAATATTCAATTGTTTTCTGTACAGCATCACACAAACCCGCAACTAAGCTCTCATTAGTTTAATTTTTGCACTGATGAATCATCTCTAAATGGACTGAAATATTCAATTGAAACATACCTCTGTAATCACAACATGCAACTTTTCTTTTTTTTATGCAGAGGTATTAATTCAAAGAATTTCCAAAAGTCAAGAAGGCAAAAAGTGTAAGGTTGGAGAAAAGTAACTACAACTGTTTTCCTAAAAGCTCAGCAATAGAACTAGTAGAGATGAATGAACCTACCTATGTTATCAAGCATGATGATCATGTTACTCCATGCAAGGGCATGAGTTGCCTTCAAACGAGTTGCATTTCGCCATGCTTGATATGCTCGGTCATATTGCTTCTGGTCAAGGTACTAGGCAGAATAAATGTTATTGCAAACTTTATTATTTCTCACAATAAATGCTTATGTACTACACATAAATTAAAATCTCAATAATAAACAAGCAATTATTTCAATATCAATGTGAATCAACAGATATAAAAAAAACAATAATTAATTACAGAACATTCAAAGCATTGGCAATGATTTGGGTTATATATTAATATTATAAGTATAATGAAAGTGAGTGAAGCCTGTGTAACTGGCTACTTTTATTCCTTCATTTTTTGACAGCCCTATTCAGTATTTGTCATTTTCATATTTATTCAGGTTTTACAGAAACATGCATATCATTCTGCAGAGGAGCATGAACCTGTCAGACACCACAATATAAATTATTATCACGAAACTCAGAATTTTTTGTAATAAAATTAAAAAGATTGCAAGACAAGTAAAATGAAAATAAACCAGAAAAGAGAGGAACTTTATATTACAGTTAAATACACATTATACACTTGTATTAGATAATTACATTAGAATTGTAATAAGTACAGTGGTGTAATACAATATCATACAAAATATTATATTATACATACGTGAAAATATGAACTGATGTCATCTAAGTTTATTACTAATTTCCTAATTAATTTCTTCTCTATCTAGCTATTAATGTTCATTTATTTGAAGCTGATACTCGGTAAATTAACCCCTCAATGCAAACCTTAGGTTGGGCAGATAGCATTCCAATGAAGGGAAAGGGGGTTGTGTATCACCACGGTAGCAAGTAGACAGCTTAGCATCTCTTCATGTTTGGTTAGGTTACTAATGAACAAACATGAAAGGTGCATGACTCAAATGGCATTCCATTTGTATCAACTGAATTTTGTTCTTAATTGATAATTCTTAGGTCTTAAATGAATTAACTGCACTTTCTCATGGCTGCCTTTCCCAAAATGCTTCTTTCTATTTCTTCAGTAGAGCTTTTTTTTTTTTTTTTTCCCATTTCATATCTTCTTTCTTCCTTGATTAAAATGATCTTTTTTCACATTCAACTTGGATACTGATTTTTGACAGTCTTCTATTTCTACTAACTCATTCCTAATAAAATAATGGAGTTCTTAACCAAAACTGATGTAAACATTTTATAATATAGAAGAAAGTGTGTGACACGGCCAAAATTTCAGAAATTACAAAAATTAAATTTGGAATACGGGTTCCTATTAAAATGAATGTAACCCCAAGAAAGGATTTTTTGAAATCCATCCTCTGAAAGCAAAAAAATTGTAATTTTTGAAAATGTTTAGTTCGTGAAATTTACAATTTATCTAGGCAATATGGATTGTAGGGTCTGGCTGGAGTGGGTCTGGGAGAAGCAGAGTAGGGTGGAGTGAGGAGGGACCAGACAGGGAAAGCAGGAAGTGGGCAGGTTGGAGCAGATCAGGGTGGCAAGGATGGAAATAAAATTATTACTTCCATTTCACTCTCTTGATGTAATTCATTCCTTTCCAGCCTAACAAATCACAGCATAAATAAATGCCCACGCAACACTGGGTTAATTCACCTAGTAGATACTAACTACTAGGCATATGTGTATTTCTGTTGAAATCTCGAAATTGATTTTCTGCAGCAATACATAACTTTCTCTATTCTATGTATATTACTCCGTATATATGTATGTATACAAGAATGTAAATAATAATTGAAGATATATATATATACTCACAAGATTTCCTAAATTATAATAACAATCCGGGTATCTTTTCCTTTGTTGGATGGCAGTCAAATAGCTCTGCTCTGCTTCTTTATATTGTTTCAAACCAGCTAGAACTATTCCTAAATTCATCCAAGCTGCAGCAAAGCTTGGTCTAAAAACACATTCATATTTTATTGCTCATAAACAAGATATCTGTATCATTAAATAACATTCAAAGAATTAAAATACTAAATTACAAAGTAAAATGTTTATTGTTCAAGTAAAAGATATAATAAATCATTTTTAAAAGCATTTCAAATTGAACAAGAAGATATGTACACAAAAGCAAAGAATTTTTAAGTTTACTGCTAGTACGATTAATGACTTGTAAAATTGGCATTTAAAAAAAATTTGAGACAAAGAAGTTAAACTGAAGTTACTTAACTAATTAAATAACTACTACTATAATAATAAACTAATTAAATAATAAAATTTTAAATCCTTAACAAATGAATTTATCATTTTGGTTTTTAACCCATTGTGATCTGAATAAATTTAAATAACTATACTTTGGAACTGAGTATTTTTTCTTTGGCATAGGATACTAGTTCTTTAAGAACTTGAATAAAAACAAATTTAAATGAAGATATACCAATTTATTATTTTATTACCTAACAAGAACAATTCTTTTTACGTAAACTAATCAGTAAGTGAGTTCTATAAATTTAAGTATTAATTAGTAAAGTAAATGTACTCTGTCGAGAGTGAGCATCACCTTTCAATGTGCTAACATGCAGAAGGGCATTAATATAATTACCTCAATTCAACAGCCTTGCGGAGTAGTATTTGGGCTTCTTCTAACTTCCCATCGTCTTTCAAAAGATTGGCTAAATTGTTCATAGCTTGATCATAGTCTGGATTTAATCTAGAAATAAAAGTAGGTACTGACACAGTCTAATAACCAGAAAAAAACTAATTTCTTTCACTGCATAATGAACACACTTCTCAAACATGACAAACCTCAATGCCTCTCTGTATTCCATATGAGCAAATGTTCTGTTGCCTGAGTCGCCAGCATCTTTTGCAATGTTGTAGTGTACCTTAGCATTTAGTGGACAGACTTGAAGTCCTGATCGGAACAGTGTAGCTTCAGTTCGCCATTCTCCACTGCGCCATACAGCACGTGATATGAAAATTAATATCAGAAAAACATAACTCAACTGCAACATCTGAAAAGATATTTACACAATATGAGAATAAATGCATTTGCATTGTGAACCAATTTATTATATTACAAAATACTACATCATTGAACATTTCCAAATGGAAAGGATCCATATAAAAAGCATGAAACAAACAAATGAATATATACATAAGTAATACAAATATTTGAATGAGAGAGTTTAAAAAGTTACACAATCCAAAAACCTTAAATTTTGAAGAAAAAATAAACAAAAACGTTTTCTTTATAAATATTATTTTTGAAACAAACTCAAGAAAAATCCTGCATTCTTACAATGAAACCCCAAACATAACTAGAGGCATGAGCAACTTTAAGAAAAGCCAGGCAGAAAGATTGAGAAAGGTGAAGTAATAAAGAGAAACTTTTCAAACACATTCAAAAACATACATACCCGTCGAAATGGAAACATCATATATAGTTGACGCATTCCAACTACAATCAGAAGAGAGAAACCTGCTGAGGGAAGGTATAGCACTCTTTCAGCCAACACAAATCCAACATGAAAGAAAATGTTTGTGGCAGGCAGGAAGGGAATGATAAGAAGAGCCAGACTCATTGTTAAACTCCTGAAAATTTCAATGTATTATTACACTTTGGTACGGGAAAAAGAATAAATTATTTTATATATCTATATATATCTATATATATCTATATCTATATATATATATATATATATATATATATATATATATATATATATATATATATATATATATATATATATATATATATATATATATTCTTTTTATAATTTTTTTAACTCTTTCAGAGGGGAGAAACTCTCCTTTCAGATCTTGATCATGAACCATTGCATTTCAACATTCAGAAAGTTTACTTCAGGAAAATTTAAATATATATTTCATCAATATGTCGATATATAAAATACATCACAAAAATAGCATCTCAAAAGGAACTTTATCTTTTTAAATGTATTTCGTATGAAATTTTTTTTCAATAAATCATAATTATTCATTTTATGTTGCTCTCAAATTTTTTTGTGTGGTGTGTTTATGGTGAATGCATGTGCACATAGAAATGTTATATGTTAACAAATCCTAAGAACACTTGTTAAAAAAGAGATTTAACAAGTACATTGGTGTCTCATTTAGTTGTTAAATGTTTGAAAGTTAATGGACATCTGACAACACGAACGGAATGCGTAGAGGGGGACTATTATGCATTTTAGAAAGAAGCTTTCCAAACTATCTGGCAACCCTGTAAATGGTTTGACAAAGCCAATTGTATTTATTAACTCTATTATTAAACTTATAATTTCATTCTCCTTGTATTAATTTCATTTACTAGTAAAATATATCAAAAGAAAGTAAAATCTTTAATGGAAAATGAAGTTGGGTCCCCTTCTTGTTTTAAGCTGTGCATGCATAAAGACAATATCTCAAATATGTAGAACAATTATACTTAACCTCACAGGAAAATGGTATACCTAAATGTACAAAGTGAGAGTAAAAAGGCTCTTGCAATATATTTGTTTCATCTCTTAAAAAATTATGAGGGAAAGAGACTACAAAAATTACGTCAACACACTATTCTATTCCTACCAAGCTCCATGCACACAAATTTCTCAGGTAAGTGGCATTTAAAAGTTCATAACTGATTATCTCCCTTTTGAAGATTTATTTACAATTTTAACCTTTCTTTTGAATTTTAATTCCTCAATGATGTGAAAAACATTATTGTTACAATAAATTAATCATTAACATTAGTATTTATAATTAATATATTAATACAAAAGTGAAAAATGATTTTGTTAATTTAATGAAGTTTTATTTCTTGACAAAAGAGACTATTTTTTAACTATTGATAATAAACATCATGGAGCCACGAATACTGCCAAAAGTAATCTTACCTTCTAGTTCTGCTGCAAGAATGGTTGAAGCATGCTCGCAGTAGCAAAATCATAGCCACCCACAAAATGACTGCAGCAATGATTCGAAGGTCAACTGGAAACTGGGGAGTCAGCAATGGAACACAACCCATGGACCAGTCAAAGCACAACCACTCAGGACACAACAAAAGCCAGGCATTAAGAGCATATAAATAATTGTACGTCATGGCCTGGAAAACAAAGATAAAATTTGATTTGTACCATTCCTAACAGCACAACAAAATAACAATTAGAACTTCATCTAATGATTTCACAATTTGGAAAAATGATTATTTTTCAGATTGCCCAGTCCTATTATTCCTTCTGAAACATGCAAAACAGTCCGTTTCTTACTCTAGTAAGGAAGCATTCAGCAAATGATGCTGGATTGTCAACTTTTTGGAAGACAGGAGGAGTAGATCCCATTATCCTCCATCGAAGCAACAGAAGCAACATACCAGTTACAAACAGAATAATATGTCTCACAGCAAGATAGCGCAATGATGGATTATTACCCTGCTGAACCTAATAAACAAATTTCATATATTGAAGCATTCAATTTAAAAGCAATTTTTTTAGACTTTCAGTCTGATTACACCATTTTTATAAAGAAAATCAAAAATCAAAATAAAACATTTCCATATCTTACCTGCACTGATTTTCCATTAGCACAATTAATATCTAAGCTGACAATAGATTTTCCTTCACTATCACAATTATTCTTTTTATGAGGTAGAGGAATTAATTTAATGATACTTTTCCAAGAGTATTTCAAAATATTGATAGGGTGCAACTTAAACAATTACATCATAAGCACTACACAAACCCTACAACACAAAATTATTCATCTCACTTCAATTATTAGTATTATTGAAATTAATATGATTATTCATGTAATAAACTTACAATCACCGTTATACCCTGCTCCTTCGAAAACATTGCAAGCCCAGCCAATATCATACTAAAACTCATTGCAATGCATTGTGTAGTTAAAGATGATTGAAGCAATGAGTTACGATATACTACAAATGACAAAAAGAAAAATAGAGCACACAGAAGATCTGCACGGCCAACAACACCAGCAACCTGCAATGACAATTCCTTTCTTTTTATAACCAGTTAATAGGAAATAAAAATATTTCTGTTTTAGTACTGACCGCTTCAGCATGAACTGGATGCACTGCGAACAGTATTGCTGCCAAAAATGCAGCTCGAGGGCAGCGATCTCCAAGAAGATTACCAAATACTGCATGAGCCAGTACACTCACAAGGGCATGCAACAATATATTGCTTAAATGAAAACTCCATGGATACAATCCACCACTAAGCCAATAATTCCATCTGTTTGGGAAATTCAGAGATACTCATAGGTTAAGCAAAAAAATAAGTAATTCCATGAATTCAATAGATTTTTTTTAACACCATAAACACATCCTCATACCTGAATGATAATACTGTTAAAGGACGATATGATTTATGACTTCTGTTGCTGGTAAGACGTGTTCCCCAAAAGTCATTGTAAAATATATCACCTACAGGTTTTTCTGGGCGTACATCATCATTGTTAACAATAGCTTCAGAATCATCAAATACAAAATTGCCATCTAATGAATTAGCATAACACAATATTGCAAAGAAAGCAACTGTAAGTACTGACAAGGTGCCTGGGGGTTTATAAAAACAAAAAAAAAAAACATAATAATAATAATAATGTAAAATCAGTGTAAATGGCTAAATATAAACACTGAATTTTCACTCACTTGGTACTGGAATGACATCATCCCAATGTTCCTTGTTTGTTTTGGAAATGCAGGAGTTACAGCCAGTGTTCTGTTCTCCATTGACAGATGCCAATCCTTTTGTTTTGGAATTCATTGTGAATATGATACCCGTTTAATTTTATATCAAAACATACATTTAACTCACACACATTCTGCACCAATATAATGTTATACGAACATTTCAATACGTGATGGGTAGTGCAAAATGCTTTATGCCTTTGCTGACACATAACACAACACGTACAATCGAGGTTATGTGCCTTTCACTGAAAGTGCCGATTTCACACGCAACGTGTACGCTCTTTCCAGAAAATGACATAGTTTTATACAACATTGATCGAATATGCTCTTAATGAACCCTTCTTTCATTTTACTTATCATATAAATCAGCAATGATAGAGTTCGTAAAAAGACGTACATGCCTATATGTCGACATTATGCCTGCAAGTCTTGTGAAAAACATCATAACCACAAAATATCACATCCCTACTCTTCGATAAATGAAAACAATTGAAATTAAAACATTCATGAATAAGAATTTATTTCAGGGTGAAGCAATATTTTATGTCACATCGCCGAATATTAAATCTTTTACTCTTTTGTTCACAAACATCTCAAGTCGCCTCCCGCGTTTAATTTGAATTTGTTTATTGTCGAAGCAGCTGTTGACATGACAACATATGTTAACAGTTTAGTTCCTGCTCTTTTTATCAACATTGTATACTTATTCTCAAATTATTGAAGTTTCAAAATATCGATATATAATTCATTTTACACAATTAACAGGTTTTTATGACTACGGCAAATTGCAAGATTTAAGAACATTGAGAAGTTTGAGAACATTTTTTTAAATTTCATGTTTTTAGTTTACGTACGTGCGGACAAAATTAAAAATTCCGTTCAAACACTTTAAGAAGCATTATAAAATAAGCGTGTGAGAATATACAAGATTGAGAAATAAATACATAAGAACTAGAAATGAGAAAGTACATATTATGCCTTAAAAAAACGCGTCTGAGTACAAATGAATACATAAAATGGCTTGGATACATCATTTCACGTTTTAAGTTAAACTTTTTGACTTAAGAGTATTATTATCTCTAGTATTAATATGCGTGGGCGTAATAAAAATGACAGGATTCTCAAAGAAAAAATACGAAAATTATGCCACGGTAACCAGTTTCGCTTCATCTTAGAATTAATTATTAAAACTAAAATGCTCTCTATTATATTATTATTAATAATAATAATAATAATAATAATAATAATAATAATAATAATAATAATAATAATAATAATAATAATAATAATAATCCTGTAGATTCAACATGAAATGTACGAGTACGAATTTATTAAAATTTATAGTTCATTTATCTCATAAGTGGCTATTTACGATTGTAATTTAATTACAAGTTATTATATGCGCACTCTTCTTGAGCCCCGGAATACCTAACCCCACTCCTTTGCCACCATTAGTTGAATTAAGAGTAAATGATAAAAAGAGCGTTGTTAACAAAATCCGATAACCAAAAACGTTCGCTTAAAAAATCTGCAACCAAAAAAAAAAAATTTTTTAGGGGCAGTTTGAACACTGAATCTTGCATTAATATCACAATATTCCATTGCTCAGATTAGAAATTGAACATATTTGAAGAAAAGTAAATGAATGATCTTAGAGAAAACGAAAATGTATTACATTCTATGTGGCAGGACGGGGAATACTGACAGATCTCATTCTGGAGCACAGCTGCTAGATCCTGCGCCGCGACAAATTCCCGCTGCCATTAACATGTTCTGCGCGCGCATTGGCTGATGGGGAGACGGAGCGGCCGGCTGCGTGCGCGCGCGCCAGCGCCTCCTGGAAGTCTGGCTCATTCGTGCTTCAGCTGTCATCGCCGGCGCTGTTACAGCAGTCTCCACCGTCTGGCAGTGGAGAAAAAAAAACATCGGTGCACGTGTGCTTCATAAATAAACAGGGAATCGTCATGTGACTGTCTCGATAGGAACACGATGTGGTGTGTGAGAATTGTTTCGTGAAAGACTCTCCAAGTAAGAATTCTCCGGAAGCGTTAAAAAAGTGTTCAATTCGGAATTGTTGGATGTGTGTAGCAGTGTCCTGGTGACGGATGAGTGCAGATCGCAACTCCGATGGAAAAATGAGCCAGCCGTATTGAATAAAACGTAGGTATGTGGCAACCGTATGACACAGTGTGTAAATAGATTATTTAATTACTATTAGTTTCATGAATTCTTCGAGTTTCGTTTGATATATTTTACTGCAGCATCTCCCTCATTTCTTGAACGAGTGCTTCCCATCTGAATGTATCTGTTTACCTTTTAGTACTTGCCATATATCACATTATGATATATTTTCGAAAAAATAACAAAAAAAACTAGTGAGAAGAAATTGTTTGGGAAATGATCATTATTTTTTAAAGGAACGACTGCGTGTTTTTGCTGGTGATATCGATTATTCAATTGAGGTTCCGCGAATCTCTGCGCGGCTGTTAGAACGTAATCTCGGATTGCGAGCACATTGCTCTCGGTGCGCGGAGTCTCATTCATGCCGCTCTGCACGACGCGGCGGTGGTGGCTGCGTGGTGTTTTTGCGCCCGTGGAGAGAGCGGGTGGGAGGGCGCTCGTGGGACTTGCGAAGGCGCGACGCAGTGTAGCGCAGCGCGGTCTGTCGATAGCGCGCTCCGGTGCGAGCAGAATGGGGGAGCTCTGGGCCTCGTGGCGCTCCGCCCCTCCACAGCCAGCCCTCCCGCTCTCGCGCCCCTGCCCCTCGCTCTCTACCACCCCCACAACTTGCTCTCCGCACGTGTTACGCGTTGAAGCTGTTTGCTTTTCGTTCCGAGGGCTATGGGTTGGTGGGGCCAGTGGACCGGGTCGACTGTCCTAAGTAGCAAAACGGCTGAGTGACAATTTTTAATTTATCGCGTCATTGGCTTTGGCAAATCATTCTCTGCTACTGCTGCGTGGTTCGTGATTTGGAAAGTTCGGAGATCCCGGTTAAAGTGTGTCTTTCAACGAAGGCCTTGATATCAGCCGCCACCTCCTCCTCCGTCACTACCATCTCATTCGCTGCTAAAGTGAAATTACTATGAGAAGGGACCGCTTTGACAGTTACTGGTTGGCCGCTGTTGGCAACATAACTGCAGGTTTTGCCCATGCACTCAATTTTGTCAGCGCGTTCGTTTACTGTTCATTTGTAAACAGCTTCATCAGTATCTCTTTCAATGCTTCGCCCAAGACATTCATTTGTTTCCTACTGTCAAAATGGTCCCTTCTTAGAGTAATCCTGTACGAGTTCTCTCTCTGAGTATCCTGGTTCCCACTGACTAGCACAACCATCAACTGGTTCACCCATTCCCAGTCGCCGTCACTATTTTGCTCCTCCCTGTTTTTCTTCCTTTCTCTTTTTTGTTTTCGGGGTGGGGGGGATTTGAAGAGCGCTCTGTACGGGGAATTAATACCTATGACGGGACTGAACAAATGTATTAAATCGGTTGTGGCTTAAATCTATTATAGTTGTACCCGAGCGAATAACTTGCGCGGTATAAATCATGGCCTGAAAAGTGAAAATAGCTTCATACAAGAACCCAATTTCAAACTTGTGCATCCTGAACAGTGCCTTACATTTAAAGGCACGGTATTGCCTTTTATTTTAATATTTCCAATTAACTAACAGAAGGACTAGAGCTAGAGATTAAGTTGCACAGAATATCGACTTTTTTCTCAGAACTCAGATTTCGCCTGCTTCTGATTTCCCGTACTTCGGAGTAGGGTACCCAGAAGAGCAAAAAAGAAAAAAGAAGGGAAAAAAAACCCTCTCATCTTATGTATGGTGTAAGAAAGATAGCTTTCACCTCCTGCAGGGGTACAAAAACGGAGTTTCTGAGAACACATGCTAAGGAATCCAAAAATGTAATAGAACGTTCCAAAAATCTCACAATGAAGATGACGGCGCACAAAGCAGCTCGTGGTCTCCAAGGGAGAAAAAAACAACAACTTGTTTCAGGGGCCTATAGGACGCTTTGTTTTGGAGATACGAACGATGCAAACGTGTGTTGCGGGTTGCGTGTGCACGTGATATCCACCCCCCCCCGTATCATAATCTGCGAATTTAATATTTACTTTTCTTCCCAATACAGCAGTATAGAAAGGAAATAGAGGTGCTACAGAATGGCACAGACTTTTTCGTAGAAAAATTGTCCATGTGTTCTATGTGTTTCGTAGCTAATTTTCCTTGGTGTGGTCTGGCTTTAAGGTCCATTCTCTGGCCAGCTGCCTTCTATAGTAACCCAAGGTACATTTTTTTTACATTTTCTCAACGTTTTTGCATTTTCACAACCTTTTTGCATTTTCTCAACTTTTCCTAATGGTACGGCCGAAATATTACTTCAAAAATATTAAAGAAGCGTAAAACCTCGTCCTAAATTGCAATTTTCATTGAAAAATTTAGAGCAGTTTTTAAAAGTATGACGTTTAAGCCTTACTGTAAATGCGAAGTTTGAAGCTCTTTTTCACAGAAAGTTCTTGAGTTTTCGAAAAAACTCATGAAGAGTCATTTGAAGCATTTCAACTCAAAAATGCAATAATGTATACTAATCGATGGATAATTAACGGCGTGAGTGATATTTAATATAAATTACATTTGTGAAATTTTTGAAAAAAAATAGAATATACCAAAATGAACTTTACGTCATATTAAACAGTGCAATTAGTACTGTCAGTTGGAAAAGTTTGAACAAAAAATGTGTAACCATTTTTGAGAAAATTGCATTTGATCGTTTCTGAAAATGCGGAATTTTGAGATCATTTTCACAGAAAACCGTTGAGTTTTCGAGATTTTTTTCTGACATTATTTAAAGCACGTGTACTCATAAACATCATAATGTAAACAAATTGCCGGTAATGACGTGAGAGACAAGTAAAAAAAACATTTTTGTAATTTTTGAAAAAACAAAAGAATGAAGTAATATGGCATTTATGTAATCGAACAGGGTTAATTTGGCTCTACCCCTATCAAAAGTTTAAAGAAAAATGCTGTTTTTGAAAAAATCTTGTTTCTGTAATTTTTTAAAATTGCAAATATTTGACCCACTATTGCACGAAAATATTAAATTTTCAAAAAAAAATATACAAGATATTAATGAAAGACGTATTTATGGATAACAAATTTCATTTGAGGAAAAATCTGTCATCAATTTTATAGTTGTAGGAAGACACCGAAAAAAATTCAAACTTTTACAGTTTTCGAAAATTCAGAGTTAACCGTGAAAATCGGGCCTATGTCACATTTCTGAGGGTATTTTACTCTATTCTTTCAAAAAATTAAAAGAAAAAAATTGGAGCCGCTTTTGAGAAAATTTTGAAAATGTCCGGGGGGCTTCATGTAAAGTACCGCCTAATTTTAAAGAATGTTTTTCAAACTTTCAAAGCTTCTAATCAGGCCAGATGTACAGGGGTTTCTTCAATTTGGAAAAAAATCCTATGCATAGTTTAGACGCGTGTGTTGTTCACATGCACCAGACAGATGGTCAGACTAGTGGGGATGGAGAGGGATAGGGTATAGTGAAGATGAGGTAGGTTGACGGTACAGTTAGAATTAGGGGGGTTGAGCGTGTAGTGGGGCTGGGGAAGTTAACAGTGAGTGTGGATAGGGAGGGTTGACGGTTTAGTGGGATGGGAAGGTTGAGCGTTAGTGGAGATGGGGAATGTTAACGGTGTATTGTGGATGTGGAGGGTTTAGAATGAATGGTGGGTAGGTATGGTTTAGGGTGTAGTGTGATGGGGAGAATTGATGGTGTGGTGAGGATGGGATTGTTTAGCGTGTAGTGGGGAAGGGGAACAAACGGTGCAGAGTGTGGATGTCAAAGTTTAATGTGGAGTGGAATATGTTGAGGATCCTGTGTAGCCTGCCAACCGGTGGCGTAGCCGAACGGCGGTGGCGTCACTGCCTTCATAATCTGCCGAGGAAATCTCTGGGTGGCTGCGCCGAGGGGCAACTCGGGGACTTTTGAAGTTCGGGTGGTGCGCCTCTCGCCACGAGCTCTGTGTTAAAAACGGAATTTTCTTCCGGGTGTGCACGATAAGGAGACCTTTCAACCTAACACTATATTAATCCGGTTATGGAATGTGAAACCAATTGTCATGTCGTTGAGATGGGGGAGACCATTACAATCCGCGCACGTTTTCTTGGGCTGTCGTTTTAAAATTGGCGGGAGACGTTAAGGTGTATTTATTTTATCACAGTACTATCAAATCAAACCTTGAGCTTATTTAATACGGAAATACTATCTATTCCACTTGAGCGAAAATTTCTTGTTATCAAATGTTGCCATCATCGCGTGTTGCTATCTTTTATTTATAATTTCAAAATGTATGCTGAACAAGATGGGGTTCCTGGTCTCAAGGAAACGGGTGGGATAATATCATATAATAGAATTTGAACTGAAAATCTAAAATTAGTGGTGACATTAGAAACTGCCAAACATCGACCGAACTGTCAAATATTGAGAGAGGAATTTTTTATTTCGAGAGAGGTGATAGTTTTCTGGTCCTCCGCAAAGCTACATGTTTGACGCGCCTCTGCGCTTTCGAGCGGCTCGAAATTCGGGAGTTGCTTATTCAAAATTCATGATTCTCGCAGAACATCGCTCGTCCATTTACTCGTTGCTTTGATCGTGAGTTGTTCAGTCATGCGAATGATAACGTTTTGGCATTGTGATTTAAAATATGTTTAGTCTTCGGGAATTATTCATAGGCATGAAACGTTCTTGGATCTTAGTGGAGATGCATTATTTAGTGTGATTAACTTTTTCAAAGAGTTGTTTTTCCATGTAGTTTCATAGCATCCCTATTTGTAGTGGGACAATCGCTCGTAGACAATGCACAGAGTTGGAGAAAATCGTATCGGGCTTAAACTAGTGGTGCTAAAACAGCACGTACATTCTCGCCCTACTATCAGGCAAAATTACTTGAAAAGTACTCAAATTTTCGGAAAGTTGTTCTTGACCTCATTTCAAAATTAAGGGACAGATTTTATTAAGTGATAGAATCTCTATCTTTAATATTTTTGTTGTAGGAAGACTCTTGAACAGAGTTTTGAACCTTTGCAATTTTCGAAAAATCAGGCTTTTTAACGAAAATGAGACCTGCACCATTCTCTTAAACGTCCTTCACACTATTCAACAATAAAATTAATAAAAAACAATAGAGATATTTTCGTGAAAACTTTTAAAATGTTCCAGGGGCTTCATGTAAAGTACCCCCAAAATTAAAATATCGGTTTCAAATTCAAGGTGCCGCAACATCAGCCAGATCGACTGAGAATGTCAATTTTGGAGAAAATCGGCTGAACGGTGTAGCCGCTAGCGTTGTTCAGTCAGTCGGACGGACGTTTTGCCGTCATTCGATATTTCGGTATTAAAGACCTACAAATCACGGATTCTGGCTACACCACGTGTCACAAAATCACGGATTTTCCCCTAAATTTAGCGACTGGATTTATCAACTTTTTCGTTATCAGGACCCTTTAATAAGAGTTTTCTGCCGCAAAATTCGCTTTTTTTTCGCATTACATATTTTCTCTGTATTGCGTAAGCGGTTGCGAGAAAGTAAAAAGTTTTCGTTGTTTCAAATTCAAATATTTAATTTTATATTATTTGTATTTTTTAATTTTTATTAGATAAGTTTACTATGTTAAATTATGTTACTTACTATTAAGTTTATTACTACAGAGTATAATTTCCTGAATTTGCTGAAGATCTAGTTTACATTAAGGCTAAAATATGAGTAATGTGTTTCGCTAATGTAGGAGGAAAATATGAAACAGAATAATTATCCCTCCTCGATCAGGTTTTTCGTCCAGTTTCCCTGATCAGTTGAGCGAATGCTGAGCTGGCCCCCTGATTAACTTCTCGACAGAATGTAGCTTCACGCTGCGCACGTTTTGTTGAGTCTCCTTTTGCTAGTTGCGGTAGGAGTAGGTCGGGAGGCGGTGTTATGTTGGCGGAAATACTACAAAATCACATCTGCAGTTCGTTGCTTGTATCGCATGTTTTCAGTTACTCGGGGAAATTTGTAGTTTTCAAATGATCACAACCACGTTTTGTTAATACCTTCACTCATAATTATAATTCAACTGTGTGTAAGAAGAAGAGTGGGGTAGGGCTTCTGAATACACACAAGGTTATTTTAGATAAAGGAATCTAATCAAATAAATCAGTCTTGTTGAATTTATTCATGACCAGGCCGGATTAGATGGCTCACGGCTTCGATTGATCTCTCCGCAGTGCCTCTGACCAGGGGGCCCTAGGGTTCGAGTCCCGACAGAAGCAGGATTTTTCGACATTAGCCAGGTACCTACGCCGTATTCAGCCGCTGTCTGAAGGAGAATTCTAGTGGCCGGGAGCTCTGATCGATAGTTTTCCGTGTTGTCTCCGATCAACACCAGACGAATGCCCGAGTCCTAACAAACGGATGCTGGATCACGCGCGATCTTTCCTTCCTCTTCCCTGTTCTATCCTCATCCACTTACACACACACGCACACGCGCGCGCGCTTACCACATTACGTCGGGAGACCAGTGAGAAGCTTAGAACTTGTACCGGCCGGGACGGTGCCCCGTTGGTGGGAGATACTTGGATGGGGAAACCCCTAATGTTTTGTTTGCCGGCACCGGAGCTCGCCATTGAGCGGGGGAAGACCACCGCCACCTCCCGCGACAAACGTGGACCACACTTATCAGACTAATGCTCACTGCAGGTGACGAGCCCGGAAACGCTAATCAGTCGATCAATTCACAACTAGAGCACCTAACCGTTTTTTGAAGCATATATCTGAAATATTTGCCTGTCTGTTTGCTGGCTCCAGTGTATCTTATTTACGTGATATTTAGGTGAGGTTTCCACGCACTTGTGCAGAACTATATTTGATGCATTAAGAGGAGCCAGATCTGATCTGACACTACCTCTGACGTCGCAGCTAAGAGAGACATGGAGGAACGAAACGGCCTTCAACGAACAATGGCCCGAGTATCGTAGGGAATTTTGAATGCAAAAGCTAGAAAAACGCTCGTTGGCCTTATTAAATGAGAGTGCCATGGATCCCGGTTTCTCCTTTAGACGACGTCGCTGTGTTGTTGATATAAGAAATAATTCATATGATACACGATTATTGTTAGTTGGATCCAGAAATAAAAGTTTAAAATTCAGGTTCGCAGAGGTACCAACCACGAGAAGTATATACTATATGAATTTTAATATACAGAAAATTTAGCCATACACGTGTTTCGGGACTTCATTCCATCATCAGTGGCTCCAAGTAACATGGATTAAAAACGTGGTAGGTCCTAAGATGGCGCCATTTTATGTACCGTAGGAAGAACAGAGACAGAATGTTTAAAAACGTTTTTCTTTTGATTAACAAAAAGGAGTATTTCAGGGCATAAATGTATGTTCTGCAATAAAACATCTAAAAAGCATTCGCGTGAGCGTCCTAATCTAACGTTAGAGCACAATCGTGGCTAAAAGACTTTAGGCCATACAAATCTTTTGATTCTTATCTGAATGATAACCCTGTACATCATCATTCCCAGCAGGTCTAACGCTACGTGCTTCATTCACTGGGGCGAAAGTGCACAGCAAACATCCGGAGTCAGCCATTCAGCCCCATCGATATTGTGCTTGCTGCACACAACGGTAGAACGGAGAGATAAATGAGAGGCGGAAGAGCTCTGTGGCAACCAGCGGCAATTCCACACCTGGGTGTCATGTTGACAGAGAAGGGGCGTGAGCAGCCTTGCTCTGCCGATTACCTACGTACTTCCCTTACGCAATGACGCAGAAAAACAATTGGCGTGGGGCGGGCGCGCAACGCTCCGTGCTGTAATGTCTCGTGAGCAGATGCAGGCGACAAAACGAAACGTCATTGTGATACTGAGCGCATAGGAATGCAGAAATACAACGGAATCCCGATCTTCAATGCGGATTCATTGAATAGTGATGTGCATTTTTCAGGTTTGTTAATCCCTTCAAAATTACGAGTGGCTTGTTCGACATGTTCTCATTATTTTATCGGCTGAGTTTAGCTCAGAGCCAGCGTGGCCGATGTCTCTGACCGGGAGGTTGTAGCTTCGAGTCCTGACGGTAGCGAATTTTCGATACCTATACAGCGAGATCGGCCTCGCGGTTTAATTCAAAGGAGCGTGCTCGCTTTCTATGACGCGACCCCAGGTTCAATTCCCGTCGGGGCAAGATTATAATGTGCGTTTTCCTTGCAATGTCCCAGTGTATGTTGCTGTGTGACGATGAGAAAACTCACTTTTCAGCCTGAGAAGACTAGGATACGGCGTGGGGATGTCTTCGTGCTAACCACACGTACTCCCGTAACCCATGGGTGCGAGGCCGGGACGCTGCAGGTACGAGGGCTGTCGCGCCAAGTACAGACAGATATGGCGACGTCTAAGTCAGCCGCTTTCTGGAGGAGAATCCTAGCAGCCAGTTGCTCTGATCGGTAATTTTCCGTGGTTTCTCCGATCAATGGCACGAATGCTCGAGCCGTAGCCCTATAAAAGGGCAACGGCGATTCTTGTCTTCCTCTTCCTTGTCTTATTCTTTTCCCTTACAGACACACACTTACCACACATGCACTACATTACCACAAATGTCTAGAGACCATTCGGGAGCTTAGAGCTTATCCTGGTTAAGGCGATGCTCCGATGAGGAAACACTTGGAGTGGGAAATCCCGGCAAGCCGACGTGTAAGTTGGCGCGGGATCTCACCATCCAATTAGGGAAGGAATCACTCACTACATAATGACAATAGTAGTTGGCGTGTCGGGAAACATCAATCGATTGTCATTAACTCATGTTAAAAGTTGAGAGGTACGGAGTTCTCTTTGAAATTGATTCTTGTAAATAAATTATATGCTGATCCTAGGTTGGACTACTTGTTACCGTCCATCAATCTTCTGCACTCTTCCCTATCCTGTGCTATATCTGTGGATTTCTGTCTTCTATCCCAATTTTCTTCTAATCGTCTCTCACTTCCTTCATCCAGTTGTTCATCCATCTGCATGCCATCTTCTAGATCAATCCCTCTTCGTCCATCGTCATGAGGAGTCGCATAAAACTTAACCCCCTCTTACTCTGTGCATTAAATAAAGCATTTCGAAAAAAATCCCGATATTTAACTACGCGGTCAGATAGAAACACGAGAAAGAAAAAAATAATGTGAAAAAATGTAGAACAATTATTATCGAGAATGACTGGTACCTTATAGAAGTATATCAATACACGGGATATAAGGTAAACCTATCAAAATCCAGTTAAGCTTATATTAAAGGGATTAAGATGTGTGGTTGTATTCCTGTTTTACGTCCATGCACCTTTCGGTGCCTAGACGCCCCATCTGCTGGATGAGACTTCATGTACAGCCACAATGTACTTACCAGCCTCCCTTATCGACACCGATGTGGCTTGTTAGCTCAAATCGGTCATTGTGCAAACGTACCTCGTACGTCCATCGCGCTTAGTCCTGTAGTAGCGGAAGAACTAGGTTACACTTAAATGACGCCGATGTTGCGGCCCTTAAGCCCTTACGTCTTGCATCTGGTCTTATCCCGTTCACACTCCTTACCGGGCAAGAGAAAGGTTTTAAGAGGAGGATTTAAGTGGAATGTTATATAGTGTTTTCTAGTATGTTCACGATGTCAGGACCCACAAAGTTGATGCCGAACGCGGAATTTGAAACTGAGCCGTTGTAACACGTACTTGAGCACAAATGCCTCAACGACCATGACGGTCACGAATGGAAGGAAGTGGGTTGAAAGTAGATAATGGTGTGATAGTGTCACTACGCCAAAACACAGTAGTCAGCATCCATTACCATGAAGGGGTTCGATTTCGTTACTCCTCGAACCGAGACTGCCAAGGCACATCGTCCCTTGTGATCATGGTTACCCCACATCCGCACGTTACGGGGAGTTTGTGGTTTGAAGTTAGGACTTGGTTAGTGTGTTCATAGTACTGTCTTGTTGTATCCACTAAACGCAACCAGAGGAAATGAAAGGCACTTTTAGCGAACGACATTAGTTAAAGATTTAACAGTCCGCCGTCCGTTAAGTCAAATCTAAACAAATGCTAAAAATAACGTACGAGTACACTTATTCCAAGAATTAATTTTATATTATTTTCTCTTAAAGAATAAGGTTTTACGGAAACAATTGAATGACACACGACCGATTGATTAATATATCTGGGGAATCGCCTCGTTTTTCAAGCTTCAACCACACCTGTTATTTGCTTTTTGTGAACCTAATGGTGTTAAAAACAGTAACGCTGTATGTGGTGGTTTTCGTTCAAGCAAATTAAAGCAATGGCTTCTTGGGGTCCCTCCGAGGCGACCTTGGCCCAGTGCGCCCCGAGAGGCTTCGGATGCTCATTGAGGGTGGAGCGCGCTGAGCCGTCGGCGTCGCCTGGGTCGCGTCGCGACGGCTCTCTCCAGGGATCTGCGCGAGGGGGCTGTTTGCCAACGCCGCGTAACGCGTGTCTCGTTCGCCGCCGCCACCCTCCGCTTCCCCGCTCCGGTTCGCTTTCCGCCCCGCCGGACTAAACGCCACCTTTGCCCCGCCCGCCTTCACCCGGCTTCACCTGCGTTTCGTACGTTTCCGCCCCCGCCTCCTCCCGCCCCCTCCGCTCGCCTCCGCCTCGCCTCCGCCTCCGCCTCCGCCCGCCTCCGCCTCGCCTCCGCCTCGCCTCCGCCTCGCCTCCGCCTCGCCTCCGCCTCGCCTCCGCCACCGCCACCGCCACCGCCACCGCCACCGCCACCGCCACCGCCACCGCCACCGCCACCGCCTCCGCCTCCGCCTCCGCCTCCGCCTCCGCCTCCGCCTCCCCCTCCGCCTCCGCCTCGCCTCCGCCTCCGCCTCCGCCTCCGCCTCCGCCTCCGCCTGCCCCTTGCCTCGGCAACATCTTACTCCGTCTAAACCCCTTGCTCCCGACCCGTCTCCGATCCGCCGCGAGTTGTCTCTTCCGTTACCGGCCCGCATCCATCCTGCCCATACTGCGGCTTTTACAGAGCTGCCTGTGAAGTGAAACAGCTGTTACGGTGTCATCCAATTGGAAGGTTGAACGCCACCATAGTGACGTCACTGTAGTGACGTGTAAGGTGCCGATTGGACGGCACCGTAACAGCTGATAAAATGTTAAATGCAGGCTTCGAAGCAATGTAAAAATCGCAGTACATGTACATCAAACCTCACCATGCCACAATTCGTCTCTTCCTGCTCGGCCCCTTCATGCTCCGCCAGGCTCCTTAGCCACGCCTCCTCCCCCAACCTCCACCCTCGCTCCTCTTTGCTCGCCCTCTTGCCGTCGCGCCTCGTGCGCAGGCGGACTGCCCGATTGCTCCGCGAGGAGCCTTGTGGGCCCACCCACCCCCCGCCCGCGGCCGGTGGGCGATCGGGGCCAGCGAGCGGCGGGGCGGTGTCGCAGCGGCCGCGTTTGTTAAGGCCGCCCGACGCGCCGAGACCAGCGGCTGGCTGTTGCGCGACATCGGCGAGAGCGTGTTATGTGTGAGACGCGTGTAGTCAACGTTCAGGCGCCAAAGACACACTTTTGGGGCCATTGGATAGTGCTCTTATGAAAGAAGATTGGGTCGCTACTTTATATTCTCTTCCCCACTTCTTGCTCATTTTTCCTCTCTTCCTTCTTCCTTTTGGAATTTTCTGTATTTTGTCACTTTTTCTGATTCTTCTCCATCTAGGAAATGATGAATGATACCACTCCGTCTTCCACTCCGTCTTCCACTCCGTCTTCCTCGTCTTCCACTCCGTCTTCCATCCGTCTTCCCTCCGTCTTCACTCGTCTTCCACTCCGTCTTCCATCCGTCTTCCTCCGTCTTCCACTCCGTCTTCCACTCCGTCTTCCATCCGTCTTCCACTCCGTCTTCACTCCGTCTTCCACTCCGTCTTCCCTCCGTCTTCCCTCCGTCTTCCCTCCGTCTTCCCTCCGTCTTCACTCGTCTTCCCTCCGTCTTCCACTCCGTCTTCCACTCCGTCTTCCCTCCGTCTTCCCTCCGTCTTCCACTCCGTCTTCCCTCCGTCTTCCTCCGTCTTCCACTCCGTCTTCCCTCCGTCTTCCCTCCGTCTTCCCTCCGTCTTCCTCCGTCTTCCCTCCGTCTTCCCTCCGTCTTCACTCCGTCTTCCACTCCGTCTTCCTCCGTCTTACCTCCGTCTTACCTCCGTCTTACCTCCGTCTTCACTCCGTCTTACACTCCGTCTTACCTCCGTCTTTACACTCCGTCTTACCTCCCGTCTTACCTCCGTCTTACCTCCGTCTTACCTCCGTCTTACCTCCGTCTTACCTCCGTCTTACCCTCCGTCTTACCTCCGCTTCCCTCCGTCTTCACTCCGCTTCCTCCGCTTCCTCCCTTCCTCCGCTTCCTCCGCTTCCACTCCCTTCCCCCGGCTTCCTCGCTTCCACTCCGCTTCCTCCTTCCTCCGCTTCCCTCCGCTTCCCTCCGCTTCCTCTCCGCTTCCGCTCCTCCGCTTCCCTCCGCTTCCTCCGGCTTCCTCCCTTCCGCCATCGGCTTCCCCCCGGGCTTCCCTCCGCTTCCCCTCCTCCGTCTTCCACTCCGTCTTCCACTCCGTCTTCCACTCCGTCTTCCCTCCGTCTTCCCTCCGTCTTCCACTCCGTCTTCCTCCGTCTTCCCTCCGGCTTCCTCCGCTTCCCTCCGCTTCCCTCCGGCTTCCATGCGTCTTCCTCCGGCTTACGCTCCGTCTTCCACTCCGGCTTACACTCCGGCTTACCTCGGCTTACCTCCGGTTTACCTCCGAGCTTACACTCCGGCTTACACTCCGGCCTACCTCCGTCTTCCGCTCCGTCTTCGCTCCGTCTTCCGCTCCGTCTTCCGCTCCGTCTTCCGCTCCGTCTTCCGCTCCGTCTTCCGCTCCGCTTCCGCTCCGGCTTCCGCTCCGGCTTCCCGCTCCGGCTTCGCTCCGCTTCCTCTCGCTTCCTCCGCTTCTCTCCGCTTCCCTCCGGCTTCCTCCGGCTTCCCCCCGGCTTCCCCTCCGCTTCCCTCGCTTCCTCGCTTCCTCCGCTTCCCTCCGCTTCCTCCCACCGCTTCCCTCCGCTTCCTCCGCTTTCCCTCCGCTTTCCCTCCGCTTCCCTCCGCTTCCCTCCGCTTCCCTCCGCTTCCTCCGCTTCCCTCCGGCTTCCTCCGGCTTCCCTCCGGCTTCCCTCCGGCTTCCTCGCTTCCTCCGTCTTCCCTCCGTCTTCCCTCCGTCTTCCCTCCGTCTTCCCTCCGTCTTCACTCCGTCTTCCCTCCGTCTTCCCTCCGTCTTCCACTCCGTCTTCCACTCCGGCTTTCACTCCGGCTTCCACTGCGTCTTCCATCCGGCTACGCTCCGTCTTCCACTCCGGCTTACCTCCGGCTTACCTCCGGCTTACCTCCGGCTTACCTCCAGCTTACACTCCGGTTTACCTCCGGCTTACACTCCGGCTTACACTCCGTCTTCCGCTCCGTCTTCCGCTCCGTCTTCCGCTCCGCTTTCCCTCCGGCTTCCACTCCGGCTTACACTCCGGCTTCCACTCCGGCTTCCACTCCGTCTTCCACTCCGGCTTCCGCTCCGTCTTCCGCTCCGTCTTCCGCTCCGTCTTCCGCTCCGGCTTACGCTCCGGCTTACGCTCCGGCTTCGACTCCGGCTTACGCTCCGGCTTACGCTCCGGCTTACACTCCGGCTTACACTCCGGCTTACACTCCGGCCTACGCTCCGGCTTACGCTCCGGCTTACGCTCCGGCTTACGCTCCGGCTTACGCTCCGGCTTACGCTCCGCTTACACTCCGGCTTACACTCCGGCTTACACTCCGGTTTACACTCCGGCTTACACTCCGGCTTACACTCCGGCCTACACTCCGTCTTCCGCTCCGTCTTCCGCTCCGTCTTCCGCTCCGTCTTCCGCTCCGTCTTCCGCTCCGTCTTCCGCTCCGTCTTCCGCTCCGTCTTCCGCTCCGTCTTCCGCTCCGTCTTCCGCTCCGTCTTCCGCTCCGTCTTCCGCTCCGTCTTCCGCTCCGTCTTCCGCTCCGTCTTCCGCTCCGTCTTCCGCTCCGGCTTCCGCTCCGTCTTCCGCTCCGTCTTCCGCTCCGTCTTCCGCTCCGTCTTCCGCTCCGTCTTCCGCTCCGTCTTCCGCTCCGTCTTCCGCTCCGTCTTCCGCTCCGTCTTCCGCTCCGTCTTCCGCTCCGTCTTCCGCTCCGTCTTCCGCTCCGGCTTCCGCTCCGGCTTCCGCTCCGGCTTCCGCTCCGTCTTCCGCTCCGTCTTCCGCTCCGTCTTCCGCTCCGTCTTCCGCTCCGTCTTCCGCTCCGTCTTCCGCTCCGGCTTCCACTCCGGCTTACACTCCGGCTTACACTCCGGCTTACACTCCGGCTTACACTCCGGCTTCCTCTCCGGCTTACACTCCGGCTTCCTCTCCGGCTTCCTCTCCTCTCTTTCTCTTCGTTCTTCTCTGCGTGTTTCTCTTCGCCTTCATCTACGTTGATATTTTGTGGTTTGGGAGGTTAATCAACGTCGCCTACATAGATGTATTGAGGTGGCGTTAGTTGAATTCCCGGCATGCTCACCAAGATCGCAGCGCCAAAACACGAAGAAATATTTTTTTGAAAATTTCTGGGAATCATTTGGCGAGATACGAAAACTAATTATCATTTCCCCATCAGGAGACGGAGTCGTGTCGAATGACACCTCATATGTCTGCAATGGTGCATGGCAAAAGGGTCTAGCCTTGAGTGACAGAAATCGAATGCATGCACTTAGGAACGCACGTACTTACGAACGAACGGATTTACAAACGCTCGCTCTTACGAACGAAATCACATACGAACGAACGCATTTACAAACGCGCGCACTTACGAACGACACCTTACGCACACAGCACTTACGAACGCACGCATTTATAAAGAACGCACGCACTTACGAACGAACATCTCTGGAGTTACTCAAATATCGTACATCTCGCCCTATGTCGTGATCGGCCGCGACCTTCCAATCAGTGGTTTCCCTCGAGTTGTACGTTGTCTAATTCTCTCCGTTCCTGGTGCTTGTTTTCTGGATCTAATGGCAAAAATAAAATTGTCGTTTAAATGCTCGCTGTCAATTTAAGCTTTTTACCAGCAAACCATTCCGCTGATGGTTTCCTTTGACTGATGTTGTCTCTGCTAACCGGCTTGTTTTGGCTTGTTCATTGAACACCTGAACAACAGAGAAATATTGCGAGAGTGTTTGAATAATAAATGATAAATGTTTGTTGTTGCCCACCATATAAAAATATATCAATATCCCTAGTCCGGTTTCGAAGGAAAAATCCTTACTCGTGGTATGGCTGTAGTTTTCACTAGTAGTACATCATATTGATCTGAGTTCTGAAAGGTTATTGCTGAATATTTCTTCTAATTATTACTAGTTCGGTGTTTCTAATGCTTTTGGTTATTGATTTTGATGTGTATGTTAATTTTCTATTAAGCACATTTTCAACTTTTATTACAATTTATCGAAATCCATTCATTAACGTAACTATGCCGTACAATTAATTTATCTGCGGTGTTGTATTTTTAAAATTAAATTACAAAATTTACATATTTTTTTATAGATTGGTTTTCTTTTTTATCAGATCAAGATCAAATCGCCCACGAAGGGAGTTTTCTTGCAGAAACAATGCTATCTTGATAATAACTAAGTTGCGAGTTTCCTCTCCTAATTTAAACGTGAGTGGTTTCCTAAGCATTGCGCATTCGTAACCATAGTTAATGAAAACAGCTTGCTTTTCCTCGTGTTTGTTCGCAACGTAAATACTTTCGTTTGCTTCCAAGAGGAGATAAGAGATGTGTTTAAATGGATTGCGACAAAACGTACAGGAAAGCTAGTCAGTCCCTCTGTACACAAAAAGGAATAGTGAAGCGTACCCAAGAAAACTTGTCAACACCCCTTTTCGCCCTTTTTTAGACATAATGAAAGGAGGCACTTACAGGATTTTCCTTGGGGGAGGGGCTACAGGAATTGTGCCCAGCCGTCGTGTTTTCTTATAGAGAATTTTTCATTTATGTTGCATATGAAATTTATTTTTGTTTGTTGCCGCATTGTTAATATGTATGACGTTAACAGTTGATATATCGAATGCCTTCCTTTAGTGCAGAAAATCAGTAAGAGCTACATTTTTGAATGTGTATCATTAGCTCTCGGGGTAGGGGACTGAAACTCTGCGAGTCCTCCTCCCGTCCCACTTTTGGTGCATCAGTGTATATGAATATTTGTAAGTTCCCTCTCATGTATTCATGAGGTTTGTGGATATTACTAGTGTATAGTGTGGTAGAACAAATTAATGTGATGCGACATAAACATTACCTAGACCAGAAAATATTTTAAGAAATGTCAATACATAACTTACGCCGTGGGAGCCTTTTTTTAAAGTTTATATTTGTGTCTTAACCGAACTGTTGAATTGAAAAATGTCTTTATATAAGTTGGCAGGACTTGTTAAGAAGCTTGTTTTCTTTTACGATGGTTCAGTCAGTGATTAAAATACTTTATTTAATCTAATGTGCTGCATTTCAAGAAATATAATGCACACTCTGGAGAGTGTGTGCATTTAAACATGAACGCGGCAAGTGATGTATTTACAGGAATGTCTAGTAAGATAAAATGACAATGATTTTTAAAATATCGTTAAATTATCATGCCTGTAATTTTTTTGTTTGTACAAAAACATGTATGCTGTGATTGAAACTATTTATCACTCTTTGAAGCAGTATATTCCAAAGAAGTTTGTTGCCATCCATGGGATAGACGGAAAATACCATCTGGATGAGATTAGTCAAGGGTAGAACTGCAACAAGCCAATATACAGTTACGTTGATTTGGAAGATAGTGTTCTCCAAGCAATGCTTTCTCATTTCAGAAATAAGATCGCAGTCGCAAAGACCAACAAACATTAAGATTGGAAACATAGTGTTGAGAAACTCTCGTAATTTTGTTTTCCTTCTTTGACGCCTTTCTATCATAATATGACTTTGGCATAGGGGGTGTTATTATGGCCAGATTGATGCAGTTTGCAACATTAAAAAGTTCATTGCATTTTCCTTGTCCAGTAGATTTTAGACGGTTTTAGAATTCTGACAGAAAAATATTCGATCCCACTATTGTGAATCGAGTGAAGTATAGCGTTTCGTGTGTGTTTTTAATTAATCAACTCTTACAAAACGTAAGAATTAAATTGATCAATGAATTAAGTGAAAGAATTTTATTTACTGTCACTTAATTCCATGCCTCGCTCGCCCCCTCCCCCTTTTATATTCCGCGTTTCAGTTTTGTACCTTCTGTAGTTGGAATCTGCGTTCATATGTCGGCCAGTTTCTTTTTTTATTTTTTAGATCTTTGTTCCTAAAATATGCGAGCCATATGTTTGGTTTTGTTTCATGCCACTTCTCTTAAAACATATTCTCTTCAGTAAGCCAGAAAATGTTCGTTTTCCATCGGCAACAGTGGCATTTAATCAGCGATGCCATTGCGTAATCTCTCACTTCCTCTCTCCCCTCTCTTCCCCTCTCTTCCCCTCTCTTCCCCTCTCTTCCCCTCCTCTTCCCCTCTCTTCCCTCTCTTCCCTCTCTTCCCCTCTCTTCCCTCTCTTCCCTCTCTTCCCCTCTCTTCCCTCTCTTCTTCCTCTCTCTTCCTTTCTCTCTCTTCCTCTCTCTTCCTCTCTCTTCCTCTCTCTCTTCCTCTCTCTCTTCCTCTCTCTCTTCCTCTCTCTCTTCCTCTCTCTCTCTTCCTCTCTCTCTTTCCTCTCTCTCTCTTCCTCTCTCTCTCTTCCCTCTCTCTCTCTTCCCTCTCTCTCTCTTCCCTCTCTCTCTCTTCCCCTCTCTCTCTCTTCCCCTCTCTCTCTCTTCCCTCTCTCTCTCTTCCCCTCTCTCTCTTCTTCCTCTCTCTCTCTTCCCTCTCTCTCTCTCCCCTCTCTCTCTCTTCCCTTCTCTCTCTCTCCCTCTCTCTCTCTTCCCCTCTCTCTCTCTTCCCCTCTCTCTCTCTTCCCCTCTCTCTCTCTTCCCCTCTCTCTCTCTTCCCCTCTCTCTCTCTTCCTCTCTCTCTCCTTCCTCTCTCTCTCTTCCTCTCTCTCTCCTTCCTCTCTCTCTCTCTCTCTCTCTCTCTTCCTCTATCTCTCTCTTCCTCTATCTCTCTCTTCCTCTATCTCTCTCTTCCTCTCTCTCTTCCTCTCTCTCTTCCTCTCTCTCTTCCTCTCTCTCTCTTCCTCTCTCTCTTCCTCTCTCTGTTTCTCCCCCCTCCCTCTCTGTCTGACATTGATTAAAATACTTTGTATTATGAACGCGTTTTCTTATGCGAGTGTCCACTGTTCTTGACAAGGTTAGTTCTTGGGCGAAAGTTTCACAATCGCCCAGCGATACCGATCTTGATGGCCGCTCCCTCATTCACGACGCGTGTGTGTTTACTGCCTCCGTCAATGGGCGTTACTCGCTGGCCAGCTCCCCGCGTCGTGCGTGCGAAAGAGAACGAACGAGCGCTCGCCCGCGGAATTCCATGACGTGTCAAACGCGCGCACGGCGCCGCGGAAACAGTTGTTGCTGGTGTGCAGTGACGTTGGAGGTGGGTTGTTTGCACTGCCATTTAGCTTAACAAGCTGACAGAATTGAGAGTGGTCCGAATAATATGAAACGATGGAGTCGTTTGGGAGTCTGTTGTTAATCATGTGGTTTCAGAATTGGGTTTATTTCGTGCTCAGAACGCAAAATTGATATTCAATACTCTTTGTTAAGTAGATTAAAAAACAGTTAAAAATAGTGGATGAGGCTTTTAAGGGAAAGGGAAAAAAGCTAGATTTAACGTTAACATTTAATATTGACCTGACCTTTATGTAGCAATAGTTAATTTTAGTAATAATCTAAAATAATTAAAAATGCTTTGCCTCTCAGTAACTTATTGCAAATGTTTGCATGTGCAGTTGAAATGTTTGTCGAATTCTTTTTGAATCACAGAGGTGCAACGTTTTGTCTAATGAAGTCGCAATATCATTAACGCGGCTCTTTAATTTTTCTTAGAAGTTTGATTTACGCCCATCATAAAAATGAAATACCATTTATCACCAGAGAAATATAACGAATCTCCAAGGGTTTGAGAACAAAATTGTAATATAGTTTTTTAATAAGAAAGGTTTGTAATTTTTTTCTTATACTTAAATAATACTATTCATGTAGAATATATTTATGTGTACACCTAAGTTTAAATCTACACTAACGGTGTTCTAATTTGGTCATCAGGGCTATACAAACCGAAAAACATTTTTTGAAACGTCGGCTCATTTGAATACTTTTATTTTTCGTCTTACATAACCAATTCCACGATTCTGAAATATGTGAGCGGTTTTTATGACGCAAACGGTAATTAACAATGCATTAAAATTAATAGAATGAGCTCTTATTGCAATTATTTCGTCACTTAATTTTGTCGTGCGAGTTACAATCGACCTATCGAAAGTAGTGGTCGTTTAGTCGTCTGGCGCGACAAGCGTGGGTGTGAAATAGTTAGGTGAAGCTAAGATATCGAGTTTTTTAAGTACGAAAATCGAGGAATGTTTCTTCTGTAGTTTTCTTCTCAATTCCAGTCAAATTTTCACGGGTTTTCGCTAGTGAATAGGGGTTTTTGGACTCCGTGCAAACTGCTTGCGAGTATTGCTTGAGATGGCTCTCTTCCGCCGTCCGCGAGATGTTTGGATACCTCGGTTCCTGACCTAAAGACGCAGCTGAGTCGCGCGGGGGAGGGGCGGGGCCGTGAGCGGGCTCGGCCTGGATGATCTCACGCGTTACCTCACTCTCCTTCCCTCCTCACCCGCCCGGCCCTCTTTACACCGCCCATTGGCATTTCCTTGCTACTAGCGGTTACCACCCGCATTATATTCTGTAACTGTCACGCCATTCGCACATTCTTAAAATCTCTGTATTAACAGGGTGACCGATTTCTAAAAAAAAACAACAACTGGAAAACACGGAAATCGAAACGCAGGAATTATACAGGGAAAAGACTGGCAAACCGCTGGTCTCGTCAAAAAATGTGCATTCATCTCAAGCCTAAACTCGGGTGGAAGGAATTCTTCTTGGTGTGTATTTATGTGACGCGGCGATGAGTAGTAAGCTAAAGTGACGGTCCTTTAATATACCATGTGTAGTCATGAGCACATAATATGTCTCTTGGTAAACAGAAGAATTGTAATAATTACCACTTTCGGGGAGGTGGTAATGAAGAAGTGATTAGTGTGAATATTTCGTCTCTGATTTGTTTTACGGTATGAATTTTTGGAATTTTTTGTCTAAAATTTCATGAGTGAAATAGTGTCTGACGAGAAGTAATTCAAGATATTTTTACAATATTTTTAACACAAATAGTTTGTAAAGATAACTTTCATTATCACATTCGTATTCATATCCTAACATCACTTCATCAATTATCCCCGAAATTATCACTACGTTGACATGCAGCGTATTGCGGATTACCCAGAATTATTATCGTGTGTAATGTAGCTGCGCACAATAATATAAATACTTTAAATAATATCAATTTTATATCCTATCTGTATGTACAACATCGCATAATCATCGCATTCATCATTGTTCTTACTACGGGAATGACGATAATCTGTGGTGCCATATTGCGTTGGTTGAGTTCATCTTTGTCTTTGTAGTGTTACAACTAGGTCAACTGTTGATTTTTCTGTAAAATACATTATCGTTGTTCGTCTCCGTGTTCGCAACAAGGAGTGTATGATCCCTTTCACACAAAATCGATTACTTACAAAGAAATGTTAGTATTACTTTACCATGTTTTGTCTGTTTTCAGAAATGCGTGGAACTTGGAAAAATAATTTTCACGTATTCTTTTTCATAGGGACACATTGTTAGATATGCAAAACCCTACATTTCGCACATATCTTAAAAAATGCGCTGCATTACCATACCGTCACCGGCAAGTTAGCTACGAAGTACAGAAACTGATTTGTGGTTTCTAAACGATTTTGGAAAGCAGAATGATGATTTCACGGGTAAATGGTTGTAGGGGATGCTTTACCTACCAACCCAGTCGTAAAGTGATGACATCCTCGCCTTATATGGGCTTCGACAAATCTAATCGCACCAAATCGTGCAACAAGGCGTGCGAATCGCAATGAACGTTTTCTCTACCACATTTGCCTACCCAACCACGCGGCTGCTCGTGCTGTGAAGAAACCGAATGCCACGTGCGTGCGTATCAGTATCAGCTACATTTTCTTTTAACGGGAAGGCACGTTGCGTCGTCAACACGTGTGCGATACATTGTAGCGTATGTCATCGGCCGAGAAGTATGTTTCCAGACGAGTAATAAGTAGTGATAGTAGAATTTAGCATTTTAAATGTTAAAATATAGCATTTTAAAATAGAGATGTGCGTTAGAGATTAGCCATTCCACATCCAGCCTTATAACAATTAAGATTTAGCATTTTGTAGCATCAGTTGAAAAACATATTAAGGGGAGCTCTTTGAGATAAAAAATAAATTTTAATGCTTTTTTTTTATTTTCCTATTAAAATAAGGAAATAACCCTCTGAGCGCTCAGACTCACAGAATCAGTATTTCATTGTTCTTTTTATTTTGTTTTGTCAGTTAAATATAAATTTAAATTAATAAACACGGCCACTCAAATTGAATGTTTTCAAACATCGATGTTTTATTGTCGATGTCGCATTCCTACATAGAGAGCGAACAGAAGGAAACCATAAAATGCAATTTAGCAATTACTTCGTAGATTCACAACCATTTCGCATTTTGCTATCGATTTCGCATTTAATCGCAGATTAAAAACCTTCAGAAATATATGCATCAATCGCCAAACATACAATTACTAATATTTTCAGCGATTGGTAAAATCTCCCGTCTCTGGTAATAGGACGAGTGCCACTATCTGTGCGTCCTCGTGTGGAGGACGGCGGCGGGGGCCGTGCGGACGCGAGTCGCGGTGTCACGCTTATTCTGGGCGGCCACGCGGCGCGGAGCGGTGCCCGCTGCTGGGCCGACGAGAGATGATGCAGTTCTGCGGGGGCGACCCGCCGTGTTTGCGGTCGCCCCGTTCGCCTTTCATCACTGCGACTGGCGTTCGATCACCGTTCTTTCCCAGTGGAATTTGTAAATGACAACGCGGGTTCGTGGCATGTTTATCTTGTATCTCATTCCACAATTTTCATGGCCATTACTCACCTCATCATCTTCATCACCATAATCATCATCATTACATCTGAGGATAAACACCTCACTGGGGAGACCTAACAATGGCCGTGTTGAGATTAGTGGCTTCGGAACTGGGGCGGATCGGATCGGATTTCGATCCCCCGAGTGATGCAAGTCAAATTAATAGAGGACTAAACGGGTTCGCGTCAAGCTTCCTTGAGGGTCTCTCGTTTTCCATTTCTGTTTTTCCATCATCATCCCCGTCTTCTTGATTATTAGTTATATCATCATAGTTATTACATTTACTTCACAACACAAACGCTGAGCTGTGGAGAACCTACGACCCTGACGTTGAGATTTGTGGCTTCGGAACTACGGTCATTGTTCCGTCTCCCCAACATGCATACTACGGGATAAATGAATAAATAAAATTCTTTCAAAATGTGATTTCAAGAATAGCGTGGTCGATAGTCATTCGTTTCTGAAAAATTATTTGAGAAATTGTTAATAGTGTCGTTGACTTTGTATTTCGTGGGTGAAACACTTCGTGGTTCCAGCTCTGAAGAGAATCTGCCTGGCCTGCCATTCTGGACTCGCATTTTTCTTTTGATATATGTTTGTTAAAACGTATAATTACATAAGAAAAATAAAATCCGCTCGAAGCCGCCGTCTTGGTCACGAGTTATTATTATTATTATTATTATTATTATTATTATTATTATTATTATTATTGTTGTTGTTGTTGTTGTTGTTATATCGGCCATTTCTGACCGCGCTCAGCATCTTCTTCCGAGGCCTACACGTGTCACATTCTATCCTGGAGGGAGATTAACGTGTGTATTATGGAGATCAGCTTTTCGTCTGTATCCCTTCGTAAGACAAGATTAGTAAAGAAAGGTTTTTTCCAAATTTTTATCTATGCAAAATAGCAAGGATTTGAAAATGTTTTAACATGCCACTTTAGTTTATAGTTCACTGCAACAAAATTGTGACGTTTAATTAGTCTACAAAGTTTCATGTACGTTGGACACATTTTGAGAAAACTGCTCTTGAATATGAAAAAAATTACTTTCGTGAAAAAGAGTGTTAAAGTTTTGGCTTTGCATATCACTCACCACATACAGTCTCAAAACATTTCTGGTACATAATTATTTACACTTATCACAATTTTATCACAAATTTAGATTTCCATTAACAAAAAAGGTTAAGAACTTAGACTACACTAATATTAACAATCATGTAACCACTATGTCTACTATTTACGTAAATAAATTGTCATTTTCGTCTGCTAAAGGAAAAGAAAATTATTGAGGTCGTTGGCGTGGATTTTGCACCAGGAGTTACAATTGTTTTCCGTAAAATTATCTTCATTTTCTCTCGTGTTGTTTTAAAAACGATTGCCATAAATCGTTTGTATGTCAAATTTCTGTATTCTACCTATTTTGACGTGGAAAATAACTGTCTTAGTAACAAAACGCGAAAAACACCACACAACTCGCATAGAAATTTAAAAGGAAACAACGATACAAGTTCTGTGAACGAAGACAATAGAGCATCACATCTTTACAGAGTAGCCAATATATCCTAAAGAAGATTTTTTTAGCAAAAAATGTCCCGAAATGATCCTGAATGAAGAAAAACAGAACTAGAGCACAGAAAGTGGGCTAACCTATTTAAAAGGGTGTGAACAGGGAGATATAAATTGCTGTTTAAATCATTTAAATGGTTCAAATGTGAGAAAAGTTTATATATTCTTTAAGAGGAAAGATTGGAGTTTTTTTCGAGAAAGAAAACAAAAAAATCCCATTTTTGTGGAAATTAACTACCATCTGCCATTAAGCCGTGAATTATGAATTATGAGGTGATAGGATGGTGAAGAGAGGTGATTTGTGTGTTTTCCTCTCAGCATTCGCCTGTATGATCGAGGGAAACCACGAAAAACCCGAACAGGATGGCCCGGCCCCGGGATCCAACTAGGACCTTTTGACTGCGAAGTAAGCGCGCTATGCCCTGAGCCATTTTGTTCGGTTTGTTTTTGTTGTTGTTGTTGTTATTATTATTATTATTATTATTATTATTAAGAACAAGAATATGAAGAGAGCCTAGAGCTGGGAGTTTCGGCCCTGTGTTGTACGTGAATCGCGTCATCGGCCGCCCTCGTTCGCCCTCGATCGCCGCCCACCGCCAGCGCCCCCCCCCCGCCCTCTTTAGCATAATTGCGATCGGAGCCTCTGCTCGGCGCGGCGCGGATGGCAGTGACGCCAGCGGACAGAGAGAGGTCGTATCTGCCGTCGCTGCCGGGAGCTGACGCGCCCGCACTGGGATATCGCGGATGGGGGAGGATGGGGTGGCGGCGGCGGCGGCGGATGTGAGCTTGCCCAGCTGAACGGTTGACCGGTGGTGGCAGGAGAGTGTGGCGTGTTGACTCATCCATGGAAGGAATGACGGATGACGCCGCCCGCCGTTGCCGGAGTCTCGCTTTTGTTTGTTGTGATCCGGGGAAATGCGTCGTTCGTTTCCTATGTAAGACGAAACGCGCGAGTAAAAGATGATTTTAAAATTCGTGTGGAGTTTCCTTTTAATAGAATTATAAAAGGTTTCTTTGCTTCCAGAGATAATCTCGCATATTTCCACGGTTCGAAAGACCTCAGATCGGCGTATGTCGATCTCGTTAGGGCGAGACGTAATCCCACACTGCCCCCCAATCCGGTTTGGGTGAGATATTGTGAAGATGGTGATGTGATGAAGGAAATAGAAAGAAAAGTTTGCGTGCAATCCGTTCTAATATATCGCTGCTCCGGCATTTGCCTGAATTTGATCGATTAAACCACGGGGATATCTACATTGATCAGAATAGTCGGTCTACGATTTCGATTTCAAGGTAACTCTGATTTCTTTCCCTGCCCGAATCGAACACGAAACCTACCAATCACTGGTAAGCTCAGTAAGCTCAAGACGTAAGTCGTTGACTGAACGCTTTCTGGGACTGGTACGACAGAAGTATTGTAGTGTTTGGAATCTGTTTTAACACACCAACGTCTCTGTCAATTTATTTTTGGGTTAACTTTTCTTCAAAAATTAATTCGATGATCGTTCTTGAAAAAAGTCCACACTTAAATGTGTGCGTCTCGAACGCTTTTACATGACTGAATAAATTCTTTTGAAGTGACAGTTCAAATAAGATTACTTTGATCCTCCAAAAATCGCAAAGAACACCGAGCACCGTGAGGGACAACGAGAAGAAAAAATTCGTAGGTACAAATACGGCAAGAAGGATCTGTTGGGACTTACTTCATTGTGGGCGAATCTGCAATGAGTAACAATTTTTGCCACAATTTCTGATTTCCTTCTAATGCGACTTTAACCAGTACTCAGGAAACTTTTGATTGATAAACTAATGAAGATATTTGCTTTGTCTCTTTTGCTTAAAATTTCCAAAAGAAAGAAAGATGAAGAAATGTTTCTTGTTTTTCATATGGCTGTGTAAATAACATTAACTTCTTCCAAATAGATTATGAAATCTTGAATGTCCAGTCGGACCTATATAAGAAACTACTGCTCGTTCAAAGTAGCACAAGACACAAAGAAAGTTTCGCTACTTCATTATACCGATATATCGCCGTGCATGCCTTCTCCATTAACAAAAGACATGCTTACCGCCTCTAGAGCATGAATGAGTTGACGGTAAGATGGTCTCTGTAATTAATGACAAACTTGGCGGTGTACCATTGTCTTCCACAAGACGCTCTCATGATGGAAACCTCTTATTCTTTATGTCTGCTTCGAACCGAAACCTCTTAGGTAACTCAACGTGACCATCGTCCCAAATAACCGCACCGCATAGGTCAGGGGTTACCAAACAGTTGTATAGTTACCAGAGAAAAAGTGTACTTTCTATTGGTCAAGGGACAAATTCAAAGAATGTGTTTATAGATCGGTGTACTTAAATAACAAGCAAAGAGGACGTTTTTATAATTTTATTGAACAAAATAAACAGTAGTAAACAAAATGTAAACACTCTAAATTAAAATTGCTTAACATAAAATTCTAGTAATGGGAAGATCGAAGTGGTCATTTTAAAAATATTTCATCAAGGATTGAAAATATTGTCAGAAATGATTGCAAATGTGTGTCGGTGTCCAGGGATTGAATTTCAGTCTTGAAAATGTATTTTCACACGAGTAATCCATATTCATCGCTTGGCACGTTTAGAGTAGAATTCTATGTTGTAGTTGTTTGTTTTTGTTTTTTTTTTCATGAAATTTGCTTTTTAACTTCCCATAACACATTAATCACTTTTCTAATAATTGAATCCATTAGCCTAAATTAGCTGACTTATATATTGCAGCGTGCTCTTTGAATCTTTGAAGAATTTCAAAATATAAAATCCATTATCAAGTCGCGGTTCGGATTTGAAGGTGTTACAACAAGCTGTGGACTGTAATTTCCATACTTTGTCCTAGTGCATTGATTACAGTGATATAATCATCAACATCATGGGTGTAACTTGGGGTCGAAGTTTGGGGGAAAGACAATAAAACTTGCTCAAGGTTGTTATCCAGCCAACAGGTCGACGAATCCAATAAATATATGCAGTCAAAAATAATCGTTTGAAAGTTCGTAAAACGCTCCACATCTCGAAAAGAAGTTATCTCCCGGAATGTGACGAGCCCTTTATCACGTCTACCAGGCTGAGTCAAGCTGTGGAAGTTTTAAAACGTGTTTAAAAATTCAATGAAGGTCGAAATATTGGGTGGTGAGGGGAGCGGGCCCCCTCTTTGTCCTCCCTCTTCGAAGTTACACTTATAACAATCGTAAAGTATAAATCTGTACAGAGATAGGTCTCGGCTGAACATTTTCCCTCAGCGTTGTTTTCTGGAGCTTTCTTGAGGTCTCCTCTCAAGTGTCTTCAGACCTTCGGTTTACCCTCTTTTTCGTACTTTTACTTCAATTAGCTTTCCATTAAACACATGTAGCCTCTTAAAATGTGCCTCCTCCACTTCGATTAGTCCTGGACAACTTCAGAATGAAATTTAGTTACAGGACAAGATATGTTGTGTAGTTATACAAATTTCATTGAATTGCCTAATTTGTTGCAAAATATACTACTACTTTCAAAGGCTCATACTGGAAGACTGAATGCCTTTTAAAAAGGCACCGTATATCCGGGCCAGCGTATACTTGCCATCGTTGACCGTATGTATCTCAAGCTTTGTTAAAATGATGCAAATCTCATTCTGAGTGTTTCAAGTGGACTCCGTATTTCTTACACATCCAGAAAAAGCGATGCTTATTTCATTTTTCCTGCGCAATAATTCCGCGAGTCTCGTTGCCTCGCGGGAGAGGGGGGAGGGGGGAGAGGGCGAGGACGGGCGCGGTCGTTGGGCAATCGCGGGCGGAACGCGCGTCGTCGCGCCATTGTTCCCATGCAAATGGCGTGCCCGCTCCGCCTGCTCTGCCGCCGCGGCGCGGCCTAGCGCTGCGACTGCTCGACTGACGGCGAGCCGCTTCTCCGGACGCGGCGCAGGAGCGAGACGATCTGCATTCAAAGTGCGCTCTCGGCGGCGGTGGAGGAGGAGCTTTGTCCATCAGGAGTTGTGGTGACTGTTCCACCCGTGGAATTTTGACCAATTGCTGGTAGGAGTTCACATCCCACAAACCAATCGGAGGCGGATATTATGGATGCAGAAATGTTCACTTTCTTAATATCACTTCACCACATTGATAATCCTTGCTGCTCTGTACAAAGTTTCAGTGTATAATTTTTGCTCTTTTTGAAGAATGTCATGAACCATGTGAATTCTTTTTCTTCTTCTCCTCTTCCCTCCCTCCCTTCCTTCTTCTCTTCCTTCTGTTCTTCCTTCTCCTCCTCTTTCTCCTCCTCCTTTTCCTTTTTTCCTTTCTTCTCTACATTCTTGTCTATCTTCTTCTTTCCTCCTCGTTCGTCTTATCATTTTCACTCATTCTTCTTCTCTCCTATGTATGGAATTTCATTATTGAAATATATTAAGTAAATAATACTCTCGTTCGTTGTAAATTCCTATATAAATTCCGAAGCGCTACTGATATCGGATAGGATTCCTGAAATAGAACTCGAATAATTCGTCCGTCCGTCACTCAAGGTTAGACTCTTTCCCGTCCTCTAATCGAGAAATATAAGATGTCATTCGATGCGAATCAGTCTGCTGCTGAGGATCTGATCATCTTTTTATGGTTCCGTCCAGAAGATTCCTGTAACTTTCTCTGAAAGAAGTGTTTAAGCTTCTAAAATGCGTTTTGGAACATACATATTCGTCCTTACGGAACGAACACAGGTGTTCAATAGTTTATTTGATTCCTCTCGAGATGACAAATCAATTGGCACAATACGTATGTTTGAAAACATACGTGTGGTGGTTTTTAATACACCTACGAGTGAAATGCTGTGGGTTATTAAACTCTCTTCCAGCATTTACATAAATAGTTATGACTTGACTCATCAGAGTGACGATAGTTAAAACTAATTTTGTAATGAAGGAAATATTTAAACGAATACTTTAATCAGTACACTTTCATGAAGATTTCTGTGACCGAAAACACTCGAGCCGTGCAACTATATGGTTTAAAATTTATTGTTATTATGATCGTTCAAAGCACAAATAAAACTTTTATCACGAAAATACCCATAGGAGGCGCCACACTAATGCGGTATTCCAGTATCTGCAAAAGGCGGTTCAGTGAAATGACTCGGAAATGACACATTTTCGATAATAGTACATTTCGACAGTGAGATGAAATAGAGCATTCAGATTTTCCCTGTGGGTGGTTCAATTTGGGGGTTCCTGTGGGTAGTAATATAATATGATCCATTCAACAAATGCGTACATTTATTTACTAAGTAGTGTCACGATTTAGTGGGGAGAAATGTAATAAACTATAGATGTTATTATTCAGTGCACAGTGCATGACACATGCTAGCTTGTGAAAGAACTGGAAAGCGGGTTTTGTTCGGACTGAGAATTGCTACATTGTACTAAAAGTGACCTTGAGCTGTAATATTAGAAAGTATTGAAAATTCAGCGGCTGAGATGGCTGAGGGCAACAACTCTGGAACGTCTCTGACCGGGAGGTCCTAGGTTCGAGTCCCGACAGTGGCAGAAGTTTCGATACTAGCTTGTGGTTGTTGATTTTCGACACTAGCTAGATAGCCAAGGCGAATTCAACCACTACCTGGAGGAGAATTCTAACAGCCGGCTGCTCTGAGTGGTAGTTTTCTCGGCTCAATACTAGGTGAATGCCGGAGTAGTGCCTTAATAAAAGGGGGAAGTTCCACGCGCTACATTTTCTTCCTCTTTCCCTCTTTTTCTTTCAATCCTTTCCCCTCTCCTCCCCCCCCCACACGCACACTGTCATGCTGTAGACCACGACAAATGCAGTGCGATCAGTTGGGAACTTCGAGCTCGTCCTGATCGAAGCGGTACCCCGTTGTAGGAGATACCTGGGGATTTCCCGCCAGCGGACGTGTAGATGGGTGTCGAATCGCACCTTCTAGCCGGAGAGCGATATCGCCGCCTTCTGGGATGTAATGTGCTCTACAGTTCGGAGACAAATGACCGTAGCTGTTTACGCGTCTAGAAACACAAAATCATTGTAAAATTGTGCGCCTTCGTGTTGCCCTCCGTGCGTGACATTGGGGAAGGAATGGGCCAAGGGACGCCAGGGGGAATCAGGAAAAGGAAAGAGGAGAGACTGACGCAACTGGGGGAATAGTACTTCACAAAATTGTACCAAGGGGGGAGCAATGGCTTTCTAAGTGATGCCTTAAAAATGCAGGTAGGGGAGGAATAGGGAAAACGGAAGGGGAGACGAAGAGGAGATTAATAATTGCTCCCATGATAGAACGGTCATACTTTTTATGGAGCGGTGTGTCGTAAACTCCATAATAAATATCACTCATTTAGGTAAACCGGCAAGAAGAATCATATAATTGATTTATTGTATTCAATGAATTGTGATCGCTTAAAGAATTGAACCAAATGCTAAGAACTTGGATATGACTGTAATTGTTGGTGCAAGGAATGAAGAAAAGTACATACAGTTGAACAATCCACATAAACAACGTATGAAACCAAATGAAAGTTTCGGAGCCGCATTTTGTTCATTCGAAAAAGCGCCGGTGCTTGAAGCATTAACCACCTAGCCTATGATCTTCCATGATGATGAGTGCCATATTCATTTTCTCCGCAATTGCCGCGGGGAATGGAAGTACGCCGTGAGGGTTACGGCACTAGGAAAGGAAGTGCAGCCAGTGGTAAAGTGGGCGGTGCGCATGCGTCGCGTTTCGGCAGATGGGTTTACGCCGTCGTGGGAGTGGCCTCCCACGCGGCAGGTGCGAGAGCGCCTTTTTAGGAAGAAGAGCTCTTGTTCGCTTCGCGAGTTAGAGGCCACGTGACAAAGCGCGGAGGCACTTGGCTGTTGGCCGACGGACAACTGCTCTGCGCGCCTTCGTAGGCACAACAGGACGTAGGAAGTGCGGGATCGAGGGGGGGTGAATTGATGTGGAGGCGTCGCCCCACTATTAAACTCGAACATTTGGGGAAATTGAAATAGTTTCACACAAGAACAAATTTGTAAACAAAAGGGCTAACATAAAGTCAAACGTTTTCATGCGGTAAAGTAAATTGGAGGACGAGGCCTTCTTGACTTCAACACTACTTGCTTACGCAAAAGAAAAATTGAGTACAGTATATCATGCAAACGTAATTTTAAAATTGAATAATAATATTTATTATTAAAAATAATAAGATTATAATGATTGAAGATAATAGGGACCTACTAATACAAATAAGAAAGTCGTGTTGCGGTTTCTTATAGTCGTTTGTATTTCCGAACTTACCTTTGAAAATTTAAAGGAACTAGTGGCCTGCAAGTATTCTGCTTAACAAAATCACATAAAGTGTTTTCCAAAAAGTAGAAGGCACGAAGTATAAATAAAATGCCATCGCATAACACTGCAATAAATTAATTATTGTCACAAAATTAGTCTTTCGAATGCTGCTATAATATAGTTCAGTTCATATAGTTCAGTGTGCGTTGAGATGTAATGGTGATGGATGAGTATGATAGTGGAAAACGTGGGAAGCAATACGGGAGACGGTCTGACCGCCCAATGGCTATTCAGCGAAGCTTCTCTGGAATTTTACGTGAAATTCCACTTGACTCTCAGAAAAGAACGTGTATCAGTAACGTGTACAACATTTCTTTGGACTTCAAAGCTGTGCCTCAGAGAAACAACGTTGTCACAGCTTTCCCTGATTTGCGTGTTTTTTGCTGTTGAATGACTCAACTCTTCACTATGTTACTGATCTATTCTCTAATCTATTGTGTTGCGATTTCCTTACCTTTTAACTTTTACTCTTATTTTATTTATTTTGGGGTATTCGTTTCGAATTTCATTCACATTTGTTTTTGTAATAAATTTTTTTTTTTTTTATTTTTGCCATTTTTAATCGAAAATACCGAAACCCTTTCAGTTTAGATTAGAAAGTGAGAGCATTGAAAGCGCTACGTTACGTTATGTGACGCGAATCCTGGTGATGACTGATCGTTTACGAAAATTCTCCAACCTCGTTTTCGGAACTCAGATGAAAATTCGTCGACGACGTGACATAAACTTACAATTCAGCATTGTGTAGAAAGGAAATACGATTGATGTCTATGAATTATTCTCACTTTACATTTTGCTCATCCGGAAAAACTTCTTTATTTCGTTTATTTGCTTCCAATTGAAGTAATCCGTTTATTAATCAGATGTGCATTGCCTCCTAGATAGATGCCTTGTGGATAACATTAAACTAAAAATTAAAAACAAACTCGGGTAACATTTTGAGACACAACTCTCCTTGTATGTTTTTTTCGGCTACTTAAGGTATCCCCGTAAAATTCGGTACAACCGATTGTATTTCAAAGTTTTTTGTGAAAAAGCCTACACACAAAATCATATTCTCACATTTTCTTTCGTGTACTAAATGTGTTATATTTTATCTTATTACATCACGCATATATATCTCAGATCTTCATTATTAGTTTTGTTGGATGTGCTGGGAGTCAATATTCTGAGTTCCGCTTGTCAAGGCTCGTATGTGCTCTCCAGGGCGGATCGTTGATATTTCGTGAAGTTGGAACCGCGCAGTTCCTGGGAGTCTATACGAGAGTAATTACAGTACTTCTTGCCATACAAACAAATTGTCTCTCTCGTTCTCTCTCCCTCTCCGCTAGAATTCTCCTCCAGCGGCTAATTTCGACCTAACTGTATAGCTACTGTCGAAAATCCATCACTGTCGGGACCCAAACACTAGAACATTCCGGTCCAAGTACGTCTGTTGACTTTGTACGTTTGTATGTGTCTGAATGTATGTGTACGTATGTCTATGTATGTGTATGTATTTCGAAGTAGGACTATATCAAGGCTCCTATAATATTTTGAAAATTTTGACAGAAATGTCTCCAAAGTTTTACTTTCTCGTATACGTACGTATAAACGGAGTATAGAGATAATGTAGTATAGAGAATTATGTAATGCTGCGCAAAAAACTGTGGATTTTCGACAGAAACCATTTCATTGCCGGGCCCAGATAACGAAAAGGTCGAGAAATCCAGTTGCTAAAGTAAGGGGGAAAAATCCTCTAACACGTGGTAGAGTCAGAATCCCTGTTTTGTGGCTCCTTGATACCGAAAAGTCAATTGACGTCAGAACATCCATCTGTCTGTCTGTGAACACTACTAGCGCCTAAACTATAAGTAGGATTTTTTGCAAATTGAAGAAACCCTTCTCCATCTGGCTCTAGTTAAGCTTTGAAATTTTGAAAAACCTTCATTAATTTTTTGCGATTTTTTGCGGTTCTTCTATTAGGAAACCGAAAAATTGGAAAACATTTTTTAAAAAATGTACTTTGGGTGACGATAGATGGCAGCAGGCAAGAGGATGGGGCAAGACCGTCAAGCCAGTCCACACCAAGGAAATTAGAAAACTTTACTACGAGAAAGTCTGTGCCATTCTGTAGTACCACTAGTTTTTAATATTTTTTCTCGAATAGTGCTTGTAAAAATGCTTATAAAATTGGCATATATGATTAACTGGATTTGGCCGCAGAGTGTAATTCGACAGGTGTGTGTGTGTGTGTGTGTGTGTGTGTGTGCGCGCGCGCGTGTGTGTGTATTCAGTTGAGTTAATTATTTATGATAGTGATAAATGACGTACAATTTTCTGTTTTTAATGTTTATAAAATTGGTGCAGGTCCCAGTTTCAGTAAAATTACTTAATTTTTCCTGGCATTGATCAAATTTCGAGTTTTAATATACAGTATATCCATTTCTTCGGTTTTCATCAAAGTCTCTGGAATTTCGAAATATGCAAATGGTCGCAGCTCGTAAAAATATATTTTAAATGTTTGTTTGGTAAAAATAGAGCACACTACACTGGGCTTAATTATTTACAAATGTTCGAGGAAATTCGAATGCCGGTGGGAAATTTTTTGAAGAAAATTTAGGGATAAAGTGCCGAAAACCGGAGCTTTATTAATTTGAGAAAAAATTGAAGAAATGCATCAAGTTCTGAAATGAATGTTGTCTCAGGATTGTGTGCGTTTCCAATGTATTTATTCTCAACAGAAAAGCGTGAGATAAAGTCAGTAACAGAGAGGTGTAACAAGTTGGGCACTTTGTTCGCGATAAATTGATAAATTGGAGAAAGTGACAAGGAAGATTGTATACGCATTGGAATCTCGGCTTAGTAATTTCATGAGAGATGCTGATGGATCTGGCCTCTTAGAAACGCAAATTCGATTGTTCTCTTGCGAGCATTAATGGTTCTAAAAAGTTATTTATTACCCTGAAGATAAAGTAAATTGCTGTTTATAATAGCATAGAGAAATTATAGGATGATTGTTTTAATTGATAATAACTATGATTATGCCCTGATAATAGTTAACAAGCATTACAAATAAAGGCACGTTTCCCTAACGATATCTTAAAGCCTCCCTAATTTCCTGCTTTATTGACTGTTAAATCAAAATGAATAAATGTTAAATAAAATGTACTTTACTACTTTCCCTATTATTTTTCATTAGTTTCTATATCTACATTACCAATTTACAATGCGTGCAGTAATTAAAAAAACAATGGAACCCCGCCATTTAAGAAATATTTTAGGCTTCGTTTGGAACCAAGTAACTCGGGAAAATCCATAACAATTACATATTTTCCCTTTGGACTGAAAAATGCAAATATTTGATTGTGCTGTCTCATACGACGCATAACGACTGAATGAACACACGGTTATCGAAAGAAGAGATCGTCCGCCAATACATATTTTCTGTTCACGTTTTGCGTAACGGAACAGCAACGTTTTAGATATTCTTAGTACGTAAAGTACTGATATATTTAATATACTACACTTCGTTATTGCTGTAATCTGTGAATGCTGTTTTTGTTAAAATATTATATTTAAACAACAATTTGCATAACGTCTTTAATTTATTACAGGGCTAAACGGGATTATTTCATTTGTTTTACATTGTACTTTTTGGAAAACATTTGCTTGTTGTTTTGTTCAGCTTCACTTTTGATGATGTGGACCACCAGGTATTAATCATAATAATGTTTTAGACCTTCTACCTAGAAGGAAACTCGTTTGGTACTGATCGTTACGTTATGTAAGAATATGTGCAATCACTAAAAGGGCAGAAATGTCGATCAAAAAGTTATAAATTAAATATAAATAGAAAAAGATTCTTAAGAAAACATATAGGCATGTCAGTTTATTTGCCTAAATTGTAATACGTCTGCGTTGATTCTCTAATCGTTGGTATCGTATATCGGAGGTTGGCTCTGCTAACAATTGGATTCAACTATTGCAATCTCGCGGAGGTTTTTGACTAGGTGCAGATGATTCAGATTCAGAGGGGAATGTCAATGTTTTATACAAATATTGACCTTACAGCTCAAGAACGGCGTAAAGTTCAATGGAAATGATTAGTTTCCTTAGGGCCTAAGTACAATATTTTGTAGAAGTATGGTAAACAAAGGAAAATATTTGGAAGGTAAATTTAGAATTTTATTTAGAATATTTTAAACTTTCTGTGATCCACAGGCACTTCGGAAATTCATTTAACCAGACTCATAGATTCGTTTAAAATTGTAAACAAAGGAATAGTGATACTCTAATGAAAGGAATACTTGTACTCTAATGAGACTAAACGCTTCAACTAGTGCTGCATGCAAGCACAAAGTAGATAATTGCATGGTATCTCTATAATATTCAAGGTTGCCGGAAACGTTTAGATGATAAAATGAAAATAAGAAAACGCATGTACAAGAGTATCACTTTCAAAATATAAAAATGATATGTGAAACCTCTTTTACCTTAGGTAGTATGACATTACATGTTTTTTGATACTGGATAATAATTCACTGCATATTCTCACTGAAAACCAGTAGCAAAAACTTGTTAAGGATTCACATGCGATTTTTTCTTATAATCGTGTATCCTAATACGTTAATTTCATATTGAATAAAAATTCTTGACCGCGGTTATTTTGTAACTGTCATCAAAACGAGACTATAGATGATAAATGTTCGTGGCAATGGTCAACAGAAACGTGTCGGGTGAGAATTTTAATGGAAATTACGAATTATGCATTTTCGGAAAATAGCAAGGCGATTTTTCACCTTAATTGTGAATAACAATTAACGATAAATATATTTGTTTTTGAGAAGTTATAACTTCCCTCGCAGCATTGCATCCATTATTATTTTGACGGTTGCCTCTAAATTTGTCACTTATCGAACGTCCTTGACTGAGACCGGAATAGCACATTTATACGTTTCCGTTTGGCGTTAAATCCTAATTAGTGATTTTAATTGATTTGGTTATCTGCAAGTAGATACATACACGTATATTTCTTATCTCTTATATTTCAATCTTCTTCCATTATTACGACCTGTATTATTTACTTTCTAGTTTCCATAATCATTTCCTATGTATAACGTCATTGTTCTTCTTTATATACGAATAAAAATGAAATAATTTATATTTTTTGTTTGCCGTTTGGTTTTTTAGTTGGGTATAATAAACAAGCTCGCAAAAAACGCAAACGTCAAACAAAGTTGCATCAACTTTTTGCACGAATTTTCTCTGTTATTGTTTGTTACATTTTTATTATTTATTTATCAATGACTATTGATGCAAGGTTTTTATGATCGTGTGCAGATTTCTGGAAACATTTCGGATTTAGAATAATAGCTGGAGATGTTTGGAGAACCTCAATAAATGTTTAAGCATAACAAATAAAATGAAACACGCATGAATATATACGGAGGATTTTCAATATACAAGTTCATTTTTAATGCATATCTTCAGCATTCGTTCAGATCGAAGGTCCTCCAAACCGTGGATCAAAGATGAGATGGGTGCTTTCGAGTGAGTATTAATTTCATCTCATCAGGACATACACTATGGCCTCCGATTTTGGTACCGTATGGCAACGATTTCACAAAACACATTTTGAAGAAAATCTTCCTGACTTTCGTACATTTTTTCTTTCGGTGAGTTCATTCGTTATTCCTACGATATGTCCTGGTTAAAGCTTTCTTCTAGCATTTTCCGAAATCAAACAAACTCACCTTCTTCGTTTTAGCGCCACTTGCTATTCTTCTGTTTCAGCTCAACTTGTGTGATCCGAGACCTCTTGTAATTCGATAATTCGGTGGTGAAGTAATGGCATGCAATTGGTGCAAATGGAAGTAAAAAATAATTTAATACTTACCCAATATTACATTTTTTAGTGCACTCATTTCTTAAATGTAAATATATTACCTTAATTCTCTTTTAAATTTCTGTTGTTTAAATGAATGTCAACCATACGTCTACCGTTATCCATTCTACGATATATACATCATAATTAATAGTTCTACATGTATTTCTACAGATTGTAACTAGAGGTGCTACAGAATGACACAGACTTTCTCGTAGAAAATTTTTCTAATTTCCTTGGTGCGGACTGTGTTTACGTTGTTGCCCTATTCTCTTGCCAGTTCCCATCTATCGTCGCCCAAAATACTTTTTTTTAACTTTTTTCCACTTTTTGCTTTCCTAATAGTACAACCGAAATATTACTTCAAGAATTTAAAACAAAAGTAACACCTCGTCCTAAATAGAAATTGTCATTGAAAAATTTGAAGCATTTTTAAGAAAATGATTAAACATTACTGTAAATGCGAAATTAAAAGCTCTTTTCACAGAAATCTATTTAGTTTTCAAAAAACTTAATTGAAAGTAATTTCAAACACTTCCACTTACAAATGTAATAATGTATACAAATCGACGGAAATGTGCATATTAACGACGTGAGAGATATTTAAAAAATACATTTGTGTAATTTTTGAAAATACAAATGAATATACCAAAATGAACTTGAAGTCATATTAAACAGTGCAATTAGCACTACCCATCGGAAAAATTTGATGAAAAAATTGTAGTAATTTTTGAGAAAATAGCGTTTGAGCGTTTTTATAAATGCCGAATTTGCAGCTCATTTTAACAGAAAGCTTTTGAGTTTTCAAGAATCTTCATTGCGGCGGGCGGGCACACAGACAGGCACACAGACGGGCACACAGACGGACACAGACGGACGGAGGGACGGAAGAAGGGACGGACGGTCGTTCGTTCGTTCTTTTCGTTCGTTTCATTCGTTTCGTTCGTTTTGAAAAAAAAATCCTTTTTCAGTATCCCAAAACGTGTATTTTCGTTGAAATCTCGAAATACATTTTTCGCAGCATTACATAACTTTCTTTATACTACTTATATTTACTCCGTATATACATATACGTACGAGAAAATAAAAGTTTATGAAACAATACAGAAAGAGTTACTGCACAGAAACATAAAAACATAATTGTTTATTCGCCATAGTTAAATCTATAATGAGCATCAAAAACGAACATTAATAAAAAATAATGTTTATAAATGTGCATTAATTACCCATTTGTGCTGTGCTATTCTGAAATACAAACTATGCCTAGAACATTGTTGTTGAGCTTTTGAGTCAATTACTCATTGGATCAGGTGGAGCGCCCAGTTTCCCATGATCAAATGCTATGATGGACTCTTGTTTATTTTGTTATCAACGCTGTAGAATCAAATTGGTAGTTGCAAACCGATGAAAATAAGTGTTCTACTACTCGGAGCGAAAACGTTTAATTTTCATAAGTTGCCAACTCCCTTTCTCTATCCATTTAACTAGCTATAGTAAGAGGGTGGGCTAAGGATTCCGGAACTCAAGAAAACGTGCGCAGATTATACTTTTTCCCATGAGTTTAATACTGGTGGTTTTGCTGATAGACATGACGAAATATAAAATACCATCATTATATTATTATCAAATCGTTTGGATTTTTTCTGTTCTAACGTCTGAACGTAGTACACAGATAATCTAGACAGCGATGCATCGCTAGCAGATCGCGTGCTATAGTTCTCACTTTCCTTTAACAGTACTAGGAGATTCTCTGATGTCGTAAATTACAGTGAAACAACTGCTGCATACCATCGAGGATACTTGTCAAGAGCTCAATCAGATAGAAGTCTATTGCCTGCCCCCAAGGAGATGCGAGCAAGTTTTCGCCCTTGCTGATGCAACGAACTGTGTAAACAGATAACTTGAAAACCTGATGTATGAATTTATTTATGAAAAAACTGGGAAAACGTTGGAAAATTGCAATGCAATTCAGTAGTATTTCTAGTTTCAAATGGAATTCATTTCTTTAATTTTTAGAAGCTCTGCCCATGTCAATCTTCTATCTAAATGACCCTCATATGAATCGCATTTAGTATTTGAATGTTTGGTAAGAAAAGAGTAAATAATTTCGCTTGTGAAGTTTGCGAGGGTTATTTGGAATTTGAAATTTTGATTTCTACGTTACGTTTTCGTGGTAATGAATAATGGTTGTTTTCAATTCCTTTGTGGTATTAGGATGCGATCATTTACTTTAACATTTATTTTTATGATCCCTTTTCCTTTTTAAAAGGGAGTGTTTCGGTGAACGGTTTGGTGAATTTTTTGGGGGGCTTAAAAACGTGAAGAAGCGCTGCTGCTGCGGAGGGCCTGGCGCACACGTGAATCCCGCGAGCAGGTCGCTACGCCGGCCGACGGACGTCACCTGACCCGCGAGTGGGCATCGCGCGCCCGTGGGCGGTGGGCGGCGTGGGCGCTCGGCCCGCTCCGCTCCGCGCCTCCGCCGCCCACGTGGCGCGTGCGCCCACGCGCCTCGCCCCCATAAGGAGCTCAGATAACGAACGCGCGGACGGTTCGGGTTTCGCTCTCTGCGTTGCGCGCTGTGGGAGGTGCTGTTCGGAATGGAGGAGATATCTTTGTGGCTTAAACCGAGATTGATTGCGTAGGCTTCCGCGGCCGGAGTTTGTACGATCCGGGCCAGGGATGTCGACCTTGCAAGAACTCGAGGGCCGCAACTAAAGCCTTTAATATGGTTGCGGGCCATATTTTCGTTACTCGAGCGATTCACATCTGACCTCCTCGTGGTGTTGATCTTGATAATTGGCCCGGCTGCTCCAAAACGCGAGGGGGGGGGAGAGAATGGAATCATGCGTAATATCAGGCTGTACTGCGCATAATTAAATGTAAACTTAACTCTATTTTTATCTTAAGGGGGTGTTGACCTCGACATGGCGCGTGCGTTAGGCGCACAGTGTTCTCGCCCCCACATGGATGCAAGAGACTTCCACCTTTGACTAATGACCTTTCGCGGGCGACAGTAAATGGCACCGCGGGCCGCCCGTTGCACAACCCTATCTAGGCTATCTCATGGTGGAAATAACATGTTATTTCCACCATGGGCTATCTGGTATGAGCCGCGTCTGTCGTGGTGGCTGATGTTTGGGCCAACATATTGTGGCCATTCGCATTCGCTCCCCTCTGGGTCGAGCTCTCTTGCCTGATAACATGGTAAAGTCTAGTGACCCAGGTATGGCGTATTATCTGCCTCCTCGTGAAGTGCTCTGAAACTCACATTTCCTCAGAACTATCCTGGTACAATACTGCACCACGACAGAGAGGCAACTCGTCCAGGAGAGCCTAGATCATATGAAACCGAGATTGGACCAATATACTCGTAAACGAGTGATGTTGAAGGTTTCTGCGGCCAGTCATGCTCTTGGCTGTCTGCGTGACGCCGCGTCGAACCACCCTGGCGCACTTCAGCCCTTAGACTTCAGCACCTAAAGATATTCGAAACGTCGACATTTCATAGCCTTCGATGCGGTGTCACTCTTACTGCCGAGAGCATTCCCAAGCATTGTATGTGGCTGAAAGCAAGTACCTATGATTATATATACTGTGCTTAAATGTGGCATGGATCGTATGTGCGTTGAATGTCAAGAGACGAGTGACAAACCTATATCTGATCGTAGTGGGAAGGAAGGTACGCCTTCGGGTCCATATTCCAAGGCAGGTGATACTCAATGGACGGTTGCCTTCACACGTACACTGAAAGGACCATGCTAGATGAGATGGATCGAATGGAAAACAGTGGTGTGAGGTGCCAAATGAAGACTGATAACGAGAGCAACGGTACTGTACGTTTCGCATGTGCGTGCATAAGATGTCAGTGCTTGGAATAGAAGGGATAAGTTTCCTGTCGAGCAACGAGCGTAAAACGAGATTAATCCCAATAAAAGAAGCATTTGATTGGCTAAATATCCTAATAATAATTTTCAAATTACAGTATTCGATTATATGGTAATTGTAAGTATGGCATTGTCATGAACCAGTCAGTACTTAAATACGTACTTAAATATATCTGTGATGAGTGTCAAAGTCATTAACTGAATGCAGGGAAGGGAGAAGGTTTTGGACATTTTTTTCTGGTCAGATGATATTATTGGTGGATTGCCTTTACTTTCTACTGTCGTCTGCGAATGCATGATGATGTGAGATTGAATATTTATGAATGGTTCTGATGGGGTGAGAACAACCGCACCACAACCACATGGTGAAAACACCTATGGCCACGGTATGAGAACGTGGACCTACGACTTACTCGGTACTCAAACTCGCTGCCTTCGGCTCGCGCAGCCTTCGGTGAAGTTGGACGTTGCGTTGTCACTGCCCAACCAAGTACAGGGAATTAGTGACTAATATACTATAATACAAACATTGTAATTGGTTGTTTGTTTTCCTATCAATCACACAATCAATTCTATTGTTTTTGAACAATAGAAAAACAAGCATAGACACTAAGAATTAGCATTTGAGATAGATGGAAACAACTAAGTGTAAGAACGACTGTGTGAATACGTGCTATCTGTCACGCCGACAGTGACATAGTAATGTGATGTGCTGCTGATCGACTCACATACGAGTATTTCAGAATGAATGATAGACGGCTATCATTCAATAACGTCGTTCACGTAATATTTGAAAATAGACGAATACGATGTCACCTTCAAGGTCATCTCTCGAATTCAATTAGGATTCGACTACGTGTTGTTAAAAATGATTATCCATTAGTCAGCTCTTTTATTTGTTTGTTTTTTTGTGTGTGTGTTTTGTTTTGCTGTTTATGTTGCTTTTTACCGCCGAATTGAAGCGATATTTCGATATTTAATTGGTTATTTCGAAAACGTTCTTCATCATCTGTTCTGCGCATGCCAGTTGTTGGGAAACACCACATCCCCACAGATGTAAACAGAGAACCAGATCTGCCTCGATTATATTAACAGCGAATGTGGGAGTTTTACACACAACATAACTGAAAGCAACTGAATCAAATGGTGAATTTAATTCGTTTTCGAATGGATTGGAGATATCGCCGTTTCGAAATAGTAACTGATTGCATTTTAGTAGTCATTGAAGCACAGAATAGTGCATCTAGTTTATCTCCGACTGAATGGCGGTGCGTGGGCCTGGAAGGGTTCCCGGCCGCGCGCGGCCCACGAGCGCCCGCGCGAGGGAACGTTTCGACGCTCGAAATGCGCCGCTCTCTATTTTTATCGTCGCCTGCGCGGACATGAAATACGTCGGGCGATTCGGAAGTGCGTCAAACGGGCCGGACAGACCGTTTTGCCTCGGCACTACGACCAGCCCAAGTTCCTTCTATCCACTGCTCGCCACTTATCTGCAATTGCTCGTGATTTCGGATACTTCCTCTAGACCGTCTCCTGTCGTCCGGTTTCAAAAAATACACGAAACAAGGTTTTGTTGCTACATCACAGAATTGAAAGATCTGAAGAATAAGTAGTGTTTTTATAGCAAAATGTTTATATGTTTGCAAAGACGGAGTACAACCATATTCATTACACTGCCATTGAAAGTCTTAAAAAATCATTTTGCGTCTTTGCTTTGATTGTTCTTATATCTATATAATTATTTTTTCTTATTATATATATTTCTCTTATTGATATATTATTATTCGTCATTCTTGTGATATACATTTATATAGCCAATAATGGCAAATGAGACTGCTCATTTACATTCTGTATTTTCTGAAGAAGTAGTCATATACCTGGTAGCGATTTGTACAAACTAGTTACCGGATTGCAGAAAATGAAAGGATATTTCGTGTTTTGATAAACCTTATAATCGAAGCCAAAATATGACAAAATAAATGCAACTATCTCAAACAGAGGTTCTTTGCAAATAATTATGTTCAGATGAAGTATCCTTTTACTTGCTAAGAGAGAATTGACTTAAAAGTCCCTGCAGGGAATCTTGACAATTGTACTAATTTTAAAATGTGTAAACAGTTGTATTATTTGGAGTTTCTCGCCCATCCCTCTGTGCCACTTTCGCACCAAGCAAACGATTAATGATCTGTTGAGAAGGGCATCATTCATTCTTTTGCCAAGAGCATGTTTACCACCTTCGAATATTCGGCAATGCTTTGTGCAAATAAGCGAAGACGGCGCGCTTTGCATAATGACGTAAGAGATCGGAAAGGAGCCGGGAGGATGGGAGAATTCCTCACCGCAGGAAGCCGTGACCCAAATGCGGATGTCGTCATCGGGAGCCCGAGCACCGGCGCGGCGGCGCTGCGGTTTGGGCCGCGAAGCGACGTGTCGTGTGTGGGGGCGGCGCAGAGCAGGCAGAACGGAGGCGTTCTCGGATTCGGAGGGGAAGGGACCTTGGGTCCAGTGAACTTTCGCGCCGTTTCGTGTTGCAACGGTGGCCACAGCCTGGCGCGGCTCGCGAACAGCTTGCGGCACTTGTTGCATTTTGTGAGGCTCTAGCCTAATTGAGACATATTTCTCAAGTGAGACATATTTCAGGAAGGAAGTTATTCACATTCATCATTATAAATCAAGACTGAATTCACTAGTTTTCGAATACCGTTGAACAAGGGAGAATTGAAATTTGTGAACACAATATTCGGCAGCCAGATAGTGAAGCGTACGAAGAATAAATGGATATGTATCACATGAAAACAAATGGAAATGCAGACCCGTCACTCTGAGACTAAATCAGAAATGCCCCTTCAATCTGAGGCTAAAAAGAAAATGAAGTAATTGTGCAGTCCTATATAACCGTGGTAAACTTGCGTCTGGTTTTTTTGTTGTTTTTGTTTTGTAGGCATCTTGAAGTAAATCATTTTCTGGCTATCAAAGACCAACAAAATGAGTATTCTGATTACATATCGTGTTCGAGAAAGTAATTTATTATATAATAAGGATAAGAGTTACCACCGTTTCCGGTGTCAGTGGCCTACAATACTTTTTCTGTCGAAAAAGTGCCTTTTTTCGCCTTCTCAACTTTACATAACTAGTTACTATACCGTGTAACTAATATGCGAGAAAGTTAAAAGCAGGACCGGCAGAGTTGAGCTCCGAGCCAGCATTACCGATTACTATAGCGACTCTGACCGAGAGATCTTAGGATTCGAGGCCCTACGGTGTGTGGAGGATTTTCGACACTAGCCAGATGGCTCGGTCAAATTCAGCGGTTGTTTGGGGGAAAATTCTAGTGGTCTAAGCAGTGATCGGTAGTTTTCCGTGGTTTCTCCGATCAAAACCAGGCGAATGCCGGAGCTGTTCCCAAACAAAAGGGCCATGCACCGCGCGTGATCTTTCCTTTCTCTTGCTTGTATCTTCTAGCAAAGTGTACTGCACTATCACACATGTCGGGATACTAGTCGGGAGCTTATGGCTTGTTCGAACTTGAATGGTCTTGGGCGGCCAGGAATCTCCTACTGTGGGGAGATTCCTGGAGAGCGAAATCCCTTGTAACCAATTTATAGCTCGGCGCGAGATCTCACAAGCTAGCGGAAAACACCGCCCCCTCTTGGTTTAAAAGCATTCACTACACTAACGGAATTAATAGCCAAATTCAGTTGAAGCGGCTGGAAAATCAAAGAATCATTAAAAAGGAAGGCTTAGGTTTCTTAAATCAGAAACAGACACGCTTCAATTTATTATGATTATGGTTGAAAGAACTATTTTATTCCTGAATCTTATTGTTGCTCAACAGGGGTTCAACACGGATGTTTTCGTGACTGGGAGGCACTGGTTAGGGGAAGCCTGTCCCTTTCTAGAGCGTAGTTCTAGGCTTTCAGGCTGTTTTTTCTATGTAATTATTATTTTTTAACTTTATTTTCAGTTAAATCTTAGTTATAAATTAATACACAGGGCAATTGTCATATTTAATATTGTAGCGCGCGAATTTAATGTTAGAAGTTTTAAATCAGCTTTAAAACATCGATGTTTCAAATCATCGACAGAAGACCAACGATGTTATGACTCATCAATATTATTAAAACTATATTAGTAACCATTGAAGTTCTCGTGGGGGGAAAGGGAATTTAAGTTTATTAATTTGTAAGAGAAAACAAAGTCAAAAAATCGTCAGACAATTATCAAACTTGATTTCTAATGGATAATTAGAAATAATATAGACTTTTATTGACGTAAACACGACTTTCTTTTTTACCCTTGGTCACTTTGGTCTAAGTAATATTCAATTTATAAAATGTCTGAAAATTATTATAGAATTTTGTTATGATTTGAAAGTATCGACCACATACAGACAGCAACACGAAACATCGATTTAAAAACTTCAGCTTCAAATGATGATGTTAAATACATCGATGATTATATACGAACATCGATGTTTTGAAATCATCGACATCAATGTCGCATCCCTAATCACAAAATGCGGCTGTCTCGCCCCGCGCTGCGCCCACAGGCCGGGCCCCGTTGCAAACTCGCGCGTGCGCGGAGGCGGAGCGGAGCGAGGCGGTCGCGTGGCGGCTCGCACGTGTGCGCGGCGCTCCTGCGAGGGTGTGCCCGGCCTTGGGCGCTCCACGGTGGAGAACAAGTTTGCGTCGTCGCCGCCGCCGCTCCGCTCCACTCCGCGCCCGGCCCGGGCCACCCGTGGGCGGAAGAGGATTGCGTCGCCCGGAGCGCGCACCCATCCCAAGGGCCCTTCTCATAAACAGGGATTTAGGAGTATACTATTCACAGTGACCGTGAACGTAAACGTGAACGCAGCTATCATTCGATCTATCAATACTATAAATATTCCGATCATAATTTGGGGACATTTTAGGCAATCGACAGCAATCTCGAAATTCTGCGCGTTCGAGATGGGCTGGCGAAGAAGCTCAAAAGTGGTACAGAGCGGTCTAGAGATTTCTGCTGATTGCTGTTCGCTAATCGTTCAGAAAGTCCCTATTCTTTCATCAATCACACGACCGTAAATAACTAGTGGTGCTAAATCAGCACGTACTTTCTCGCCCGTATTTTCATGCAAAATTACCTCGAAAAGTACTCAAATTTTTCAAAAATCGTGCATGGCCTTATTTCAAAATCTGTGAGGAACAGATTTCATTAAGGGAAAAAAATCTTCATAATTGTAGTTGTAAGAAGACACCGAAAAAATGTTTGCAAATTTCGAAAAGTCAGATTTCAACGAAAATGAGATCTGCGCCGTTCTCTTAAACTTCCTTCCATATCAACAAAATTTAATCAAACGATGGAAACATTTTTGAAAATTTGAAAAATGTCCAGGGGCTTCATGTAAATTACCTTCCAAAATTAAAATACCAGTTTCAAGGTCAAAGGGGCCGCGACGTCAGCGAAATCGATTGAGGAATATCAATTTTGGAGCAAATCGGCTGAACGGTTTAGTCGCTACCGTTGTTCACGGACGGACAGGTAGGCAGATAGACAGGTAGGGGGCAGGTAGACAGGTAGGAGATAGACAGACAGGTAGATAGATAGATAGATAGACAGACAGGTAGATAGATAGATAGACAGACAGGTAGATAGATAGATAGATAGATAGATAGATAGATAGATAGATAGATAGGTAGATAGATAGGTAGATAGATAGATACATAGATAGATAGATAGATAGATAGATAGATGGATAGATAGATAGATAGAGGTAGATAGATAGACTGGTAGATAGATAGATAGACTGGTAGATAGATAGACTGGTAGATAGATAGACAGACAGGTAGATAGACAGACAGACAGACAGACAGGTAGATAGACAGACGGAGAGACGACGGAGAGACAGACGGAGAGACGACGGAGAGACAGACGGAGAGACAGACGAGAGACAGACGGAGAGAGGCGGGCGGAGAGACAGACAGACAGACAGAGAGACAGACAGACGGAGCAGACAGACGGAGACAGACAGACAGAGAGACAGACAGACAGACAGACAGACAGACAGAGAGACAGACAGACAGAGAGACAGACAGACAGACAGAAAGACAGACAGACAGACAGGTAGACAGACAGACTTGTGCCGTGATTCGGTTTTTCCGTATCAAGGCCCCACAAAATATGGATTCAGGCTATACCACGTGTTAGAGGATTTTCTTTTCTAAAATTAGCAGCTGAATTTTTTCCACTTTTCCGTTACCAGGGCCCTGTAATAAGTTTTTCTGACGAAAATTCGCTGTTTTTTCGCGCAGCATTGCATAACTTTCTCTACTGTGAAGCGAGAATGTAAAATGGATGCGCCAATGTTAGGGTGACAATATATTATTTTGTAATTCCGCACCATGAGCAGTTCTAAGGAGGGTTTCATGAGCAATGATAGCAGTCCCGAACTAATCTCCTTCTGCCTAACAGAAACGCTAGGTGTGCTTTGCGTCTTATGTGGAAGACGATTGTGTGTTGTCTTGGTTGTGAGTGTTGTTGGTGGCGATAATGGCTTTACGTTACAGGGGAGATTGAGCAAAATCATTTCCCCATAACATTACTTTCGTACGACAATTTATGATAATTGTACAGTGCCTAAACATTAAAAGACTATCATCTTTGTTGTAATCCGTGTAATAATAATTTTAAGCAGGCGGTTCAGCCGAAAGCATTAATAACAATCACAATGTTATTGAAAATGAAACAACCAACAAAGAAAAAAGTCATTACAAATGGTTTTTACTCAAATAATATTTTTTCCATTATCGTTAAAAAGGTAATATAACTGTAACTCATTCCCAATGCTTTCTTTATATTAAAAGTTCCTCACCTCACTTCAATAAAAGTCTCTAAAGCTACTATTAATAAATACTGAGCAAAGCTTAAGTACCGCGACTGTTCTCGGAGGTCAGTATTGCTCTGGCCTCCCCAAGCCTTGCTACCTTCTGGGGATGGAGGTTGCGACGTCAGCTGAGAGTCGACTCTCAGAAAGGGTGGGGTACTAAGAGACCCTGACTGGAAGGGCCTCACACTCTTAGCTCCTTCGCAGAAGCAATCTTCACAGAAGCAGCAGGAGATATGCGGTTTATTCGCATCCTTCTCCAGAAGCTATCCTTCTTTTAGTAACAAGATTGTTGAGGTACAACAGTTAAAAAAGTTCCGTATATATGTTTGACATCTTTTCTCATTCATTGAACTCAGAATTGTCTGTACGTAAACGTCTTCTTAAAGTTTCAGGGATATACATTTCCCTTGCAATTTTAAGTGTGTTGAGGTATAAATAAGGTGTTTTGAATTTATCCTTGCCCACACACATAGAAGCTTAAGGATTATATGAAGGAGATGGATGATAACATCCATCATCATGGAAATTCATTTCTGGTCTGACCTAAAATAAAAGCATGAAATAATTTAGAGGTTCCACTGTAGACGTATTGTACATTTATGTCTGTAACGGGAATCTTATTTGTGAATCTTTGGGTGCTTGTGAACGCGCATTGTGTTGTTCGCCCTGGTTTCTCCGAAGCCGGCTGAAGTTTTTCACAAGCTAATTTTTCTCCCCTAGTCTTCCACATTTTCCCCTCCGTCGCGACTTGCAATAGATTGCTTCCCTGGCGTCGACCCCTCCCCCGCTGTCTCGTCCGTCACTACCCATCCCCTTCCACTGCAGGCTCCTCGCCGCCGCTGACCCCCCGCCCATTGCCTCCGCCACCGCACCGCACCCTCCTCCCCTGCCGCCCCGCCCCCACTCCCAACGGCCTGGCACCCCATCCCTCCCATCCTCTCCGTCGCCTAATCGCTTCTCCCCGCTCTATCGGTTTGCATCGGATTTGGACCCCTCAAGACTGAAGTCATCGAGACCCATGAGTGATGATCTAGTGCAGGGTTGCGCAACGTGCAAGGCCTCAAAGGCCACAACTAAAACCTGTAATATGGTTGCGGGCCATAATTTCATTATTCGGACGACCCACACCTGACTTTCCCATATTGTTGATCTCGGCACTTTGCCCCGCTGATCTGATACCGGGGAGGGAGGAATGGAACCAGGCGTGAAATCAGGCCTTAGCATGCACAACGCAGTGAAACACATTAAGATGATTTCTGAATTTACTAGAAAAAAATTCTTAAATCTAAACTTGAACATATTTTTACCTTAAGGGGGTGAAGACTCCGACAGGGCGTGTGCGCTAGGCGCGCTATTGTTCTTGCTTGATACGGATGCATGGGACATAACTTTTCACTAAAAATCTTTCGCGGACCACAATAAATGACACCTCGGGCCGCCAGTTATACAACCCTGACCTAGTGAGTAGGTGAAAGTGATAATGATGATCGTGCAAAAATGATGGAATGAGAGGCAGGAGAAAAGGGAGAACTCCGAGATCTGCCGAGATTTCGCTTTGCTTGATTTCCCCCCGCCAGTGGACCGGACGAGGCGGTCATTTATTGACATGAGGGGTACGTGCGCCGCAGCTCACGAGCTTTTGCGGCAAAAAACTCAAATTAATGTATATTAAGTTAAGATACGGAAGTTGCCGACGCTTTGGCTGACAACCAAAGATTCACATATTCAAAATAGTTTTTTTTTTCGTTTTATTATAGTTTTTTCTTTAGTCTTACTATTTATTTTGCCCATTCATTCATACTTATGTCTTTTATACTTATATCCGTACCTATCACGCGCAACTCGCTTTGTCCACCACCACCGCAACGTCTGTCGCTCCCGACAACAGGGCATTGCCTCCGCCCCCACACCGCCCAGCAACCCCTCGGCCCAACTCCCCACACATACAACGAAGCTCCCGCTCCCACACCGCCCGCGTCGCCACTGCGCCCTTTCCCCCCCCCCCCGACGCGCGCGACGCCTCGTGCTCCTCTCCCCTCCCCGCTCGGCCCGCCCCCCCCCCCCCCGCCGCCGCCTTTGTGAGGCAGCGAAGCCCCGTGCCGTCGCCGACTCGCCTCCCCAGACGGGCATTGTCTGCGCGCCCGGGGCGAGACGGCGCCGCGCCGCGCCGCGCCGCACAGTGGGTCCTGGAAAGCATATGACGATTGATTCAACCTGTTTGTTTCGATTTTCCCTCAAATCTCGAATTTCTTTCTTCACTTTACTTATATAAATGATGTTAATTACTCAAATCTCGATCAGGCAAAACATATTGGATCAATACAACGGTGTATCCAAGGATTGGAAGGGGGGAGCTTCCGCCCCGGAGCCAATCGCAACGCGCTGCAAATCTTGTAATAGATGAGAGTGGTTTTGTTCTGTCCTGGTTTGAGCATGGTCAAGTATCCTATTGTTAAAACGTTCTCCATCAAGTTTGGGCATGCATTCGCTATGGCATTGTCGTGGAGAAATTTGATTTACTTGTCCGAGATAACGTTTAAGTAATGATTCCGGCCGATATTTCACAATCGCAGGAGCAGAATATGCAGCAAAAACGTGCTTAATACTTGAGGGTGCGGCGGGTTGCGTAGAGCTTTGTTTGTTTTACGAATGCACAGCTGGTATTGTACAATATTTTTTTGAACCGCAAGGTGCTATAAAAACTGCATTATTTTGTTGCCTTTTATCAACACATTCTGTTCGCAAAACTTTGATGGTATGGTATGTTGAGGTATCAGCTTTTACTCTCCCCCACCCCTAATGGCGGCGACATATGTAAGTGGTAACCTCTCATCGGCGGATTGGTCCTAGGCATGAAATTTATTGTAAATGAAATCTATATTCATTTTCACGTTGTGAAGGCACAATGGGTCTTATGGAAAATCTGCGCGTTGTTGCCGACGCGATACGTTCGCTTCCCCGCTCGCTTCCCCGCTCGCTTCCCCGCTCGCTTCCCCGCTCGCTTCAGAATCTTCAAAATCACGGTTACCTTTCTCAATACACGCATCTACAAGGAAAAAATAAGTATTCGCACACATTATTATTATTATTATTATTATTATTATTATTATTATTCACTTAACGGATTAGGGAACTTCTCTGTACCGGCTTCATTACACCATCTCTGTCGTGGACGGCCAAATATCCCTTTTTCCTCGTGGTCTGTACAGAAAGGCATGTCGGGGGATCCTTTCGTGAGACATTCTTCCTAAGTGCTGTACCCACCGTGATCTGTATTCATTTTCTTTTTCATTGATAGAAAATATATTAAGTTCCTGTCTTATCTATCTTCGTTTTTTATTTTGTCCATTAGGGTGCAGCGTTTTACTCTCCGGAGGAATTTCATTTCCGAGGCTTGTATCTTCATTTTATCTTAATGTCCATGATTCACACCCGTAAAGCATTTGTGGTACTGCCATGACTTTATACAATTTCAAAAGTGTATCTTATTGCGAAGATATTTGTTTATTGTTCCACAAGTATGTGGGAAACGTAATTTTGTTTTCATATCACTGTAATCGTATGTGATATCAGAGCCCAAATAATTGAAATGTTTCACTTGCTCTATTACTTTGTCTTCTATTATTATTTTAGTTCTGATAGGATACTTGCCTCTGAATGCCATCACTTTAGTTTTAGAGACAGATATTGGGAGACAATATGGTTTGCATATTCTATTTAGCTGGTACAAGGACTTTTGCAGACTTATTTCGTTCTCTTCTATAATTATTTGATCATCAGCATACAGAAGTGATTGTAGAGGTGTATTTGCATTTATCCAAATACTTGGTTTATTTACACTTGGTTTATTAATAATTGGTTTATTTAAAAATTATTATTATTATTATTATTATTATTATTATTGCCCTAATATTTCGATTAGCTTAAATATCACAGGGACCCTTTACATGTATTATCTTATAAAATGAAAAGAAATTATTGATTGTACCGTCAAATATTGATTAATTAATATACGCAATAAACGAAACACTTTGACCAGCATTTATTCAACTCTTTATCTTAGTGTATTACGTTCCTTTTCTCATTTCTAAACTGTCGTATTTCCCCGTAGATATGAATATTGGCACATTATTGTAGGATTGTGCATATCTTACGCTGAGGTTCGCTGCAGGAATTGATTGGCGGCGCTGGCCGGCAGGTGCGGCTTGGAGCGCTGGCAGTTTAAAGGTCGGCGGAGAAGGGAGGTGCCGTGCAAAAGGGAGTCAGATGAGATGAGCCGACTAGAAAACAACGCCTGTATTGTTTATGAGTGATCGCAAGCTCTGAATTTTGTACGAAGTGGCGAGGAAAGAGAAAGACTTGTGAAGTTGTGGGGGAAAGAGGGTGTGCTTTGTTTAACAATCGTATTCCTGTAGCAATTTATTAATTGAACTTTATTATTGATATGACTATGTTTCATTTAAAGAGTTTTCCCTCCAGCATCCCTCCCACATTATTATATCATTTCTGTCTTTTTGCTCGCTTTTCAGATTAAAATCCCTTTTCTAACAATAAGCGATAAAATGTAGAATATTTCAAAATTTGGTAAATATTTATCATGAATATATTTCATTACAGACACGATTGTTGCAGGAACATTTTAAAATAGAAGCGCATGGAATTTGAAACGTAACGTATGTACGAAATTGTCGTACTTCAGTTCCATACTGATTTTATACTTCAGTCCAGTTATTTTTCTCGGGAGTCGATATTTTTCCATTTTCATTATTCGTTTTGATTCTAAAAAAGAAATGTCTGCTGATGCTTGTTACTCTGCAAAATTCACACATTTGAAGAGACACATTTTTATATATTCATAAAATTAAAGCATTTCCCCCAGCTGAAGTAACGAATTATTGTATCGATTTTTTCCAAAATAATTCCACCAATTTTTGGATACGTTTTCACTGTCTGAATAAAAGTGTTTAAAAAGCCAGTTCCGCACAAATTGAGCGTTTTCATTACTTTATTTACAAAGTAAATGTATGACACATTTTTCATGATTACCATCATGTTCCTCGTCATTTTCTCTAAAGGACTATGTTTTTTCTACTTACTTTTGTAACAATCGATTTGGTAACAACGCACGAGATTCTTCCTTAAGAATAACATAAGTGACCATTGTGCCTTCACGGCGTTAAAATGAGTATAGACAATTGCCGCGTATCAAAATCATCCCATCATTTATATTCGAAATATTCGTCGTATAATAGTTCAGAGAAACTGATAAAAAGTTTCTTCTGGTTCGTCGGCAACATCCCTTGGAATCAGATTGACCTATGCCATATTTTGTCAAAATATGTGGTATTACTATCAATAAAGCTGACAGTCTTCCAGTTTGCATCTCTGTAATTAGTATGAACTTCGACAAAGAATGGAAGACTAGTACAGTTCAGTTGGTGATATCTTTGTATTATTGAAAGGAAATGTGACGCATTTTAGCTTTTAACTTGATTTCAGTCTTAAGTGTCTATCTGGTCCCGAGCCGTTATTGAAAGGAAATGTGACGCATTTTAGCTTTTAACTTGATTTCAGTCTTAAGTGTCTATCTGGTCCCGAGCCCTTCAATTTTACAATTTTCTGAAAACATTTCGCTATTCTCATTTATGTCAAGAAGCCCCAATGCCACAAATTCCGCCGCCGGTTCCTCGTTCGTGCTCCGATTGCGGGCGGTAGGAGGCGGAGTACCTCGGAGCAGGTGTCGCTGACGTTTCCCCGAGGCGCGTGTCGGGCGGGGGCCGTGGGACGGCTGGCAGGCGTTGACCCCGCCGCGCCGCGCTCGCTCCGCATTCCGCCGCCCCGGCCCGCCGCGCACAGCGAGATGGATGGGTGGTGCGTGCGTGCGCAGCCCGCGCGTGTGGGCGTGCGTTGGCGCCCGCGCGCAACGCCTCGCGCCGCTGCCGCCGGCCTCTGCCCACGCGAAAGCAAGTTGTGTGCGCCTCAAGCAAATAAACTGCCGGACTGGTTAAATGACAAGGTTGATATAGAGCAAATAACGGACGTGGTTGATGTTTGTAAACCGAGCCGGGATTTATAAGCTGTCACTGCTGTTGTTCGTGATACTGGTTGTGTACTTAAAAATACATCTTATAAGAAAAAAATAATATACATAAGAAAAACAATTGAGTAGACTATGATTAGTAATCATACGCCATCTTTAGCTACAATTAATTTGTAATCGTTGTTCTTAACGGACGGTAGTCATTACATTCTTGTCAGACGCCGCCCTGTATCCTTTATTTTTTTTTGCTGGTAGTTTAAATTTAAGATTTTGTGTTACGTGGGATCGAACTCGCATCTATTATTCGAATTGTATGCACGCAGTTTCGCCAATGCGCAAATATATGCATATAATGCATGTACCTACTAGATTCTCTTACAAACACTGTAATATTCGTACAATTTGCATCGGTTTACGATTAGCGGCATAGTAGCGACTCGTTCACTCTGAGTTCTGTTTATTTCCAACATGTGATTGTAGCTAAATCTGTTTTTCTTCCTGATAATCGATCTTGAACGAATCTGAATTTAATATAACCATCAATTCGTTCGTTATTGTTGGCAATATGAACACCATTCTTATTCTCTTCTAAACTGAACAAAACAAACTTCCTCACTCTGCTGCCGATTGTATTTCACCGCTAAAACTAATTTACAGTGTACTATATCGAATCAGTCGATTTTTTTTTGTTTCCTTGGAGTTGTGCTAAAACAGACACATTTGGGAAGCAGTATTTAGGGATTTAATTTTGTGCCAATTCTTAATACTTTGATCTGCATCGTGCAATAATGCAGGTATATTTTTTAGAATTGTCCTCACAATGACACAAAATTATTTTTCAAGAGGGGATGATGATACGAGATGAGTAAAATTCTAGAATTAGCAATGGATGACGATTGGCTATCAATAACTGCAATGTCGCAGACGGCTGTACTAGTTTTCAATCATTCGGAAATTGGTCTGGGACAAGAAATCAAGCATTGGTTACAAAGAAAAATAAATTCAGAAATCTACGCTATTTCTTAGACTAACGTCACATCATTGAGTCAAGTTATTTCAGTCATCCGGATTTCCAAACTATACGTATCAGTTTAAGTTCATATCAACGTGGCATTGCTGACAATTTGAATTTTCAATTAAGCGATAATTGAGAAATCTAGATTTTTGCAGCTCGTTATCACAACTAACATTAAATTGTTTTAATTATTATGATTCCTATTTAAGCAGTATACTCGTAGAACTGGAATTGTTGTGATTGGTTGACGATGAGTTCTTAACAATTGAGAAGTCGTCAGTTGACATTTCCAAAGTTGTACTTCCAATAGTTGTAATATCAGGGGATGTTTCCTGAAATTCACTCAATGAACATTTCATGAATGCTTCGTAGATTGTTCTCTGTCGTCAGACGCTCCAAAACTATAACAGTGACTTCTACGTTGTGACAAGTTTAACTTCGCTTCTTGAGACGTGGCAATTTAGGTAAATTACATTACCAATAGTAACATGCAGTTTAATTTGTAACCGTAATGATGGTTTGACTGACATTTTTCTCTCTCTGACATCATTGAACCGTGTTACTCTTCGGATAACGGGCCCTCGGGTAACGAGCCATCTGGCAAGCATGTGACCGTTCGTTATGCCCGGAGAAGTAGTGCGCTCGCAACGGTATATTTTACTTTCTTTTAGATCCACATCTATGATCGCCAGTGTATGATCCCCACAAGCAGCAAGCAAAAGGAACACCATGACGCTTAAATATGCGGATTATTATGCCCTGAATATGCTCTGGTCAGTTTTCAGAAAATTTCTTGATATGATGACCATCAGCGAGTTTACAGCTGGAATGGACTTCGGTGTCTGCTCTGAACGGTGCTGTCTGTGAACTTCCTAATTACACAGAAACCTCTCTTAAGTGGACCAGTTGTTACCAGAGAAATATAGGCGATAGCACATACCAAATTAATGGAGGTTTTGATTATATGAGAAGCAGACGCAAGTTTTATTATGCTAATTACAAGGAAATAATATATGCTCAAAGTATATACAAATGACCACTTTCTCATTTTCACTTAAAAATATTGGAAATCTTTACACAGATGTGCGCAGATGTGTACTTTCTTCCTTTTCTCTTCAGTTTCAGTACTCCCGATGGTAACTTGTCAGGATAGGCTATCGGTGAGGGTGATACCCCACAATCGTCCATTGTCTATAATCCTAGAGTTCAGAGACCTTGTTTTGAAGAACGCTTCTTAAACGTTCGCCTCTGATCGCCCTCGAGGCGCTGACCTGCTTTCGCGCAGAATTCACGTGACATCGTGCGGTTGTGCGCGACCATAAATTACCTGGTTCTGTTTTTAGAAATTTCGTATCTCCGCCTCACGCTCGACTCTTCTTTTATCGCTCGTGGGCTAAATCCTCGTGACCTACCTGAGGAAGGAATCGCTAGTCACGGTGAGGAATCGAAAAAGGCCTATTCAGCATCCCATCGGTTTGCCTGTGTTGCAGTCAGTTTACTGTCAAAAGGGAGTGCTCGACAGAAGCACGATGCGTGAAGGTTCTAACATTGAAGCTACTATAACGTTGTAGGATGTTTTAAGGTGGGTTATAATTGATCGTATTTCATACTTTCATTAAATTATGTGCAGCAGTGTCTTTTTCACCTGCGAGTTGCTAGTTGTCATCATCAAAAGCATTACAAAAAAAATATAGGAATATCTGTCATTCCTGCCTCATTCTAATATTTTCCCATTATTATTCATCATAAAATTCCGCTCATCAAAGCATCTCATTATTTCCAAGACATGCCGAAAGGCGTTGATTAGAATATAGCACTTAGAGTGGCATTGTGATTGTGGATCATTGTGATTATGATGTTTCTAATATACCTGTGAATAAAGGCTAAAAGCCAGATATTTAACGAATGTGAGTTTAGGAACAGAGGAGATTCAAACTTAAGAATTCGAGGCAACCAATGAGTGAATGCGCCATTGAAGACCCTCGCAGGGCATTGTTGGCTGTGATGCTTCTATTCGTGTTGGCTTTCTCCTAAGCCGCTCGTGTGGTTGGTGTTGGAAGAAGGAGCGCGCGGCGGCGTAACACCAGTAGGCAGGGTGCCCCGCGCGAGTCTTCTTGTTTATACGCAGCGGCAGCGGCAGGGGTGGGGTGCGCTTCGCTTTATGCAGATGCAATTAGGAGCGCCGGCGCCCCCTCCCTTCCCCGCCCCACCTCCCCCCGCCACACCCTTCGCCCACGCCTTGCCGAGACGACCGAGCTGTGCCGAGATTATTCGTGTAATCCATCGCTTAAGTTCACGGTCAGGATCTTTTAAGTTATCGGCTTCATCTGTGAAGTGGAAGGTCATCCATTTGCATAAGGAACTAGTGGGTAGTCGATTGCTTGGGGAGCGGAAGTCGAGGCATGTGTGGAAGCGAAGACTTCCAAGCGAAAGCATCACTTTTGAAATAACCGTTTCAATAGTGAAGTCATAACCGTTATTTTGTCATTAAATATGTTGGTGGAATGTGACCAAATGAAGCGGATTGGTTTTCAACAGATCATTCGACTTTTCGTGCAACTTATTACTCTGCGTTCTCGTTTCGAGATATTATGAACAGATAACTCCGCATTCAGGAGTTTTTCTGGTACCTCAAAAGTCAGATATTCTTTTTTATTTTATGGAATGTCTCAGACTTGAGAGACTATTTCTTTTAACTCAGTAAAATTTTGCCCAAGAATTCCTAAGTATAAACTTAAAAATCGTATTACGCACTTATACAATATTTAATTGAAAGTTATGTGAAAGAGCGCAACATAATCTATTTTTATAAAAATGAGGGGAAACTGTGTGAAACCGTTTCAAAATCCGCACCGAAATCAAAACTAAAAAGTTTTGTAATCAAATCAAATACTGAAATTTACTTCCATCAATACCATTTAAAATGATTTGTAATCAAATACTGAGATTCTATTAACCCAAAACCGAACCTGGAACGTTATTGAAAAAGTTCGATGGTCAAATGAGAAAAGGGAGCATAAATGAGATGACGATGATAAAAACTTCTGATTCTTCGGCACGTGTCATACAGTCACGCGAGGCCACGCGGAGCGGAGAAAAATTGTACTCTTGAAGAGCTTTGCTGAGCGAGTGCTGTGCAGTGCGAGGGGAGAGGAGTCAAGAGTGACAGACTGCTCTTCCCGCATGGATCGCCAGCTGCCACTCGGCTCGTGACGTCACTTGCAGGGCAACGGGGACATCCGACCCCGGTGCCCTCAGGCAGACGAACACATCAACACTGGTACACTGGTACTTTACGCGTTTAGCATTTTGAGCGATGTAAAATGAGTTAATTTTTCTCTCTCTCTCTCTCTCTCTCTCTCTCTCTCTCTCTCTCTCTCTCTCTCTCTCTGTTACTCTCTTTCTCTGTCACTCTCTTTCTCTGTCACTCTCTTTCACTCTCTTTCGCTGTCACTCTCTTTCGCTGTCACTCTCTTTCGCTGTCTCTCTCTTTCTCTTTCTCTGTCTCTCTTTCTTCTCTCTTTCTCTGTCTCTCTCTGCGTGTCTCTCTTTTGCGTCTCTTTCTCTCTCTCTCTCTCTCTCTCTCTCTCTCTGGTTCTTCTGTCTCTCTCTCTGTTCCCTCCTCTGTGTTCTCTCTCTCTTTTTTTATTTTTCTGGTATCCTCTCTCGTTTGCTCTCTTTCTCTCTGCTCTCTCAGAACATTATTCTGTCGGCCTTGTCATCACCTCTGCTCACTTCTTTCCATTGTATTTTCTCCCGTTCTCCATTTCCACTCTTCCCTTTCCCCTCTGTTTTCTTTCTCTCACTTAAATCCCTCTCTGGATTTTGTTACGCCGTGAAAATGCAAATCGACCCGTGGGCTACTTATAAGAGGATATTTTAATTTTTAATATCCCGTTTTAATTTTACGCCGGTTAGGAGGTACTTACGAGCATAATTGCATTTAGCGCGAAATATTAATCATTATTTAAATTAAATCGTGTGGCCGTCGGTGCGCAGGCTACGCATGACAGATGTATGGTGTTGTATAAAGCAGTCAGTCATTTCTACTTACTACGAAAATAGTCTCAATGACCGTTTCCATTTAGGAAATATTTATTCGTGTTTTGAGTTTAGAATAGTTGATTGCAAAATAAAAATCATTGTTAGGTTCCAGAAAAATTGAAAATATAAATCAGTGAAGTGAGTCTTTAAATAACTCTCCTCTCGTTTGAAATTGCTTCAAACTTTCCACATACCTTCTACTCGAATTGCCCTAGTGACTTCAGAACATACGATAAGCGATTATCCTGGTAATGGGAGTTCTGCAATCGTCGTGACATTCAAGGAACAATCGGTGACATCGGAAGTAGAGTCGATCACCGGCGAGTTTCTATCCTACCGTTCCTTGATGGAACTGCAGGAATTTTGCATTATTTTGCAGAGCTGTCTCAGGCTTTTAGTTGTGTCCAACAGCGGAGTTTGCACAGCCCTAACCCACCAGAGGGGGTTACAAGAGGAATGAGGAGGTATATTGCCGAGCACTTACTGACCAATTAGCAGCTTTATTGTGGCTTTCCCTCGGACTGTGAATGAGTTGCCTCGTTGTGGAAAACGAGAGCGCTGGCTGCTGTTGCTTGCTGCACGGGTGGAGCCCCGTCGGTGAGCATGTGCTTGCTGGCCTCTTCCTTCGCACCACCCCTCGAAGCACGCCCTCCCAGCGCCTCGCTCCCTGCCCTTCAGGCCTCACCCTGCACACATCCACAGCAACGACGCATGAAGGAGTCTATTCTCTATCTACACTGTACAATACAATGTTCTAGATGAAATCAGTGGATTCTTTGGTTTGTTTGTAAAACGTATTGGTTTATTTTTGTGACTTGGTTTAAGAAGAGCCATTGTCAATATTCAAAGTTTTACGGAATGTGTGTTTTTCTCAAAGAAAAAACAATCGTTGGCCAACGTGAAAATAGAGATAGGATCGATTTTTGACATTGCCCTTTTTTGTACTGAGAGAATTGCCTTTAAAGCACACATTGGCATTCAAACCGAAAACCACTGAAAACTCACATTGACTTTTCTTGCACCAAACGACAGATTTATACTTTGATTATTCGATTATAAAATGGCATGTGATAAGGCAAAATTCTCATCAGAATAATGAATTTAATTCATAGTATCTTTCCAATAAAAAGGAATTGAATAATTGTTACTCCAGTACCAGATGACATTCAAGACTTATACAATTCATATTTTATTGCTGTGAATTTTCCTCTTACAAATAATGTGTTCTGCGTAAGTGAAATTATATTTAATTAAAATATTCAATACAAGAGAGTCAAGCATGGGAATGAACAGAATGAAATGTGGGCTAGAATTTCTTCAGAGAACTGGTTTCAATAATAAATTTTAAAAATTGCTAGAAGTATCAACTGCGTCTCTTTAATTACATTTTATTTACTTGCATCTCCCCACATTTGCATCGAAGTCATTAAGTTCATGTGTTGATTTGGGTTCTATTTGTTCCTTTAGAAATAAAAAAATCGATCCTCCGAACGATAATCAAACAAAAGAAACTGAACAGTAGGCTGGAATTAATATCTCAATACGATATAACTAGCAGCTCACACAGATATTATTTAAAGGCGTTTATAGATTTTGAGTTAATCGTAGTGTGTTGAAGCGATACTGTCTCCATTAGAATGATAAATATGATGGCCAAATAGTTTTATTTTGTAATGTTGTTCAGTTTACCACTATGGGTAAAATCATATTTCTCGTTGTAAAAGGACAAAACGATTCGACTATGCTTGCTTATTTTTGTAGTTATGAATCCTCAACCAAACTATCGTTTAACCTATGACTATATTCAGAGCTTAGATTAGCGTGTCTAAATGCATTTAAGAACATAAAGTAGGTTAGAAAAACTGTGTAGGCCTATGTACATTTCAAGCGTATATTAATTTTTACAGAATAAAAATATTAGTTTTGACGTTTGGAAGATTTTTGCTCGACCATAGATTTTTTTTATTTCGGCTCTTATTTTCTCCCATCCGCTTTAAAAGGAGAACAATTACGTTTCATTAAAGTAATTAAAAGTGTAGGGAAAAAAGATTTTCCTTCGCGAGTGGTAGCGAGTTTCTTGCTGCCTCGTAAAGGTCAGCAGGGTCGTTAATTGGAGTGGCATTAGGAGCAGAAGCGGTGCCGGTTGCTCTGTGTCTGTGGAATCATTTTGGCTGTGGCAGATGGGATCATTTGGACCTCCCAAGTCCTATTGACACGGTGTTTCCTCGTTGCCTCAGAGCATGCTAGTCATTCTGAAAAGAGTCTTATTGAGATGTGATTTTGGTAGAATATACGGGGTATTTCATTATTATTGTTTCTTTTTGATGAGACTGCGCGATTAAACATTGTACGACAATTATAATGCAGTATTAAATGATACGTTTATACATAATTGTGACGTTAAATCATGACGTGCTGTAAATATTCCGAAAACATCGTTAAGCTTTGTGCCTTCTTATCAACAGGAATAAAAGTATAGTTAATCTAATATCAATCGTGTTCGGAGTTTCGGATAGTGTAGGAAAATACTTAGTTCTCATCCTATATTTTTAGTGTATCGGTGGCATCGTGTACGAGTTCTTCCAAAAAGAAAAAGTCGACGAACTGGTTTATTAGCCTATGTCTTTCTGGTCTCCTCCATCCTTCGGCGGCTATTCACTTTGTTTGACGTCTAAAGACGAAAGAAACGACCGAGGAATTTTATTTTATGTACCGTGAATGACGTACGTGTGGTTTACTGCTCCTGAAAGGAAACGTGTACTCGTGTGCCTGTGAACGCACGAATGAAAATCTTTTATCCCAAGGTCCAGGAAGTGACTGGGAATTCGCCGTTCATCGGCGCCGGCCACAACGCTCCGCTCCACCTCCTTCCCCCCCTTAACCCAGTCACGTCCCGTTCCGTTCCGTCCAGTTCCGCTCCCACCACGCCCACCCCTACGCCTCGGTCGCGTCGAGTTCCCATCCCGCTCTGACCCTCCTGCGCCGCCCACGCTGCACTCACAGCCCGTTCCGTTCCGCACACAGTTTCGCTTACGCCTCCAACCACGCCCCACCCACGCCGCTGCGCCTTGCGTACGCGTCCCCCCCCCCCATGCCTCGCTTACGCACCGTCACACACCTGGCCTCGCTCTTCTCCGTCCATGGCACCACCGTCTTCTCCGTCCTCGTCCCCGCCCACTTCTCCTCTCAGGCCTCCCTTCCCCATGTGAACGCTCGCGCCTCCGCGTCCATTCCTCGGAGCGTCCGCCCAACGCTACTCCCCCGAGCGCGTCCTTGTCCTTCCCCGCCGCAACCGCAGGCGGCAGCGCCTTCCGTGACCGCGCTGATTAAATCGCCCTCTCTGAGCTGAGGGGCGGGCGGCGCGGCGCGGCGCTGCGGCCAGAGGGCGCATTAAGAATGGGCCAGAAGCACAGCAGCGCGCTTAAATGAACGACGATGATTGCCCCGAATCGAAATTACAGTAATGCAGTTTCCAGCGCCCGACTCCCTACGTGTTACAATATAGATCTACTGCATGTAATTCACCGTAATCAAAACTGTTGTGCGATTTGCAATTGGGGATCACTTTGTAGTATATTACTGTTAATTAAGTGACACATGAAAGTATTACAGCAGGTTTTATATGATTCAAAATTATTTAAACATAATTTTGTAGTATATACAATAATTTGATGATGCCAGAGAGTATTATACTCAGTTGCAAATATGCAGAAATCTGACAAGTACTCCTTCTTTCCATAGAAACCAGCGTTACAGAAAACGAGTGGCAGGATCATTAATACAGAATTTAATTGTCATTCGGATATTAATTCGCTAGAAATTCAAATTTCTGTCGTGTGTACATATGAAGGAATGTTGGCATCCGAACGTAGTAATGAGAAAGGATCCTACATTACGCGGAGCGTAGTTAAGAAAACGTTTGACTGTATGAAGTGATATCACACGATATATGAGACTGACAAGACTACAGCTAGATATATAGAAATTATCTAATTATAGGTGTCGATACTGCCGGGATGTATTGAAATCAATGAAAATAAAGTTGTTTTAGTTTAACTCTTTTGAAAACACTCGTCGGAACTCATAATCGAAATTTTCGGACATGGCGAACTAATTGTCCATGAAATTGTGTAAAATACGAGAGCTTGATCCATGTAGGCCCGAGATTCGAAGTCGAATTGTTATCAAAGTTTGAGATGTTCATCTATAATTTTTTTTTCGAGCAGAGATGATGTAGTAAACTGATGGAAAATATCACGGAAGGGAGATAATTTGTATTACAGATGAACCCCTGCGATTACTTCGCACAAAAGGAAGGAGTGTAGAAAAGTTACTCCCCCAAAAGTGTTACATATGCACCATTCGAAAAATCAAAAACCCCCAAAATATAGTTTCACATCGTTCTTACTGATGAAATGAGAGAGGTTTACAAATGTTGGAACAGTACAATCACTATTTTTTGTGTACACAGAATTAAAACAGGTTTCTAAAAATGGAATTGAATTATATAATTATCTAAATACGAGTATGAACATGTATGTTGTAGGACATCCTGCTAACAAACTTAACTTAAAAACGTTACTTATAATCACTGATTTTTTTTGTAAAGGGATATATAGGGGACAAGGGGATACAAGTGGACAATTTCTGGACAATGATTTTATTTATGTGACACTCACTAGCGTTCGCATTTAAAAGTAGTCTATAATACTATCTTCGAACCTCAAGGCTGCAAGGATTCCTTTCTATTAAAGGTGGTCTTGAAAATGACGTAATGAACAAATGACGGCCAATAACCGCTCATTCTATTAATTTTTCGAGTTAATTAAAATTTAGTATTTGAACTATAAAATCGGTGAATAACAGCAAGCGATAACTCATCTGGGAACCACCACCTTTCACTTCAAGCAAAAATTATGAAATTTGGTTTAGCAGAAAGCTGAAATGGCCTCCTAAACGAAAACCTTTCATATTTTAATTATAGATTTTATTGTTTTACCTGAGAATTCTTAGAATTTCATTTAATTCTTTCGTATTTTTCTGCGTTTTCTTACTCCACTTCCAGCCGTGGATGGAATGTGAGGACAAAGAAAGTGGCTTGATGAAACACAGCAACATTAGATGTAAACGCATCTGCAATGGCAACTTAAAGTGAATAGACAATAAATTTAAAAGCTTACTTGCATAATCTCGTGCGACCATGAGGGTTGACGTCGAGAGTGGCGACTGTGGAGTCACTTCAACCGGTGCTCTTCGTGAAACCGCCACATTTTCTATTAGGGAGTAGCGGTGAGTCGGGCGGGCGGGCTGGCGGGCGCTCTGCCGGTTGCTAATTGCTGCGGCTCCGAACCCGGTTTTCTCCCCTTAACACTCGGCGCCACCCGGCCCGCCAGCCTCGCTCCATTTTGGGCGCGAAATTGCTTTTTGATCGATCTCGACTTGTGCAACGCGCGCGTGACTAATTCCGATTTCCCACAACGGAGCAGCGGCGGCTGCAGCAGCTCCGGAGGCGGCCGCCGGCGTATTTGCGCGCTTGCGGGCCTCGGCGGTTGACAGCTGATTTACAGCCGTTTGCGGAAAGAAGGGCGCTTCTTTGCCACTTGCGCTCGATGGCCGCTCGCTCGCACGCCGTGCCGTGCCTCGCCAACACCTCCACTTAGGCTACGCCGTTTCCGAATCAACTGTGAAACTTGTGATTTGTTTCGACGTTTCTTGGGTATGCGAGCCCGTGTTCACCATATGTGTTGTGTGCCCATCAGCAACAGAAATGATCAGGATCGAAAGTACAAATATCGAAAATAATTATCTTCGGAGTGGTGGGTATTGTTACAATTTCAATAAATCTAATCATTATTTATGGTCCATATTTTATCATGATTGACGTCATTAATATTGTCGATTCTAAAATTAAAAAGTCGGCACGATGAGTGTCGTAGACCGTTCGATGCTTGCCCAGCCCTGGGTTTTGTACTTAACTGGGTGCTTTCCTTCTAGATACGGGATCACATGTCAGTGCCGAGTCCTTAGTGGAGAGGGTGTTGGCGTCGCCCGCCGCGCGGCGCGGTGCAACACACCTGCAAACAGAGTGGATTGCTTGATTATTTTGCGTTTCCATGCCCGCCAACTGCTATGGTCACTAGTTCCGTACGTGCAGTGGATGTTATATCCCAGGAAGTGGGGTCCGACGCCGACCTACTTGGTCTTGCGGGATTCTCTCCTCGTGGTATTTCCGCGAACTGGACACTTCAACCGCAGCGAGTTCGAATTTTCCTACTAGTCAATAGTAATTGAGCCTTATGACATGTGAATAATCGAAGCCAAAGATATACGAAGACTTGTTTTGTAAACAATAACTGCAAAAGCCATGCAGTTTGAGTTTTTGTTTACCTGTTTTTAAGAATATCGATGTAATGACAATTATTTGGACACTAAATATCTTTGCCGTTAGGATTTGATTGGAACTTTTTGGGTGGAAGATCTTGCAATACAGCTTTGTATTAAAGTATGTTTATCTGACTTACAGTTCCTTTTTTGTTTCAGGTACGTACGCTGTCAGACGTAACGTGCAAGATTTTTACCCGACGTGAGTGCAATATTTTATATTTGTTAGGTAACTTGTGGTGCTTAGTATTCTAAAGGGACCTCCAAGGAACTCGTTGAGAATTGAACGGTTATTAATGCTTTTGACCAAATCAATAGCTTATTTTCTGAAACCTTTGTTGTGCTCTTAGAAATGTGCCACAGAGTGGACGACTTAGAGCAAGAACAGCGCTTCTTCGACTTCGTGTTCTTCTGCAAAAGTGAGCACGCGATCTTCCGAACGTCGAAGAATCTTTTTTCATTTGTAGAACGTTGTGTTCGAGTTCTTGTTTAATTTTCTCTAGATGGAATGTCAACGCGAAAAAGTATTAGTAAGATCCCATTTAGATAATGAATGAGAATCGATGAAATGTCACAATGTAAAATGTACGAAGAATACGGAGGGATGATGAGCGTAGCTAGAAAGTTAAAAAGGGAAAAGGCGTTGTTTTAGGAGAACCACTTAGATAAAGGGGCTCTTTCATTAAGGTTTTATCGCCGACTGTGTACCCACCATAACAATTTGCTGCGCCTAGGTGTTAGGATTCAGTGACAGTTAATGCAATTCAAGATCGATTATCATGCCAATCGCATGTCTTTACTTGATCACTGCATAGCGTCCAGAAGCCAAGGCCAGAGAGCTATGGCACTCTTAGAGAGCCCAGAGTAAGGGACGCTTCCCCGAGGCCTGGGTTAACGAGCGTCATCTTCAGTTCATTTTCTATCCAGTTTACGAACAACGCGGTTTACGGTTTCTACTTCTAAAGCTAGGGTCTCCAACATTTCTGACTTCTGAACCGAACTGAAAAATATTAGGAGTCAGATGGGGAATGTAATGCAGGTAAGTGTAAGGGGAGAGGGGGGGAACGCGGATGAGAAAGGAACGATACTGTGCGATCCATGGTCCATTTGTTAGGGCTGTGCTCCAACCTGTTATTGATATGGACGAAAAACTACCGATCGGAGCAGCCGGGTGCTACATTTCTCCTCCAGACAGCGGCTGAATTCGATGTACCTATCTAATATCGAAAATTCTCCGATCTTTAATTGATTGGTGATTCCGGGCGCGTCAACGGCTAATTTCATTAGTCTCTTAAGTGTAGTGCATGTTTTCCTCGGAAGGTAGCGGTGATCATTCCCCGCTGGATGATGAAATGCGGCGCCGTCCTACCTGTCGGCTAGCTGGGTATTTCCCAACCAGATTTCTTTCACCAGCGGGGCACCGCCCCAGTCGGGAAATGCTCTAAGCTCCCGACCGGTCTCCTGGCATGCGTGGTAGTGTAATGCATGTACATGTGTGTCGCGCACGGCGATTGCTCGACCTGTTTGTTGATATATTGATCGGAGCAACCACGGAAAACTACCGATCATAGCAGCCGGCCGCCAGAATTCTTCTCTAGACAGTGACTGAATGCGACCCAGCTATCTAACTAGTGTCGATAATCCTCCCGTCGTCGGGTCTCGAACTCCAGGAACTCCAGGACTCCAGCGTCAACTGTTGCAACTTGTTGCACTGAGCCTTCTCAGCCTTCAACGAGTGAGGAAGATAGCCGGTGTTCGAGAGCTGAGGAGGAGGAACAAAGACAGCTACTTTAGGAAGCGCGGGCTCGCAACGCGTTGTGCCGGTGCGGTTGATAGTGAATAATGGCGCGTGGCCGGGTGCGGCTGGCGCGGCGGGCGGCGCGGCGTCGGCGCACCGGCGGCGCCGGAGGCCACCTCGCATCGCGAGTTTTCCGATTCTCGTGTTTTGCGATGCCACGAATCTTTCTAAGCGACATGTAGGAATAAATAACAAATAATAAGTGCATGAATTCGATATTATTGTTCTTCAGTGTTATGATTCCTTATATGATTCATGATGAATGATTCCTTATATTTGGGACATTCAATATTATGTATTGATTATCTATAATAAAAATAATAATGAATAATATTGAATGGATATTGTAAGTACAATCGCTAAGATAATATATGACATCCAAAAACTCGATTCTATTTGTTGACATGACCTGCGGTGTATCAGTGAGAATTGCGAAGAATCCATTTAGGGAGTTCAAGAGACCGAATCTCATGCTGAAGATTCGGTTCTTAAGAGAAACGAAGATTAGGAAGGTTCATAAAGAAGGCCTTAAAAGAATTTAAAATGATTAATTTTACAAAAACGATAGGGGAAAGTTTTCGGGAGACCATTAACGGCAAGTTAAAGTCATGGATGGCTCGGCACGAATCGATTTTGGACTGAGTCTATTTCAGAATCATTCTCTCATCAGAACATATTGTCAAAAAACTTCACGTTCAACGGCTGTGAGGTATTGGAGTGACTGATAATCCTACTTTTGCCGTACCGTGCTTTGGGTTTTGTTGCGCTGGCGTTAGCCTCGGGAGCATGGACGCCTGAGTAGTGGGTGTGGCGTGTTCGCCACCGCCACGAGGCGCCGCGCCCCATCTCCGCCATCCCTCTGAGGCGGCGGCGGCCCGCGATTCCTGTTGGCAGTCGAAGGCCGCGCCGCGCCGCTTACAATGGGCGGCACCCGCCGGCAGAGGAGAGCAGAACAGAGCAGAGTACTAGATCAGGACATAAGTCGGGATGCGACATTGATTTCGATGATTTTGTAGAACGGAGCGCAATGCTTGGGATAACCCTGGGCGCAAAGACTTTTAGGCTCAGTTTTGTCTTTGTTATTTTTGTTGTTGTTGTTTTTTTACTTTTTCAGTTAAAGCTTGGTTATAAATTATTAAACACGACCTATATCAAATTAAATTTTGTAGGGCACGAATTTAATGTTAGAAGTTTCTAAATCAGCTTTAAAACATCCATGGTTTTTGGTAGATGTATTATTGACATAATTGTTTAATTTTCAAAATATGTATTTGGTAACATCGCTGTTTTGTTATCGATCACTGAATCGTCATTTCTCGTGATTTTCCTGTATGTGTGGTTTTATTTCATCCTTTTAAATATTGAATGTTTTAAGTTATTCGGCCCATAGTTCTTCATTGTTTTCAAAGTATTAACCATAGAACAAGTTGATTCAGGGAATAACCACTTCGAACAATTCCTACTTGTTGCTGCTGACAACCCGTTTGATCTTGTCCCATTGTGTTATGTCAGTGAGTTCTGGAGCTGGAGCTTAGTACGCACGATGTAGTGCGCGAGTCCGGTTCCAGAGAAGAGGCGACAAATGTAAATATTGAAAAATCTCTTGATCTTAAAGGAAAGGAAGAAGAATCAATTCTTTGCGCAACGATTCTGCTAATAATTGTCGGAAGTGAACGGAAATTCAGTGTCGCGACACAAAAATATGTGAAATAAAATGTTCAAGGAGATTGTTTGTAGAGCGTTTCAGTTTTAAGCATCTTTTAGCTAAACAAAAACTGGTCACTACTTGTTGAAAGAGTTACAAGCTGTTGTAAATATAAACACCCTTTTTTGTGGAAGAGACTTTGAAACAAATATCTTATGAACAAATGTTTAATCTCAATATTATTGCAAGAATCGAACAGTGGGCTTTTCCCAATAGTATCTAACACGCTTTTCTCCGTATTTTACTTTCATCCGACGAGTTTTATGACGCATGGTACATTTGATACTAGTTTTCCCAATAGTTAACGCTCTGTGACCAGGAGCGGGAGCTCTGTCATTCCATCCAGCGGGTCGTGGGACAAGTCGAGAGAGGAGCCTGGTGCCTGGACGCAGCCTCCATTTTCTACCCTGGACCGGTTGCGCGGATCGAGGAAAAAACTCCCCTCCACAACCAACGGCTATTTGCTCCATGCGAGCGCAACTCGCAGGAAGTGGCGTTGCGTGGCCCTTGGCAAGAAATAATTTCGTTGGAATTCTGCAAAGATAGCGGCATCTCACGAACTCAAATTCACTGATAATTCGAAATCCTCGATAACTCGAATCAATCAATACCACTAATTTTGATCGCTCATTTGCACCATCCCATAGTCACGCATGTAAAGTTACCTCTGAATCCCCCATACTATGACTGAGAACCCTCGTAACTGGATTTGTGTTTGAGGAAGTAAATTGCAGGGCGCTAACGTTTGTAAATTTAAAAATCAAATTTTCGTTTCAGTAGAAATGTATTCTCACGTGAACAATCCATGAACGAATAGTTCCATGTTCATGAATAGTTTCATGAATCGTGAGCGAATAGTTCCTCGTGAAAGAATAATTTTGCATTAAAGAAATATCCCTATTTTCAAGTACAAGTTTAGTGATGCCGTATAAATGTTTTATGATTCTCAAACTTTTGAACTATTTCTCTCGAACCTCGATATGTGGAAAAATTGACTGTGATGCTGATGATGTCGAAAGAGGAAGGGGAGGAGGAGGATGGCCATGCTCGGTCTCTGATCGTAGTCGAAGATGACGTCTGTGTCTTTTTACCACTTCCCCTAGGGATCACAGAGTGTTTGTTATTGCATGTCACTGGATGGGTGAAGCAAGGGTGAATGATGAAATTACGTCTTCGATGGTGTTATGGACTGTGATACTCAAATTCGCGGATTCAAATCCCTTCGAAGCCGTGGATTTTTATAGGCGAAAAAATCCTTCGTACGCCTTCCTTCGAAGTGGAAGTAAAGCCGGTTATCCCATGGAGTAGATTTACTGGATGTTAAAAAAAGTGTACAAAAATCCTTAAGCCTAAAAAACGTCTCTGAGCTAAATTCAGATCCTCAGTTTCGTTGCCCGAGAGTTACCTTCTTTCGCTGTTAAACGTCCAAAAGAGCGAGGCCAAATTTGCGTGAGTCGGAAGAGCAGGTCTGCGAGCCTCGCTACGCAGAATATGACAACATTGAATTGAATTGAATTGAATATTATAAGATATTGGCATGATAATGGACAATGTAGTGGTAAGAGGAACCAACCACGCCACTTGGTTGAAACCTCACAACTTCCGCCCGCCTCGTACCTTTGCAGTCACCAGCCAAACCCCTGTCTCGTGAGGCAGGCTATCGAAACATAATACTCGTGTTATTGACGATGAAGACGATGTTTGCGTCTTGGGCAGGGTTTTTCTACCATTGACAATTTTTTTTTATCAAAATGCTGTATGATTTGGTTTCAACAAACCTAGACAATTGATATTTGAAGAAGACCCTAAATAGGGTTGAAACGTCAAAAAATAAATAAATTGTTAAAAATATTACCGTGTCTGTTTTATTAAGTTATATAAACCATTGCAATAAAGCAATACCGGTGTTTCTCACATTTCGAACAAATATTTTGTTCTAAGTCGACCGTTTTCTCTTCTGTTTTCGGAGCTGCGAGGTTTTCATGTTTCATTGGAGCCCATTTGGTGAAGCCACCTTGCGCGTAACGAACACGCCTTTGTGAGGTGAAGCAACGGTCGCCATGTTAACGTCCCGCGCGTATTGTGTGCTCCGAAAGAAAGAAAACTCGCGATTTTTCAAGGGAATCATATTTCATGGGTTCGATTTTCCGATCGGCCTGATCTCTGAAGTGGTCTCATATTTTTCCCTTACGCCTCCAAGGGAGTTGTGACTTCATTCTTTCGAGTTTCAAAATACGCATTCGTTTTATCGGTTTCCTTTCACATGTTTCACTGTTCTGACGATAGAAAATAAATAAATGAGATTTTGTGGAAACGATACTCCAGGGTTAAAAATGATCGTTCTCACAAATGCGCTCGTCAATGAGACGGATTCGTTCTTACGGTTTTTCTGGAATCAGAATATGTAGTAAATGTAGAGTTGAATTATCTACTACTTTATATGCTCAATGAATTTTACGAACTTCATTAAAATTTTTATAGTACTAGACTATTTACTTTTTATTGTTTGTAATAATATGTCGATACTTATGAAAATAAGGCATATTCTTGATGTGGTTGATGCATCTTGTACAAATTGAGAGCCGAAAGTGCAACAAATTGTTAATCAAAAACCGCCTTAAAACTGCTGACTTGTACTATAAGATCTAATAATTATTAAAAATTATTTTGTAAATCGTTCGAGTCAATTTATCAAGGAAACGTAATACCTATCAAAATAGTATTTAAGTCCTAACAGCAATCCTAAGAACTGAAAAAATATAAATATAGTTAATAAAATTACATTTTGGGAATTATCGTGAAGTTCAAAGTGTTGCTCTGATGTTAATGTGTTAGGAAGTACGTGACATGTACACTTACCGAAATGATTTGACTGATTGATTTTGTTTTTAATTTCTCAAAATAAGAAAGCTAGTGGTGCTACAGCGTATCTCGGACTTCAATTAGAATTATTATACCGTTTTCATAAAATTATAATAATGTTGGAAATTATGTACTTGTAATATTTCAGCTACAATGTGGCCACGTCTCGTTACCAAACTGCTTGAAACACAACTCACTGTGCCCGTTTTGTAGCATCTTCTACAATTTATTTCCATTTGAAAGTAAACGCGACACGGTTATAAAAATGTGCGTAGCAACGCTGAACATTCATCTCAATGACAAACAATAGCATTCGTTGCCATAACAACAATATTTGGAAGATTCTTAAACTTTAAAACGTTTATCTTGCATTCGTTAATAAAATTTTCTCGACGAATGAACTTTGCACCAGATGTAGAATGTAATTTTTTTAGATCGCAATTTGTTCAGTCATTTAGTTTTCGTTCCCTTAATATTTAGAGCGAAGATATCACGTTTATTGAAGAACGTCCACTTTTTCACATTTTCAAAATTTCGGGCCCCTAATAGTTTAAAAATATTTCCTTTTCAGAATATTAATGAAACTCGAACTGTTTTTCAAATCTTCAAGTTAACTTTTCTTTAATCGAGAAAAAAAAGTTATATTCAAAGATTTTGAAAATGTCCAATATGCTTTTTAAAGACAGAATCCTCTCAAATTAAAAGACTCACTTCAAATTCGAGAAGTTTTCAGGTAGGCCAGATCGATCAGTTTAGTTTCAGAGAAAATCTCGGTGTTTGGTTTAGGAACAAGTGTTGGTCACAGAACTGACGGGCGTCGGCCCGTTTTAAAAAGCCAAACGTTTTACTAACGTTTTAAAAAATACTTCTTATGTGTGAAGTACCTCTAAAATTGGTATTTCTGTCAGAATCTCCACATCGACTTTTAGAGCATTACATGTATTTTATCTATTCTGCTGTGGGATCGCGCAGTCCTCACGTAGCCGTCGAAATGTTACGAGCAGCGGCAGGCGAAGCTGAACAGTTGGACATGCCATCCCGGCGACGAGGACGAGATGCGGTGTGTGTGTGTGTGTGTGTATGCGTAACCGGATGCCTGTTTGAGTAGCAGTCGTGCGAGAGACTTTTGATGGAGAGTCGTAAAGAAGGATGTGTAAGGAAACGTGCGTGTGCAGTTTGTTAAATTTTAGGAACAAAAATCATGTTTGTAAATATTTTATTTAATTAAACATTGTTATAAAACGTGTTGTGTTTCATTAGGAGAAGAGACTAAGAACTATCACACCTCCAGCGACAGTCTGTACCACTTGTACGAGGAAATAAAAAAAACTGTCCACGGCATGTGCGAAAGTTTTCTTTAGTAATGGAACTGTGATTCAGACTCGCTTAGTATCGTCACGTAACATTATTTTGTCAACGCTTATCCATTCTCTAAGAGTTTGTTGTGTCCGGATAGTGTGCCAGGAATATCCGGTCGAGTTGCCACCACAAAGCGTATCCTTCCGCCAGCCCGTAGGCCCTGTGGCGGGGAATCGCTTCCTTATTCCTGGAACACCACAACCAATCAGCGTACGCAGACCTTCTTAGTCAAGGTTGTTGAAGGAAAAGATGCTCATGAGCTGATGGCGACGTCGTTTGGAGTAAAAGTTCACTAAACTGGAGGCAGCGATTTCGTATTTCTCTGTAAAGTTACGCCCTAGAGCATGTCACTCCTGCTGTTGCATTTCAGTACTACATAATAATGTTTTCATGATTCCAATCTTTCATTTCACTGAAGATGAGAAATACATTTCATAACTAAATATCTAAAAGAAAACGCATGTATAAATTGGATCTTGAAATCCGTATCGATTCTTATTTTTTAAATGCAAACGATAGAAATCTTTACTTTTTATTTGGGGAAATAATATGTTTTGATTACTAGTACGTAAACACTAGAGGATAAAAATATGAAAGACGTATGATAATGAGAATGTGAATGTTGACATTGGTACTAGAAGAAAATCGAAATCCAGATAGTGCTTACATTTTAGTTCTGTTTTAATGTAGTCTTTTAATGATAATATCTTGTGGAATGAAAATATTTTCAATTTATCAATTATTTTTCAACGATTAAAGTTTCAAACCGTGTCATTTATAAAGTTCTGCTTTAAAGTAAAATACCCACGTGAATGTTAGGGGACAAAAGGTTGTGTATGAAATTAAAGGGACCGAGAACGGATCTTAAGGAATAATACATGAACTGAAAGAAGTTTTTTATGTTGTTCTATATGCATTTTATTTTGCTGTTGAACTATATAGTGTGTTTGTGGTGAAATTTGCAAGTATCTTGAAGAACGTTCAATATGATATAGAAATGTGAATTGCAATAAAAAAATTTTTACATGTACTTAAGTATTTGTTTTTATAATTATTATTCCAAGGATAATAGTACAATTCCCATCCACCCATTTTTTATTGATTATTATCACTGTGGGTTGCAAGACTAAGGGAAGGAGAGTGCTTCAGAGCGGAGAATTGCAACTGTCAATACAAACTCTTTCAGGAAATTTCTGAACGTATACCTTAAGAGCGTGGCGATTAATAAAATGTAAATAGTTTGTGTATTTTTAAGTGTTTTTTTTTAAATTTTCTGTATTGTACTGTTTATGTGAACAACAATAGGCACTTTGAAAGTGAATGCTAAATGACACCATAATCTCTCTCAAACACAGCCTGTCAAACACTCAAGGGCGTTACTGACACACATCCGCATCCACTCGCATATACCGATTCGTTGATCCTGTCCTTCTCACACACCTATTCTCAGCCAAATTCGCCCACTGATCCTTCAAGAACTCAATCATTCAATCACCCATCCTTCAAGAACGCACTAAAATAAAATGAACCACCTCATGAATTTAAGGATTATTTTATTTTCTAACTATACTCCTGCGTCTCTTGAACCCTCCATCGTGTTCGGAGTGTGCGGAAGGGGGTGGCTCTAGCGCAGGAGGGCGAGGCGGGTGGGGCTGCGGGTGATGGCGATGCCCGTGTTGGCGGTGATCCACGCGGCATAGGAGGAGACGCGCGTGAAGGTGATGGGGGCGCCCTCGGCGCACAGCCTGCGGTGCCAGTAGCTCAGCACGCCCACCTGCTTCCCGCTCACGCCTCCACCAGCGGGTTCCCCACGCCCACCTGCGCAAGCACACACACACCACGATGTTCTCAGGATTTAAATACTTGTATTTGAATAAATTTTGTACTTGAAAAAAATGTTTTGAGTTTTTGTACGTGTATTTTGTACATGATTTAAATACATAAAATAGGTTATTTAAAAGAAAAAGAAACACTTGAACATTTTTGGGACATGTATTTCGGAGATGTATTTAAATCATAAAATAGGTGTATTTAAAGAAAAAGAAATGCTTGAAATACTTTAAATTCAGATGAAGAAGACGAACGTGTGGATCGATTCTTTTTGTTTGATTCCGCTAGTGATTGCACCTCGTTGAAACAAAAAATAAAAGCTCCTTTCAACTGTTTAATTTTAATTCTCTTCAATTTTAAATGATAAATCTTAATCATTAAATATGCTGGACAATTATCCGACTGTAAAAGGCGTTTATTCGATAAAACACTAGTTTATGTTCTTTCGTGCCAGTTGAACGACTGTTTTCCTTTGCGGGTTTTATACATTCGCCAACTAGGAGTTTATTGCTTGATGGTTTGTTCGAAAAATTAGGCATCTTAAAAGGACATGCTGTTTATTTTAGTTACATGGCGTTTAATATACACACTATTCATTAAAACTCAAAGTTAAACTTGTTACTGGAAATATAATTAAAATGTTTTACATTTGCCGTGATCTATACTTGTATGTTGTAGTGGACTTATTGTAGGATCACCACTGTCCTCTTAACTTTAAAACGTAATGCATCATATTTTTTATTAAATTTATTTTAAGTCGCATCAACAACTAGGTATTTAACGACGCATCATATATTGTTATAATCAATGAACGTTTTTGGTATGGAAACACATATTGACGTTGGACATCCCGTTTACATATCTCACTTATCTTGCTTAAATAAAACAATGTTAATAGGAAACTCATTATCTTCGCTTCCCATCTATAACCTCATGATTCAATGATGACTTGGCATCGAGTGCAACTCGCAAAACAAAACGATAAAGATCAAGTAGTTGGTCTTGAAAATGACTCAATGAACGCAGATAATGATGGCAGATAAGCGTTCATTGTATTCATTTTAATATACGGAATTATTATTATTATTATTATTATTATTATTATTATTATTAAAATTTACTATTTTTGAAATAAAATCAGTTTATAAGAGCAAGTGATCACACATATAGGCCCAGCTTCCTTTTATTTGAAGAAAAAATCACGAAATTTGGTTGACTAGAAAGCTCAAATTTGTTCCTAAATGGAAACCCGTAGGGTTTTAAATTTATAGATTTCTAATTTGAATTCAACATATTCTTCATTCCTTTGATCCATAGCATATATTGTCAGAACAACCTCATAAAGCCTGATAAGAGAACATCCAGGGTTCGGCAAAATACACTAAATTTAATATCTAAATACGTACTCAAAATATTTTAAATTTGATTTGCTAATGCATAGTTTACAATACGCCAGCTACTTGAAATACGGTAAACATAATTTTTTTATTAGATATGTTTATTGTAACAGTATTTTGTAATTGTCAATTACAATAAATTCGTAATTGATGGTCATAATAACTAACTTAATATACATTTAAGTATAAACAGTTTGAAATGTAAATTGATATGAATATGTCTAACTCAAATAAACGGCATTTCCTTTTCAAACCACCAAGTTTTCAAACAAATCACCAGGCAATAAACTTGTGGTTGGCAAATATATAAAACTCGGCTAATGCCGTAGATCAGCACCCATACAGAAATCAAATAACCTGCGTGTGTGCATGTATTCGTCGGTTAGTTGCAGTTAGATTACTTCCAATTCACCATTCGGGGCAAGTGAGCTCTGAATCATTCACCTACTCTCTATCTTTCCGGTGGAGAAATGAGAATTTTTTTACGATGCTGCCACAGCAATCTAAGAGAATTCTCGAAAAAAGTTATTTTTACCAGGATGAAGCTGGAACTTATTTGGAAGGTTTTAAGGCACCTATAGATGTGATAAATAGCTCATTGGATTCCCTTTAATAACTTGAATCGATTGATTATTTTTGCCAAATTATTATAAAATTTTTTTTGTGGAAGATTCTTCTCGAAACAGCATTTTAAGCACTCAAAAACATTGTTTTCGAGCTGTGCAGGGCGGTAATGTACTCGTATCTTGCAGAGTGATGCGGATTTCTTACGCGTCTGCTGCTGATTTCTTAATTGTATAATCTACAAATATTTTAATTATCATTTTCAGCCTTTTGATAAATCTCTCAGGGGGGGGGTGATTCCGTCGAACATAATACTACCTAGATGGAATGTTTTTTGTACGGTTGTTCCTCAATGGCGGTTGCTGCCCCAAGAGACTTGAGGTTGCACCTCCAACGAATAACGGAAATGAAATTTCCAAAATTCAAAATACGATTACTTAATAAAAATGGAAGCAAATCAAATCAATTTAAAGTAAGTGAAATAAAAGGTTATATTGAAACTACTTACACAATTTTATGCGTAATGTCGGCGCATATATACCTCCCGCGCACGTGGTTCTGGCTTTGATTTCCACTGGGCACTTAAGTTCGACTCCAGCACATTGCAACAAGCACTATTGGTTCGACACGTTTCACACAAATAAAATTATTTGATTTCGAAAATTCACTACCCTGCATACATAACAGTTTCTTTTAACAATAACGTATTAACAATAACGCTCGAAAATCGCTGGCCAGTTGCAGCTACACTTCTGCGAGACACTATAAGGGACTTCATCCGGAAGGGCCACCTTTACACAAGGAACTCATCAAATGTACGTTTTGAAGCAACAGACCTAATATCAAATGAAAACAAATTCTCCAAATATCATTAACAATGCATTGAATATCATCAATACCCGAACGTGTGCACTTTCAATAACAAGCAAAATCATAAAACTACGTCGCAGCGAGTTAGACGAAGACAGTATATGGATATTCCCCAGCGACTCACTCCGTCGCCGCGCAGCGCGACAGTGCCACCTGCTTGGTTACGCCACCGTAAGGCCGTATGTTCCCCGTGTTAAATCGAAGTGCCAAAGATTAAATGTAGTAAATCTAGTAATTCAGCCAAGAGATTGATTTTTTCGTGTTTCCGGGCGCGTCAACTGCCCTGGTCATTAGTCCCGTTAGTGTAGTGCATGTTTTTTCTCGGGAGATGGCGGTGATTTTCCCCCGCTTGATGGCGAGATCCGGCGTCGACCTACCGTCGGATAGTGGGGTTTCCCCCTAACCAGGACTCTCCCACCAGCGGGACACCGCCCCAGCCGGGACAAGCTCTAAGCTCCCGACCGGTCTCCCGGGATATGTGGTAGTGTCGTGCATGTTAGTGTAAATGTGTGTGTAAAGGGGATAGGATAGGACAAGGAATGGGAAGGACAGATCGCGCGCGGTCCGTGGCCCGTTTGGTAGGGTACTGTTCCGGCATTCGCCTGGTGTTGATCGGAGAAACCACGGAAAACTACCGATCAGAGCAGCCGGCTGCTAGAATTCTCCTCCAGACAGCGACTGAATTCGACCTAGCTGAAAAGCTAGTGTCGAAAATCCTGCCGCCGTCAGGGTTGGAACCTAGGACCTCCCGGTCAGAGGCGCTGCAGTGACATCAGTTGATGCACTGAGCTACCGCTCCCGGTCTGCCAAGAGCGTGGTGCAATTGTTGCCAAGGCACCAGACACCGGAGAGAGCGCCAGTTAAACGTACTTTGATTTGAGAATGATTTCATAACATCATATTGCTGCAATATCTTGAAAATTGAATGTCATTAAAAGTAAATTGTATATTCCTAAGATATTATGAGATCTTTTTCGTTTTCTGGGGGTTGTGAACCATGCAACCTAAGCACGAGCCACCACTGTTGTTCCCCTTAAGTTTCTATCTTCGTGATTCATGTCTCTCTTCACCGATTCAATGATTCACAATTCTATGGTCTGCATTGAAATCACAGCTTGTATCAAGCACTGCAGATGTCTTAGCCATAAATGCTTTAACAACTGGATTTCAAAGCGAGATGATCGCGAAAACGTAGCTTGATAAAGGTAAATTATTAGCTATTTGTTAACTTAATTTTAGTGTTAGTCGTTAATTATTTCACATTCCAGATATGAACATTATATTCTGAGCTATAATCGTCGACGTTTGTTACAATAATTATTTTGTCCTGGTCCTGCTAGAAGAAATTATATTCGAAATGACAGTAGGGAGTAAGAAAGATGTATCAGGAGGAGACTGGATGTCCCAAAAAGGTCTCTTTAACTGCATGTGGTTTCTGACGGGTGCTTGGGATGCAAATGAAGACGAAATTACTCAGATTTAATGCGGATTTACACATATTGAGAGAGTTGGTAGTTACTATTGTGGCAACGGCACAGAGGAAGCCTCGAAAGGCGTGCAGTATGAATTGCAAAATACTTCAGCGAAGACGATGCAAATGAGGAGTTAGCTGTCTGATCACGAAGCTCGATTAGGAGCGAACGAGAACCAGCAAACTACTGTAACCGAATGGCCAATGTGAGGTACAAACAATTCCGTACTTGAGCTGAACACAAAACAACATTGTGCAGATTGTAATATGCATGCAATGTATCTTAATGTCGCTGATATGTAAATTGGTAAATTCAGGCTTCCTTGCATCATCTCTCTATGCAGTAGCGTAGAATAATGGGATTTATACGTATTATATCTATATTATTAGTAATAGCATAAATTGTCCTGAGTACTTTTGAGACATCGTATATATATTATGAACACACGGTTGTGTCAGTGTTTGGATTCAAGCAATGTGAATGAAGGTTTCTTTCAATATCACACACTTTTAGCCGTACCAATATTATAGTTTCTGTATACTATTGGAATTTCTCATATATTCATGGGCTGCAATAAGCTCACAACTCAAAAATGTATTTTGAGTTATGACAGTAGTTTATACATTTAAAAAAATATCATTAGGGCTTTGTAATGCTCAGTAATGTTTCTTTATACAAAGTTCACAGGCACTAGAACGTTAAATACGTTTGTCACCTAATATTAGTTTTCAAATTTTGTGAGTATTGCAGCCCATGAAGATATGTCAATCTCAACCATGGAAGACATTATTAAATTTCTATTAAAGTTTCGTTGCTAAGAGAAGCGGTTTACTAAGAAACTACCTTCGAATTTGTCAACATCTACGAGAGAATTAGTACGCACGTTGCAGGTGCTGCTGCCATCGGCGAACTTTGCGCACAGGATGGACGTCCTGATGATGCCAGTAGTTCCGTAGTTGCACTCTTCGTTCGGGACTATCACCATATCCTTGTACCTCAGCAAACTGGCCGTTTGCTTGTTATCTGGAAAATATGCTTTTAAGTTACTTAGTGTGTGCATATTTGCGAAGATGCTACTTTGGAGAATTCGCATTCTTCATTTACATTGGCAAAGCTTTGGAGTTGCACGCGCACGAAAAACAAAGATAATTCGACCTAAGGTTATATTTGCAGACATGACTGCAAAATTCGATCTGGTGGAAACAAAAGAGTAGGAAGCTTTTGGAAGCCCCGCTCAAAATAGTAAAATGCTAAAAGTAAAATAATAATAATTTACTATTAATTTGAAGTCGCCTTTGGATGAGTTCATGAATTAATGGAAGGAGTGAAAGCGATGGTTGTACAAAATTGCAACCGAGCCAGAAATTTATTTCTGACACTCTGACTTTTCCGTGAGAAAATGTGTCATTTTCTTTTGAAATTACATGACCGATATACATGAATACGTCATACATGAATTCTCCGAAGTATCGTCATTCCTTGCCAATGATGAGTTAATTAATACATAATTTCTCAGCATGGATTGTAGAGTATACCTCTGGACGACGAGCTCCATCCGGAGAGGCGACCAGTGCCGTTAGTAGCCACTATGGTACCCCCAGGCGCCAGTGGTACTGTGTTAATATAGGCTGTGAACAACAGAAAAATGCTTCATTAGTGTTTCACAATTTAGTGAGGTACGTTATTCCGACCGATAATAAGAAAAAACGTAAGTTTATAAGTCCGATGTATGTTCCTATGACCGACAATACGGAAATAACATTATGACAAAGATAACGTAAGTCGGCTGCGAGAGTGTAGATGATGAATTCCTATCGTTTCTGATAGGGTATCATAGACTGATACCCTAGTTTCAATTCTAGCCATCCATCCGAAGCTCCTAGAGCTGTCGAGACCAGCTAAATAGTTTCGAACAGAGAACCTGCTGGTTGAAAGCACTGAACCGCTCATGATCCTCATTGCTCATTCTTTTACTTTACCTCTTCTCGTACATTTGTGGATCGAAACATCACAAACTCATGTGCACTTGCGAAAATCACATTACACATGTATGAAATCAGTCCGTGGAGATTACAGCTGAAACAGTGATCCTTCCGCAGTAGTCCTCCAATAGTTTCCGACATTGTATTAGCCCCGAACGCCTCTCAATTTCAGCTATGAATTTCGTCACGGTTCTTTTGCAGTACTGGCGGGTATGTGATAGAAGATCTGTGGATACACTACAGCAACGGAGGTATTACTTGGCCAATGAAAAACGTTGTTCATTGTGGATTCGTTGTGAGGAGACTTGCTATTTAGGCTTGAGGTTCTAGTAAGTCTGTGGCATGGAGAAAACATCTTTACTTCAATTCTGACGAAAAGCAAACGAAAGATTATTTGTCCATAAAAATCAACGACTTACAACGTTGTTGTTGTTATTATTATTATTATTATAAGGCGAGGTGAGCGCCTTTGGATTATCTGCAAATGGTTCTGACATCGTAATGGGAGCCATGGAGGGAGGTTTATAGACTATGAAATTTGTTTAAACAAATTATAATAATCAAGTGAATTGTTGTAATGGTCACTATATTTCATTAATTTGCAAGTATGGATGGCAATTGTTTTTGATAATAACTGAGAACACTGAATTATTGAATCAGCTATTATTAGAGCAGTCATTCATGTAAATAAGTGATGTAAAAGAGACTTCAATTAGCAGGCTAAACGATAGATACTCTTGTTTGCATGAGCATGCTAAAAGCATAATTGAATTTAAATCAGTCCAACATTTGCACCATGCTGTAAGAGAAAAAAATAATAAGAGCTTTTGTTACTAGACGTCATGTAATGAGCAAAGTATACCAAATGGACGCTTGGTACTGCGAATTCCAGAAGAAACTTGCACATCCGCTCAATGTGAGGGATGCCAGTGCCACAGTGAAGTGTCAGCTGATGCGTCGTAACACGCGACACACGTGACATTTGCTCGACACTGGAAGCAGCTCACAGAATACCAATATTGAAGCTATGGTGCGAGCAGCAGGCAGACAGGGATATATCCCGTGCAACAGCGGTAGCCAGTCTAATACGTTGCGTTAGAACATTGTAAATAAATAACACATTTCGAAAACAGAAAGTTCACACACGCACGCATTAAATGTCGTGGACGAGCAGCACATTGAAAATAAATGTTCGCACGTGCGTACATCAAAATTATGATGCAAGCAGTACTCAGACACAGCGGGACTCAGAAACAGCGGGAGCCAGTCTGAATAAGTTCCATCAGAACGTTTGTAAATAAATAACACATTAGAAGGTAGAATATTCACACCCGCGCATGTTAAAAATGATGATGCAAACAATAAGAGCGAGCCGGAGGCAGACATGGATGTGTCCTCATCAAGAACAAGACGATGGTTTATTTTCGTTTGAAAGATAGTAGGAGCGGAGAAAATTGGCAGTTGCCAGGGCTCTGAGGCAATCGGAGTTGTGGTTCTAGCTATTGGAATTTGCAATTATTGTAAATCAAGCTTCTTGGTGATAAATTAGAGAGTAATTATTTAATTTAGAAATTTTGATAAGATGTTGACGTTATAATATTATGAAATAATTAAGTTGTGTGATGATCTCGTAGAAACGGGACGGGATTGTGGCGGATACTGAGAAGTGACGTAGCCAGATCGCACCATTCCACTGGCATAAACGGTTAAATATGTTGTGATAAGCTAAGAACCCTAGATTTAGTTCAATGATAAAATCGGCATTCATCCTTAGGAATAATGATTTTGTATGCTAATTCGAAGACAAAGAATACGCGTTTTTAGGACAAGAGATAAACAAAATGTAATATTCCATGCTTGGTGTCATAGCGCTGCGCTGATGGACACGGCTCCGAACACATTATATACAATAGGTGTACAGAGGGCATTGAAAGTCGTGATTTTGTGGAAGGACGCAAGGAATCAGTCTCTAGAAAAATATTGAAGCGAGAACACGTAAGCGGTTGGTGAGGTGCGAACGAGCAGCAGCATAGGCTTGGTATTATTTAAATGAGGCGGGAATTTATGATTAGTTCGAGGTTTGAGAGCTTGGTATTGTTTAAATTGTGGTATTAAATTGTAATTGGAAATTTTATTAATGTAGCAGTTGGAATTTCGAATTAAAATAAACTCCATGTTTCCAGGGGATGTATATTAGGGTAGCTCCGTAGATGGAAGGAATTTTCAATAGTAGCTGAATATAGTCAGTCGCGAGTAGGTGTTTCAAACGTAACACAGCGAGGGAAAGTCGCGACAGATTGATTTTGATATTGATTTTGTGGAAATATTAAGTCCTATTAATAGCAAATCGTTGAGGAATTCGGAACATTTTTTAATTTAGCAAGGGCACGAAATTAGTATAACAAGGATTCCTGGACAACATTCTGTTAGACGAGAAGCCATCTACGAAGATATTGTAGTAAACTTACGAACGATGTTCAAACCCGTACGGTGTTAATGTTCACATTGAAAAAGTAATTCTCAAGATCGAGAGAATTGTAATATATATGTTATAAGAATAAATTTAATTTCTATTGTTGAAAAGCTGATAATTTATATTAGTTGCTAAAATCTAGAATTGTTTCAATAATAGAACTCCAGGAATCGTGATTCTGTATAGAATTACACGTTTACATGCAACAGATATGGAGTAATATGTTGTATGTGGAACCCATGGTTAAGTTAAAAGTAAATTTAATAATTTAGTGTTAATAGCGAGAGAATTTGTGAGCATAGGGAACGGTAGATATAAAATATTAACATAGCAGTGGAGTAATCCCCGTCATATTATTAATAATTGTTGAAATAGGTACCAGATTTGACAATAGTAAAATATCTGAAGCAAAGAAATAAAAGTTCACAATGTAAATGTACAAATGAAAATAAAGTATTTGTACAGGCCTAGGGTGGACTGTGTGACAAGAGCGTGCATGAAAAGGTCTAAAGTAAAAAGCTTGCACCAACAATAGTATTAAAAAAAGTATCGTCTAAATAGCTTAAAATGAACCGTATGTGATAGTTGAAAGGGGGACAGAATATGAACTTTTACCGCCTAGAAAGAAAGTGAGGGACGTTTAGGTCAATGTTTTTTGCGGATGACTTGCAATGGCCATCGTCACGCACGATTCCTTTCGTACACAGACACACACACACACGCGCGCGCGCGGAGTAGTCAAACAGAAGCACTATTGGCTCAATTGGGAATTATTCGAAAGAATAAGTGAAGGTTAAGTATTGTCAGAATCTGGTAGAAATCGCGTAGGATCCACCCAACTTGACGTATGGCGTGGAGTCACTTGATCTTGTTTGACTGGACGTAGACAGTGAGCAAACTCGGACGAGCTTGCGCCCCTCCCGTTTGATCAATTTCGCTATCTTCTTCCTCCTAACCGACACGGCGGCGCGCGGAAGCGATGCGTCAGCGCTCGACAACAAATACAGCCACGAGCCGAAATCGCTGGAACGTGTAAATTGTTTGCAGAACTTCCAGGAATTTCAAACCCGTGTTCTTACTTCGTGTCCAAAACTAGACGATTCCTCCTCTCTACAGGGCTCTAAAGCCGTGAGTCGTTGTGTGTGGCAGCGATTCTCAAGAGGGCCACGCAATTCTCCGATACAACGTAATTCTTGTAGGTAGGGGCCTGCAGTACTACTTCCTAGGGGGAGAGGCGAGCAGCAGAAATAAAAATTAACGAGGAAGAACAAATTTTCCCTATGAATATCCTCGGTGCTCAAGGAAAGTGACACATGTTAAAAATTGCGATTTCGCAGGAGAGTTGATTTCCCAAAGACAGTGTTTTATCTCATATAGCATCTGCCTTGTAAAATATTTGGAATGGGTGCTAGTAAAAGTATATTCTTTAAATGTTTCTTCACTTATCTAAAAACTTACGCATTTTGATGTGACACTTTCTGTGCACTGACGTTCGTTTAAGTTCAACATTACACGTCATCATGTTTCTTGGGGCAGCAAATATGGAATTTTCATTGGTTGGAACACCTCCTCGATCTCTCCCAAAACATCTGAAGACAATGATCAATAAAGAGAACGGTTAGTCATACTTACTGTTGAGAGTGACATCCTGTCCCAGGTTAATAAGGGCAATGTCGTTGGCGAGCGATAGCGTGCTGAAGCCTGAATGCACAATTTTGCTGGTGGTGGTGATGACAAGTCGACCACTCTCGCTGGCCGAAAGGTTGTTCGCTCCGAGAAACACTGTGAGGGTGGTAACTCTGAAAAATATCAGTTCCCTGTTTTCGAAATCTAATGGGAATGCGCAACATACAGAAGCTCTTCCTCCTCTTAGTTTTTAGTCAACAATTATGTCTCCTCATATTTTTATAAGTAGTGGTGCTGCAACAGCACATACTTTATCGCATTTTTTGTAACGACTTGAGGAATAGAGTCAGAGGAAGTAATTTACTACCTATAGGAACAAGATATATCCTCTTTTTTTATTACCAGGGCTCGGCAATAAGAGCTTCTCTGGTAAAAAAAATCGCCGATTCCGCCGCACGAGTACAATATTGTATCTTCTTATCTCTGGCTTTAATATTCGAGGATAGATACTACACTACGCCGTATTTACAAATACACTTTCCTCATTTCGAGTTTGTAATGTAAAGTACCTCCCTCATGTAAAGTACCCCCACAATCCCAATATATTAATGATCTTCGGAACGGAACATCTCGATATTTCTTCTGATGTGTTTAAACAGGGACGAATACCGAAATAATAGCGGTTAAGTTATTTATACCGGTATAGAAATACCTTTATTATTATACCTATAAAATACCTTTAAAAATATCGTATAAGACGTCAAATACCGGTATTTTTAGAGGTAATTTACCTTTATCCGATGTCTATACCGGTAAAATACCTCAACCGTATACCGGTATTATACCGGTATTTCAGTAGAATCATACAGATATTTGGAGGAAATTCATTGTGATTTTTTCCGCTGAGATGGCTCAGAGGAAACAAATATTTACTGTACACGGCAGAGTTTCTGACCGGGAGGTCCTAGAGTTCGAGTCCCGAGGTTGGCGGATTTTCGACATATTCTAGCTAGGTCGAGTTCTGCCGTTGACTGGGAAAGAATCCTAGAGGTCGGGTTTTCCTGAACGATAGTTTTCTATGGTTTCTCCGATCAGTACCTTGACGTAGAGAGTAGTTTTTGGTAAATGAGTTCCTCACTCATATGCAAAGCGCCCCGTGCTTGAAAATTTTCCTCTTTCGCTCTTAAACACTTCCGCCGCAGCATTAGAACATCTGCCCTGGCGGGCCTGCTACATAAAGGGAAACTTCCTTTCTCCAAAACCTTTAGGAATGCGATTGCATCCGCTCGGCCCCTCACCGAGGAGAGAAACAGCCACGCCGTCTCAGGACGTCATCCCGCACGCGGAAAAGGTGCGTTGTGAAGTCTTCAGATGGCATCCCACAGGTAGAAGTTAAAAGCCCCGGTACGTCTATGGATGGCATTCCATGTTAAGGGTTAAAGCGCGAGATTCTGGTGGCTTCCGACTATTTTGAGTCTAAATACCAATGAAGTAATTAATCCTTGTGAACGGTCAGTACTTTGTCATGAGTTTAGTATTTTTTTTCACTTTGTGTTTTCAAGGAAAATAGGGAAGGAAAACTACAAATATTGTTTATGAATGTTATCAGTATGATAGTTCGAAGAACACCTCGCAGTGATTGTTTTATTGTTATTTACATGATAGTAGCAAATGAGTCATTTACTGTTTATTTAGAGGAAAAGGTACTTACACTTTATTTCTATTATAAACACAGTTGTATAAAAAGGAAGGCATTTCCAAACCTTAGGTTTTAAAAAGCATTGGCTCATACTTCCTGTTTTGTGTCCCGATGGGTTGGGGTTCCTTGGGCCTACGAATTTTCCCCGGCCGCTCGAGAGAAACAATGCGCTTTCCCAGGTATTTTGTCTAATCCTCATTTGCAATAATTCAAGCGATAACGGTTCAATTTCCTGAAATTGTTACGACAACTACGTATTATAGAGAACCAGTCACAACCAGAAACATAGCTACTGATCACGAAATAGACATGAAAGTGTTATTTCTGTATGTGTAATATTTTGCTTCAATATCGCTATTAACTGCTCAATTAGAGGAAAATATTCCACATCGAATAATTCTGAACCGTGGAAAGGAGGCATCTCTTAGGAAAATTACCGACCGTTCGGAAAAACGAAAAGAAAAAAAAACAAAGGAGAAAAAATATCTCTAAACATAATTTTTTAATATATATATACAAAATAATTTAAATAATTATGAAATGATATTTGATTAAATTACCTTTTGTGAGATATTATTAACTAAAGTAACCTATTTTGTCAACATGTATGGATGGTAAGCTATGTTTCTTCATTGAAAATACCGGTATAACCTTTATGGACGTGCATACCGATATAGATGTCCTATAGAGGTATTTTACCGGTATAAAATAATAAAGGTATTCGAAAAAGGTGTCAATTCAAAAGCTTATCTCAAAACGTTATCCGTGTCATATACTTCCATCCATCCCCTTATATACAGATATGCCGATTTTTCGGTACATAATTCCATGTATCCTCTCGCCACCTGCACCAATGTTAACCATCTTTGAAACAGCACTAATAGCCTTAATTCTGCCGTATGTTACAGCTCAAAATAATCATGAACACGCATTTTACGAACAAAAATTCTAGATCATATAATCTTGAAGTGATTCCAATTCTTTTTCTCCCTTTACCACAGTGAGAATGAAAAGTAAAAGTTGCTAAGAATGATCCTGCCGAAAGGAGTACCAGTGATCACGAATGTTTTTCGTACGTGACGCGTAAGTTTGACCAGTACATAAGTGTTGCACGTTTCGTTACGTTCCTATGACTATGTTGTCGACTGGCTCTACTACGTGGGAAGGAATCTTTTCTTCCGGAACCCGGCCACCTCGCGCGCAGCTGTCTCACCCGGAGGCGCACTGCGCGGCGGTCAGCACCCAGCGCCTGGAGATGAGGGAGCCCGCGCAGAAGGAGACGCCGTTGACGTAGATGGCCACCTGGTACGGGAACTGGCCGCGGGACGCCGTGTTGCCGTTGACGATACGCGACGCTCCGGCATCAATGGAGGTTCCTGTGGGCAGGCAGGCACGCACACGACCAGGTGGTGGTAATGGAGCACCGTGTGTATCGTAAAATTATATTGATTGATTGATTTTATTTCGAGCGCGTCCAAACATAGCAGCCCGAATATTTACACGAGTACAGCAAATTGCTGGATAGTCCGCTAGGGAGTGACTGGTTTGGTGGTAACACCTGGAGACAACGCGAATATCCGACGTCTTTATATCCTGAATTGAGATCCCCAGCCCCTAGCATGCCTGGGGTTTGAACCCCAGTCCCAGCGCAGGAAGGTGAGCGGCGAAGTCGCGTAGGCCGGGTGATGTAACGGATGTAGCGTAGTTCAGCACGGGAATCAATGCTTTCGTAACGTAACGCGCGAGTGTGGGACGCTCCTCTCTTTCCTTTAACCGCGCTTAGCGCTGCGAGGTGTCTAGTGTTACACTTCGGCGCTTGAAAAATTTGTCATTTCTACTGAATTCTTATAAACATCGCCTGTAACACAAGTCGTTTGCAAGAATGTAAAGTATTTTGGGAATTTTGTGACATTTTTTCCCATATTTTTTTTCTGCAATCATTTGTTTGTTTTTTTAATTTTTTTAATGCACTTCTCATGAACGAGGGAAGGCGGAACCACAATGTAACGTTTGTAGTAGTATTGTGACTTTCTGTAGTATTCCTTCCAGTTCTTAATTCTTGGCTTCCAATTATCATTTGTATCACCAGATGTATCATTTCGAAGGTGTGTAAATTGCAACACGTTTTCAAATCAATGTTGTAAGTAATTTCTCTGAAATATTCACGATCGCCTTTAAAATGTATTCGGAAGACTCTGTGCAACAAATAGACGTTACATCAAGAGCTGATTCTTATAGAAAGTTGTGAATTGCCTCAGATCTTGACTTTTGTCGGGAAATTAAATCAGTAACATAAGCCTGTTCAACTTTTAATCTTTCGAGATATATCTTATGGCTACTCTGTTGGCATAAGATATCTTATGGCAGATATACCTTATGGCAACTCCATCAATACCGTATGACGCCGGAACTCTCGCCCTACCAGAGAAAGGAACACAGTTTCCTCCCTGAATATAATAAGCACTACACTTTCGGGACTAATGGTCACAGCTGTTGACGCCCACAAAATAAAAATCAATCAATCATGGAATATTGATTCCTTGGTCACTTACGTATGGTCGGCTACATATGAATAGTATTTTTCCTCATAATGATTTCCGTGGTGAATGAGATACTTACCGATCTGGGGCGTCAGCCCATAGGGGTCCTCCAGCTCGCTCCGGACGCTGCTTCGGTGGGGGCTGCCGGAATGCGCAGAGCGCGCCTGCGGACAGGAAACGCGCATAGCGCTTAGAACATTACCGGCAGCGTATACAGGTCTCAGAGATTTCGACGTGCTTTTTTGCCATTCTCTACTATCCAAAAGGCAGTTCGTACTTGACAGATGCATGAAAACTCAAAATATCAACACTTATCCAAGCCGGATGCTCTGATCGGTAGTTTCCTTGGTTTCTCAAATCAACACCAGGGGAATGCTGGCGTAGTTCCTTAACAAACGGACCGCGTGAGATCTTCTTTCCTCTTCCTTTTCCTATCTTTACCCCTTTACTTACACACACACACACACACAGAGTAACATGCACTACACTACCCCGCATGCGAGGAGACTGGTCGGGAGCTTCGAGTTTGTCTCGGCTGGGGCGGTGCCTGTTGGTGATAGATACCTTTTGGAAAACTTCACTGTTTTCACTTACGGGACTAGTGGCCAAAGCAGTTGATGCGCCCGGAAAGACAATAAACAACCAATCAGTGAACACTTATCGGCAGGCGCCGACATGTCTTGAGGGCATTTGTTTAGTCTCTGTCACAGCCGAATCTTATTGCCTCACAAACACACACATTGAAAATTGATTCTGTTGATGACAGTTATCTGCACACTTCTCTATTAACTCCGTACGAGTCATATGCGCAGCAACGCTGAACCGTTCCTGTGGCTAAGTGAGCAACTCCTCGCGAGCTGATTGTTTCACGGCAATCACGTGAGGTACCACACACAGCACATGGCGAAAGAACTCTAAGACGCTTATGGGTTGTCTGTGCTATACTTGTAGGTAGGCTAGAAGAAGTGGGTGGTTGAAGGTCATCTTCGCGGAGCTCTTTCAATATTCACTCTTGCGGTATCTGTTTTTCTTTCTGCATCAGTCGCGCGCCAAGACACAGATACCGGAAATCACAACTTGTCCTGACAATGCAAGTCAGCCCGCGAGCGCAGAGGACAAAGAATCAATGGCGTAAACTGGGAAGGCAAATCCGGCCACTGTGGAAGCGGTGGCGGACACGAAGTGGGGGTTTCCCGGAGAAGAAATAAGTAGTCTTCATCAATGTTATCAATAATACTATGAGTGAATCTTCGGATGATTTGCGCTGAGCTCTATGACCTGAATTAAGTGATCGTAAGAACATTACGTACAAGATGATTATCTTTTCGGTGAACGAACCAGTTTATTGTCCCATTTAATTAGTGTCTCCTTAACGTCGGAAGCTGCAATGCGAAAGAGTCACTGTCTTCCCGATTGAATGGCAGTCTCCCCCTCCCTTCCAGCTCTCGACCGTAAGGACTCGCTATATTTACATCCGACAAAAAGTGTGAATTATTTATAACCTACAGATCCCAACGAATGCATATAGAAATATATTTTTAAATTAACGAACCACATTTTCTACTCTAATATTAGCTTCAGTATTAGAATTAAAGTAATGTACTCGAATATCCTATCTTACCGCGTGGAAAATTCCTTGTTAGTCAACATCCACGATCCGTTCTGCAGGACCGATAAGTTTATTGCCTTCAGTTCTGTGAAATACACCACGTTACTCCCTTCTCGTTGTATTAGTGACGGCTGCATCCCTTACTGAGTCCTCATCCACCTCCATCTTTCATGAATTCCTGCCGAATCCTCACCTGAACGACCGCCAGGAGCACAGCGAAGATGACGATGGCTTTCATGGCGTCGCGTCCGTTGTCATACTGTGCCACACTGATCATCACTTGGTCTCCTCTTTATCGAACACAGTCCGAGCGGACGTGTGTCAGATTTCACTTTTCTTTTATCTCTATGCTAATGAATAGCATCTGATTTGATAAGAGGATGTTTACATCGCGTTCGAAAATAACAAAAATACATCGTTATTGCTGAGTGAGACTTCAGAATACTACGTAGACTGCACATGTTCGTGAAAGACTCGAGACCTGAGCTACTTCTTCCCCTGTCACATATAAGTGATTGTGAAAGGAAGGTGGGAGTGGGTAGGAGATGTTTGCCATTCTCGAGAAAGATACCGGGAACAGTTGAAGACGTAAATCACTTTCCCAAGTTGCTGCAGTGAACTGTGAGTTTAACTTCGGCAAAGTGTTCTTTAAAAAGTTATTCCGTCTGACGTGAGGAGTTTCTGTTGAAAACTTTTGTATGCGACTGCAATGTATTCACCGAAGGAGTAAAATGGAATTGACTACCATCAAGACTAGTTTACCAGGATACACAATACGTAAAGTTACTTTGAATTTTCTTTGACAGGTCAAACTATCTCAACGTCAATTTGTTACCGCAGCTTTATTCGAAAGGTGGTATCTATTCATTAATTTTACATTGTGTCGAGGAAGCAACATATACCTTTTCCTGTTTAATTACGTATAAGTATATATAGTTTCCCTCGTGGAAAGCTCAGTGGTGAGCGTGCTCGCTTTCCATGACGCGACCCTGGTTCGATTCTCGGTCGAGCAACATTATAGTGTGCTTTTTTCCTTGCAATGTTCTTGAAATATTATGTTGTGTGCAATGTGTTGCTGTGTCACGATGAGAAAACTCACTTCTCAGATTGAGAATACCGGAACACGGCGTAGGGATGTCTACGTTCTACCCACACGTACTCCATAACCCATGGCAGCAAAGCTCGGACGCCGCTGGCAGGCCCAAGGTTTCACAGAGGCTATTACGCCAAAGTACACACGTACATACATACAATAATTACATATATAACTAATACGTATGAGTATTGACTCAATAATGTGCGGATGTGTGTAGCATACGCCGAGGTTAGCTGCACGAGTTGGTTGGCGGCGCTGGCGGGCAAGTGCGGTGTGGAGGGTACCAGGGGGGGGGGGGGGGGGCGGCGGCGGGGCGGCGAACTGACTTAGGTGCCGTGCGAAAGACAGTCGGGTCAGACGAGATGTGCCGAATAGAATACAACGCCTGTATTGTTTATGAGTGATTGCAAGCACTGTATCGTGTACAACTAGCGAGGAAAGGAAAGACTTATAAAGGGGGTTGTGGGATTGTGGTAGGGGGGGAAGGGCGTGGTTTGTATAACAATCGTATTTCTGTAACAAGTTGTTAATGAAACTTTATTGTTGAAAGCCTATGTTTCATTTAAAGAGTTTTCCCTCCGGATCCATCTCCTACAATAATAACATGTTAGGATCCATCCAAATGGGTTTTGCGAAAAGGAAAATCACAGTTGGATAATTAAAAGTAGTATTATCCTGGAGGTGGCTTAATGTCTGAGCGCTAGGCAAAATACGGTTTATCTATGCTGCTGTTGAATTCGATAATATGGAAGGTCCATTGTGAATTAAAAAGACGATTGATCTTACCATACTTATCGTATGTAATGCAGTTTAATATATTGAATGTGTGAATATTGTGAGTGTGAGTAGAATGACATGAAATATTTGATTCCACAGTTTTAAAACTGACAACGCACGTTTGCCTAACCATTACAAAGTGTACGTGTAATATTATGAGGAATTTTTATGTATCTCATTCTCTTGCTAATTCTCACCTGCTTCTAAGTTTACATCATAATTGTAAAAAGCTAGCAAGCTCAGTTTAAGATATATCAGGTATAGCAATTAAATTTGATAATGGGAGTCATTCTGCACTTGTGAAAAAAGTTAAAGGACTATTCTATTAATATAATTTACAAATTCTTTACACGAAAATATAAGAGAGATTTTTTAAAGTAAGAGATTTTAATTCCAAATCAAACTTCAGCTGATTTTTGTCTTATTGTACCTAATTGTTATTAAAATGGCGACGAGTATGCTTTATGTGGAATTTGAATTTTTGTACTTATTTTCCTGTTTATTTCATTATATTCATAGCCTCCAAGAAAATATAGTTATTAAAATGTACTTAAAGAGAATGCAAATTCAATGAAACAATGTGAGAGTTAATACAATTTTTATTGAGATTTATTCTATATGTTAATCCATTTCTTTTAAATCCAGTACAAGCCATCTATTGGCATTAATGGAGTTAAGTAATTATTGTATTTGTTTATGTATTAAAATGCATCTAATAATAATAATAATAATAATAATAATAATAATAGTAATAATAATGAAATATTTTACATCAAAGAGTTTCGCTTTTAGCTCTCTATGGCATCTCTCTCCCTCCCTCGCGGGTAGAGGAAACCAGAGCTGTGGTAGTCGTAGTTTTTCTAATCCAGACACAGTGTGGACATCTTTCGTAATTATATGTAAAGTAATTGCTTTTTCAAATTTTTTTATTAATAGGCCGCAAATTATTCAGATAGTGGCGTCAGTTCGCCTAGATAGGCGTTTCTGGCTTTGCCCGTGCTGTTGTGTTCTGACGCTGTGTATCTAGTAGTGGATGATGCATATGCGCAGTGGCTATAAGTAGCGCCGGAGGATGTGGGTTATCGGCGCCTAAACTGGGCACCCCCTTCCGCCCTACGACCTCCACGTCACGCGCCTCTCACCACGTCCCACCCCACCCGCCCCGCCCGATTACTATTCTTCCCCGCCCCACGACTGACTCCCACGCATTTACCCCATGTCCCCGCTTCGACCCTCGCCCCGCCCCCACGCCGCGACCTGCACCCCGCCTTGCGTCCTGCGCTCCGGCCTCTACGCCCCCTCCTGGCGCAGTCCGGCAATACTATGCGCTGATGCAGCTGCCGTCGATGCCGCACGCTGCTCCGGAATGAAAGACGAGCGAAAGATAAAATCAATATTGTGAACACGGGATGGGCCGGAGAAGACGTATTTATGTGTTTTGGAGATCGTATTTCGTTAACTGGTCCAGTTGACGGAATGGGGAATTTCGTCGGAACACGTGATAAGCGTTAAATTTGTGTAATTGATGTTCCGTCGACCCAAATATCTATGTTGTGGGCTCGAATAGGCATAGGATGTGGGTGTTTTAGCCGTTTCGGCGTAGTAGACAAAATCTGTCATGTATTTCGTATAATTATGTAATTGCCATTTCATAATTGCCTAGAAGAGCCGAATAAGTTATGTCTTGGTCGCCAGTGTCAAGGAAAGAAAGCAGTGAGAAAGTAAAACAAGAAGAAAATTTTCTGATATTAATGATTTCATCTTTGGGCGAATTCAGTCCAATGCATCAGTAATCAAACCGGCGAAATAGCAACATGAATTTCGTTATTTGAACAATATCACAAAATCTAACATGTGTCTCCCAATTTTAATAATGATGTTTCGACTACCTGATGGTGCGACGGGCAATGGTCTATAACATAGTGAAAAAGTGTTTTTTTCGCGGCTAGAGTCAAAAGATTCTTCAGTGAGATCTCCGGCAGCCAAGTGGCCTTTAGGATATAATTTTTAATTAAATTAAAATGTTAGATTCTCTTGACAATATCTTTGAGCGCGACTTACTCAGCCAATCCGGTCCGAGACCCTTAATTGAATTGTGTTATAAAAGAAGATAAATTACATCCCCAATTCCTGTTTCAATTTCTGCGTTTAACTTCTTTTAATCAACGGTTACTGAAGTGTAAATACATTTCTAGAATTCAAAAATCATGATATAGCATGATTTGACAATCTAGTACATCGTGTCCATCGTGTGTATAGAATAAACAAGTCCTTTCAAGTTTTTGTCTGCCATATTAGATCACTACTATGAATTTAGCTTTTAAAATAATTTCCTTTCCTTTGGAGTTGCACTTCCCTCTAGAGCTCGTTCTGAGGTAATGCAGCGATTACCGTGGATATAGCGCGTAACCTCGCTTTCCACTGGATCTTTAGTCCGGGCTAGCTTTTCGGTTTTGCTCACTCCCTTCTAGGGCTGACATCTATTGCTGCCTAAAAACAGTTTTGCATGTTTTCTCAATTTTTCGGTTCCTTAATGATATATGATTTTAAAATGTTATAGAAGAGTAAAATAAGTTGCTATATGCACATTTTCATTGAATAATTTGAAGCCGTTCTCGAGAAAATATCGTTAAGTGTTTCTGATAAATGCACAGTTTTGATATCATTTTCACATAAAACGTTTGAGTTTTCTAGGAACTTTATAAGAAATAATTTAAAGCACTTATCCTCACAAATAAATAATGTATAAAATCATATATAAAATAAATATCAGATGTGAGAGATAATTCAGAAAACTATACGTAATTTTGGAAAAATGAAAATAATACATCAAAATGACACTTAATTCAATGCAGTTTATACAATCCGCACAAAAAGTGTAAAGAAAAACTTCGAAGCTCTTTCTAGAAAATCTTTGTTTTAAAATTATTTAAGATTGCTCATCTTTCACTCAAATTTACGCGCAAACTACTAATAATTAAAAAAATACTGTACATGACATTTATTTAAGAACTGATTGTGAAAAAAAATTCATTTGAAGAAAAAAGCTGTTTTCAATAATGTAGTTGCACGAATGGGTCCCAAAAATTCCAAACCTTTTCAATTTTCGAAAATTCAAAGTTAATAGGTTCAAATATAGGTTCAAAAATTAAAAGTTAATAAGTTAAAGTTCGGTGTTATTTTGTAGAAAACTTGGGAAATTTCCCAGGACTTCATGTAAAGTCCCCCAGAATTGAATTCTTTTCAAATTCCCAGGGCATCGATCCATGAATAATTTAGTCTACTTTTTCCATGAATAGTTTAGGCGCTAGTGCTGTTCACACACGACAGACGGACGAATAAAAGGTCTGTTTTCTGTAAAATATTATTTTTCCGAATCAAGGATCTATAAATAGCGGATTCTGTTTACACAACTTGTTGCCGGAAGTAATTTACTCCATATTGAAACAAGACGTATCCACGAGCTTTTCTGCTAAAAATCACAGGATTGTTTTGCCACAATAACTTTATACTACGTGTATACACGTACGACAAGAGAACGAGGGCGATTATGCAGCAATGATGCACACCGAAAAATAGTTACGTGTGAAATGTGGAAGCAAAGTTCTACATATTCTCTACACGGAAAATAGAAAATCCCCAAAACGTTGCTTTATATCGTTCAGTACTAAGTCTCGACATCTAACAAAATCTGGGAAGTTTACAAATTCTGGATATATCCATCCATGCACACATCACGAATTTCGGGTACAAAATTTCGTGTGTTCCTGCGCAACCTGCACTAATCTCGACCATCTTTGGGACTCTAATTCACCTTACTCCTGACGTGTGTACGAAGGTAGAGATGAAATGAACCTTCAACGCGGATTTTAACAATCTGAAATCGTATTGTTGAGATGATTCTAATACTTTTCCAATAAACGTAGATACAAATCTAATTTCAACTTAACAGATTTTGTCAATCTTCATACGATTGACTGTGAATCGAAGCTGTTCCTTCTCATTGGCAATGCCTTTTTCCGCTGCAGCTCGTTGTGGGCCTTTGCACCGTTCCCCCGGGCGCCGCGCTCGTAAAGTCGGTTGCCGCTGCTCTGCTCTGCTGCAGCCGGATGCGTAATTCATGAGCGAGATGCTCAATGACGTAAGAGCCCCAAGTATCGTTCCGCAGATTACCGCGAAGGAGGGCAAGAAACGGACATAAAAGTGAGCAATAGCACCTTGTTTTTTCTGTATTCCATTCAACTTCCTTTCGTAAGCGAAATTTATACAAGAAAGGTTGAAGTGCTTTGGGAAAGTGTTGGTGGAAACTGGGATGAATAAATCCCCGAAGTGAATTTTCGCACTGTTGCTGTACTTTTGGTGATTTAGTTATTTTAGAAGGAAAAACAGAGTAGGTTGTCTTAAGTTTTGTTTCTCAAGGCATGGTAAGGTTCTTTGTGTGATGAGGACTAAACATGCTTGCCAATAGAGTGATGGTTTCGTATTTAAATGTTCAGTGTGTTTTAAATTATTATAAGTGAGAAATGTGTCTCTCAAATTTTCTTTTTATTTAAATAATGATTTATGTCTATTTTCATGCACGAGCTGATGCGGTTTCTTGAAAGTTTCCTTTGTGAATTGCCCTATTCCTTCGTTATACCTGCCAAGTGTACTTATTGAGTTTGAAATTTCGTTCATTTTCGGCGATATTTTTTATATTTCTTTTATTTCCCAAGGTGCAGTTAGTTGACCTCGTGCTGAGTTTAAACTTATCAATTTGTTAATTCTTCCTTGTGAAAGTATTTGTAATATTAAAAAATCTCAATAGCGTTAATGAAAACACATATTGGTGTTGTGGGAAACATATATTGGTATTCTCCAAGTTAACGTCTTTGCTTATAAAATGCTTCCCAACTATACATATTTGATGTTCTGTAATATTATTGGTAAAAGACTGTTCCTTCAGATGTTTTTATTGCTTAATGTTATTCATTATCACTCTAATACTTTAGCCTCGTATGCCGAAAACTCCTCGAATCCAGCATCGAATAGCTGTATTAGAATACGCGAAATGAATGGAATACAAGTTGTTCCGAGTAAGGTCATTAATCATGTAGTGCATGTTATATATCGGTGACATGCCGCGGTTTTTTCTCACCTGCAGGAATGTGAAATCCGGCACGTCGTCTTGCTCGTTTCGCTCTCCAGGTATCTCCTCCAGCGCGGCACCGAACCAACCCAACCAGGACCAGATCTAAGCTCCCGACTGACCTCCCGACATCTTTGATAGTGTGTGTGCGCGCGCGTGTGTTTGCGCGCGCGCGCGTGTGTGTGTGTGTGTGTGTGTGTGTGTGTGTTCGTTGAAGGGAGGGCAAGGATAAGGACGATCGGGCGCAGACCCGTTTGCTAGATATTACACCCCGGTATTAATCAAAGAATTAATCGAAAACTCCGACCAGAGAAGCCGAATGATAGATTTCACCTCCAGACATTGGTTGAATTCGGGCTAGCCATTAAGCTAGACTCGAAAATTCTCCACTGTCAGGATTCGAACCCTCCTTCAGCCAACGATGCAGCGTCAACAATGCTTTAGCTTCCAAATAGCACGTTTGCATATGTGATATTTTGTTTGGGTATTATCTAAAACATGTTTTCTCATACCATTTATTTCACTATTATGCAAATTTCAAAACACGAGCGCATTTAGCAGAGGTCACTCGAATCACCAAGATGAATATCTTGATTACCGAATCAAAAGTTGAGATCAAACAAACACATTAAACAGCAACTCTAGTTAATCGTTTTAAATTTAATGCGTTGTCAGGACGGGCGGTTTCGTTGCTAACCAAAGATATTTCTACTGTCTTTAATCTACTTTAAGTGAAAAATATTTTTGTAATAACTTGCAAATAACATAAATTTTTATTCTGAATTATTCTTGTTTCAGTTATATTCTGGAAAACTGGTTTTCATATCCCTTTCCTTTCTTTACGCACATCTTAACATTTCATAGTTTTATCCGTGGTGACTCAAACATCAAGCCGATTATCTCGATTACCGAATCGAAAAGCTGACATTAAACAAACGCACTAAACGGAAACTCTAATCGTTCCATAATTTTCCGCGTGCGTGGGTCGGCAGACGGACGGACGCGTAGTCGTTGCGTAGTAGAAGCGAGGCGGCGCGGCGCGGCGCGGCGCGGCGAAGGCGCGAGCCGGGCCGCAGACGCGCTGTGACGAGGATGACGTAAGCGCCGCGCCGCGCCGCGTCGCCGCCGCCGCAAGACAATTACCGCCGACGCGCGCTGCCCCCGCGCTTCCTTATTGGAGCGGCCGCCTGCCCCCGCACCCCGGCGGCGCGGCGCGGCGCGCAACGGCGGCGGCGGGAATGCAGCCTCCAACACGCCATGGCGCCGGGTCGGCGTAACACGCGAGGAATCTGCTGATCGTGCAGTGCGCCACCCGTGATGTAGGGTCGCTGCCTGCCTTCCACCTCTGGGATGTAATCCTGGTTGATTCGTTTGGAATTTGTGATGAATAAAGCGGGCTCACGGTAGTTTTTCTCAGGGTTCTCCCGTTTCCTCTGACTCTCGACCTGGCGACGCTACGCACTCCGGCAGCCCGAATGCAGCCTCCAACACGCCGTGCGCCGCGCCGGTCCGGTTTAATATGAAGTGTTTGCTACTCGTCTTCCACCTCTGTGTACCCGGTATGAAATCCCGGTTTGGTTATTGTGGAATTTGTGGTGGATAAAGCAGGTTCGCGGTAGTTGTTTTTTTTCTGGGGGTTCTCCCGTTCCCCTGACTCTTGACCTGGCGGCCCAGCGGGCTCCAGAGGTGAGAATGCAACCTCCGACACGCCATGGCGCGGGCCCGGCATAAAACATGAGGAATCCGCTGATCGTGTAGAGGGGCACCCTGGTGTAGTGTTTGCTGCTCGGCTTCCACCTCTGGCGTTTCTGACTCTCGACCTGGCGGCCTAGTGCGCTCCGGAGGCGAGAAAGCCTCCAACAAGCCACCGCGCCGGCGTATGACGTGAGGAATCTGCTGATAATGTATGGTTACTGCCTGCCTTTCGCCTCTGGGTCATCGGGATGAAAACTCGGTTGGTTATTGTAGAATTTGTGGTAGATTAAGCGGGTTTGCGGTAGTTTTACTCTGGGTTCTCCCGTTTCCTCTGCCTCTCATTTCACCGATTCTCTATCGTTATTCAAATGATGCTATCAGCACCTTTGGGTATGGCCGAAAAAGGTTAGGTGCTGAGCGTCATAATAATTAAGATACTATTCATTTAGCGTTCCCGGGTAATACGTGAGGAATCTGCTGATCGTGTAGGGGGCGACCTGTGATGTAGTGGTCTGTCCTTGCCTTCCACCTTTGGACGCACGGGATGAAATCCCGTTTATAGGGAATTTGTGATAGATTAAATGAGTTCGCGATAGTTTTGCATGGGGTTCTCCAGTTTCCTCTGTTTCGTATTCCGTCGTTACTTCACTTATACTATCAGCACCCTCAGATATGGCCGAAAACGGTTTAGAACTGAGAGTCATTATAATTAACACCCTATTTATGTAGTGGACGTGAGGTGTAGGAAAATATACCAATTTTAAGAAATATATTTAAGCTTCCCAATACATGTCTCAACAACAGTCATAAACTGAAAGGAACTCTATCTTTTGCGGAAATCAAACCCACGATCTTAGCGAAGCCTTCCTGTCTTGATTCTTTCATAAAAATATGTCCAGTTATAAACTAATTATGAGATGTCATTATAAGTCGTAAAATTGAGAAAATATGTTAAAGGCGTCATACTCCTATCTGGATACTCGTACGAATATTACATAAGAGTTTATGTAATATTCACCCACATAAATTGCTCTGGTGAATAGGGAGGGCAATCTTCTAAATGCACCACGACTGTTGAATCCTGATGACCATGATAATTGGCGTTTGATAATCAAGATGATATTAACATTGTTTTAGAATATTTCAAAAAGGAAAAGCAGTAACAATTGCTCTTAAAGATTAATTTTCTCATTTACGCATGTTTGAAATCTAGAATTGAAATTTTCTACCGTCTGAAGTACTGTCCATATGGCTCCAGAATATTGAATTCATTATATTTGTTCTTGCTCTGAAAGCAACGAGAAGTAATACTAGACACTTTCTCCTGGGCTTCATTGTCAGAATAGAATTCATGAAGAACAGGGGCTTCCTCATTTTTATTTTCTTGGTAATGCAGATGTACGAACGGCGACGATAGTGGTGGCTGTGCGGTGGCAATGGAGCCAATGGTAATCTGCGGCGTCTCCTCTTTCCTCTCCCAGCCCCACTCCGTCCCGTCCGTCCTGTCCCTCCGTCCGTCCTCCGTCCGTCTCCTTCCGTCCGTCCCTCCTCCGTCCGTCCCTCCTGTCCTGTCCGTCCCCTCCCTCCTGTCCGTCCCCTCCTCCTGTCCGTCCTCCCGTCCGTCCCTCCGTCCGTCCTCCGTCCGTCCTCCGTCCCTCCCGTCCTCCGTCCTCCTCTCCGTCCTCCCGTCCGTCCTGTCCCGTCCCGTCCGTCCTGTCCCTCCTCCGTCCCCTCCCGTCCCTCCGTCCTCCGTCCTCCTGTCCCCTCCGTCCCCTCCGTCCCTCCGTCCCTCCTGTCCCTCCGTCCCCTCCGTCCCCTCCGTCCCCTCCGTCCCCTCCGTCCCTCCGTCCCCTCCTGTCCTCCGTCCCTCTCCTGTCCTCCGTCCTCCGTCCCGTCCTCCGTCCCCTCCGTCCTCCGTCCTCCCGTCGCCTCCCGTCCCCTCCCGTCCCGTCCCGTCGCGCCAGGTCACGTCACGTCACGTCGCGTCGCCTCGCCTCGCCTCACCACATCACGTCACGTCACACCCCGTTACGTCGCGTCCCAACCCGCCCTTCTGTCCGCACCCCCCCGACCCTCCTCCCTCAACCCCGCCCCGTCACGCCTTGCTCCGGCCGCACAGCCTCGCCCGTCCCGCCCCACTCTGTCCCAAGACGCGTCATCGGTCGAATGGGCTCTTGCGATGCCACCGGGAAATGTCGGCCGTTCAACCCGCGATCGCTGTCCGCCGCTCCGCACGCGAATGTGTGCCAAGGCCATGCGACCCCGCAAGGCGCTTCCGACACCTGTCATGCGGCGGGCGCACCTCTTCCGGATTGGATGCGTTGGATTTATTTATATTTTTCATACGTGACGGTCTGAGTCGCTGCAGCATTACAGTGACTCATTGCTCGTCGTTCTCTGCGGCGCTCGATCGATTAATCCAACCTCCATTCATTTGGGGTTACAGAATAGATGTTCAGCTAATTGGGTGAAATTTACTAGTATCGTGATCGCACCACTAACAAATACTTTGAAACACTTGATGAAAACGCAATGCCCCAAAACGAAGCCGAGAAAATATGCATGTTTGGTGAGTGATGGAGCATGCATGGTGTTGGAAAAAGTTCTGATGATTTGCGCAGAACATGTAAATACCATTATATTATCTAAGAAAGCACACGTAGAATTTTATACAGATTTTGTATACTTCTAACTGTATCGTTGGCTGTTTTAGCCTGTTCACTTTATCCAACGCAATCACCAGTCTTCGAAATTGAGTATGTCATGTCCGAATGTTGAAGTTTTCTGTTCCAAACAGTTTGCGAACCTTCTGAATGGATTTACTGTTCAATAATTTCTAAGTGTTATGTTTTACATTTTTCAAATGTTCAAATGTAACGTTTTCATAGCTACAGTTTTGTTTTCAATGTATATTATATTATAATAGTTATGTTAAGTAAAGGAATCAAATATGTTGTATGAACCATCGCCTTAAGAAATGTGAAATTCGTCGAAAACGTATTTTATTACGTATGGAAAAATTAATTTGTGACCCTTTTAGCCCATCGACATGAGTTTTCAATAGAGTATGAAGTGGTGTGCCATATTTAATATTTATTACGAATTAACGAACATTAAAATGTCGCCTCATTGTAAAAGAAATTTAATCGCTGTTGATCTTTACTTCAATCACCATATCTACCCCAGCTACCACTTGCATTGAGTTCTGTACTAAATATCGTTGCAATGCGGCCAAAAGAGCTTTCGACGTAATTCTTGATTGTTTCATTAGTGATTAAACTTCTAAAGATCTTTAGCACTAAAGAAAGGTCTGCGCAGACAAAAGGCAATAATAATTTATATTGAAGGCGTATTAATAAATGTGGACGGAGAAATGTAATAAATTTAGACACGCGAAATGTTTGTGTTGCGTTTCCCCTCTCTTGTGAATTGGATGTTTCCCCCTTGCCTTCTGCCTTGTGCGGCGGCGTGAGGCAGGAAGCAGGACGATCCCGAGCGGCTCGGCGGGAGCCCGTCGTGGTGTGTTGCGGCATGTCTCACTCTAGGCCTGACCTCGGCCGCCCATCCGAGGCGGTTGCATAAGCGGGACGGGGCACTGGACCCCTGATTCGGCAAGGCCCTCTCTCCGTGGCTGCGCGCAGCGAGATCGGCGGAGGCCGTGGGCGCGGCTCGATTCGGAGGCGGGAAGTGGGGCCGCCGCGCCGGAGCTGCCTAGCGTGGGTGCAGGGTGCCGGTCCGAACGGGGCGGGGCGAAGCGGTGTAGATGTGAGGGAATGAGTGACAATGAGAGTATTTTTGGGAGCGTCAACTTCTTTGAGTTATTAATCCAGTGAGTGTAGTGCGTGTTACAGCTGGGAGGTGGTGGTCTCCCATTGGAACGTGACGCTGCGATCGAAGCGCCTACTTGCGGGTTTTCCCCTACTGGTGTATCCGCAAACGGGGCACCGCCCCATCCGGGACAAGCTCTAAACTCCCTCTCGCCTCCGAACATGTTCGGTAGAGTAGTTCATGCAAGTGTGTGTGTTTGCGAGAAGATTTCAGTGGACAAGGATGAGGAAAGAAAGGTCGCGCCCGGTTCGTTTCTTAAGGTACTTCTCCATTCGGTTTTGATGGAAGAAAGGTCGGAACGCTTCGGATCAGAGAAGACGGCCGCTAATTTTCTGACCAGTCAGCCGTTGAATTTGACGCAGCTATCTAGCTTGTGTCGAAAATCTGTCACCATCGTGTAGGACCTCCCGGTCGGAGACGCTGGAGCGGGCAGAATCGTTGCACCAAGGCATCTCAGCTGGGGAAGCGGGGCAGAACGAGGAGATACAAGTCGGGATGGGGAAGAGCGTCGCCGGCGGGGCGAGAAACGGCGAGGTAGGGTTAGGTTGGCGAAGTGAAACGATGTGTGGCGGGGCAAGTAGCGTTCAGATGAGGGCATGGAGAGATAAGACAAGCGGAGCGTGCAGTAGACAGGTTGGCGCGGAGGACGAGAGACGGGGGGAAAAAAAGGGCCAGAAACGGACCGGAAAAGCGGCGGTGTGGCGTTGATGCAGCGAAGCGGTGCTGGACAGTACTGAAGAGGTCAGGCGCGTGGCGAGGCGGGCTAAAGCGGGGGCGAAGTAGGTGGCGTGTCGTGAAGCTGTGCGAGACGAGACAGGATCAGTCGGAGGAAGAATGGTCAAAGTGGGACGAGGAAGGAATGAAGTGTGGGGCGAGAATGCCCGGGGCGGAACGGGCCAAGAGAAGATAAGACGACCGATCGCGTGGGGGCAATATATTAACAAATGTAAAGCGTGATAGAAAGAGGAGTAGAGGGAAAACAAACTAGCTGGGAACGGAGGAAAAACAAGACGGAGAGTGGCGTTGATTCAGCGAAGGGTGGCTAAACGATGCTCACAAGGTCAGCCGAGCGATGTAGTGGGATGAAGCGGGTCGGGCAAGGCGACGAGAGGCAATGCGATGGGGTGAGGAAAGTCTAGGGGAAGGTAAGGAAACGAGGAAGGAGTGGGGAGGGGCAGGATGAGAGAGAATGGAAGGGCGTTCCGGTGATGTTGAGAAGCAGGTTGGGTTTCAGGTCAGGACGAGTTGGCTCGGGGATAAGCAAGGTTGGGCGTAATAGCTCAGGACTGCAAGGGACGTTGCAGAAAGGTGCTCAGTGAATCAATGAAGGAAGCTTATTGTAAGACGACGTAGGGGGATACGGCGAAGAAGAAGGGCGGGCTCAACAGGATTGGGGAAGCCGAGCGAGGTTGGGGCGGGGGGCTCCAAGCGTGCAGAAGTATGCAGGAGAGCACAGTGCCAAACAAGGTCAGGGGTGGTTAGCGAGGGCGGCTGCGAATCGCGGCGAGGCGCCAAGCGGGCTGCGGTGGCGCAGGCAAGCACAGAAGTAGCATTGGGGACTTCTAGAGGTGGGGTCTGCGGTTGTGACGGGACGGAATATGTTGAGGAATGGTTGACGCGTCGGGGGGGGGGGGGCATGTGAGGCGGTGGTAGTGGGATGATGAGCGAAGGCGGGGGTGGAGAAAGGCGGGGCGAGAAAGACAGAGCGAGGAGCGAGATGGGTGTGAATGGGTCGTAGAGAAGACGATCGAAGGGGCCAGGGGCTGCTGGCAGGGGGGCAAAGTGGGGTGGGGTGGGGGTGAAGAGCTAAAACGGGGGGGGGGAAGGGCGGGGCGGGGGGGGGGGGGGGGGGGCGGCGGGCGGCCCGGGCCTCCGCGCCGCAGTCGATATGCGCCTCCGCGTGCGGGCGCCGGCGCCTGCTTTGTCCTTTTCTGCACCAGCCTCCTCGCTCCCCTCCTCTCTCAGATGCACATTTCCATTCCGCTTACATCACTCTTGTTTTTTGTGATAAGTTTTCTGCGAACGGCGTGCCCAGATAAAATGAGAAACGTCCGCATTTGGGACGTAATGCTTTAAAGAGACATAAACCAAATTAAAAGTGCCAGTGAAGCAATTTTAAGTCATAACTACATCATTCTGGTTTTACTGAGCTACATCTAAACTTATGTGAGACCTATTACGATGTTTCGGATTGTTTCAATTATTCAGAACTTGTGTTATTTAAAAATACAAATTTTATTTATAGATGACAACAGAAGATCATGATAAATTGGGTAGTCATATTCTACTTTTGCTGCCTTTTTATGAAATCGTTTAAGTAATTGTTTCAATATTAAACAGCTGTCCTACGTGAAAGCGTTTTTAAAATATTGAAAATTAAAGCGATTTAATGTTTCATTTGCAGCGAAATATTAATGAGAATTTAATTCAGTGTTGAAATAGGCTTTTTCGGCTTTTTAGCAGTTATAAAAATAATTAATTGAAGTCGTTTAGAAAATCGTTGTGAGACTACATGAATACGCTTTCCTTCAAAATATTTTCGTAATGAATGGTTTTTCGTTTGTGTGTGACACATTTTTTTTTTTTTTTTTCATTCTCAGTATCGAGAAAAATCATTTTTCAGAGAATTCATTTTATATACGAGAACATTGTACAATAATTAATTCTTTCAATCTTAAAATTTCTGTAACATAGAAATACTTCTCATATTAGCTTTGATATCTCTAAGTAAAACAAAAGTTTTTGTTACTTAAGAACGTTACTTAACAACGTTTCTGAGTTATTGTCCCTGAGTGATTGGTTTCACCAAATTGTGAAACAAACATTAAAAATAGATTCGGTTAATAGCCCTAGTTTAAAACTTCCGAAGGCATAATGCTTTTCCAACATATGAATAATTACTGAAATTTACTGGAAAACTAGCGCTGGAGCTGGCAACTCTCGCGGTACTAGAGGTCCGAAGGTACCCCAATTAAAAAATTAAGAATAGATGATTACCTCATTGCCAGGAGTGACTTTATATAACAGCAAACCAAGCACTTACATAGACCCCTCGCTAGGTAGAGAACAAAAAAAAAAATTTTTCAACAAAATTAATTCATTTATTAGTTGAATGATAATACAAAAAATGTTTAATATTTAATTCGTAACCCATTAATACATTGCAATCGCCTCAACAATATGGTCTCGAATTTTCGGTCATAAAGGTCATGTTAAAGGTTCTTTTGTGCTATGGTTTCGTACTCACGCCAGAATTACGGTCTATTAGTGTTGTTCCAAAGCACGTTAAGATTGGTGCAAGTGGCGAGGAGACACAATTTTTAACCAGTATCTGTATGTACGAGTACGTTTGTGTGGATGAATGGAAGTATGTCTCACTGATAACCCTGTCAGATCAGAAGCTTTTTAAGATGAAACTTGGTAACTAGGTCAGGGATTTGGGGCTACTTACTTAAAATTATATATAGTATATATATATATATATATATATATATATATATATAAGAGAGAGAGAGAGAGAGAGAGAGAGAGAGAGAGAGAGAGAGAGAAATCCGATTTCCGATAAAATCTATGGAATTTTGTTAATTGAAAAAGTTCATATATTTATTTTCGAATCTGTCATACTCTAAGTAATAAAGTGAGAGTATTCTTTCTCAATGCTGTAAACAATCAGCAATTTTTTTAATTATTCAATCTTTGAATAATAGCATTCACTTTAAAATAAGTATGAGCCGTGGATGGTAATGACACTAAGAAGAAGAAAAGTTTCGTTATGCTGCGCATTCCTAGGAGTTTCAGTGGCTGCTAAAAATGTTATTTTATAATGCATAAAATATTATTATTAGGTTCATATTTTATTTATTATTGATTATGAAATCTGTAAATTGAAAGATTGTAGCTTTATTTTCGAATCGATTTTGGTTACATGGGTTCAATATTTGAATATTATTATGAAGGCCCCTAGGTTGATCGTTCTTGGTCCTAATAAGACATAAATAACAACCAACAACAGCACAACCGCCCCCTCACCGCCCTTACCGCCTCCGTTACAGCTGCCACCACTGCCAACCGACTCCACCGCTCCAACCGGGTCGCTGCGTTCAAAAGCACAGGCTAGCAAGCAGGCCGCTAGGCTGCGTGGCGTCAAGTCCGGCTGCGCCCTGTCTGCTAGGGGGCGTGGCTGCCTTCTGGGATTACGCGCGGCGCAGAAAAAGCCCACGGATTGCGGGCAGGCGACTGGCGCGACGCGGCTCGACTCGGCGCTCGAGAGGGCTCCCCTTAATGACTTTCACTTAATGATTCTTTGCGCCGCTGCCACCGCCACTGCCGCCGTCTCTGAGTGAGTTACGACCCCGTGTGAAAGCAATCAGCTGTTGGCCTCGCGTTCCCTGCGCCGCCGCTGCCGTCGCCGTCGCCACCTCCGCCGTTGGCATTTCCAATGTGGGGCCGTGTCAGAAGATATAATATTTTACTTTTTGTCGCCTCGCGCACCACCTCCATCAGAATCGCTACGAATATCCCCTCAAAGCACCGCCACCAGTCTACCAACACCATCACCATCATCACTAAAACGCGCCCGTGTCAGAACATGTTTTCCTTCTACCGGCGCAACCATCAGCAGCATCACTACCGCATTCATCGTTACGCCACCGCCAATGCCAAGCATTACTATCACCATCCCAGCCGCCGTTATTGCCACCCCTCCGTCACCGTCAGTACGATCAACTATGCTGCTGCGCCGCCGCTGTCACCATCATTGCACTTGCCACCATCGTTACAACAGTCACTGTCATCACGACTTCCACATCTATCTCACCGCCACCGCAAGTGCCTGGGAGGGAGCTTTCGAAAGAACCTCCTCCTCCCTTGTCAGCCAGTAGCGAGTGTTCCCGGAACTACGAGCCATCGGAGCTCTTGTTTAATTGTACGAAGGCAAAATGTGTTGCCGTGTCAACAGACATAATGTTTTACTTACCAAGATAATTTGTTACAAATATCCTCCACTCTTTACAACCAGGATTATCGTCTGATGACGAGAAAAAAAATCCCCACTGCTCTAAAAGACGTTACGACTGCGCGATAAAGTTTGATGATCCCCATTCATGCGGATGCTTTTGTTGGCTTTCTTGTATCACATGTGCTTTAATGGGTTCTTTATAACACTCGTTTAATTAGGCAAAAGGAAAGTGTTACATCTTTGTTACCTTCCTAGCCAGACTATTCGTTTTAACGGTTCTAAATAATCACTGTTCGCAGTATGGTTAACGGTCTGAGAAATATTCGTAAAAAGATGTCGACGCGTGTCAATCTCCTTGGGATTCTTAGCTATACCTCAGGATATACAGTAATTGTGGCCCTGCATGTGTTCACTGCCTAGATAATACCATAAAATTGTCCAAATGTAGTTTAAAGAAATTTAATAGCCATTGGACCACCGGCCACTGGTATAGAAGTCTTATCTTTTAGGCATATCGGTCCCCTTTTGGATTTTCGCATCCATTGCTTAGGTGGCCTTGAATTTTTTAATCCTTTCTCACTTTAAACGTCCCTCATCGGGTGATGCAGGTACTCTATTGAAGGTAAAACCCTCCTGACACTTGCCTCATTCCCAGTCCTCCCATCCATAGAAACTGCAGGCTCCTATTGATGGAGTGTACGTGTTACCTGTGTTCAGCAAATCTCGCGGGCGCCTTCGTTGGTAGCCATGAGTTGAGGGCGGAAATCGGACCGTGCACCCAGGCTGCAACACTGTTGTGGCTCCGAAGCTAGAGTCTCTAGATACACAGTCTCTAGATAGCGCATTCGTTTACGCCGCCGATTGTGCCTTTTTAAATTCAGTTGACAGGTGAGCTCGGACTGTGTGATATTGTGTGCGCGAGAGCCACCAATCTATACAAAACCAATATTAACTAGTGGAAACCTGCCAAAATTTGACATTTTAATAGTTCATTTATTTACATTTATTTACCTTTTTATAGTTCTTGAAGCAATACCTCAGAACTATTGGGGCAGATAAACCGTAACCGAACCGCAAACCGTGACTCTTCAGACATATTGTAGTTGAAAATTCTGTAGCAAAGTTTTAAATAGACTCATCTCATATTTAAAAACGTAGAGCTCATATCGTAAATACGATTTCCTTTTGCTGTTGTAGTGTGCATGTTTGACCCTCATGTCCTTTGTGAACATAACTATAACCTCACACTTACTGACTTGCTTGCGTCATGTGACGAAACTACGATCAGCAGAACGACTTGCAGAACAAAATAATGAACAAATGAAAACAGATAAGTGCTCGTTCTCTTAATTTTGCGATGTTATTGAAATTTTGTGTTTCTATAATAAAACCGGTGAAAAATAGCGAGCTATAACACATCTGGGACCCACTGCCTTTAATTTAAAGCAAAAATCACAAAATTTGCTTTAGTAGAAAGCTCAAATTGTTTTCAAAACGAAAACTAGTAGTGTTTGAAATAAAAAGGTATTCTACGCCCTTCAGAAGAATACATAAGAACCACATTAGACTTCCCACAATTCTACGCCCTTTCCGTAATGCCTTCAACTGTTATCATTTCTTCTCAAGAGCCTGCTACACGCTGCCTATTAAAAGTCGGGCGAGATGTTTTCAATTCGCAGCGACCCTTAAGGTTGCTTTACTCTATTCCTGGAATCTGTAACACGGCAATACAGCGCACTCCTACTAGGAACCAGGCCCATTAACACCTCAGGAACGGAAATGACTTTGGAGGATGGCGTCGTTGGAGTGCAGCGCGCGTATGTCTGGAACGCATAGTTCAACGCCACCCGCACGACCCAGGGGCGGTAGGATATTAAGCGAAGGATAATGCATAGTGTATGAGACAACCCTCCAGTCACAACTTACGAGTAAATAGTCATGCATGTATGGGAATCGTACCCACAACCCATCGAACCAACCTCGTGACAGCAAACTGCAACCTGTCAACTTCACACATCACCGCAAAAAATGTATAGGGCTTTCGTAACTAGTAGTGACCGGACGGGGATTGCGAAGGGTTGCGTGGGGCGCAAGGCGAGTAAGGCAAGTTAGATGGTAATGCGAGTGCTATTGTTTGTTTCTTTTTTTTAATTTATTTTCTTCCTGTTCGGCAGTTTTGCCTTTCAGGGGTTTGTATATTTTTATTTTTAATACATAACGTTTGGGCATTCACTTTTGTGCATACAACCTCTCACTCTTGTATCTTATTACTAGCTACAGGATTTACTACTTATATTTCTAATACTTACAACTAAACAATTTGACATACAATACACAAATTTTACATACATTCTTCATTCTTAAATCTAGATACACTCTATACATACTATGGGGGTTTAAACATGTCTTTGGGATATCGAGAGCGAATTCTTTTGGGATTGTTTAAAGTTTTTCCCATTGCAAATTTTGTACTGCAAGGAGAGGATGGAAGAAGAGTAAAAAAATCGTTACAGCTTTTTTCTTATATGTTCAATTAGGGTTCTATTTGAAGTTCCCTTTGAATAAGTGTATTTGATATGAACCAAGGAGCCTTTGCACATTTTCGTAAAAATTTGTTCTGTACTATTTGGAGTTTTTCAATGTTGGTTTTAGTTGTGTTATTCCAGACCGGACAAGCATATGTGAGTGATGGTCTAATAATAGATTTAAATATTAAGATAGCACATTCCAAATTTAAGGCTGAGCGGAAGTTATTTAATGGGTATAGTTTTGATATTTTGGCGTATGTTGCATTGGTTATTACTTCAATGTGCTTTTTCCAAGTTAAGTAGCTATCAATATGAACCCCACGGTATTTTACTGGTGTATCGGATGGAAGCCATGGGATTATAGTGTTATTTAATACTAGTGGGCGAGGTAACTTTGGTTTACAAAGAGTAAAAATCGTTTGTTTCTTAATATTACATTTATAATTTTTTCACATTCCTAGTAAAAATATTTGCTCAATTTCTTTCTATATCTCGAAGTTTGCCAGTCCTACAAGAACGTTGGTCGAAAGCAATGAATTATTGATGCTGGATTTATTTCATTATAAGAGTGATTTAAAATATTTATTGTTCATAATAAATATTGTTCGTAATGTATTAAGTGATAAATAATATTTATTGTTTTCTGGATGTCAGCAAATGCATACCAGATGAATACTCATGAAAACAAAGCATCGATATCCCAGCATTGTAACTACCAGACACACTATTTCATTCAGATATTTGTGTGTTACCATCTACTCGAAGTATAAATGAACAAAGGACACCGTCGTGGGATGTGTTTTTTGTTTGTTTGCTGTTATCAAAAGAAGGGAACCTTTTGGCCGTGTTTCGCCAACAACTGCCCTTGGCAAAGCCACCGCTGTGCCTCGCCTGCGCCTGCCCTATTGTGTGAAAGGGAGCGATCAATCAGAGCGATCGCCGCGTGCAAAGGGGCGAGCGGAGAAGGGAGGGGCATGTGACATTCGGAGCATTTTCCGTGCTGAAGGCTTTGGAGACGCCACTCTTTGGAGGTCGTTCACTGAGTGCTCCATGATTAATGATAGGTTTCCGTTATGCGCTTTTCGGTTCAACATCCTGTGAGAATATACAAAAATCGTTACCGAGTGGTCATGTTTGGGTATTGGATTGAACATGGAATTGCCTCACTTTTATAAAGATGATGATTATGATGATGACATAATAATAATAATAATAATAATAATAATAATAATAATAATATGTTTTATCAGGTTTGTAAAAAATTGCATTGAGAGACTGAAAATGACATGACGCTGAAGACCAGATGGCCATTCTAACAAACGTGTTAACTGAAGGGCATTGAAGGATTTCGCTGAGTAAAAGGCGCGATGATCACACCGTTTATTATGTTCCTCTGAGGTGAATGCGTGTGTTAGACGAAGAATGCATGATGAATCAATCGGATGGTAAGAGCGAAGAGAAATTGGGGGTTCGACAAAAAGTCTGTTTCGAACATGCACTTTGCCTCGCATTCCATTAGGAGAGTATAGATGATTAATTTCGGTACTCAGATGTGAGCAACTGTCGCAATGCCCGACGCGAGAAGGACCTTCATTCCAGTGTCTCAGGGTCCCTTCGCATCTACGGTCAGAGGGATACATGGGGGAACAAGGAACAGATCCGTCCCTCAATATTTCAAGCTTTTTTGAATTTTCACAATGAGATGACTTAGAGCAACAGCTCTTGCCACTGCAGGATCTCTGACCGACAGGTCCCAAGGTTCCAGTCCCGATGGCGGTTTTTGAATGCTAGCTATGTAGGTAGGTCGTATTACATCGTTGCGCTGTCGGGAAGAGAAATCTATCGGCCGTTTCCTCAAATTCGTAGTTTTCAGTGGTTTCTATATTAAATACCAGGCGAAAGCCGGACCCTAATCTACAAACGTGCCCGCGTGCGACCTTTCCTTCCTCTTCTTTGCCTTATCTTCTCCCCTATTAAACACTTACACTATCCAACATGCCAGGAGACCCGTCGGGCGGTTAGAGCTTGTCCCGGCGAAGGCTGTGCTCCCTTGGGGAGAGATTTCTGGAGGGAGAAATCCCCCGCAAGCCGAGGTGTAGGTCGGCGCTGGATGACACCATTCAGCGGGGAAGGACCATCGCAATGTTCGGGCATTTAGCATCATGCGCTACCCTTGCGGGACTAATGATCTTAACTGTTGGCAAACACGGAAACACTTAATAATCAGTCAATTCATATCCTGTAGCTGCGACTTCACTACGGTACCGTCATCTCTAGGCAGACGACTGTCGTCTGAACCCGAATTCGAGAGAGGTGGGGACAGAGGTCCGAGGGCGGGGCGCCGCGCCGAGGGTCACGGCCGCTGGCCCTTATCTGCGTGGGGCCGGGCCGGGCGGACGGCGGGGGGAATCCGAAGTGTCTGGGCGGTGCGCCGGCGCCGAGATAATGATAAGAGCTCTGGCGGAGTAGGGGGTGCGGAGAGGGCCGCGCCGCGCCGCTCAGATAAAGCGCGGGCAATCGCGAGGCGTCGCGACGGCCGGCCTTGCGCCGCGTAGTGTCCACATTTCTGACACTGACTGTGAGAGCGCCGCGCCGCCTCCTACGACTCAGAACCTTACAGCGTAAGGTACGATAGCCGTATGCGGCGATATTGTCTAGGGAAAATCCTGCTATCTTCATTTAACTTTCCTTTCCCTTTACCTTTCCGTCCTTCTACTTTTCCTTCTCCTTCTCCTTGTTCTCATTCTTCTTGACCATTTCTTTCTCTTTCTGCTTTTAACGTCTGTTTTCTCATCTTTTGATTTCTTGCCGTACTACTACCTGTTTTTTGTAGCAAAGAGAAATTTTTGTAATGGGGTAAAAATCTGCGGTCTTTCGACAGCATCTCTTGTATTGTGAGGTTCTGACTGGGAAACTCGTATTGTGAGGTTCTGATATCGAAAAATGGATAAGTCCGGTTTCTAAATGTTGTAAATAACTTCCCTCTAACACACTGTGTAGACAGATTTCACGTTTTGTCGGTTGATACCGAAACCTTGGTTGACATCGTCTTTTTGTCTGTCAATCCGCCTACCTGTGATCAACTAGCGCTTAAATCGTTCAAACGATTTTCCCATAAAGTTGCACAATTGATCTGGCCGAACTCAAGGCCCTGGATTTGAAACCGATATTTTGATTTGTGAGGACACGCTTCATAAAGCCTCAATGTTTTCAAACTTTTCTCAAAAATTGTTCCAATTTTTTATTGAACTGTTCTCTCATATAGAGGAAAGAACGGCTAAAATATAATGTAGGTCTCATTTTCGTTCAAATATCTAAATCACATATGTTCAAATATTTGTCTGCGTCTTCCTACAACTACAGTATTGATTTTTTCTCTTAATAAAATCAGGTTTTTATTGACAGATCTTGAAATAAGGTTCTGTGTAATTTTTCGAAAATATGAGTCGTTTTCGAGTAATTTGGCGTGAAATTTAGGCAATCTTTAAACCATTATTATCTCAAAAATGACTCCAATTTTATATGTAACTATTTTTCTTCGGATAGAGGAAAGGAAGCTTTAAAAAACTGTTCAGGTCCTATGGAGAAAAGGCCGTTTAACAAAACTACGTAGATCACATTTTCGTTAACTCTGAATTTTCAGAAATTGGATTAATTGCAAACAATGCGAGAAAGTATGTTTCTTTCGTTCCTTGTTTTTTTTTGCCTTTTGAAAAATGTTCTTGTTCTCTTCGATTTTGCTTCTTTTATTCTCATTTACTTCTTATTTTAATTGGTCTGATTTTAACATCTTCTGCGCCTGTTTCCTTCGGAAGTTTACATATTAATAGTTTGATTTCACTGGAGGTAATCTGGAGGTACAAGTCTTGGGAGGGGGATGGAATTGAATCCCCCGCCCTGATTGAATTTGTTGAATATTCTTAATGTTAGGGTGACGTAGTGTATTATTGGAGTGTAGGTAGTTTGCAAATAAGTGCTTTAGATTGGAGTCAGGCGAATACATTTTACCTGTATTGGTTGATACTCGTAGAATATTTTAACATGGCTGCGCGGACGACCTTTTCTTCCGTGTGCGAAGGAGCTGGAAATTTCATTCTAAATAATAGCCTTCCAAACATTACGAAGCCTGCACGAACCATCGCGACGCGTGGGCGAAAAATCTTTTGTACACGGCGCGTTAAAATATGATACATGCCACAAGTACGCGAGGGGATCCGCAAGCTCGCCTTTTGTCACCCTCGCGTAAACTTCAGCGACAACCGTGGCTCACCTGTGCGCGAATCATCCGTTTTTAAGTTTTTCGTTTAGTGAAAAGGTTTTGAGAAAGCATAGTCATGGTTTTCGTTTAGCGAAGCCAAACTTTTGAAATGATGCCTTTCCTAGTTTTCTGTTCCTCGTCTCCTCCTTTATGTTTTTTAAGACATCTTGCTTTCTAATATTATTCGCATTCTTCTCCAAATACACCTTTGAATTTGTTTCATTCTTCATTCATTTTTTTCCTCATTGTTGTTCATTCTTCATTTTTTTTCTATACCTATGTCACTACGTAATACGAAATTCAAAATAAAATATTTAACTAGTCTTTTTCTTCAATTCATACTCATTATACATTCACATCTAGTAAGTTCACATATTCCTGGAAATGAATTTACATTTGTCTTATGATTATGGTAATGATTATGTAATATGTAAATATCATGGAAAATACTTTACTGTGAATTTCAATGTAAAATCAAATGGAGAATTTTTAGGCACCCTAATAGGGTGCCGGGGATTAAGCATCCGCTGCCTGACATTAGGAACTGTAGGAAATATGAAAGATGAGAACTAAAAAACGGTAGTACTCTCTAAAGAAAGATGTTTGAAAGAAGAGGGTGCAATGGCCGCAGGATTAATCCGTTTCACGAGTGTTTCTTTTCTTTCACATTTGCTGTCGAATATAATGAAGGTTATAATGACGTATTGCTTGAAAGAAAGTGCCAGCAGTAAATCGATTGTATACTCAGTATAGAGGAAATTAACTGGACTTGGGCAAAAGTTTCAATAAGATCGTTCTTTTTTCACAGAGTTCCTTCCTCGAGTCCAAGAATTATAATCTACAGCTTGTCTCGACAGTAATATGAAATTCGGAATGCAGCGTTTTCATAAAATCCTTGCGAAATCTTATTAGACTGTACATGGATTATTTTTTCTGATGATGCGGTTTGAGAAGTTTTTGGTTTGTTAATTCTTAGAGACTTTGTTGAGTTAATAAGTTTTTTAGTCTACTCCCGTACTTTTTAAAGGGAGTGAAGAGCTACGAAATTTTAAAGAGAACTGAATGGAAATTCTGTCCAGCTACATTTTGCAAGTTTTCCTTGTTATTTTACCATTCTTTCCTTTCTTTTATACTTACAAATACTAATTATATATTCTTTTTGTTTCAGGTAAGTTACCTTGAATTTGGGAGAGGAGCAATTCACCGCGGATTTTGAAGCAAGTGTAAATATAAAAAAGTACATTAATTTATATTATTCAATAAATTTTATTCAACTGAAAGGGAACCATGTTAGGAGTATTTTAGTTGGAGTGAATTCTTTAGAGATTGTCGAAAAATAGAAACATTTCGTAATTTTCGAAATGACCATATACTTTTTTAAAGCAAAATATTTGCATTAGCTAGTTTCATTCTTTTCCACGGTTGATTTTCGACTATTCCTAACTTAATGAGATAACGTGACAATGTCTTCAGTGAATGAAACTGCAATCAGTAAATACATTTTAAAATACTACGTGTGGCAAATTCACTATGATAATTCGACAAATAATACTGGTGTGATTACAATAAAAATTTATTGTATCACATTCACAATAAGAATATTATTACTCAGAGATCATACCGAAAGTTCCCATTGCACTGTAGGAATCGGCATTACTTGTTGAATAAGTCCTACAACGTTCATTATTTCTATCAAGTTCTTCTGTAATAAATCTAACATTCACGGAGTATCTGGACAGCATCCTATGTATGATAGTATAGATTTGCATCAAGAATTACCTAACCACGTATGTATTTGTTTGCGACAAGAGATCAACTGTAGTGTTCCATACACATGCTTTAAAAAGCTCGAGAGAATCTGCGACAAAATCTAAGCAAATTCTGGCAGTTGCAGTGGGCGCTGTCTCGCCAGCTGGCATTTTCCTTCGTTGGGCGAGCGGCTGAGGGGGGAGGGGGGCGGTCGAAGAAAGGGCAGGCGGACGCTCCCTGAAGGGAAGCAGAAGGTGGAGAGGGGTTCAGGGGGTGGTGTACATGCAGCAACTCCGGCTTGCAGAAAGTAGAATTTCTCATTTCGAATTTGCGGAATCGGAGTAGAACAAGAAGTTACCCGTTGACATTAAACAACAAATCAGTAATCCAACCAATACCGTCGTTTGAATATCATGTAAAGTATTTTTAACTGTATAACTAACTGATTATACTGAGCATTAAGAACGAAAATAACGTTCAATTATTAATAATTATATTTACGTATTTTACATTTTACTCTAATTTAATCGTAATTCTTTCATATTTACAAAGTGATCCATCTAGAGCGGTTTTTTTTTGTCTATTTTCTCTTGGGCCTTGAGGCTGAGTTGGTCTCTTACTGTGGTTGGTCTCTTCTGAAAATAAAATCCAGCGTTTCTCAAACGTTCTTTTTTACTGTTTTATGTTAGAAAATAAGTTAATAAAACAAATACTGAGGATACATACAAAACAAAAATCGAATGGATATTTCAATGTTTTATGTAACGCAATGGAGGACAATGGGATGAGTTCAAACTATCAAGGACAAATTTTAAAATTATCACTGATTTGAACGGTTAAACATTTTGTGATATGGATTAAGTTATTGAAGGAGGGTAGACGCGAGGAGGAGGTTTGTGAGAGGACCCGCGAGGTCATAGTTTGAGTCTTACTAGTTTAAAGTTTTTTTCCCTTCGAAGTTCTCAACTCGCCTTATCATGCGGTCTGTTTTCCTTCAGTTTTGAAGCATTGAAGATATTCTGTGAGGTGAATACCTTAGACCAGTAGTTAATAAAATTACTTTGTAAATTCTGCTTACGAAGGCTTAGTGGCCTTCTAGCTAACTCATAGAAGCCAGGAAAATGTTTGATATTTACAGAAACTATCCCAAAAATAAATGAATAAGCTGTGTCACCAATTTTGTAACTGTTGCAGAGATTATGTGTTAATTTTATTAACTTCTTTTAGTAGCGATTTCTCTAAAAATGTACATTTATTTTACTAGAAGATATTAAATGTTCTGAATGCGACAGCATATGTATTTTAGTACGCATGTGACTGTTAGGTTCGGGTCACGTTAGTGGCAGGATTTTTTAACATCAGCTAAGTAGCTTATTCCATTGTCTGAATGAGAATTTAAAAAAAGGTATGTAGCTCTGGTTAGTCCTTTCCATATTCACCTCAATTAATTTCAGATGAATGTCAGAGTGTGTCTAGTAAACGGGCCACGGACTGCGCGAGATCGTTCTTTTGCCATCCTGTCCTCCACCCATTTTTCCCTTGCTATCCTGGTCTTACGACCGAGCGATGGTCTTATCCTTCATCCTCAAGAAAGAAGAAAAAGGAAAAAACAAAAACAAGCTAAGATATCTCGAAAGCAGCGTAAAACAGCCTCTTTTCCTAAGTCACTGAATGTGTCTCGATGTGAGGTAACTGGAATAGTAGGTTAGATCCTGTAACATGTCTTCTATTGGAATAAGTAAACACTGAGTTTCCCCTACAAATATTCGAATACTAGCTCTTCCGACCGGTTTTAACTTGTTAACAATATTTATTTGTGCTTTGCAAGTTTATAAGTGCCTTAAAATAGGAAAGGAAATTGTGTAACATTCTTTCAGAATATTCCTCAAAAATCTCTATTAAATTAGTGTCCATTGATGTCTTGTGGAGCGGAACCGAATGAGCGAGGTATTAAAAACCACTGTATGTGCCTTAAATACTTCAAATATTATACTTAAATACTTATTTTATTTGCTTAAAATGCCCAGAAAGTAGATTTTTGAGAATTCCCTTAGAATGTTCAGTAGTCAATTATTTTAAGAACGTGATCATTTTCCTACCAGATTGAGACGCGCAAAATGACACCTTACGTACTCCGAATGGACCGGAAGTAATAAAGTCGCATGAACTGTTGCCTGATTACTCTGCGTAGGCTGTGTTAACGAACGCAGAATAAGAGCCCCCTAAAACCCCTGAACGACTGAGACAAAGGCGAAGGTCAGGGAAGGCGCGGCGGAGGAAGAAGAGGAGCTGGAGAAGCCAGAGGCAAGAAAGGCGACGATCGGAGCCGCGCCTCCTCCTTTTACGAGCGCAACCGACGGCCTCCTCCTCCTCCTCCTCCCACCGACAGACTCTCCCACGGCGACGCGCGGCGCGAATTGCCTCGGCAAAAGGCTCCGCCAGGTATAAAACCCACACGTCATGAATTGCCCGCAAACAAATACACTTACGAGGCCGTTACAGGAACCGCCCGCCGCACGGTAGTTTGAAAGACGCGAAACGCGGACAAAATTTTTATTTTCGAGAACTGCCCGATTTTCATGATTCAAACGACAAATAATCTGTGCTTAATGTTCCCTGCTCAACAGATCGTATATGCAATTCATTATTGTGCAGATGTTACGCAATCATAGGAATTTTTTAAGAATCCGGGTGGTCATAACTTAATAAAATTTCGAGAGTTGATTTTTAATGTTACAAAATTGCATTTTCTTTCATTGTTTCTAACTATAGTTCTTTCTTATACTTTCGTATTTTCTGTAGTCTTTTTTATTAGACCATCTTGGAGCATTATTACGGATTTCCTTAATTTTGTACTGACATTACAAACAATTTTAGATTTATGATCCTAAAGATTTACTCATTCTGTGTTGTGTAAGCTACGATGGTCTCCGCTTCATTTCTCAGTATATCGATTTATCCCTTCTGGAGAAAATGGCGTTTGCATCATGACTCAGTATGCCGTAGGTACGGTAATATAGCTATATTACTAATTTCCAAGGCGCGTAGAAATTGAAAGAAAATTACGTAACCTCAAACCAGATATCTATGATTTCATTAGATCTCGGGAAAATCCAAAAGCAATGAAACAGTATCGTTTTTGACGGAAAATGCAAATATTTGATTGTGTTATTTTCCCAATTCTGAAACTGCGCTACTGAATACTCAGTCACTGCGAGCGGTCCAATTGACGTCAAGCGACAGCAGAGCTCTGAGGAAGAGGCCACCAGTCGTTAAATATTATTACTTATGTGTTGCGTCATGGAATAGCAACATTTGTGGATATTCTTGGTAAAGAACCTATGTAAAGAACTGTGGTACGAATACTATACTGAATTATTTTAGTATTCGTGAAGACTGTTTTTATGTAAATATTTAATTTATTGTTGTGTTATACGAGAACATTTTATTGTTCTCGAGGAGTTACGTGTTTTTTTGGAAAACCAGTTCAGCAGCACTTTAGCTGCTGCAAGCACTGTAATCTTAAAAATTATTAGGCCGTAAACAGAAAATGCCGCGTCTGTTATGTTTGTTATTGATCGATGTTCATCTCCCGACTGTGGCGGATTTTCGATTCCAGCTAACTAGATAGTAGTTTTTATTTAATTAAGTGTTTTGCGACCGTAGTTGACTACAATGCGTTTAAATTTCAACATAAAATATTGTAGTTACACATCTTTCTCAATTTTATTTTAAGTCTTAACAGCCCAAAGAAAATCTTAATTCTTCACAAAAAAGCTTAGGAGAAACTGTTGCACTATTCAAACCAAGTAATTAACAAACATTTTTTCTCAAACCTCTTTCCTCTATCCCAAACTAAACTTAATCCATAACTCTCCTCTTTCCATATTCCACCTTTCCATTTTATTTACAATTTGTTTACAATCCAACATGTGTTGTGGGTTGCAGATGCGTCTTCTGCTACCCTTATAGCATATCTTGGAACATCCACATTTTCCGTCATTTATCTGTTTAATGCAGACCGGGGGGTATTTCCCTATCCCAGCAGTAACACACAGTTTTGTGTCGTTGGTTTCCTGCAATTGGTGTGCTTTTTTCGCGTATTACAGTGTGTTCCAGAATAAATATTACAAATTCGTAAGGTATTTAAGGAGTTCGAAAAGATCTCGTTTGTTTCTCTCTTAGTGGTTGCCAGCCCTTTATTTCATTGGCATTTGCCAGGTCATGATGTGACGCAATCAAAGAGAATTCGTTTATCTGTCGAACATCAGTGTATGATGGGATGACAAACAATCAGAGGCAAATATCACATGTCTGTTACATAAATTTTCTCACCATTCATTCATTGGCAAAAAGTTATGATTTTCTACCTCTATATTTGTCGTGGCGTAGAAGTTTGTAACATTTATTCTGAGATAGCTGTACATATTGAGAGGAGATACTCATTGCCGAGAGATCATACACAATTCGTACATTTTTTGTAGCCAAGATGTTAGTGCTTTGGCCGCTTTCTTCCGAATTTAGTCCATCGTGCGGCGGCGCTTGCAAGCGAATCTGGACCGCCAACAGGGACTCCGCGCGCTGCGCCGCCCGCCCTGCTCCGCCACGCCGCCGCCTCGTAACTCTGCGCTGTCTCGTTAAAAGCGTTCGTCGGGGCACGGGGTCGCGCGTTAAAGCATGAAACTGCATCATACGGGCGCCGGACAAAGGCAATGGATAAATGCCCCTAAGATATTCACGTTTTTTGCGAGGCGTAAAATAAATTCATGCGCGCAGTCGATCTGACACAGTTTCCATGCGTTGTACAAAAGGTTTGGTGTAATGGAGAATGCGCACTTGAGCCTCATTGTCCGTCGTTCCACGCTTTGTGAAAAAGTCGAGTCGCCTAATTTTTCCAATAAGTTATGCAGGTTCTAAAAACTGGGCATTGTGTGAATAAGTCAATTTTTATTGCAGTCATCTTATGAAGGTTATATCCATAGTTATGTCGCTTTTATTATATGATTTTGTACTGTAGAATCACACTGCCCCGGTCAAACAATGAAGATTGATTGGGTTTTGATGATTCCGGTCAGTTTAAATTAATCGACTCGTGACAGCAATCTCTGCAAAGAAACCGTCAGTCGACCAACCATTTGTGTACTCTTATGAGTAATGGTGATGCAATATAAGGTTTCAGAAAAATGCTTCGAAGAGATAATATTTGTGATGATAATGTGATTCCCTTTCCATTGGGAAAGTTATATGTACTTCGTATACCGGTACATTTGCAATGAACGGTTATTAATGGACAAGACTTTTTTTTATAAATTAAGTGTTAAACATACTACTTAATATGAATTTCACAACGTTATAATATGAACATGTTATCATATATTTAATGAGAAAATTATAATGTAGTACGGATTGTTGAGGAAGTGCGGATTATGAAATCAACGAGAACTAAAATGTTGCCGTTGACGGCGAAAATTCCATCGATACCGACCCCGTTAGGAACCATAATGTGTTTCCAACCTTGTGGGACCCTTCATTTCATTGAACACTGGTTTTTAAAATCTGAGCAACGTGTGGCGAACACAATCAGAAGCTGTCCAAAAAGTATTTGAGAGGTCACAGGAAGGACAATTTCTTTCCTGATCCCTTCCCCTCACAAATTCATTTCAAGAACTTGTGTGTTTTAGAATGAACATTTTTGTTTGAAGTCATCGGTTGGGACATAATGGACACATTGTTTTGTAATGTGATGCGATTAGTGCGTGGTAAAAGTTTTAAATAAATTGAAAACAAAAGTGTAAAGTTCGGATTTAGGTGGGATCATGGTCTCCATGCCTCCTCCCAGATCCGGCACTGAACACTATCGGCATGTAAATGATTGTATCGTTATTTCATGTTTTGTGCACGTCAACTACTTCGATCTCGTGAGTGCAGTGAATGATTGAGCGCCATCGTTGGTGGTGTTCCTCCCTCGCTGGGACGTTAGATCCGGCGCAAACCACTCGACAACTTGCATGATTTTCAACTCTAGGCATCTCCCCCACTGGGGCACGACGGTTTTCGGAACAATTTCTAAGATCACGACGTGTAGTTGATCATGACATTGTAGTGCGCGAAAGTACAAGTGTAAGAGTACAAAGTTGAGGAAGGAAAGATGCCCAGTCCTTGGCCCGTGTGTTAGGACACTGCTCCGGCATTCGCCTGGTATTGAACAGAGAAACCACGAAAAAAACACGAATCAGAGTTGCCGGCTGTTACAATTCTCCTCTAGACAGAGGGCTGAATTCTGCTTAGCAAGTGTCGAATATCCGCCACAACGTCGGGACTTGGAACCGCAGGGCCTCCCAGGAAGCAACGTTGCCGAAGCAACAGAAATGCCACATTGATGAGCATGAGCAGGAGCTGGTGTAGTGTTGTTTTTCTGAAGCGCGTGTTCCTCGGTGGATCACGCAGCCTGGCGGAGAGGAATTCGGCGTCACGCAGCGCAGGGGGCGCAGAGGATCAGGACTCGCGTGCTCCTCCCCCTCCCTCCCCCTTCAGCTTCCGTCCCTGCGGGATGATCGCGGCCGCACGTGGCGCCGGCGCCAGAAATTGATTTTGAGTCCCGCCCGCCCCGCTGCCCCCCGCCCCGCGCTCAACCTGCCGGCCAATGGAGCGCCGCCGCCGACCCTCCGCGCACCCCCGCCGCTGGCATCCAGGCGGCCGGCAGCTCCCTTCCCCTGCGGCGCGCGCTCTGGCGTCACTCGCTGCCACGTTTCTCCTTCTAATAATATGCACTGCTTGGCTCCGTGAGAACAGTCCGCGATTTTTAAATGCGAAAATGTCATCTTGGTGGAAACCAGCTTTGAACGTTTCTCTCTCTCTCTCCCTCTCTCTCTCGCTCTCCTTCTCTCTCTCTGTCTCTGTCTCTCTGTCTCTCTGTCTCTGTCTCTTGTCTCTGTTCTCTCTGCCTCTCTGCTTCTCTGCTCTCTGTCTCTCTGTCTCTCTCTCTGTCTCTCTTCTTCTCTGTCTCTCTCTGTCTCTCTGTCTCTCTCTGTCTCTTTTCTGTCTCTGTCTCTGTCTCTCTCTGTCTCTCTCTGTCTCTCTCTCTGTCTCTCTCTGTCTCTCTCTCTGTCTCTCTCTCTGTCTCTCTCTCTGTCTCTCTCTGTCTCTCTTTTGTCTCTCTCTGTCTCTCTCTGTCTCTCTCTGTCCTCTCTGTCTGTCTCTGCCTCTGTCTCTTCTCTCTGTCTCTCTCTCTGCCCTCTGTCTCTGTCTCTCTCTGTCTGCTCTCTCTGTCTCTGTCTTCTGTCTCTGTCTCTCTCTCTCTCTGTCTCTCTCTGTCTCTCTCTGTTCTCTCTGTCTCTCTCTGTCTCTGTCTCTCTCTCTCTCTCTCTCTCTCTCTCTCTCTCTCTCTCTCTCTCTCTCTCTCTCCGTGCTGCGTGGTAGAGGAACCTTCTAAAAATGAAATGGATCGTCCAACGTGCTGGTGGCCATGCCCAAGCACCGTTGTGCCGGCTTCCTTAATATACATTTTCTAATATTAACAATTTCACTATCTAATTGTATATCTTTTGTAAAAATATTATTCATTCAAAATTCCTCAGACCTGTCCAGAATTTCTCTCAGTCATTTAGTGCGCGCTCAGAAAGCATTTGCTGACTGGAGACACACTTTTTATTGCACAAATAACTTTGCTTCGGAGCGGTTCTTGTTTGGAGTGCAACACAATGTTTCTTATTGTAACGTGCACATCACTGGCGCAAAGTTGCAATCCTCTGGAAAAGTAGAATTTCGTCTTCACTACTCCATTCTGTCACTATTGATCGCTGAGTAATCAGTAATCACATTCACATATTATGTAGCATTCAGTCTTCTCAGTAGCAGCATTTCACCTACGCTTTTTTCGTGTCCCTCTCTTCTGTACAGTGTTCCTGATTTTAACTGTCTTGGCTTCCTTCGTGTCTTAACTGTAGTGTTTGTTGGCGATCAAGTATAGAGAATTGATACTAGCTATCTATGTTTAATCGTGAATGCAGTAATGAGAAATTAGATGGTTTAGTGCGATAAGTGATGGTATAGATTAGTCGATTAGGCCACAACCGCAATTTGAAAACATCATTGCCCTAATCAATCCTACAACTGTTAAAGAGCTTTTTCTAATAATTAAGATGAGTTTTTTTAAACAATATCGTTACATAATTTGATAATTAAACATTATTTATTTTATCTTTCAAACCTCTCGGTCTATTGTAAATTTAGAATATTTGTTCTCGTACTGTTCTACACTTTACAGCCTGTATGTATAGTATTCAACGAAATAGAGAATTGGGAAGCTTTATTTGAATAAACGTTTTGAGGATCATGACACAAATCAACTAAAGTGTCTTCATTGCTGTCTTAAAAATGAGCTAACCTCTTGATTTCACTGCATTATTTGGGTGTATTCAATATTAAGGAGCGTGAACATGACCAATGTGTTACATTTCTCTCTAGATTGATTTGAACCTTTTTTCTTGCGTTTTTCCTTCTCAGGAAATTGGATGTAGTGGTTTCCGGTCCACTGGACTCGAATACGATTCTGCTTCTTGAGAACACTTTATTTTAGGTAACCACAAAATTTGACCAGATTCAATGAGGAAGTGACGCGAATCACTGTGATACGACTTTGACGAGATATCTGCAGCCCCTGGAATGCGAGAGTTTACATTCCTGGAAATGTTATTTGGTATAAAACTTGGGATACTACACACAAATGTTAACAATGAACGTATTCGGCATAACTTCGTTTGCGAGAGTACGCACTATAAAAAGCCCTATCATTGCAATTCACGTTTATCGACGGCCTTGTGAGTTGTCACGTTTATCTGCTGTCGGTGGCTCTAAGCTCTCTGCTGACAGAATTTGACTCGCCCTTCAGTCGCTCGTGATCCTATGCCGCCCGATTATGAAGGGATAGTTCGTATCACAGGCACTGGAAGGCTACGACCGCGGAGCCGTTAGTAACACGCAACGTTCCCGGACACTTTCCGGACATTCTCCCGCACTCCAGCTCCCCCTTCAACTTCGTTATTTATTCCCACCTCCGCTCACATTATAATGGCATACCCCTGCCTTACGTCGCTCCCGTTACGTCCCGCTCTCCATCTTCATCTCTGTCGCCTGCCGTCGCGTCCTTTTATTCCCGCAGTCTGAATGTGACATTAAAGGAACAGGCTGCAAAACGGTGAACACCGCGGCGAGATCTGTTCGGGACAGCCGCGCTGCCGGTCGCCCTGTCAGACGCTCTGCCTACGGCAATTGAGCAGCTGGCTACGGAGAGAAGCAAGGAGACCGCTTTTTCACCGTTGACGGACAGGTTGCGGTTGAGATGTCGTGGGTGGTGAAGGCACTGTCTGACGTTGCATGTACACACCCAGAAAACTCATATCTTTGATCTGTTCAGAACGTGGGAAATGGACGTACGATTCGATCTTCTAAAAATGTATTTGTCGTTTTTTATTTATTTTTTTATTTTACTTTTTAGAGTTGGTTCTTCGATATAGATAAAATCGCTGTATCTGTTTTAAAAGTAACTAGGTCTTTACTTTCTACCCAATACGTAGTAACCTACTATCTACTTACGTAGTAAAGAGAAAGTTTTGAAATGATGCAAAGGGAAGTTGCGATTTTTCGTCAGAAAAAAATCGTATTGGAGGACCCTAATATCGAAAAAGTGTTGATCTTGTTCTTATATGTAGAAAATTACTTTCTGTAAGAGTCAGAATCGGTATTTTATGGCTCCTTGATACCGAAATATTGGAATACGGTATAGCGTCCGTCAGACCGTCCGATCGTCCGCCTGTGGTCAACACTAGAGCCTTAACCTTTCAGAGGATTTTCTCAAAAATTGATATTCTTGATTGTTCTAACTGAATTCATGGCCCTGCGAATTTGAAATTTTGAATTTTGGGGGTATTTTACATGAAATCTTATAACATTTTCAAAATTTTCTCAACAATTGGAGTGTTCTTGAGGTTAACTTATTAGAATTCGATAAAGCTAGTTCACTGGAAAAATTATTTATTGTCATGTACTGAAGATGTGGTAGAACATTATTTTTCTTCGTTTCTCCTCTGGGAGATACCATTGGAAGGAAATTAAAGTTAGAGAACTTGAAAATATGTCTATTAAGTGAACCACCCCTAGAAACTTTCTAGTAAAGGGTGAATGCAAGTGACAAACAGTGTCTAACAATACAAGGGCTATGTCCTTTACCGAATTTCAGTTGAATTAAGAAAGCAGATGCTTGAGTTGCGTCGTGAGAGAAAGAAAATATTGCCAACTACATGGAAGTCATGTATTGGTGGCTGCTCTTCGGACCGCCCAGGCCTTGACCCTCTGCAGGCAGCTCAGCACGCTTTGTGCGGCCAATATTTATAGCCGAGTGTATAGGTGCGCGGCGCCGGGGAGGGGGAGGCCGTTCGCCTGCCGGGCGGAGATTACTCCTCGGAAATGAAGCCCCTCCCCCTCCCCTTCGCCTTCCCCGGGCCATTTGCTGGGACTCCTGTCTTCGTAAGGTCACTACGGCTGGCGTATTACAGAGAGGGTTGTAAAGCTCTCGCACGTGTTCCAACTTTTGAAGACCCGATAAAATTTAATGGATGTCAATAATCAAATAATTAATCGTTAGTATTACAAGATATATTTCCATGTGAGGGAAAACTTCATGCTGCTTGGTGAGGTTCATAAGTTTATACTTTCGGCTGAACAAGTTCTGGAGAGCAGAATGATTATGAATACACACATGTGAATACAAAATGTAGGAATTTTAAAAATATATCATAAAAACATATGATCGAAAAAAACATATTTTTACGTATCATAATAACACTTTTCTTAAATAAATTGTATGTATCCCAGTCCATTCGAGTACTGATAATTTGGAATTTATATGAAAATCCCTTTCAAATGGATGTCATTCGTCAACGAGTGAATCTACAATGGATTGATATAATGTATTTATGGGCTGTGCTCTGCTTGTGCTTAACGATGTGTTCATTGTAAACCTTATTGGTTGGTTTAGATTTATAGATTGCTCTCTGTCATACGGAAAACTTGTGTGTATTGATAAATAATTTCTCGAACAGCTTCCATTCTCTTTCACAACATATCCAATTTGACGCTGATAATCTGTAGGTTACGACAGGCTTTCTTTGCACACTTCATGTGTATTCATTTAATAATAAGAGTGCGTAGATCTAATTTTTTTAATTTTATTGTAACAATACACATATATCTCTATATGTATTTCTTTCCTTACGAAGCGAATTGATGAGAAATTGATCTCAGACAAGAAATTATCCGTGTGGGCGGGTACGTTATTAAAGATAGATGGACAGCGAATAGACAAACACGAGACAGAATTTTAATGAACCCATTTTGGAGAGTCCTTACAAAAGAATGCATTTCCGTCAAAAGCATGTGACAGATTATTTACAGATGCAGATCTTTTAAATAATTCTCTATAGTACTTATTCGAAAATGTAAAAGGTGAAATACCTTTTATCAATCGAAGAATATTTATTGCTTTGGATTATATATATCGAACGTTCTTATAGTTAGAAAACAATTTACAATTGTTTTTTATCTCTGATACAGCAAGCGGAGTGTCCTTAAAGTTTCGACTGAAAAAATTATTAGCTTCCTTAGCCACTTACGTCGGAATAGGAGGTGAGGGTCATATTTCTCTCGACTTTTTGTCCTTTAAGTGCGTCACTTCTGGCATTAAATTGAAGTTCTGTCATTGTGGATTATGTCCTCCACACTGCAAACCTAGTTTAGCCTTGTTTAAGGGCTTCCTCTAGATGATAACTTTCGTCATATATGCGAAGATTACTTTTTGCTTTACTAGCTGTAGAGATCTAGATTTGTTCTACTTGATGTGGTATTGAAATGAATATCTTTGGAAGTCACTAATTACTCGTATCTCTGTGCATGAAAATTCCACAACTTCTTTATTCTTTGGAGACTCAAATGCTTAAATGTCATTCGCCTAGTCAGGAACGTTTATCCGCTTCGTAACTGGGAAAATGGAGCGGTGACTCAATTACAAGTCCAAATGAGCGACAATAGTTAAAGTTTTCTGTTCTGTTGTACCTACCTTGTTGACCAACTATATCAATTACGACTCCTTTAATCTTTCTCAAAGGTGAAGTTTTCTGGTTGAAATTAACATTCCGACTGAATAAAGGATTTGTACATCCCTGCAAAATTGTATCTTCCTGTGCTTGCGATATTAGCAGTACATGTTCTTTTTCTCTAGTTATATATTTAATCTATTTATTTAACGCCAAAACCAGTTCACACTTTGTGCTATGTGAGAGGATGGAGAATTAGCTGTGAACGTTTTCCGGAATCCATAACTCCGTTCTTCTTTCTTTACCCTTTTACACTGTACTGAGTTGGCTTCGGAACAGAAATAGCAAACAACATCTTTAGCAAATTTGGTAGCAACAACGTTTGGCTCTTGTGAAAATAAATTATTTGCATCAGCAAAGGACCTACATATTTTGACTCTTATGCCTCAACGTGTCCCTCGTGAAGAAATTGACTCACTACCGAGAGAACTTGGAGAACCATTATTTGGTTGTACTTCTGGAAAAAAGAAATTAAACCGTCTTTCCCTAACATCCTACAGAGCTTAGGAAAACTTATGCAGATAGTGAAGATATATTTATCAAGAGACAAAGAAGAAGCTTTACTTGGTGGAATAAGGAAACTGGACAATCAAGATATCTAAATTCATTTTGCTATCTGTCGTGTAGATAGAAGTCCATCTGTTTGTAGCTGGAAATGTGATGTCATTTATTGAACATTCTTTTGAATCTCTCCCTCTCAACTAGATCATGCAATTCTATTAGAAATTAAACGTGTGGTATATTCATCAATGTTTTATGTAAACACATTATATTCCAGTGTTGCGAATATTATTGCTTAATAAACACAAATAAACCTATATTAATATTTAATAAAAGCATACGTTTCTATAATTAAGTTCACATTATTGGCGTTCTTTATATTCATTTATAATAAAAGATAAATAATAGTTTTTTGGCCCTGGTGTCCATGCAGTATAATATAAATACAGTGATAGTGATGGAAGATAACAACATAGACACCGTTCAATTCGATTTGCCCTTCGGGAAATTTGCTTAAAAATTTCCAAGAGGGAATTCTTGTTTGAGGCACAAAACAGTCCTTATCAAGATTTTAATGCACGACTCCGGATAAGATATCCAGTTTTCTTCTTTACTTAGCGAATGAACAATGAGAGCAGGTTGAGTCCATTCAGAGAGGGAACTTCAAATGCCAGATCATTTGCACCAGTTTGTTCCATGTATTTTGTTTATTTTGTTACCGTTCTTTTGTCGTACACTCCATTTTGTTTTGGGTCCAAAGTAAACAGTGAGGACTTAATCATAAAACTCAACTGCACTAGATTTCTTTCACCAATATTTCTATCAACTTTGAAATATTTCTTTATCCGCTTCCTGTAGCATGTGGGATTGAATCGAACTGCAGAAAAAGGTGGATTTCGTTAAAAGTCTTTATGTAATTTCGGTCCATTACGATTATGTGGCAGATTATTCAGAATGCAGAATGAAAATGAAAATGTAGAATGTGTTCGTGTCGTGTAATCACACTCCTCCGCTTTCTCATTTCTGGCATACGAAGTTGGTTTCGTGATCCCGCCGGGCCTGGGGTCGTGCGTTGTTGGGAAGACGGTGTGTCGTGATTGAGTGACGTGCGTCGTGGCAGCGGCCGCTGCGGTCTGCGGCGGGAGCCTCGTGGCTCACGCGACGGCCTGGAACTCCCGCCAACCCTCCGCGGCACGCTTGCCGCACCGCACCGCACCGCACCGCACCGCACCGCACCGCACCGCACCAGGGATGCCCGCCCTTTCCGCGCTCCCACACTCGCCCTCGGGTCCCGCTGTGCCCCTCTTCTCCACCCGCATCTCCTCTTTCTCTTCACTCTCTTCTCCGAGTCCTCTTGCTGCCCCCCTTCCTGCTACGCTCCCATCACTCTCGTTTTAACCGTCACTCCTGCCGTTCCGTTCTCTTCCACCTCTCTATATCTCCACTCACTCCGTCTTCTCCCTCTTTTAGCTCTCTTCTCCTCCTTCTTCGTTGTCTCCGAGCTCTCCGCATCTTCTCATTATCAGCGCAATGAAGACAGCGGTCCAATATAAAAGTAATAAAAAAGGCCGCCTCCCTTTTCGCGTTCTCCGCCCGCTCCGCGTCCATTCGTTCCCTTTGGACCCTTTTTTTCCCCCCACCCCGCCCCTCCTCTTTCTCTGGACTGTCCTCTTCATCTCTTTCCGTCTCCACTTCCCGTCCCACGCCTATCGAGTTCCCGCCCGCTTCGCACCCTCCAACTTCTCCGCGTTCTTCGCCTTCTGTTCGTTTTGTTCGTTCCCACCTGCCGTTCCGTTCTCTTTACCATCTCTATCCTCTCCTTTCTCCGCTCTCTCCCCTTGGCCGGTCTTTCAGCTCTCTCATGCCTCTCCCTCGCCTCTCCCTTGTCTCCAGCTCCTGTGGTCTCCAGCCTCTCCGCCCTTTCCTCTCCTATATCACAATCAGCGCCATAGAATCGGCGGTTCCATACAAAAGAAATAAAATCTTGGAGACCTACCGTCTTCAAGCGTTGCAATATCATTTGGTAACGGTTCCCGTTCTGATAATGTGTTACGCAACTTGGCATCGATCTCTGCGGCCGTAAAGCTCATCGAGATTCTCTTGAAATGCTGCTTTTAATCAACAAATGCTCTGGTATCTCCACCGCTGTCTTCGTATCCTCTCCTACTTCTACCTTTCCTTCTAGTCGTATTCGGGCCGTCTCCTAAGCTTCCTCTCTTCTAATGGTTTCATTAATTGTTAACCGGTTTATTCTTTCTCGTCTAGTTTCAACTGGATCATTCTTTCATGCTATTTTCAACTGCTTCATTCTTGTGTGGCTATTTTTATTTCAAACAAACTTAGATCGCGTGACTCGAAGACACCATGACGCTGCATGAGACATATTGTACGTATAGAACTTTTTTTACCATTACCGTTACCCTCGGATATTCAAGATGGTTGAAGAGTTTCTAGAAGTTTTTTCATGATTTCAACTGTGATTGCAGAGGGGAATTATGATATGAGAAAATGATTGTGATGAAATTGACCCCCATAACCACTGATGCCTAAACTCGGACCCACCACCCTTTTTTAAATGAGGTTGCGTTAATGTAATGTAGTTTTGATAGCAAAAAGCTCAAGTAAGTAATGAAAAGTTATAAAGAAACTTAGATGTACGAAAGCATTAGGTCAAAAACCTTTATTTGCGATAGGAAAAATATGATTACTATTATTGTTTGTAATGTGAGTAAGGGGATATATCGACAAATACCCTGAGAGCTTTAGCATCAGAAAAACAAGAATATAAATAATTCGCTCATTTTCTGCGACGATAGCATATATCAAAATTTGATAGAAATGTATCACTACTTAGTAAGAAGAATGGGGATTTTTGGAATTCCCTCCACTAATATTATTACACAACCGTGCCTACCAATTTTTTTGCGTGAGAGAAGTTACATCCCTGTACTTTCCACGCGAACTGGACAATTCAGACTCACAAGATAAAAAAAAGTAACTTATTGCACAATTGAAGCAAATGAGCAAACTATTTTATACATACGGCTGGCATTTATAAATGTTTAAGCAACATGCGTGCTTGCGGTCTATGCTCCGCGGGCAGGCGCAGTAGCTTGTCGCTTAATGAAAAAGAAAAGCTCGGCCGCGGACGCCCATACTATCTACATGCAGTGGAATTCAAGTCCGTGTATTTGATTGCAAAACTCGTTCTCTGAATTCGCGCACTCATTTTCAGCCTCCCAGGGAATCGTAGTTTTAAAACAAGCTAGCTATAAGAGTCAAAGTCACGACATTTCGCGCATGTATCAAATCCACTGTTTTTCATATAATACAAGATTCTTTACCGCGATTCCACAAGTTTCTAAAGTACTGAGGAAAATACTTTCTGGTTAATGTTTTTACAAATTAAAAAATGAAGATTCACGGTATCTTGAATTCTAAATGGGAAATACTTAAAGAATTCACTTATCGAGATATTTCCACGCATCAATATCCGAAGGGAATATGACAACTTCGAAATTCAAAAAGTTTAATTCCACTGAAGAAGTATTTTTGGGGCCAAGGCAGTTGTTAAAAACATTTACTGTTAATCCTGACACAATGTTCTTACGCAAAACAGTTGCCGCAAATGTTCCGCAGAAAACCCGTTCATGAATAGTTTCCTTCATATAGACAGCGTGTGTTATACTACTGAAGTCATTCGTCACTTATTTTGCATATCATAATTCATCAGGAAAACCAAATATCAAAAATTACTAGATCGAATTCAGTCTGTCTGGAGGAGAATTCTAGAGACCGTCTGCTCCAATTGGTGGTTTAACGGGGTGTCGCCGATAAATACCAGGCCTAATTTCAGAGAATATCCTAAAACACGAGATAGGAACGGCGCGCGAACTTTTCTGCTTGATCTCTGCCCCATGCTTTCTCCTCTCCGTTCACATACTCCCCCATGTCCCCATTCACTATACTCTCTCGAGACCCCAGTCTAGAGCTTAGTGCGTTTCCCGGATGGGGCGTTGCCCTGCTAGCCGAAATATCTGGAGAGGAAACCCCCGCAAACTGACGTATCGGTCAGAACCGGATTTGACGTTTTAGTGGGGGAGGAACTCCGGCACCTCCCGGGATATAACACGCTCTACATTTACAGAACCAACGACCTTAGCGCACTCAGAAATAAAATGATAATCAATCAATGAACCGAAATATCCATTTTCTATACTTGGCCCTCTCCATCCCATTACGAATATGACACTGGAAGAATAATTTGGTGATACATAAAGCACTGTCACGTCAGCCACCTCCCACAGCGGCTACCCTGTTCCGCACGCGAGTATTGCCTGTCTCTTCCCCTCGGGAGGCCCGAATTGCGCCGAATGTGCGTGCGGGGGCGTGCCTGCCCCCGGGGACGGCGGCGGCGGCGGCGGCGGCGGCGCGCGCCCTTTCTCCTCCTTGTAGGGGCCTTCGCCGCGCGCGCGTGGCGCCGGCGTCGGCGTCGGCGTCGGTGCCGGGGTCGGGGCCGCGGCGCCAAAGAAGGCGCCGGACACTGCCCGCCACCAAGCCTTTGACCGGCGCCGCGCACCATGCGGCTTTCTCCTTTCAGGTGCCGGAAGGGTGCGCGCGCGATAGACACTTGGTTCGTGGATGACGAGTAGAAGCGGCGAAGAGCACTTGAGTTCACCTCGCCACTTGACTGGAGATGCGTTTGTTAAATGCTACTGTAGAAAGTAGTGTACGACGAAGTATTATAATCCAAGGGGTGTGGGGAGATCAGTTGCCATTCAGTAACTTGATTTGAAACACTGCAGATGTAACGTGAGCGAACACAGTCGAGCTGAAGTATCTGTATTTTGGGTACATTGCGTTGGAAACTTTAGTTGATTGGATGAAAGGTGTTCAATGTTAACGTGGAGCGAAGGCTGGAGCCTCGCTCTCCTATGGAAACGCGCAAGTGAAGAGAGTTGAAGTGAATCGCGATTTGATGTACATTTACGAAACTGAACCCAATTTCCTGAAAATATATGCAAGCTTTGGAGTAACTGCCATCTACACATCGTTTCCACAGGTGTTACATTTTTCCATATGCTTTAGTTAACAAAAATACTTGGGATTGCGTTGAGCACACGTTGAGCTCCGTAGGGCATGGGCAATATTATAGGGCAAGAGATCACCTATCTTTTCTCCTTCTCTTCTTACGCTGCGATAGATCAGACCGTTGCCTCTGCAGTGTCGTTTATGGAGTGATCCTAGGTTTGAGACATGACTGTGCTAGATCACGGCCATTAGCTAGGTTTAATTCAGCCGCTACCTCCAGGAGAATTTTAGCAGCTGTTCTTACCGACGGTTTTTTTATGGTTTCTCCAATCAATACCTGGCGAATGCCGTATCAGAACTCTTCACTAAAAACACTCCTATACTAACACCCACTATTCTCTGGGGACTATTGACCAAAATAGTTGACGCGTCTGAAAAAATTGCACTTACTCATTCATCACTCAATCACTTCCTCTATATGCTTTATATGCATTTACGCAGGTTGTAAATGGCGAATAAGGTCTAACGGGTATCGATGGACCTTCCATGCGTTTACCCTCTACCTCCAAAGCCTCCCTCCGCGACCCCTGGGGCCTAGGAACGCATCGCGCGTGGGACATCGACTGGTGGACTCACTTAGATGCCTATCTGGGTACAGGGCATTGCACTCGTGTCGGCGGTATTGCCCCTTGCGTTCAGGGGATGGCTTCAACAGCAATACCGCTGCCGCAGAAACTGCCAAAAGATAATGGCGTCGGCTTCGTTATTGGAAGATTTAGACGCTAAGACGCGGAACTGTACGAACGACATAATAATAATAATAATAATAATAATAATAATAATAATAATAATAATAATAATAATAATAATAATAATAATAGTAATAATTTTTCTTTGATGAATTTCTTTGATATTTACTACATTACTGGAATATCATTATCATCCCTATCACCTAATGACAAGGCCTACTATTTGTATTTCATGGAATTACGTTGTGATATTCGTGACAAACGTTATGTACTAGATATTTTTTATGCGATGAATGAGTAGCCTTCTCCAAACTATCTGCACTCAGAAAGGCCCCTCAATCTGCCTTTGAGGCCGTTCGAATTCCATGTTAGCTTAGCGTGTTGAGCTCGTCTCTGTGCTCTCTGGCACGGAGTCGGTCGGTGTAGAAACGGTGGCCGAAGCTCGATGTCGGCCTGGGGGGCAGATCTCGCGAACAATGGCAATTTCCCCGGAGTGCCGCGAGCGGCTGTCCGCCACCGACAGCGCAGGCCAGGCCGGGTCGGGGTCGGGCCGCTGGGCAGTGGCGGGAGGTGGGCGGTCGGCGGGATAACCTGCGGGCGCGTCCGCTCTGCTTGTCGTGACTGCAGGTGCGGGGGACAGGGCGCGGCGAAGCGGAGAGGGGCGAGGAAGGTGGGGCCGGTGAGGGGAGTATCGAATCGGAGGGTGTGGAGCGGGGCGGAGTGGTTCGGAGCGAGGGGCGGGGCGGGCGGCCTTGGGCCGGGTCTCCCGCATTCCGCACATCGCCGACTGCTGTGGCCATCCGGAGGCGCGCCCGCCGCACTTTTGGGCAGTGGCGACCGCTCCCTTACGCGCTCCCGCACAACGCCCACAGGTCGTTTCCTTGCTGGTTTACATTTCAGTTGTGTAAGCCGATGTTTTAGTCTGGTGAGCGCAGCGCTTCTATTGCTGGCTTCTTTATCTTCTACTTCGTTTTGTTCTTCTTTTTTAGTCAGGCACGAATATATTTGAAGCTGGTATGAAGACTTGGATCATAATGTGAGGCGCTCAAAGGCCTGTCAAGAGAGAGACGATTCAGATCGCCTTGGTTATTAATGTAACATAGATATTACGCATAGGTCCGATAATATTATCTGCACCAGATATAGCCATAACATCCGATTCTTGATTCATTTGTGACGTGTTTAAGCGTCTTTAAGCGACGTGTTTCGCCGAACAAAGTTTGGTCGCTAGTTTCTGGGCTGTGTGGGGACGCCGCGTCCTATGCACCGGTGCCAACATTTCGACCGCCAATGTTGCGACCTTCCTCAGGGCGAAATATCGAATAGGAAGGTCGAAGAATGGTGGTTGAAACGTTGGCATCTATGCCCAGGACGTAGCGTCTCCTGGAGAACCAAGAAGCTAGTGACTCGGCCGCGGAAGCGTACGCTCTCAGTTTGGTCGTGTTCCCTTTCTCGTTCATGAATACACTACAGGTGTTTTTAACTACGAGTGATCGAGGTATTTATCAACGTTTAGTCTTAATGTTCTGCGGATTATTATAAACAGGGAACTAGCTATAGAAAAGAAAACAAAAATCAGTGGGCCTATGATGGGTCAGCACTATTTCCTCGGCTGCTTCTAATACCATTTTTAAGAAAATGTACGCAGTACCACGTGTAGCCAAATGAGACAATCTAGACTGTTTTGACAATTAGTAAAATGATTAATGGTTATTTAGATGGATGTTTTTCATTTTGATTTGCCTTACGCGAGTTTCGAAATCAGAATCCGGGCATGGAGTAGGATCGCCTCCGTAAGCTGCTTGTGCGACCATTCCGTTGACGGTCAGTGTGGATGGTCGGAACCCACGCCACTTTGTGGGTCGTGGCGCAGAGGAGAAACGCACTGGTCGAACTGTAAGGCTGACCCGAGGCGAACGATTGCGTGATTGCGGGAATTAGCTGCGAGTACGCGGTGAAAACGGGATTCCATTTCGCCTCCGAATTTCTCTCGAGGGGTTTGGAACATCTGTTTCCGCAGATGGAGGGCGGACGAGAGAGTCGAGATATCGTGAGACGTGCTGGAATGTTTGTTTCAAACCGTCCAGGAGCCAGTACTATTAAGTATAGGTAGTGAAATAGTTTGATTCAATCAATTTGGCGAATTTCGCCAGCCAGGAGATCGCTAAAGTGGAAGCGCAGTGTTGATCTCGGACAGAAGAGCGGCGTGTTCGAATCACTCTACGCTATGCATATTTATTCACGTTTTGTGTTGTGATATGGTGTGCGGTTCTACTCACCCTGCATCACCTGCGTAACTTTATCCAATCTTTGCTGGCGGTGCGTAAGCATAGTATTTTTGACATGTATGCGGTGACAGTATGTGGCTAACGCTATTCCTTAAGGGACTAGTCCAAAGTAAATAAACAGAGGTTGTCTGGTATCAAATATAGATTAGATACCAGACAACCTCTGTTTATTTACTTTGAATTAATAAGGTATCTACATCACCAACAGTCTAATTAAGGACTAGTCCAAACTATGGATTCCCATTTCTTTAAGTCACGATTAATAAGATTGTGATAGGGAAAACAATGTCAAGTCACAAAGTATCATATATCACCCATATCATTCATTAATTCATAATTGCTCCGAAGTAGCTTATGGCCGTAAAACAACTAAAATATTTTAATAAATTAAATTACAATTAATAGATACATTTAAATTTTAGTTACAATTTTAACAATTAGTTACAATTCCTGCCGCCGTCAGGACTCGAACCTAGGACCTCCCGGTCAGAGGCGCTGCAGTGACATCAGTTGCATCAGCTCACCGATGCACTGAGCGATGCACTGACGATGCCGCTCCCGATAGTAATGTCTAAATGTATATAATTATAGTATTAATAATAGCAGTTTTTCAATCAGATCGTAAGGAATAATATTAAAAATGAATAGACGAGTAGCAACATGTTTGAACTTTTCGTTATTTCCAGGATTTGCTGGATGTTTCACTGCAGCCGTTCCCTTCCTTCCCAAGTTCATGTTCCTCCGCCCCCTTCTTCGTCGGAGTTTAAATGTCTTACCCTCTGCGACCCTTTTTGTGTCCGTTCTCTGGCTTCTGTGTTTGCTTCAGAACAATGTATTTTAAACTTCACGTCACTACTCTTCCTCGGATGGGATCAGTGACTCGCTATTTGTAATTCAGAGGAAAAGCCACCGTCGCTCTTCTGAGGCCGATCCCCCGCCCTAGCGTCTCCGTGTGGCTTCTCCTATTAGCGTCGCCACCTCCTCTTGTATGGTTTCGTGTCGCCTGTGCCCCACGGTTGCCCTCGCCTCTCGACCGCGCAGGCGGCTCCAGAGGAGAGACATGGACGCCTCTGAAAATGTTTAGGATAAAAAAGTGTGTAAAAAATTATAAATGTGCGTGAAAATGATATATTATTTATGAATTTTTTTTCATAATATTAACACTTAAAGTGTAGATTTAAAAATAATATTTTTAAGATTTCTCTGAGTTCAAATTCGAACTATTTTTTCTAAAAAAAATTTTTTAAAAAAAGATTTTTCAAAAATTACTAAATTTTTAAAAAGTTACTTGTATTTCTACTTTCTCGCTACGGAGTAGAGAAAGTTATGTAATTCTGCGCGAAAAGACAGCGAAATTTCGACAGAAAAACTTTTTATTCCAGGGACCTGGTAACGAAGAATTAGATAAAGCTAGTTGCTAAATTAAGAAAAACAACCCTGTATCACGTAGTGTAGCCAGAATCCATGTTTTGTGAGACCTTGATACCTAAAAATTGAATGACGCCAAAACGTCTGTGTGTCCGTCCGTCTGCCTGTCCGTCTGTGAACAACGTTAGCGGTTAAACCATTCAGCCGATTTTCTGCAAAATGGATATTCCCAAATCGATCTGGCTTATGGTCGCGACCACCTTGAATTTGAACCCGATATTTTAATATTGGGGTACTTTATACGAATCCCCTGGGACGTTTTCCAAATTTTTTAAAAAAAATGGCTCCATAGATTTTAATTAAATTTTGTTGTTGGATAACATGAAAAACGTTTAAGAGAATGACGCAGGTCTCATGTTACTTAAAAACCCTGATTTTTCGAAAATTGCAAAAGTTTTTGGGTGTCTTCCTACAACTGAAATATTAAAGACAGAATTTTTTACTTTAATGAAATCTGTTCCTTAAAGATAGATTTTGAAATAAGATCATGTACAATTTTTCTAAAATTTAAGTACTTTTTTACGTGAAAATACGGAAGAGAAATTCAGCTGTTTTAGCACATTCGTTTTAAAGTGCCCTCCCTCATCTACTTCTTCTGAAGGCACTTGCACGCACGCCTCCTCTCCTTCAAAATCCTCCATTTGCCCTTTGTTCCTCTGAGTGGTGTTGAATACTTCAAAAGCAATATTTTTCATTGTAATCAATTAAAACAAGTGTCGCGTGATTGTTCGTGACTGTTGTCTTATGGCTCTGGAGTTGTAGTGACGGCAATGCGCCAGGAGGCCGGCCGACGCGACGCGCCCTTCCTGCACGCCGGCTCGCCGGCCGGGACGCCGCGCCGGCCGGCTTCCCGGGGCGGTCCCCCGCACCCCTCGCGCCACACACCCCAGGACGACATCCAGACTACCTCTCGGCCGGCGCCTATAGAAGCGCCGGCGCGGCCCCACGGAGGGCAGTCTCCAGCTTTTCTCGACTGAGCGAATACCCCTGACTCCTAACGGCGACCAGGCGCCCGGTCGGGAACATTGCGACCGTCACGTGGACTCGCGCGGGCTTCGGGCTCAGTGAGCGAACAACCCTGGACGCCTCTGGCCACGAGGCGCTTGGACTGAGATCTGAACCGGACGCGAGGACGCCGCCGCCGTGCCTTGCTGCCACTGCCTGTGACTTGTCCGCGGCCTTATGCATACCTTGCCTGATGTAAGGGGACCCATGCATCAGAGCATGAAATAAACAAACAATGGGCGTAGTGTGTCTTGTTACTTGCTTGCCCTCCTGCCCCCTTCCCATGTCGTAGCGGCGTTACGACAGACTGTTCTCAAAGTGTGACAGCTGTGCGTCTTCGGGGCAGGTATTCGTGCCATTCTTGCGCGACTTCCGACAGAGCTATAAGCGACACTTCCCGGACGCCTTAGACAAAATTGAATGGCAATATGCTGAAAACATTCAAGCCACGCCAGTTAAAATTGCGGAAGAATCTGGAGCAACTGGGTTGCACGCAGGAAATATCTGTGTGGGATGCGTATTTGCTTCCATTTCACATTAGTTTTTCGTAATATAATCAATAACTATTCACGCACTAGTCTAAATACACAATAACTAGTGTGCAGTAGCAAAAATACTAAGGAACAAAAATATACAAAATGGATTTTCAAAAAGTAGCATTGACATTGTTGAAGAACAACAAATAAAATACTTTCCTATAACACCGCAGTAAATTAAATATTTTAGCAAACACATTATTTACAAATACTGCAATAACGTAGTGTAAACGGATACACAGTACACCAATTCTTTACATACCATGAATATAGAAAAAAGTTGTTTCATATTGCATCACGTAAATAGCACATATTTAATGAAGAGCGACCTCTTCTTTTAAGCATTGCTGTCTCATTCAGGTATCTCCCTCATCGGGGCTTCGCCGCATCCGAGACAAGCTCTAAGCTCTCGACAAGTGTGGTCTCCCGACATAAGTGGAAGGGTAGTGCAGGAAGTGTGTTTGTCAGAAATCTCGTGGTCGGTGGCCCGTTTGGTAGGGTACTGCTCCGGCATTCGCCTGGTATTGACCGGAGAAACCACAGAAAATACCGATCAGAGGAGCCAGCCACTAGATTTCTCCTTTATACTGCTGCTGTATTCGACATAGCTACGGAGTAGCTAGTATCGCCACCGACGGGACTCCATCCCAAGGATCTTCCAGTCAGAATCATCAACAGTACTTGGCTTTGAGCCGAACTCACCCCGTAAACACCCATCGTGTGAATAAACAAGAAAAACATAACTTTATTCCACCTTAATGTGAAAAGTGCTGATTCTAAGCATATTTTGAATCCGTAGTACTTAATTGAACGGAATAATGTGGAAATGATTAAATAAAATTTCAGAGAATAAAGTCAAGGTAATGTTTGATACTTGTGCATTCGAAGTTCATATTTATTTTAGGCTACTTCCGCTTACAAATTGCAAACTTCTCTTCAGAATTGTCGCTCTGTCCAAAAATACAAATGCTTTCCCTGACTTGTCTTTCTGCGCCTTCGTCTTTCTGCTTTTTCAGTCAGCACAATCTCGATTGGCCCATACCTTTACCACACCTTTACCACCCATTGAGCTCGATCGTCATCGCCATCGATTTCCAGTTGCGACGTCACTTCCGCTCCGCCGTCCCATAGTCCCAGTCGCCCCGGTTCCCGACTCAGTCACCGTCCTGTGCACATTGACGTTTCCTCATCGCACCCCCAAGTCTTCGTGTTTAAACGCGTGAAATGTAAAAGCATGAAATGGGAGTGCGCGAGTGAGAATAGGAGAGGGAGGAAGTAGAAAAGGCCGGAGGAGCGGAGGTAGTTTGAACTAAGAGATAAAACAGGGGGAGAGATAGAATGAGGGCAAGAGGGGAAAGGAAGGGAGGAGAAAAGAGCAAGAGAGTGATAATGAAAGAAAGTCAGAGAGAAAGAGTGCGCGATGAAAGTGTGCCGCATGGCTCTTTGACAAGATTTTATCCTGTCATCTCTACCTTCGTCTGACTTCCTTCGTCTCGTTTTCTCGTTTCCACTGCCTTTGATGGCATCACTGATGCTTTTGACATTGTTGTCTGGCTTTTAATTTTCAAGTGTCAGGTACTGCGTGTTATATTTCAACGTCAGGTGCTGTATGGTACTTCAAAACAGTTTTTGAAGCATCATTTATATTTATTTTATTCTATTTGACATGTAATTATTTTTTAAAATGAAATACTTAAATAGTATAAGAAATACAATGTGTCTTTCAGAAGAATAATTAATTTCAGTGGATTAATTTTACATTTAATTCTTATGAATTTAATATGTACTTATTAATGCAAATACGTATTAGGCAAAATGATGTGTGAAGTTTACACTTGTAAAAAACAAGCATTTTCATAAAAAGTACCTTTTTTTGAAAACCTGAACTTGTAATAATTATTGTGAAATGACTTACGTGCTATTTCTCTTTAAAAGCCAATTTCATGGCCACTCAAAGCTGGGAGCGATTGCAACACTAGCTAGGAGAGACGCTCTCCGAGCGACCAAAAGCCAATTCTTAGAAGAAAACCCGCTCCGCAGTTTCTGCCGCAAGTGGTCAGCAGGACGATTTTCCGCTGCATGGCCACCAGACTAGGGCCGGCTCCTCCCCAACTGCGTCGTGTGCCGCCCTCTTTGGCGCTATCGACCTGGCCCCCCCCCCACGCCTCCGCACCAACGCCGCCGCGCCCGCCCCGCGCCCCCGCACGCCCCGCCCCTCCAAAACCCCTCGCCGCTAGCGCCAGCGCCACCGCCACCATCCCTGCTGCCACCGCCGCCGCTGCCTCCTGCACCGCCGCCGCAGCCGGAATGTGCGGCCGCGCGTACGTGCAGGCTCGTCTGCGGCGCGGCGTCCCGCACGCCAGGCCGTGCTAGCTCAGGCCAAGGCGCGGGCGACGAGCACTTGCTGCCTCGCTCGCTCCCTCCCTCTGTGGGTCAGGGCGCGTTGACACGGGGCGCTCGGTTTCTAAACGCACCTCGTTCACGCGCCGCGCAGCCGTTGCGAAACCGAAAGCGCTCCCAATGGGCACGCCGCCAGGACCCCGTTGCGTTACGCACGAGGCCTCCTGGAATGTGACTCGCGCCTTTACGCGAAGGTACGCACTTTCTTGGCGAACGATGTGTATGCATATGGTGCATTACGTGGCGAACGAACGTAGGGTTAGAATAGGTGCTCCGTGTGAGCTGTCAAGGGGTTCACGAACATGAGGGTAGGATATACACATCAAATGCTGACGCCTGTCTTTCATACATATGTAATATGTATAAGTATCTGCTTGACCCCCGTGAGTCTTCTCGCGTTTTCCATGGTAAAGGTCGCTCACTGTGTTCAAAGAGCCGTGGAATCTACCATGAAGTAAAATTGATATGTATTTTAATGATAATGTCAATTCTATACTATTTTAAATGGACAAAAGGAAGCTAGAGCAGATAAGGAGGATTGATTGAAACCGGAATTCTAAAGCGTCCAAATCCTTCGCAGTTCTAAAGGTTCACATCAAAAAGGGGATGATACACTTCAACTTAAATCGTGTCCTCTCAAATGGATGATCAGTTTATCTTTACACGTAATTTTTCTCTATTAAGAAGTAGCTACCTTCTTTATCGATATATTTAGAGACGTTTCTGTGCAATAAAAACCCCGAGTTGAGTCGCCTTAAAACACATTACGTCGCAAGAAACCTCTGTAGAAATAGAACACACGTTAAGGAAATGTAACGCCAAGACTAACTTTTGAGATTAAGTTATTTATAACCATGTGAATCTTTAGACACATTTCATCATATTTTTCTAGAGACGAGAAAATAGAATAAAAATAGGTCTCAAAAATATTATGCCAGGTATTAAGTCTTTGTATCTGATATGTAATTATTTCACATCGTTCTCCTTACATAGAATTTACTGGAAGAGTACATCAGACAATGTCTCCCTTGCATTTCTTTGAATCAAATTGGGATTGTTCCTTACGTTAAAACTACTTTGGAAAAATCCTTCATTGAGAAAATGTTGAAATGATTATAAGGTTCCAAGAGATAAAAGCCAAACTTGCTGGGAGAATTCTTGTTTACATGAGTTAGGTATATCAATAACTCGTAATATCACTTTATCTACTATTATGCTATTTATTTTTAAATAACTAAAATTTTGCAAAGTGAGAAGATTTCAGTTTTTTTCGTTCTGAGATTTTTATTATTTTTGTGGTTATATTACGTTTCAGATTATTTAAAGAATATTTCAACCTGGTGTAAAACAGGTAATTTTATCCACAAACTGTTAGAATTTTATTTCGTCATATCATAAATTCCATTATTCTTTCTTCATACTTTAGCAAATTATATTAATAATTTATGAGGTTTAATAAGCTTATACAACATTAAACTTGTAATTGGAATTTAATACTCTCATTGAAAAGGCTTCGGTTTTGCATGTTATGAATAGCAGAATGCATTCTAGAAATTTTAAAGGATAAATAACCATTTTTTTTAATAATTGGAATTAAATAATTTTGAAAAATGGTGGATAAGTAATGTGTTATGATTTCAGTGATGTCATTTTCATTCGCATGAACTATAGAATTAAAAAATCTTTATTGAAATATTGATAATTTGGAAGGGATATTGCTTGTGAGAACCCTCTCCCAGACAGCGTGAGTTTTCATATTGGCTCTATATGTAGCACACTGACGTAACTAAGTGCCAGAACTTAGCTTATACTTATATTTAGATTTTTTGGGGTTTATACAACCTGATGGCAGAACACTACTATTTACATATTACAATCAGGAATATTAACACAATGTAACTTTAAATTATTTTAAGACATAATAATAATAATAATAATAATAATAATAATAATAATAATAATAATAATAATAATAATAATAATAATAACAATATACTAACAATAATAGTATTAACGGCATTTTATGGCCTAATTTCTTGAGACTCCCATTCTACTTTCTTCCTATTGCTTCGGAAAGTAAATTTATACGCTCTTCTCTGTACTCTATTCAAATATTCCTTTTGGAAATTTCTCTAAGGGTTCCAACAAACCGCCCTGTATTCCATTAATTGACGAACTAGAGATAAATAAAACATTCTCTCGTTTTCACAGTACTCTTCTGTAGTATTCGCGTAGTAAAATGCAAGGACCTCCAGGCTTTCCCTACGACACAGTTTACCTGATTTTCCCAACTCAATTTGCTATCAAAACTTATTCCCAGGTACTTACAAGACTCTTGGAATATTTTCGTTGCCTAAACGGTATTGAGTTTCGTTGTATTTGCGGCCCCTACCAAACGTGATGGGTTTGCTTTTCGAACTATTTATTGCCATGCCATTTTATCCGCCCATAAATGTAATCTATCTAGATCACCCTGCAAAATATCGTCTACTTTTGATTGAATAACTCGATATATTATACAGTCAGTACTAAAAATAAGAAAACACCCGGACTCGATATGGAATATCAATATGGAATTGCTTAAGTATCTTCCAGATGAAGTATCTTCCAGATGATCAAGTTTTGATATCTGATAATGAAGACACTCTACAAAGAGCTCTGTATGAACTTGAGATAATTGTAAAAGAATACAATTTAGATATGTCTGTTCAAAAAAACTAAGTCAATGGCATTCCAAGGGAAATATCCAGTTAGATGCAAGTTAGTGGTTAACAACCAAAACATCGAACAAGTAAGTTCATTCAAGTTCTTAGGTTGTGATCTGTCTTTCAAAGGAGAAATAGATGCTGATAAGAAAATTGAAAAATTTAACGGAATGTGTGGAACTATTAGGAGGACACTGAAAAGTAAAGTCAGGAATGATACACTCATGAAATTTTATAAAACCTGAGCAGTTCCTTGAGGGCTATATAGATGTGAAATTTGGACTATGGACACAAAAATTAGAAGCAGGATTCAGAGTGCCGAAATGAAGTTTTCAAGAGGTTGTCCGTATTGGTTCACAAGGAAAGACAGGATTCGTAATGACGAAATACGCAACTACATAGGAATTTATAATCTAAATGAAAAAATTAACGAATATAGGAAAGCATGGAGAAATACAAGTCAAGAGGAAAAAGGAACATAGGAAGACCGAAGAGAAGATGGATGGACCAATAATGAGACGCAACGGAACGAAAGTTCTAATGCTTGAAGAAGAAGAAGAAGAAGAAGAAGAAGAAGAAGAAGAAGAAGAAGAAGAAGATTATACAGTTATCTGCAAATAGCCGTACATTTGAATATAAATTGTCTGGCAGGTCATTCACAAACGCCAGAAACAGAAGAAGTCCAATAACGCTTCCTTGAGGAATCCATCTTTGCTTGAGTCGAAAATTGTTATCCAACTCGGACTTTCTGTTTCCTATCTCGAAGAAGCTCATCAATCCACGCCACAACTCTGGTGTCATACCCGATTGCATTAATGTATGAATCAGTTTGTTGTGTGGAACAACATCAAATGCCTTTGCAAAATCTACTATTACGGCGTTCACCCTCCCACTACAATCAACTTCATCTGCTATATTCTCAAACAATGATACTATCTGACTCTCGCAAGAGAAAACATTCCTAAAACCATGCTTTCCCTGAAATAGCCATTCTTTTCATTCCCATTCTTGTCTAATATAGCTAGTTATCAAGTGTTCCATTAGCTTGCCTACAGCTGACGTGAGACTTACTGTCTATAATTGGCTAATGCAGTTCTATCACATCTCTTGAAAATCGGAACAACGGTAGCTAGCTTCCAATCATCCGGCACGCTTGCAATATCTGTAACGTCTTTTGAAAAGTAGTTTGAAATGAGACGAGAGAAAACTTATGGATGTGGTTGTAAAATCACTTTTTCGATATGGCGAAACCATGGATTTACCAGAAAACCTCGTGATCAATTTTCTACTCAATTACTTACCTTGCTTTATTCTGCGATTTCTAAATTGGAAACAGTATGTCATAAATATATCTTCAGATCAGCTCGGTGAATTGCCTCTCGTCTCTTTTGATAGCACGATACGACCTGCCGTGAAGAACGTGTCACCTGCGACTATAAAAGAATAAATAAAAATAAATTTTATATTCGGTGTAAAATTCCTTCTAAGAAAATTATGAAGTTCGCTGGGTACTGTTTTTATTACCTCCCCGAAAAATCCTGACTGCGCCTCTCCGCACTACATATACGGCTGTAATGCCTTCAGTAGTTGACGCGTGGGAATCACTCTCCCACCCGTGCGCTTGCCGCGAGCAACCTGCCGTTTCCAGAACGAAGTGCAGCGCCCCCGGCGAGCGCGCGTTCCGCCGCCGTTAAGGCGATATTCGTAAGAGGCGCGCTGCGTTCGCGTAAGGCCCTGCCGCTCGCCCGCCTCGCCGCACGAACGGGGTCGTGGCGCAGCGCTGAACTTTTGCAAATGTCGCAAAGCTCATTTGCGCTAATGCCTCGCGAGTGCTACTTCTGCGATCGTTCAGGAGGAGTCGCGGCGCACTCTGCTAAACACGAGTGACTTGCCGCGATCTCTTGTCAAAGCGGGAGCGACCGAGAATTCTTGCCGTGGTTGCGAGAGTGGAGGCCGAAGAATGTAGTCGTTTATGGTCCTTGTGATTGTGCAAATGTTCATGAGGGAATGCCAGCGCTAGGTGTCATGGTGATGGGGTGGTGGTGATAGTTTTAGTGGTTACTGGTTTTCACGGAGGTTTTGTGTTTTGCTGTTATTTTTTATGATGGTAGAGGTGGTGTTGGTTTTCATATAGTTGCGCTTATTTTCTTTTTAGTAATGGCGCTGATTTCCGTGATGGTGGTATGGTGGTGGCGGCGGTGGTATTGTTACTAATTTTCATGGCGATGTTTTTTCTGTTTTTGTGATGGTGCTACTGGTACTGTTGGTGATAGTGCTGCTTTCGCTGGCGGATCTGCTGCTATTCGCAGGGAGGGTTTTATTTTCGTGGTGAACTGGTTTCGGGCTGGTGGTGGCGATGGGAGGACCGTGAATGCAGCAGCGCCAATCCGCCGCGGTGCGCGCGGGACGCCCTTTCCCGCTGATGGAGCAGGCGTCGCCCGCGACCTTCACCTTGCGCGGCGCGACCTTTGAAGGGCGGGAGGGGCGGGTCCGTCACGGCTGGCTACTGCGCGGGGCTCCCAATGCACGCCTCTCGTGCTTCCACTCGCAACGGGTTCGTGAAACGGGTGGTGGATAACGTTAGATTGGGCGAAAAGCTTAAAATATCGGCAGCTTTCGTTGAAAAGGACATAACAGCGAGTTTTCCAGGTAAGAGCAACATTATCGGGAAGTCAGATTAAAAAAGTCTTGATGGAAAATTATTATTATTATTATTATTATTTTTTGTTATTATTATTATTTTATTATTTTTTTTTGCTCGCGAATAGGCCATCTTGGACCACGCAGGACATGCACTTGCACGGGCTCAGTATCATTTTATCACGTTGCAAGTCTTGCATGTAACTAATTAGAGGGATCAGCATTAGGCTGAATCCGATTTTTATACCCCCAGGGTTGTTAGTCCTGGGGGATGGAAGATGAAATGATGATGATAATGAAGGATGAATGGACGGCACACACAAACAGACATTCACAAACACACCCATGCCCGAGGCGGGACTCGAACCCGCGATCCTTCCGTCCGAGATCGCCACGGCACTACTGCCTTAGCGGTCTCGGCTATCCGGACCGGCGTTGTTATTATTATTATTATTATTATTATTATTATTATTATTATTTTATTATTATTATTGTTATTATTATTATTAAAGGACGTAGTTACTATTATTATCAGTTAATCCTTAAAAAGTAGGCTCACGAATCTAATCTCTCTTTATTCTTTGTTTAAAAATGTTTCCCTATTTTAAAATATTTCTTGCAAAGACGCAAACGATGTCAGATTTGTGTGATATTTAAATTTAGGTCCGTCAGATTCTGACCTACCACTCATGTTTTATAAAATTGAAGAAATGTGAGACGTATGTATTTATTTATAAAGAAATGTGACTATACTATCTAATTGAAATTTGCAGAATATTTTAAACTCTCCATCCCGAATCTGAAGGGTAAAAGCAAAGTTCAAGTCATTCAATAATTAGAATTTGTTGTAGTCGCCCAACATTGTGTAATGGAACGAAATAAAATCCACATAACAGGAAATTGAATAATTTGGATAGAAATGAGTTTCCCAATATTCTCTTTCCTTTGCTGTGGCACACGTCTATTCCTCATCGCAACGCCTTTGGCTCGAGCGCTGGTGCATGATCCCTTCTCACCAGGTCCGAATTCCAGGAATGTAGTTCCCTTTCCCCTCCGTCATTAACCCTGTGCTCATTGACAAAATAGACCAGCCGTGTCAAACCACGCCCGCACGAGCCCAGCGCTCCTAAGAGGACGGGCAACTTCCCCCTAATCCTCTCTCATTTCCCCTCGAAATTCAGAAAGGGCTGAACACGAGCAAGCCGAAGCGGCGCGAGGCATGGAATAGGGTCTACAAACGAAAAGATGTTTGCCAGATTTGTCTTATCAAACATCCGAGATTTGAATGATGGTTATATTCCTAACTATACTACGGAAATACTTAACTCAAGGGCAGCTCTTTCAACAGACAGGAACCTTTTTTAAAGATCCAAACCTGAACGTAGGAAGTGAATGCAAACTATGCCCTCTTAAGTAAATATAATACGAAATGAAGATACTTTAGAGTCAAATTGTTTCATTTCACTTTCAATTGACAATTTAAAACTTGACTGATGTGTTAATACATTTTAATGGATCATATCTTTGCTTTAGTTGAGAAAATGGGAATTCACGTAATTAAATTTGGAGCAATAACTGTCAACTGCTCGAAAGATTTCATGGATCAAATAGCCAGTGATGTACCGACATCCCGGAGCCATTTGTACAACCTTTACTTTTTAATCTCGCGCCAGTTGCTCGGACGCAGTGTCCACGATCTGTAGTAAGCTAGTTACTTCGCCCGCGACCTTGACATGCCTGATAAAGACTGTCCTCAAACGCTGTAGCTAGTGCATGCCATTTTATTATGGCTTAAGCTAATTTCTTCCTCTCTGGATTTGCTGATTTTTATTGGTTTTGATTTCATGCTACAGATTTTATGTTGTAATATTTGCGAAATTTATCTTGGCGTATTTTTCATTATTTAAAGACTTCAATTTTATTAGAATATCAAATACTTCATTGATATGTGTCAATGATTCTTCAAAATTTGAACATATTGTGGGTCAGTTTGCCTAACTCATATTCATGTTAGACTAAGTTCTTCTCCACCTTGACGTGGGTCTCAATTGGTGCTCAAAGCCCTTGGGGCTAAGAGCATGAGTTCGCGTGTCGTTGAGCTATCCGTATGTTGAGGAAAGTGATGGGGTCGTCCGCATTTCTCTGACCTCTCCGCTCCACTTTCCTGCCAGATGCCGACGGTTTCCGCCAGAGTGGCTCGCGGGACCGACCACACACAGAGTGCTACGGAGAGGTCGTTTTGTTGCCCGTCGCGCGACGTGCAGGGAACGGCGCTCCGTCGCGTCGCCTACGTCGTCTCTGGGTTGATGAGGACGAGACACGACTCCTGGCCAACGCCCTCCTGCCAGGAATATCGTAGACCAGCGCCAGCCTCCGACCTCAAGGTTTGACTGTCCCACCTAGTACTCCGCGGACAGCTGATGGTCGGCGATAACATTTTAGTGGTCAACAGGAGGAAGAGGAAGGATAAGTAGGCAAACATGGCTTGCGATCTGTAGCCCGTTGTTAGGAGTGCTCCGGAATTCGCCTCGTATTGATCGAAAAAAATATAGATCAGAGTATCCGGTTGCTTGAATTCCCCTCCCGACCGAGATTGAATTCAACGCTAACTACTAGAAAGCTGAATCGACCATGTTCAAAATCATGGTTGTCTTAAAGGAGAGCGAAAGTTGCTCCAAAATTTTAAAAAAATAGTAATAAAAATAGTAAACGAGTATAATGTACCCTCGCTTGCACAAAAAATGGGCGATGTCCTGGCCGAACTTTACCAGAGTTTTCCGACCCTGCCCCCTGCGGGATCGAGCTGACCAATCCGCTTTAGCTTCATTTCAGGAGGCGGACTATTCATCTTGAACATTACAAAATGGCGGTGATGGCGAGTTATATTGTAGTAAATATTTGAATATAAATATTAAATCAACCAACAGTTTTACATAAATTTTTGTATATACATTTAATTCATAAATAAAGGTATGCAATTTCCCAGTAAAACATATTTTAAAACTGTTATAAACGGGTTTTTGCAAAACATAACACTGACAACGACTATTAAGTCCATGTCTATATTTCGTCGTTTATTATTGTAATATTTAATATAAAATGCAAATAATTTGCATTGTATGCATTGTCTAACCTAGTTATTTTATTAGAAAAATTAATAACTTAGAAATACGTTTAAGAGTCAGTTTCAAAACGTCTCCGAAATAGAAGCTTTCAGTTGTGAAATACTTCATCATCAATTTCTAGATGACCCAATTAAAATATACTATATGGTCACGAACATTAATATTGTAATAAAATAGTTTTGATATGTAAATACTAAATAAACTTAAAGTATTTAAAGTTCATTTAGTCAAATGAAAGTTTTCTTCTGCAGACATTATGATTGGTAAGTGCAGCTGTAAGCAAATGAATGATTATTGATCTTTTGTTTTGGGATCACAATTAATTACCTCTTCAATCTAACGTTAGGTGATTGCATTTTACATGGAGTTCTTTACCTGCAAATATTAAAATCATATGTGATACCTAGTCTTTGAGGATTTTGTGAGAATCAAAATGACATATGACTCTTATAAACATTTTAATATCTTAATGTTTGAAAGGAGAAACACCAGCTTTTATCTATTGCGTGTGAACATGAGGAACACACACACACACACACACACACACACACACACACATACACACATACACACCCCTCATATCAATATATTACTTACATCTTACATGTAATTTATGTATGATTCAATCCAACAATGAAATTAATATATTTATATTATTATAGTATATTTTTACATTAGATATTTTATTTTCGAGACGAGCAATGCACACAAAGTTTTTAACGTCATCGGAATGTTAACCCACTTCTTCTAGATAAGCAGACTATGCAAACACTGTTTTGCTAATCCATTAAGAATCACTAGAGATTCTCCTGTCATAAATTATTTCAAAATTGTAATTGTTAATAATGTTTCAAAATTTTGTCAAACTTCGAAATCTGTGTCACGATAATCGTTAGAAATGAATAGGATCCTCTTCATAAAATATTGTTGCAAAATAAAATTTTCTCTATTTTCTATTATTTTTACATTTCATACAAATTTCACAATTTATTGATATGTGTTCACTAACGTATCTTCAGTAATATTGCACTGATATTTACAATTTTAATGAATTGTTAATAAATATTGTAAACAAAATAAGCAATTAATTTTTATTTGGGAAACATTTCATTAAGTTATAAATATTTATAAAGTAATTTAATTAAAGTACTATAATATGATAGGTTGAATTTAAACTAACTACAATATTTATTATTGTTGAAACGCATTGCTACTATATTACAATGTAACGTTTTAAAATGTACTGCCCATTGATTGATAGTTTGTGTTCGTATATAGTATATCTCACTGAGACGATTTTACAAAGAAAATCTAAATAATAACGAAATAACCTCAAATTTATAATTCATTGGCATTTGGTCCACACTTCAGTCGATCACTTTAATGCAAGGTCAGGAAGAAGGAGAAATGTGCGCTATTGCTGTTGGTTCGTAACCAAATCTTGAGGGTCACTATTGCGTTCCTTTTACTTAAGTCTTAGGATTCCAAGTGATACTAGATATTTCAACATTAACTTGAGAATACATGTTGATACCATGAGAGAGAAATGATGAACAAATGTCTGGAGTTTTAAAAAATCTGCCTTTGGAATACTGCATCAAAGTCCTACTGGCTATTGTAATTACATTTTCTGTCATTCGTCGATAAACTGCCGAACACTTTCCGGTGAATTATGTTATCGCCGCAAAGCGAAAGATTTCCAGGTTAAAGAGACCCACATATGTTATTGGTGGATCGAAAATAGATTTTAATTGTGAATTGACATTATTCATTGGTGCAACATACAAGAAATGAATTTACTATTTGTGCTAGTTTTCTTTCACTTCAGTCCCGTCAATTTTTCGAAAACATAATTCAATCATCTTTTTTACCTAAATACAATATTTACTTTTCGACCTGTCAATTCGAAGAATAGTTGTTCCTATTGAAAAGCGATCATGCTGATAAATGGACAAAGTTTACAAATATCATAAATACCAATAGAGTAATATCTGATATTTGTTATCTAAAGGACTCTCTGAAAATAATCAAATTTTCTTTGTTTTCATTTAATCTTTCAAATAAGAACGTAACTTTGGTTTTGTTTATACTCGCAAGATCTTAACAGATCTTGCCTGCTTCTGTGCCAGTACATAATAACAAGGCTTCTTTATCCGGTATCTTCCTTCGGTTTAAGGTATTATTATTCATTCTTAAGCAGGTATTTTACAGTTCTAATGACGTTTTCGCAATCTACACAATGTTTTATTTCTGTCAGACATCTTCCTCTATTCTTGTGCCTTCATTGTCAAATCGATAACGTACTTACAAGATTTCGGCCTTCCTCGTTTTCTTCTTTGAAGGATTCACTTAAAGATAATTTTGATATTCTGTCAGCATGCATTCTGCAGCATACCATTGAGTTGTTTGATTCTACATTTCGATCACTTGTCTCTCAATCTATTATCTGTCTAACTCTTCGTTTAGTATTCTATCAAACAGTATACTGACAACATCGTCTCCAAAATTCATTTTCATAGCATTTAACTCGAGAGTTATTGCATCATTTTATTAATTTCCGATTGATACGTAACACAGCTCTCCACCATTGTCTTGTGTATTGTCTCTTAGTTTTCTTTCGAAAATTTTTGTTTTATAAAATATTATGAAGTCTATAATAACTTGGCTTCCCTAGCTTATTTTTTAATAAGTCAATTATTAGATCCTCCTGCTCTAATAATCACTCGATATATTTAAATTCCTTTCCTACTGAAATATACCTATTTCTGTTCTAGATAATATCGAGATTTCCCTACAACCATGTGTCTTGACTTTACATTATTTATTTTGAGTTCCATTTTATGTTTTTATTATTTCTGGATTAAATGTTACAGATACAAAAAAAGTATTTCTCTACCTATTTTCAAGTGATACGTTGACTCAAAAGCGGGAAATCGCTTATGTATGAATTCAAAGGTTTTGCAGCCGTTCTCGAAGTCTTAAACGATATCCACCAACATTTTTTGTTATTTGATTATGATAATCAAACCTTACAACTTTTGTTTACCAGTCTTGCATAACTTATTGGGTGTCTCCTAAAATAATGTAACAAGTATTTCAACGTCAAGTTAAGGGTAAGAGCTGTTTCTGATGAAATAATATTATATAAATAAAAGATCTTCATCTTCATCTTCATTACTAGTTTACACTAGTTCATTATGAGAGAGAAATGAATATTTTCTAGGATGAAGAGAGGCACGTGACCCTGAGTCTTTTATTTTGGATCCGCGGTTGGGATGGTTTAGTAAATAATTGTAGATACTCTTGAATGAATGATTGAGAAGAATATTTAATAATGGACTTGTTTATTAATCGTATCATTCACAACAATGTAGCCTTTCAGAATGTTAGCAAATGGGCATGATAAACATATTTACTTCAACTAATAATCGAATATTTATTATATAAATACATAGTTTTAAAACCAAGAATTATTTTTCAACTCACACAATTATTCCTTAAAATTTATCTGCGTGACGCATGTTAACAAACACTTACATATTACATTCTCTATACTTACGTATATACAGAGTATACGTAGTATAGAGAATGTTATAAAATGCGAAAAACTGCGCATTTTCTGCAGAAAATCATTGCAGCGCTCTGGTGACGAAAAACCTGAATAAAATTACTAATTAGAGAAAAGACCTAACACGCGGTGTAGCTTCATAATTCCAGTTTGTTGATCCGTGATGCCAAAAACCAATTGGAAGCAAAACGTCCGTCTGTCCAGTCTGATACAACTCTAGCGCCTAAACCATGCATACGATTTTTCCAAATTGAAGAAACCCCTGTCGTTTTCGCCTGAGCTGAAGCATGCGATTTGAAAACATTCAATTTTGGGGATATTGTGCTTCCGGACATTTTAAATTTTTTCAAAACGGCTCCAATTTTTTCTGTAAATTTCTTGAAGGACTGTTTACTCTAAGTAAAATACGCTTATAAAGGTAGAATATGTCCAATTTTCATGGATAACTCAATTTGAAAATCGCTAAAATTTGAATATTTTGCGTCTTACTACAACTACAAAATTAAAGATAGAGATTTTGTTCAAATGAAAGTTGCTTATAATTAGATCTTTTAATAAGGTCATGCAATTTTTTAAAGTTTTAGTTGATTTCTCAATATGGCGTTACATTTTCAATTTAAAATACTATAAACAAGATTTTCTCAAAACGGCTCCAAATTTTTCTTTAAATTTTTGGTTGGTAATGCAAATGCAGCATATCCGATGACATAAACGAGATATTGCTCTATTCTATTGTTTTTAAAATTACATAAATGTATTTTGAAATACTTCTCGGCTGTTAATATGAGCATTTGAATAGATTTATATATTTATTTAACTTGTGAGTAGAAGTGCTCAAATGACTTTAGAGGAAGTTTTCAAAACTCAATAGATTCCTGTGAAAGAGCTATTTGAACCGAAAGTTGAGAAAATTGTAAAAATGTATTTGCAGCGATAGATGTCATGGCAAGAGAACAGAACAACCTTATGAGCTGGAAAGAACTCAAAACATCCACACAAAGGAAATTATAAACATTACATGAGAAAGTCTGTCCCATTCTGAGCACTCTAGTTCTTCATATTTTGTAGTAGGAAGTGTAAGCATTTCTTAATTTTTAAAGCAGAAAATTTCAAGCTAGAAACTTGACAAAAGAACAGGAGACACAAATAAATAAGTTAATTACAAGGACGTAACTCGTATTAGGATTGGAAGGAAACGAACTACAATAACAAAACCAAACACCTGAACAGGAAAATAGGAGAGTAGAATGATCTGTAAACGACAGTAATCGAAAGTACATCAAATTCTTTCCTGCAGTTTTGTAACGTATCTTCTTAAAGAAAGAATGTTTAGAACATTCTCGACATCGTTATTAGAATTTTTCATTGCTCGTCAGTAAAAACCGCTGATATCGTATTGGGATTTAACACGCGTTCCTCTATTGTGAAGCCACGCACCTAACAATTTGCCTACCAGACGTGCTACTAACTTTCGTGAACTTACTCAATTAAGAATCTTAGAATTTGTCTTCAAACTCATTGCTTTTCCGACTTCGCATTTTAAAATATTAAATAAATTCCTCTAGAGACAATAAGAAAGCAAAGAAATCTGCGACTCTAAAATAGTAATTTACTGAGAATGTTTCAGTTCAGTACTATGTAATTTTGCTAGATGCACTCGCTACCTGACGCTCAACCTTATCGCCTCTGCCCAAGGTAGATTATTAGACTGATAACGTTATAGCGGACAAGTTTGACACGCCTGACATTCAGAATCCATTTGCTGCAAGTAATTACTAGAATCTAAAACATTTATTGACTTAAAAAATCACCTATCATTTCCAGTTATTATCTTTTGTTCATCTCTCACATTTATATAAAATAAACTCTATTTTCTCGTGTTATTGGTAATGTTTTCTAATATATAACAATGTTAACTTATTACACTTCATTGTTTTGAAACTCTCAAACGACAACCGTAAATGCATACCTTAAATTATTGAAAAGGAAAAGTATTAATTAAAATCACACATAGTCAAAATAAAGTTGCATGAACAGGGCCAGACGTGAACTCGAGTCTTCCAGTTCTTCAAACAAGCACCTGAACTACATGACGTCTCTCCCTGCAGTCACTATACAATGTTTTAATATTAGGATGTTTGACGAGTGATACTTGTTGAGTTTTCATATGAAGACAGGAATGTTGCTTTGAACGAAAGAAACAGTAAAAGTACGATTTCGCAAAATTGGTTTGAAACGTTTTAATAGTAAGAAAAGAAAATGGTTTCATTGCAGTTTCATCAAACCATTCTTTAAATTGTAAATATTGCTTGCACTTTTGCAAGAAAATGCCATCATTTCAAGAAAGCCTCTGGATTGTTATGCAAGAACGAATTATGGACAACAAACTTCATCTGAAAGACAATCTGTTTTCAATTTGTAGTTGTAGGAAGACGCCAAAATGTTCAAACTTTTAAATTTTCTGAAAATTCAGAGTTAACATGAAAATTGGAACTATGTCATCCTTCTAAGTGATTTTACTCTATTCTTACAGAAAATTAGGAGCGTTTTGAAGAAAATTTTGAAAATGTCCGAAGGCTTCATTAAAGTACCCAAATTTCAAAGATTTTCAAAATTTCAGCTTCAACTACAGCCAAAAACAGGGTTCTTCAATGGAAGATCGATGTGGTTTAGGCGCTAGTAGTGATCAGCAGACGGATGGACGACGTTTGATAAAACCACTTTCTCGACTCCAAAACGTGTATTACCGTTTAATCGAAATCGATTTTCCGCTGTATTACATAACTTTCTGTATACTACGTATACGCAGGAATATCCTACGTATATACGCACATACGAATATACTATTTACTTCGTATATTCGTGCGTATACGAGAAAGCAAAAGAGAAGTACAAGTTTTGTTTTGTGCTGAGATAACGAATTATCATAGTTCAAAATCCATCTAAACATTACAGCAGTTCCAAAGGTGAGATAAAAACAGTACTGAGAATTTTCTGCATTACTGATTGTCATTTCAAGTGAGTTTATTTTTACATAAATGATTCATATTGCAAAATATGAATGTATTTATCTAATCAGAAAAAACGAGAATTTGTCACAATCTGCACATGATTGTGCAGTAAAAGTCACAACTTTGATATCAATTATAAGGATAATAAATACTTAAATTTGATAAAAATTACTTATCCAAACCTTCCTCATATTGACTTACGTAATGATGACAGCGACAAATATCAAATGCGTGGGAATACACGAGTCCAAGAACCAACTGTAAAACGCATTTTTCGCAAGCTCAGTGGTCAGAGCAACTGGTCAAATCGAACGATGCGGGTTTGATTCCTGTCCGAAGGAATTACATCTTTAGTACTCAATTAATACAGTTATCAGGTCACAACATGGATATCACTAACGAACGGATAAACATTTCCCATATTTCATTTCCATAAAGTGACAGAGTTGCGACAAACTTTTTGAAAGAATGCAAATGTATTCAAAACGTTCACTATCTTAATTCAAGCGAGGTTAGGTTAAATTCTTACTAACTAAATATAATAAATACATATTGTATAAATATTTGTAATAAAGCGGATCAAACTAATACATTATATAGTATAAAAGTTCAAAGATCTTATAAGCAATAAATAAATACACGTATTTTCCACAAACATTCTTTAATTCTCAGACTAGGTAAAACAGAACGCGAACAGAAGAAAAAGGCATCGCGCAGAACTCGATCCTCAATACCTGATTTAAACCCGGTGTCAAACGATTTCAGCTACAGAGAGAGTTATTGGTCTTTCAGTAATCTGCAAGCCTTAATGTATCTACGAATACAGAAATATTTGTTCTGTAATTTCTCCATTTTCTCTGAGAGTAACATTTAAGACGTAATAGAAATCATATTCTCTAAACATATTCGTTCTCAAGCAGTACAATTTCTGGAAAATGCAATATTAAGGCAACTGATGTTTTTAACAATACATGATAATATATTTATTTATCTAACTCCTTATCATATTTATGAATTTTATAATAAATTAATATTTAGATTTAAAAGAACGACTTTATCCAGACATTTTGAGATCCGAAATTCGACTCCTTGTTTTTCCTATATTGAGACTAAATGACAGGTGATTGTGCATTGATCACCTACACAAGCATATGAATAATCATTGGATATAACTAATAATTAAAATTCTTATTTTCTTTGTGAAAATTGGGACTGATTGAATGCTGCCACTTAGTCTGTCTACCCACTAAAGATAAGCCATCATCAAAATTCTTTACTTAAAATGGAGATGATAATAAAAAATATTGATTCTTTCAATGACCACGTCAAGTCGTACTTTATTATGTTTTGGAGTTCATACATTTTGAAATGTAGCTCCACCTACCAAAGACTTATTAAAATTTTAAGAAGACCATAAAGAAATAAAATTATCAATTGTTACAATAATTAGGATGCGTTCTGTTAGCATTTATCACAAAGGCATAAACACAAAATGGTAATTTTAATGAGTTCGTAATAGTTTCTAAGAACTTTGTTAAGTGTAAAAAGACATATTTCTTTCTCAATTAATAAAAGAACGAAGAATTACTATTGACAAAATTTTATAATAAACCACAGACTTGTCAAGGATTCTGATTATCTCTAGAACTTTAAATATGTAAATTACTAGTGATTATACAACTTGGTACAGACTTTTCATTATTTCTAACGATTACATAAAAATATGATAATGATATTGCAATTGAGACACTGTTAATATTTTAGCTATCTCTTCCAAATTTCGTTTCGTCACATTGTTGGAATACAAGATCCAGCAACAATCTTAATATAATCAATATCGCTTAAAAAACAAGTTTGTCCTCCTTGCAAGAATTTTGGAATGTCTCTTGTGATGATAGTGATTAATGTGTTCAGGCATCAGGTAAAAATACATATTCGGCAGGATTTGATCAGTCCATTCTCTATCTACTACATTTAATCCACTGGAGTATCACAGAGTACCTTACAGCACTGATGAGGGTGTTTCAGAATGAATTCTATCTTGAAATTTATTGTTCTTATGATGTACAACATTTACTTAGGTTACATAAACTCACATTCTTGATAAGAATGTGGAATCATCAAGCGATATATTCTATAGTTGATTCTAGTTAGAAATTTCGATCTGAATGTCTTTTGTGTAGGGCTCATAGTAGCTTCTATCCGCGAACTGCTATCTGCCCCTCCCATATCTTCAAGGTGATCTCCACATTACGCGATAAGACTGAACTGTAACTGTCGTGAGCACCAGTCGAAATCAGAACCGTAGTATTAAGAAGTAACATGTGATTTTTAAAACCAATTAACACAACTAAGAGAATTTCCGGACAAATTTGCATTCGTTATTCATGAAAACTTGTAACCTAAACTTGAATGATATAATGCTAACAATATTTAATTATCTGCAAATAGTTTATTGATTGCTTCTTAAAGAAATTATAATGCTTATAATAAAAACGAGTAGTTGTACACACTAGCACATACTTTCTTCTAATGTCACTGCTCCGCAATATTATACTATTACATGAATTGGAAAGAGTTTCAACCAGTAAGATCTTATTTCACCTTGTAGGTTTGAAAGTTAACTTTTTCCATTTTCAAAATATATAGAGTTCCTCGAAAATAGGACGACCAGCGCCTCGCATCGATAGTACAGAATGAGTTTGGTCGTCGTACTGATGGACGACAAAACTGGCCCTTTTACGGCCCTAAGTCTTTTCAAAAATTAATATTAATTACAAAATATTGGACATATTACTACTGAAATCACACCATAACAGAAGAAAAATCACCTTCTGATTCGAACTCACAACGTTAGCAAGCTGACAGCGTACCATGACGTTAACCATTCGCTAAAAGTGGTTTGTTTCAATTGCCACTTAGAAAGTAGTTAAATATAATAAAACCTATACAATAGAACATAATCGTTTCAATATATTTTTTCGTTTCTAGAGTCAATCCTTTTTAAGTTTAAATATACTGTGAATATAATATAATATAAAATGTATAATATAGGAATATTAAATATATTAATATAATATAATTATATTTTAATAGAATGCGAATCTTCTCTACAGAAAGAAAGTACAATATTTTACTTTTCCTCATGCGTACTTCAGTACTACATTGTCATAATAAAACTGAAAGGACTGCAATTATTCGAGAAGAGCCTAATGTCTAGAAGTAGGACAGTTTTAAAGAATACTAGTGATGCTAAAACAGCGCATACTTTCACCTATTTTCATTCGAAACTTATGCTGAAATACTAAAAGTTTCGAAAATTACATGATCTTTTTAAATCTTATCTTTGGAAAAGTTTCATCAAGGGAAAATCTCAAATTTCAATATTACTTGTAGGAATACTTACGAAAAATCAGTTTTCAAGAATGAGACTGCAATATTCTCTTAAATGCATTCCACTATCCAACCATAAAATGTAAAAAATTATGGAGCCATTTGTTTGAACACTTGAAATATGTCCCAGGGCTTCATGAGTACCCTCCCCTAATTGAATATCGGTTTCAAATTCAAGGCGCTACGACATCAGCCAGATCGATTAGGAGTATCAATTTTGGTGAAAATCGGTGAACGGTTTAGCCGCTAGCGTTGTTCACGGACGGATGAGACATTTTACCATCAGTCGATTTTCACTATCAACCACCCACAAAACATGGATTTGGCTACACCACGATTTGAGAATTTTTTCAAATTTAGCAAGTGGATTTATCCATTTTTCGTCACAAGGGCCGTGTAATATGCGTTTTTCTGCAGACAATTCGTTTTTCGTAGCATTACGTACTTTCTACTCCTTAGAAGAAGTGCAATTGATCAATATATGAGAGATTTAGATTATGCGTTCACGGAAATTTTATGCTTTCACCTAAGCAATTTTCTAAATTTGAAAACATTTATACAATTTTTTCTAACTTCATTTGTAGAATTAGTTATACGGAAGAAGTAAAAGAGTTCATGAGAAATTGAAAGATTAGTAATTGTAACGTTGAAAATCCTAGAGATATTAATCAAAGGTGACATTTACTACAGTATTTGTAATAACGGTATAGTGTATTCGAAGAAGATTGTAAGTAAAAAGAAAGAGTTCGTTTCAGAAAGTTTCACAATGCAATATGAGCATAATGTAACATACCCTCCAGAATATTGGATTCTCATTGGATTCAGAATCCCAATGAACTTGCTAGTATAATATCAATTTGAAAAAGAATACGTTGATTTAGAAGTCAGTAATGTTTTAATTTTTGCGTACCATGCGTCACAGGTCCTTTTCCTACAACGAGTCTAAAAATAAATACATGTTCGCAGAGTCTTTTGAAATATTTTTTGGAGTTCGTGATTTCAAAAGCCGAATTTTCCTTCAAAACCCCTAAATACCATTTTACTGATATCATTGTTTCTGTAGTGTGCTGCATTCAGAATGTAAAATAAAGTAAAATATTTAATGAAGTCTAACTCAATATTAGGCCAATTATTTTCCGTCACTGTTCTCGACTTAAAAAACTATGAAATATTGTAATGAAAGAACATTATTAAATTCAGTGGTACTCAGTTTTATAAATATGTTTATTTTACCAATGAAATAGAGAAAGTGTGAATAAATATGATTGGCTACAATGAATATCATTGCAATATTGTAGGAAATCTCTGAGAGAGATGAATATTGTTATAAATAATAATCGAATTAGCTGACCATATATGAAAATTTCATTTTGATTAAATAAATTTCGTTTATAATACTATTTGCCTAGGAAATAAAGTCCTTAGGTTTATTAGGCAACGATTATTGAAAGTCCGAATTCAAATAGTGAAATTTTCTTTGACAATTAGTTGTTGTTTTTGTATATATTTTAATGTCTCGTTTTAACTACGGTCATATAACGACCACTGCGATTTTGTTTGGGGGTTTTCTGTAGGAGAATACGTAGGACATCACGAACACATCTATGTCCGAGGCGGAACCAGGCCCTCAGCCAGGAAGCTAGGCCTGGTCGTCCATTTCCTTTCTCTCTAGTAAACTCTGACATCATATATCCAACATCAAATACATCAGAAGATATCGCTTAATTCTCCATCATTTGACTTAGTTTTTCCTGTGTCCCTGGCCACGTGGGGATAAGTGGAATGAAACCTCTGACTAGGTAGTAAGTTCCCTGAGGAAGCCAGAAAGACATCTAATGGTAATATCTACTCTTTACTACAAGATTTTATCCAACGTTGCATTTTGAGTGCAAACAGAGTGGAGAACTCTTTCAAACTCACAAGGATCATAAGACCTTGTCGTGGTCATCCGTGGCTCTAGCCGAGGCAGATATATTCACCTTCGGATCAGGCACTGCCACTTCCACTGACATCTCGCAGTTACCACCCTATCCCAGAAATGAAGAACAGACCTTACTGTAAAGCATGCTCCTGTGCACTGTGATAATGAAAGAGCCGAAGAAGGCATAGCTTGTTGACTATAGAGGAGATGCTGGCTACTGTCCTCCAAAAATCTTTAAACTTTCTTAGCTATGGATTATAAATCTAATATGCGTGAAGGGATGATTTTAACATGCCTTTATAACTAATTTTGCGTTTTTGATGTAACACTGTCTTGTCTATTTATTTCATTTTAAATTAGTCTTTTTTACTGTTTTACTCTTTTAATCTTGTAATTAATAAAATATTTTAATTGACTTTTATACAAATTTTCAGAAAATTTTGAATAATATTGCACTATGTAGTTGAAAAGATATTTGAGCACTACACAGTTCTTTATATTATAAAGAAGGAAGTTTCTATTCGTGAAAATAATAAAGACTGTAGTTTAGTTTCAGATTTGAGAACTTGTGATCTCATTGAATCTCTTGTGTTTTCCGTGTTGATCTAAAACCAAATGTATTTTCAGGTTCGATATGCATTCAAGATTGGGATCTATGAGCACAAATTATTTGTCATGCGTATATCTTACAATGGCTAAAATTATTTCACAATAATCATTAGAAAACAAGGACGGTGTGTTTCCTGTGAATAAAACAGTTTTACTTCAATATCGATAACCGTGTCAAGGTTTCCGATGTTTGAATTGCGGAGAGCTGAATCAGACAACACTCCAGAAACTGTTTCAGGTCATACAAAAACCTAACATAAATTGGAAAGATAATACGATTCGAAACACTGTGTTCCGCTTAAATATTTTAATTGGAAAATTGTCCGGAATTGAAATTTTTAACTAAATACTCAATCTCTTGAAAGTTTATTCAAACAAGTTTTGTTTCTTTCTTAACAGCTCGTTTTAAGAAAATTACATTGATTCGTACATTTTAAGGTTTTCAAATTATTCTTTTATACGTGGTTATTAAAAATATTTAAGAAAATATTTAACTTCAGTGTGATTTCACAAATTAAAAGAATTAAATATTTGCTGTTTATATTAGCTATTTATTAAAAATATCAATTATTACATTTTGCTATTAATATATGCAATGTGATATTTGAAAATAATTAATTATGTTAGCCTATTCAGGCCATATCAGATTTGTACTGTTGCCTGTGTATTACCTTAAATAAATAAATAATAAATAAATAAATAAAAATATCACTGGGAAGGATAGATATAATCTTCTCAGCAGTGTAACAGAAAATAGTAACTTTGAAAATATATGAAGAATAAGACAATTTTATTTTCGAAATATTTCTAATGAGAGCTTCTAGTTCCTTTTCACCGATTATCACTATAAAATTGCATCAATTTTACAAATAGTCTAAACAATAATAATAGCAATTTTGCAATGATAATCTATTTGGGACACAGCAGTTATTTTTAATTGATTAACGAAATCACTGTTTGCATGCACTGCTCATATAGAAAAATGGGCATTACATTTTCATAATGCGTAATAAATTGTGTTGCTTGCATTTCCTTAATAAAGGCGTAATAATGTCAAAATACAAGTTTTAAATACGTGAACATGAATTTCAATTTGCTTGATAGGAAATGTCTATATTAGTAAATGTATTATATTGTGTGTTTCCGAAAATGATTATGTAATAATTAGTGTTCTTGCTTTAGAACCATTAGCATTTTAAAATAGTTTGTAAGAAACAAAACTTTAATACTATTAATTTAATCTGCCAAATTTCTACAATATTAGATACCATAAATTAGAGTTAATTTCATGGTAAAGAACTCGATAAAAATGTCACAGACCATCCGTGACCCGCTGCCCCTTGGTTCGTCAGCGTCCACGGGGTTCAGGGCCAACGTCCAGTGCAATTGGCGGAGGATCCTCCGCCCGCGCGCACCAATCCGTTTCGTTTCTGTGCCCTCTCCTGTTACCTCCTCTTACTTCCTCTCACCCTCCCTCTCCTGTTACCCCTGCTCACGTTAGCGAGGCGCTCACTGACTCAGAAATTGCCCGCCCTTTGAGATAACTAGGAGGAAAATCTTCGAGGGAGGAAGGGGACGTGTCTGAAACTTGGAGCAAAGCCAATGATAAGAGCGGATACGCCTCGACGCCAGGATTGGTCAAGTGTCCAGCGATGGTTGTCCAAGCTGTGGAAAAGCCAGATTTGGCCGTACAGGGCATCGCCCATATTCTGTGAGAGTGGGTATACAATAAATGTGTGGCTTGGTTAGTTCCGCTCTGTCTTCAGCAAGTTTTGAGACTCTTAGAAAAGCTTGTCTTCAGACAGGGATTGTATTGTGAGTGCTGAAGTCCGTGCAATTATAAGGAAAAAGCGAATTGATTTGAATTTAAATCGAATAATTTTAGGTACGTATTTGAGTGTGTTAAAACTTTTAAATGTTAATTGGACTATTACACAAGCGAATATGTTTAATCACTGATTTTTAATTGGATATTAGTATTTTAGATTTTATTTCCAATGTGTAAAACCCACCGTTTCCCTCCATTCCAAAGAAAGCATCAATTTTCCGACCTTGCTCTGCTGTCGAAATCCTTTAGTAGTAACACGTCATCTACTGAGGGAGTCGATCACAGACTCATCAGTAAAATTACTGCAGTCAGTGTGGAGATACTCTGCCCGAAACAGCGCCAAATCTTTGTTTGGTCTTTTGGAGACCCCTGCGGCACACCCACCCACGCCGAGCTTAGGGCCTGTGTCGCCTCCGGAGATAAGGCGCGCTCCCTTGTCGATCTCGCGGTTGGGTGCGGCGCCGCTTCGCATCGTCCCGGGCCATCTCGCGCCCAAGAGTGATCGTTTGGGGATTGAAGAGCGGCAGCGGACGCGTGTATGGGCCGTGCTGCGTGGTCACGCTGTCGGGTTCTGTGGAAAACTCATGTTAGATGTTACGTTTCTTGCGTGTTCTGCAAGCTTTGTACGTTATCTACAGATTTACAATGAGATGTTATTGTCAAATAGCACAATTCCTTCGTGAGAGTCATTACCTAATTTTGCGTTTGCACAGTTTGTCTAATCTTATGACGCCAAACTATATTAAAACCAAACTGTCTTAATAAGTGTCACCTCTTCTTGACTGTTGCTCTTCGCATGCAGTGTAGTGCACAGAACACGCGGTTAACGGACTTCTTTGTACAGTCAATTCCGGTTATAGTGAACGTCTGGGCTCTAACAGGTTTGGTTCACTGTATCAGAGGCTCACTATATCCGATGATATGAAATTTATAAAGAATTTCTCTACAAATATTGATTTTATTAATAGATAGAAACAGTAAAATTCATTACAAACGAATTGAAAATTTCAATATATTTATTTGTCTTAAAAAATTAATTGTTTTCAATTGTTTGCTTCGTACATTTTTCATTAGTCATTTCTCTAGATCCTTCTCGAGAGTTCGTGCTCTCTCCATACTTGATTCTGCATTGTCCTCTTGTCTCGTATCGAAATGCGGTCTTGACACCTTTCAATGCCTCTTGCACTGTTGGAACACCGTCCCACTCTCCGAAGGCCCTTCAACTCGTCTAATAACATAGAGATCAACATAATTCCAGCGACTCATTTCCTACGTTCACTATAGCTGAGGTTCAGATTCACTATAACCGAATCTTCTTATGTCTCTTTGTAGTGTGAGTGAAAAGTGGACCAGAGACTTAAGTTCACTGTAACCGAGGGTTGACTATATCTGAGTTCACTATAACCCGAGTCGACTGTATTTTACTACACTTTATCGCTCTTGTACATTTTATTTTCATGTATTTATTTGCTTATACCTTTCTCTACACCCTACACCTCTCTGCTACTTATAATTTCATCTTGGTTGATCTGAGAAAGTAACCACCCCGCAACGTGGTTTCTCCCGGCAGTCGAAACTCGTGTTCCTTTCTCGGTACTTGCACCTGCAGCGACCAGCTCTGTACTCTTAAACGTATCTCCAAGGCCCTGCGCAAGGGAGGCACGTTAAGCCTGAATCGGTGAGCGTGCGCGTACCGTAAAGGCAAATGGTTAACGTTGCGTGTCCTGGAGTTTGCGTCGAATCTGCTAACAAGGCAGTGCGGAGAGCTGCGCGATGAATGCGAAGGCCGCTGTTGGGCGGACGCTTGCTGGGGCGCTGCGTGTGGGCGTCACGGGCGCCGCCGCTGCGCATGCGCCGGCCCCCGAAAGGGAGCGCGAGAGCGGGCGGGGCGGCCGGCGCCGACTGCGTGACGCCCTTTGTGCGCGACCGGTATCTGCCTCCGCCCACGCCCAGCCCCGGCACCCTCGTCGCTCCGCCCACTCCCTCACGCCCACCCACGCGGCTCCCACATCATTCCTTTGCCCCCCCCGATTCCCTCCGCCGACTGATGCCCCCGTTTGCCATCGTTCACCCCCCCCTCGTGGCCCCCATCATTACCTTGCTCTCTCCCCGCCTCCGGGCCCACATTCGTCACCCATCTCCGCCCACGCCGCTCCCGACTCCCGCCGCCCGACAGGAATCTCCCACCGCTCACAGCCTCTGCCCGCCACAGCACCTCATCGCTCATTTATCCTTCGTCTCCGTCCTTGCTTCCACCTCCTGTCCACTGCCCATAGAATAAAGAATTATACCTCTTTAGTTTAAGCCCTGCCCGCACTCGCCGTCGCCGAGCACTCGCCTCCGACTCCCACCGCCGGACCGACCGGTGTATGCCTCCGGCTCGCCACCCCTCATCACCACCACTTCTTCAGGCCCCGGTGGATCCGTCGCCTCTTCCTCTGCCACTTTCGCCACCACACTCGTCATATACCCTCTGTCCAAGTTCGCCCCCAACCCCGATTCGTTTCCTCCTCCGCTTACTGCCCATCCCTGCTCCTACTTGCCTCACGTCGCCGCGTCACTACCCCTCTTCACTCCCATCTCCCTCTCTGCCCTATTGTCTGTGTGGTTCCGTCCCGTTATTCCACCTCCACCTCCCCCCGCGCATCCGTGGCCGCGCCCCCGCGGCCTCCCCCTGTCCGCCCCACCTGCCGCTTCCGCCTGCCGTCTTCATCCTTCCTGTCTGCTGCTCGCAGCCACTCCGCGTCTCTTTGGCCCATTTTTGACGCTTTTTGCGGGTGGACGGGGACACGGCCTACAAAAAGCTCTTAGAAAAAGAGAATGGGTGTCAGATCGAAACTTTCTTATAAAGAATTGAAGGTTTCTTTCGTTGGAACTTGTATACTTATCAAAGTTTTAAAATTATTTCCTTATTACTCTTTCTTGTGTGATCTTAAAAATTGTTCAAACACGTTAAATCGCTTTTAATTAAAGAAATAAGTGACATCGTTTGTCGCTCCCTGAACGACGTATGAGTTCCCAAATGTGGAAAATATAAAGAAAAGAAAGGAGATACTATGAGAGAATTTTTGGGCCTTGAAGTTTTCACAATAAATGAACCTCAAAACGTTCAGGGCATGTTTTTTTCAATATTGTTGAAATAGTCTTATCAAAGGTCTTATAGCGGCCATGATATGGTGCCCATATTTCCTTCAGTTGTTTTATAGTGTTCTTTTTAAATCAAATAAAAATATGATGAATTATGTGTTTTTCAGCTGTTGATTTGGATCAATATTATCATTTTTTACAACTTTTAAAGATATTTCTCATTTCATGGAAGAATATAGCGGAACTGAATTTCTACTCAAAGTGCAATAAATACAGTATAATGTTTTAAAATTTGATTAACTTTCCAAATTAAACTTTTGTAGAGGAGTGATACAGTGTTGATTTATAATGTGCAAGACGTTAAGTCAATTTCCCATGCATTAAGTACACATTGCACACAACATGATCATATTGCCGTCGAGTGATAGAAATGGAAATAAATGAGGATGTGAGTGATGGAGTTAAGTGGAAAGTTAATTTTGTGTACAAACTATAGCATGGGAAACGCACAGGAAATTATATCGGAATAGTGCAGTTTCATGCATAACAAAGGCCTTTTCAAAGGCAAATTTTAATAACGGTAAATCGTGGTGGTAGAGAGGTGGTCAATAGAGAGTTTGTGCACCCTCGAACGTTAAAGCACTGTCGATCTTCTGCGCATGCGCAGTTCGTTTCACTTTTGTGCATCTGCGCATGCGCAGAAGATCGATAGTGCTGTCCGCTGTGGCGTGCACAAACTCAGGCGATAAGACAAATCGGTAGACATTATTCTTAGCAGGTTCCCTCTAGGGTATTCTGGAAGGATTCTAGAAAAACACATGTGTTTGAGGATTTCAATGCACCTACGTTGTATTGCACCCACGAGTACGTTGGTGAAACGCTGTGAATTACTAGTCTATTTCCGATATTTACATGAAATGTTACCACTTGATTCAGCAGATTGCCAATAATTAAACCAAATTTTGAAATGAAACAAAAAAAATGTATACGTATTTTAATCGATATTTTTGTATTTAACTTTCTGATGCCGAAAATGGTCGAGGCGAACTATAATATGTTAGAAATGTATTTTTATAATGAACATACAAAGCATATATAGAACTTTTCAACGTGGAAATATGCCGAAGGTGTGATAATCTAGTTATCAAGTAATTTTGCAGATGGCATGTTAAATCAGAAGCAATTCGAAATGTAAAATTAGTCTCGTAACATTTATTTATAACATTACATGTTCTATTTAATCGTATGTGGAAATTTTATTAGGTGGTTAATGCAGAAACAAAGTGTTACATTGAATTGATACCGATTCTTGCAGCGTCCATTCATGAAATTTTGCGATTTTGACATAATTCAATTAGCAAATACGCCATTCGAGAAAAACATTAAGAGCATAGTTGCTTTCTGTATTTGTTAAGAATTTGCATAGAAATACGGACGCATCTGAAGTGTTGAGAGTGTTAAGTACCGAATCAGCACCTGCGACCGAAGGGTTGTGAGTTTAAATCCCGCTCTGACCAGGGAATTTTGCCTTTTGCTTTCGTGCCGATTGTCACGAGGGTCTTGTATTCCTGCTGACCATCGATCCGTGGAATTCGCGAGTGAGCTACTGTGTAGTGTATCTGCTAACATAGTCCGTTCTCTTCGGAATGACCGGGAGCGGTAGCTCAGTGCATCAACTGATGTCACTGCAGCGCCTTTGACCGGGAGGTCCTAGGTTCGAGTCCAGATGGCGGCAGGATTTTCGACACTAGCTTTTCAGCTAGGTCGAATTCAGTCGCTATCGGGAGGAGCATTCTAGCGGCCGGCTGCTGTTTTCCGTGGTTTCTCCGATCGACACCAGGCAAATGCCGGAGCAGTACCCTACCAAACGGGCCACGGACCGCGCGCGATCTGTCCTTCTTCTTCCTTGTCTTATCCTCTCCCCTTACACACACACACACACTTACACTAACATACACTACACAACCACATATTCCGGGAGGCCGGTCGGGAGCTTAGAGCTTGTCCCGGTTGGGGCAGTGCCCCGGTGGTGGGAGAGTCCTGGTTAGGGGGAAACCTCACTAGCCGACGGTAGGTCGGCGCCGGATCTCGCCATCCAGCGGGGAAAGATCACCGCACATATCCCGTGAAAAAAACATGCACTACACTAGCGGGACTAATGACCACAGCACCGGAAACACGAAACGTTCCGGACGTGCCCGGAAACACGAAAAAATCAAATCAAATCAATCTTCGGAATGTACAGGGGAGCTTGCTTCAGCTGCAAAAATACTAGAAGATAAAAGTAAATACTAATTACCGGCTAACGTACGCAAGAGGGAAAAATGTTTCTTTCAAAACCTTTTTCCTCTTTCTCCTGAATTCGTTTACAGAATTTTCAGTGCAATCTCTTTCAGCTTGTTCTCTGGAACACCGAGCAATCCCTTCTCTGGCAACCGGAATCGCGATGTCAGCGCGGCGGACCTCCTGCAGAGTGGAAAGCGGGGGGATGAAGGCAGCAAGTGGCCTTGGTGAGGTCCCGAGCATTTTCCCGAGCAACGATGCCCTGAATCCAAGCCTGGACAGGAGATAGGTCACGATTGATTTGTGTACCAGCATACGACTGGTCGCGCCGCGACGAGCAAAAGTTCCACGGCAGACCACAGAAACCTAAGACGTCGTTTAGCAAAGGACTGAGCGTGTAAGTTACAGGAAAGGAAAATAACAAATTGGACGCCGCATCCAGGCGTAGACTGCGACGGTTCAGCCGCGACCTCGCAGGCGGTCTGTCCGCGCGCAAGGCCACGGTCCCTGCTCTCCTCCTCCTAATCCTGAGACACCGTGTCGCGCCGCTACGCCCCACCCTTCTCCCCGCCCCGCCCCGCGCCACGCCGTCTTAACGCGTGGTGGTTTGAAACAGGCTAAAAGCGGGGGGGGGAGGAATAAGATATCTAATTTCCCTGATTCAAACACAAATCGTCGGGACTGGAGAAAAGTGACACACATCAAACATCGTCAATTTTAGAACAGTCTGTTTAGAAAATAGTCTGATATTTTCTAGTTAATATTATAAAAAATAATTGCCATATATAACCTGCACGCTGAGTTACAAAGTGTTTAGCTGCGAAACGAATGCTTAGGAATAAACCTTTCTCTTGCAAAATGGCATTTTTTAGATTGTCACTTTTTTTAGATATCTTTGATACTGACATAAAAAAAATCAAATATCTTTCATATTCTATTTTTATTAATGTTCTCTCGTCACAAAACCACATTAAGTACTTTCATATTTGTTTTATATAATGTTGTCCACTGAGAGCTGCTAGGACTTAGGTGACATCCACCTTTCTTCACTTATAGAAAGTGTATCCAAATATATAGGTGTTAAAATTGTACTATTATTGTATAAACGATTAAGTTCGACAATAAGTTCGTGAATATTTTCTTTCTCACACGCATGAACTATGTACAACTTCGAATTTACTTTTAATGCAAAGTTCTTGATGAATGTAATGAGAAAGAAAGTATTCCGCTTGGCGTCTAGCGCCTGTTGATTTTCGTTTTTCCCTGCATCCGCCTGGAGACTTCGTAAACGACTTACTAGACCAGCCGACCTATAGAAATATCAATAATGGTGAGCCTTTGGTCGGCCTCATTCCTGCTTATTAGGTGGTATTAAAAATCCGTGATTCGTTGGGGTTCGAGCCTAGAAACTCCTATTAATCCTTCCTTATAATTTCAGCAAATGAAATCAATCAATTCGTTTCATGTCAGGAAAATATTTGGGTCCACTTTTCTCCCATTCCGGACCATTGTGCAGGGACCTCTTTTCCGCTCTGCCCCGCTCCAGCCTGCTCCCCCCGCCCTGCCTGGCACTCCCTGCCCCGCCCGGCCCGCCCGCCCCGCCCCCCCCGCCCCCCCCCCCCCCCCCCCGCCCCGCCCCGCCCCGCCCTGCTTCGCTCCGGAATGCGACCTTTGTCATCTGCCTGCCGCGCCGCGGTCCCCGCGCCACATGCGCGGTCGCCAGCAGAACGACATGCCGCGTGCTCTCGGAGCAAAGGCCTCCTCGTCACGCGGGAATGCCGACGCTCCTTAGGCTGCACGACTAACGTCTCGCGCTTCCTTGCAGTTTCAGGTTCTCGCTTCGTTTGGTTTGCCAGTGGAGTCCATGCTACTTTCGTAGGCAAAGAAATGCTTAATTGTAATGAAAGTAAGAGTGTGATAAGTAAATTAATTTGGGCAGCTGACAATCGGTCCTAAATTACACACAATGAAGATGATATTGATACGTTGTTTTAGCTTAATTTGTGAACCCTTAACCTCTGTCGTGGGACTGTCAAACCCAAACAAATCATTCTACTTCCCCTACCACCGTGATTGAGCCTGATTCTTTCTATTATTAGAAACTGAATTTTTGTAATGACTGTTGTAACTCGTGGAATGGGTATATAACTTGCGTTATTCATTTTTGAGTTTTAGTGGTGTCATTGGTCCGAGAGACCCATACATCAATTACGTAAATTTTTCTTTGAAATGCATGTGTTATAAAAATTAGTTTTTTGCGTTTAATTGTATGTAAATATTGTTAGCAGTTGTCTGAACAATGGAAGATACACCTCAAGACAGGCTAAGTGAGTTTAATATTTTATTAAGATAATTATTCCGATGTTGATGCATACAAATATATTTCAAAAAGAGGTGTCTAATCGGTGCTTGAGATTTTGTATGTGCTATTTAATTTTCAAAATTTAAATGTCCATTTCATTCCTTGATTACTTGTGTACTAAAATTTCATTCCTTGTGCTTTTCTCTCATGGCAATACTAATATTGCTTATATGATTTTACAAACTGGCATTTTTTAAAATGTATTTTAGAGGATGGATAAATAACTTTCTTTGATCCGCCTTATAATATTTGAACATGATAAAAAATATTATAAACGAATATAAGCGTTTATTGCACGCATCTACTCATTTCTTCTATATCTAGAAAATATATTTAATATTATTTCTGGATCTGTCAAACCCAGAACAGTGGTTACCCTACAAAAATTGACAGTGGTTAAGGATTAATTTAAAATTTCGGTATATTTTAGCGTCATGAAGCATATTTGTTGCGTCGGGAGACGCACTTCCTCTAAGTGGATGGGGCAATGGCTTTCCTGGCAGGAATGCTGCTGCTGCAGCTGAATAGGCGACACAGGAATCATGTCTGGTTTCCATTGCTGTTCCTTACCGGCCACAACCGAGAACAGGGTCCGATTTGACAGGATTGTTTCTCTACCGGAATCGACTCCCTAGTCTGTCCCGTGCTGGATAGATTTTAATTTGACCTCACCATGGGCACAATGAATTCGTATGTACGTGTTTTCCACACTGTGAAATGTTGAAATCAAAGAAATAGAAAAAAGGAAAATATTTTCAAAAGCATGAGGAACTTTATTCAGACTGTGCTGCGTAAAAGAAGTCCCCGTTTCACTCGTCAATTGTCAATTCGTTTCCCTGTGGTTCACGTTGCTAATTAGTCTCGGCAAAATCGTACGCTTCTGTGACTGCAGCAAATTGAGGCTTCTCTGTTCGGGAGATGCCACATCGTGTCCTCCGTCATACTGCGACCTTCTCCAAGACGAATTGCACTTATTTATGCATGCGCCCTCAAGAAAATCGCAGTATGACGGCTGTATGTAGGCAAAAGTGCCTAGGGCGGGGCGTCCAGCGAGCAGCCAAATCTTCGCGAGAAAGGGCGCCTGTGCCGCAGGAGGTCGAGGATACTTCGCCGCCTTTGGCGCCGCCCTTCTCTCTCCCGAGACGGTGGTGGGGTGAAGAAGGATGGATTGGGCGGAGGTGAGGCGGGAGATCACTGATTATCGTCTTCTCGAGGGTCCCTGCGGTGCTGTGTATGCAGACGGGAACGGAGCGTTCTCTAGGATATCTACGTCGCCCCGCATTGTGACTTGAAAGCGGGATGTATTCAAGAACTTTGCAGAATATGAAAGGAAATAATGAATTTGAAAACACGTTTATGGACAAGGGTTGAATTCATAGTTGGCAGTTCAGATATAAGTGAATCCTTCAACACTAAGTAATTGCTTAATGAGATCCTTATTTCGCATATGTCCGTGATGAATGCAAAATGAGTACTGCCTTAAATGAACGGGCATGTAGCAACGTGTATCTTGCGTAAGATGTTTTGTAGATGTTTTGCCACATTTCAGATTTGACTTTTTTCGATTCTTACCTTTCTACACTACTGGAAGACCTTTTCAGAAGTAAAAGATTTCACAGTGACGGAGGCTTTAAAAAAGGTCTCGTTACTGTCTTCCATGAACTGTCGGCAGAGGTGTATGAAGGATACAAAAACTCATTCAAATGTCAAATATTTGAATGGACATGATGACAATACGGAAAAGAAAACTACTAAGGATATTATGTAAATGGTTGTACACTAAAAATTGTTCCAAAATGTCATTGTTAATATTAACGCCTTTTAATTCTACAACGGGCACGACTTTCCGACAGCCCTCGCGTATTATTTCTCTTCTATAATTCCCCTATTTATTAAAATTGGTCAGTTCTTTTATTATTCGTGAATTAAAATTGGAATTGAATATACTCCGTATTACATACATCCCCACTTTTTGGTGCGTAAGAGTATATGTGCGCTTCTAGACGATGTGTTATTGATTATTCACCTACATCAATTTCTCGCGCAAAAGTAAGGCTGTTATATATCAAGAGTCACAAATATAAATAGAATTCGCTCAAACATGTTCTCGAAGGCACTGCTTCAATATCGATTGATGGGGATTGGTTATGGAGGTCGAGAGCCTATGTTGCGCAGTGAGAATGATGGATGAGCATCGTGCCCAATTTCTGGTGGTACGGGGATATTGCTTGTCGAGTGTTTTTGGCGATTCCTCAAAGCAAAGGAAATCACGGTATTTGTTTGCATCTCCAATGCAGCATATAATTCAGCTCTTCGCTTATAATACACTTAAACGCGAAATGCCCATCCATCTCGTTCTTAAGCCGTATAATTTTCTGTGAGAAATCTCAAGATTGAATCAAAATGTGTACTTATAAAAGTAATATTTTGATTTTCGTCAATCACCGAGATTTCTTTAGCGAAGAAATATCCTTTTTTAGTTTTTTAGAACACACTCCTGTCGAGTCACTGCAAATTACGACCATATGCGTGAGCTGCCTTAAACAAGACGGGGGAGCTTAGGGACTTCTGGGTCACTGTTTCCATTCATCTTTTCTACGTGTATATGTCATATTTTACTAGTAAATAAATAAAACATTGCGGAGAAGGGAATTATACCTGATTATACTGGATTAGTGATACATGGAATTAGTGATACAATTAATACAGTTTATTTTATGTTGAACAATTTCCAAATTCCCAGATGGCTTGTCGCGTAAAAATTCTCCAAATTGTAGGTTGAAAGGGGAAAATTAGGAATTCAATATATTTTCAAAAATGTATTTATTGCGCGGTACAGGGCCTATTTAAAAATGTTCAGGGAGATCATAGCCTCCTGTCCCCCTCTGTGCAGGCCTTTGTTTGCCATGTATTCAGCTTCTATCAAGAAAAAAGGTTTTCCTAGCGTCGTCCTTCATAATTTCTTTTTACATGAATCCCATTCAGCAAACACTTTTATCTATCTAGTTTCATAAAGAATAGAACTGAAGATGGAGTTTTGGCGTTGATTGAAAGATACCTCAGACTCAACGAGAATTATTTTCAAATGTGTTTTCTCTGTTTAAACATTTTAATTATTATGCACTGTTAAACCAAAACTACATTATCTATTAATTAGTATCTCAGCCAAAAAGCAGTAAAGGCATCCGGTGATGTTAAAATGTAATACCAAGGGAATACAGCACGTGTGTGATATTATAACAAACTTTAATGAGAATAATTTTGAACTGTATTTAATTTTTTGAAGACGCTTCTGAATTTGAACTGAGTTCGATGTGTCCGTATTTTTTTATACATAGTGATTTTTTATTTATTAATTATGCAGAATATCATGTAGTGGTACGTTGAGATTCTGTTTTAAATATGGAGGAGGTTGCCGCAGCAAGTCTGCAAAAATATTGGTTTCAACCTCCTTTAGAATCAGTGGGTGTATTTAGAAGGATGTATCGTACATGATTGAGTTTGAATAGTCTCTAAAGACCTTTCATTTTGTTAGCAAAAATTACTTTATGACTCTCGCTAGCCGAGTCGTAATTTATCGTATAGCTTGAAATTGCGTGGATACGTCACAACTACCGTAATTCTGCAGCTACATGAATTTCATCTCGGTTAACGGCAGTCCTGTTGCCTTGATCATGGTAATGATGATTGGGATGATACGGATGTTCGTGTAATAACGAATGATTTGTTAAGAAAGAGCATGAAGATAAGTGATGAAATGGAAGAAAATGAGTGGAATGGCACAAAAGAGTTGGATTGAATACGCTTCCAACTTCTTTCCCTGCCGCAAGTTACATAAGGATCTCGTTTGATTTTAATCCCAATACAGCAGGAATTATTTTCTCTGCTGTATTAAGTGTCCAGAAGCGATCACCTAGAGACAGGAACCCTGTTGTCTGCTGTGCTGCAAGTTATCCGCTGGGGCCACTAATTGCGTTGAACTCTCGGCTCTCTCGGTCGGGTATCGAACCGCAGTTGGGCTGCTTAGCAGCGCCGGTTGCGCAATGAAGCGGCGAGAATGGGGTGGAACGGCCGCGGCGGTGGGTGCTCCGCTAGGCTGGTAAAGCAGACTCCAATAAAAATAGTATTCGAATTTTTAACAATTTTATTACTATTTTGCTGCCTTAAGAAACATGTTTTATCATTCATTTAATGGCATGCTTGAAATCAAGCTGGCACAACCATTCTTTAAATAAATGGTAATACATTTTCTGTTATGATACTTTTTATTAAAATTACTATTACCTCTAGTATTTCAATACTAATTAGGGCCAGATGGAGGTTATGCCTTTTGATGCATCTTCTACCTACGTCCAGTGTCATTTGTACTTAGCAACAAGTCTACACGAAAATGGGAATAATACGATAAGGGAAGCACCGTGCTCCAACAACATTTTTGAACGATTTTGACTGTTGATCAAGCCAGTAGGTTTGCATTTTGAAAGGACGTTTAGTGGACCTCAAGATCATCCTGAATAATAAATCGGTAACATTTGAAAATCCGATAGTGTTTATCTTTGGTTGTGCGGCGCTGGGCTGGCGGGTGCTCCCGGCGGCGATGACAGCGACGTCACGTGCGCGCGACCACGTGCGGGGCGAAGGGAGCGAGGGACGAATGGAGGGGGCGGGGCGCGGCGCGCGGTGGCCGATTGTGCCTGGTTTCCGGGGGCGGAGGCGCTCCGACTCCTGCGCCGTGCCGCCCCGCCCTTCCTCCCGCGCCATATCCAGGCCCTGGGCCAGGGGTTCCCAGACGGTGGGACGCGTGCCGCTAGTGGTATGCTATCTTCAGTCTCGACAGCACTCGTTTCTGCCACATAATATTAGGGGGCGTGGTCGTGAGTAATATGTATGAGTACGAATTATTGATATTCATTTCACTATCTTAGGCGGGGGTGTTGAAGTTTCTATTATTTTAGTCCTGCCGAGAATGTTCTCAGGAAACGAATTTATTTATTATTTAGCTGGAATGCAAGGAAAGTGCACTTCAAACCTCCCATAAAAAAATGTTCCTTTAAAATGGATTGCGAATGTAATCCGAAATGACTAGCGAGGGCTCTTCGATATTCATCGGTCTCTCCCCTTCCCCTTCCTTGTCCTCTCCTACCCCTTACTTACATACACTTACAGTGTATGTTAATACACTACACTACCACTCATGCCAGGGGACCAATCTGCAGCTTAGAGCCTGACCCGGTTGGCATGGTGCCCCGCTGGTGGGAGATATTTTGTTGGGGAAAACCCCGCTAGTCGACGGTAGGTCGGCGCCGGATATCGTCATCCAGCGGGTGAAGAACACTTCGAGCTCCAGAGCAAAAACACGCACTACACTTACGGGACTAATGATCTTTGCTGTTGACGCCCTCGGAATCACTATCAATCAATCATCATGAGCGTAGTAGTTGACGTTCCGCGAATCAATAATCACTCACCCACCCAACCACTCACCCACTCTTTCATCAATAGATGACCCATATATGATGACTAATCGTGAATTTTGAAATTGTACTGGATGGATTAGTATGCCGCTGATGGAAATATCTGGAGTGTGAAAGAAAACCATAAGCCGATCTGTATGTCGGAGACGAATCTCATGTTCCAGCTGGGGTTGAAAACCGTCACCTCCGAGATATAACATTCATCACACCTACGTTACTAATTATCGTAGTAATTGACGAGCATGGAATCAATAATCACTCACTCGTCAATAGACCAAAACCCAAATCTAAATGGACGTTTGGTGGTGCTCCTTGGCATGGATTCGCGCTGCGCTGCGCACCGTCTCCTTTAAAGGCCCCCTCGGCGCTTTTCGCCCGGAGCGCTCTCGCGAATCTCAGCCCTGGCACCTCCTCTCGGCGCGTGGTGCGGCAACGTTTGAATTTTGCAGCACCTTTCGGCGTCCACTTTGGCGTTCCGCTCGCGCCGCCGTCGGTCCCACACCCGCTCTCTCGCCCGCCCCCGGCACGCCCTGCCTTCCCGATGGCCTCCCGTCGCCGTTTCCTTCCCCCCCCCCCCAATCCCGCGGGGTGTGGCCCTCGCTGCGAGTCCCCCGTCACTCACTGCCAGTTCTAGCTCAATGTGCCCGGGCGTTAAGTGCTTTATTCTGCATGTTTTATCTTGATGTTCGTCGTCTGGACTGCGACTGCCCTATTGTGGTATTTTGTGACATTCAACTTTGCCGTTGTTGGCTGCAGGTACTTAACGGAAGATTCAATAAAGATGGTCGGAAGAGGCCCAGTCAGAAAATTCTGTTCATAAATCTGAAGAATATTGTACTGGTGTGTGAAGGAAAAATATTATTATGCCAGTGCAATAATTAGAAAATAAGAAAACACATCAAAAATGGATTCAAGTTGGGCCGAATATGTTCCGAATGGCGGTTCAAACAATATCTGACACGTGTAGGAACAACTACATAAATGTTGTAGTGTTTTCTTAATCTGGTTCTAACATGAAGTATTTATACATTTAAGCAGTTCGCATTGGATTGGGACGGAAGTCTGTTCGTCTCCCTGTCCAGCTCTGGTTTAGGCTACTGCGCAGCATCGCAGAGTGAAGTGGGATTTCTCTGTTATGAATCGTTACACTTTCGCCGCGCACGGAGTATTATACTTATAAAGCGGGTAAGAGTTCGAGAGTTATTACCCGCTCTTCTTGTAGTATAAGAAGCCACGCACTCAGAAAGTGATAATTATCACTTCAGCGCTTCATCCGTTCAAAATAAAACAACTGTTGTTATTTATTTCTTAAATGTTCCATTACAAAAAATAATGGAATTTATTTGTTATTCATTGCCTAAAGCGTCAGCAGTCCTCCTTTATGTACCAGACGCGACGGGCTAGGGGGAAAACATTCGTCGTGCGGGCGGACGGTGGCGGCGTCTGCCCTAGGGACTCGACTCAGCCTGCGCGCGAGCGTTTCGGTCGCTCAGGGGCACACGTGCACACGGACTGCGCCAATGGCTCTCTGAGATTGAAGCGAATGGTGATCCCCGGGGCCGGCTGCTGCCGGAGTTCCCTAGCGATGAGCTGGTGCGTTGCGAAGGACACCGAGCGGAAAAAGGCTGGGCCAGCCCCGCTCTGCCACGCCTTTCCTCGCCCTCCTGTGCCGTCCAGTACCGTGCCGTGATCTCCCATCCCGGCTGCCTCGCCACGCCCCGTACACGCAAAATCATTTACCATTATCTCTCAATGTTTTCAGTTTCTCTCAGGGCTTGAACTTTTGACTTGATGTGTCTTCGCTGACGAGATTCCCTCCCTTTCTAGTTTTTCTAGGGGTAATTCAAAAATACGTACGCAATTTAAGCTTCTTCAAAAACTCCATGAATCAATTAGCCGAACTTATTAACATTTCACTGATTTTTTTCTCCTTTTTTTCTTTCTTTCTACCGTTCCTTTCATCCCGATTCTTTCCCGATTTCCTATCAAGCTCCCTCGCTTTCACTCCTGTCATCCATGTGAAAATCTTCATCCAAATTGCGTGCGTATTTTTCATTGAATGACTTCCTTTATTATGTACTATTGTAATATAAATTCTGAAAGTGGCCAGGCGGAAGATCAGCCTAAATGGCCTGAGCCTCGCCACCAGTAAAGACATTTATTTATTTTACCCTACCCTCCCGTCCCATTTCGTCTCGTTTCGTGCCACCCCATCCCATTCCATCCATTCCATTCCGCTCAGCCGCGCGCGACCAAGTCGCGTCTTATTGATTCGATCAGTGAACAGAGATTGAAATGGCTCATATATTGCATGGTATGTTTAATGTAGAAAATTATTTTAACTTGACATCCATGTAACTTTTCTTTATCGTCTGTTCACTAATTAACGACAGCTATATTAGCGATTCTCCTCCCGTCATGAATACTTCAGCGGTTCAAAATCGTTCACTTCGTGTGTCGCGCAGACTACGACACTACGATTTTCACGCGAAATCACCGTGATTTGAACTTCAGAATCCGAGTTAGGAAGCTAGCGCGCTGGCCGCAAATTTACGGAGCGCCCCACGTTTCGAAGCAGGAGGGTGTGTCGGCGGCGCGAGCGCCTGCTGATCCTGCACGAGACCCGGGGCTTTGGAAGCTCCACGCGGACCTTGCACGGAGCCCCTCCGATCGGCCTTGGATGCTCTGTTTGCCACGCGCCGTCGCGTGAAGCCGTGCCCGCTACCCCTCCATGTTTGCCGAAGCCTCGTGCTGCAGCCGCAGCCTCTGCCCGTCGCCGCGCCCCTCCGCAATCACTGGCCCCGCCGCCCGTGAGTGAACGGGAGGAATGCGATGTGCAATGGAGGCGAATCAAAAACCAGTACGGGTTAAGGAGTTCGGTTCAATTAGATTAGCGCAACAATCACCAATTTGGGATGCTTTGCTCGCGCATTTACAAGTCAACGGCGGGGCTCTTCGACCTTGGTCTCCGTGATTCTGCAGTCAGCGGCTGAATTCCACCGAACTACGTAGCTAGAGTCGAAAATCATGCCACCGTCGGGACTCGAATCCTAAGTCCTTTCGGTCAGAGGTACTGTATTGACATCAGTTGATGTCCTGACCCATCTAAGTCAGTATTTTGCTTCGAATGACAGTATATGAGCGTAGGTGGTGTAGAGAGAAATTGGAAGAATGCTTTTTAACTTTTGACAGATACGGTTTTAAACTACTTTCGAAACATTGAAAGAAATGAAGCTATTATTTTCTATAGTTTTTACAAACATAAGTCAGGCTGTTCAGATGCGCTTTGCAGTAAAGGGCCATTCAAGGACCAGTAAAGTACTATTATCGTAAAATGGAACGACAGTTGAGATATTTTGCTTTTGTGGTGCTGTCTTGTATTTTTAACAGAGGTTCGTCCCGCAATTCTTCCATAAACGTGTGTATTTTTACTTGTAGTGATCGTTCAGAAACGTTTAAAGGTTCTGTTTTCTCTCTTTTTAGTCCCATTTTTATTCGTAAGACGTACGCAAACAAATCTCGGAGGAGCAATACGAAAAGTAATCTTTGTAGGAATCAATTTTTATCACCACCGTGCTTGTTTCCGTACTAGCCATTTTCTGATTTCTTCCTTTTCTGCCTCTATAGAGGACGGAAAACTCTGTGACTGCGTGTGCCAGTAGTCCTGAAGGAAGGGGTTATATGTTCTGTAATTCTTATTAAGTCACTTTTAATGGTTATCGGTAAGATTTTGTATATTATTCAAACATTAAGTTCATTAATAGGAATTGTTTTCATTTTTTGTCTCAAGTACTTTTGAAAGGAGTGAGACCTAATTTATAGGAAATGTGTTTACTTTCATCTACTTGAATAACGAAATGTCTGGATAGATTTAAATCACCTGAAGCGATCTCGCGGCGAAAAACGTTCCCGTCACAAACGCCTAAACACATCCTTAAACCAACCTACCAAGGGACTAATGTTAAAAAATTTGTTTTTGCATTTCCTGCAGGGAGAACAGTGCGTATTTTGAAGTCCTTATTGATCTCTTGCTTGAATAGTAATAAAATCTTATTTTGTATGTTATGTTTCTTTGTATGACTAGTTTGTTTCATTTTTTGTATTAGTACTATTTTCTGCTTAACTGCCATGGAGGGATTTGCATCCCTCGCTCGTTTGCATGAATGAACATAGCCGTCATGAATTCCGCCATACTTTTGAACTTTCGTGTAATGTGTATAAGTTTCTTGTGGGACTTTTTGATACAACGCGACTGTTCAATAAATTTCGCTTCGTAATCTCCAGAACGGATCACTTCTACACTTCATGTCTCTAAATTATTCGCTCAAAAATCATATAGACTATAGCCGTTATTTCAAAAAGTGGGTTTCACGTCAAAATGGTTCGTTTTCGAGAAAACTGGATATCTTTGCTCCGTCAGCGCAACTCAAATGCTCTGCGCCACACGAATACGCGCGCTGCAGCGTCGCGCCGACTGAGGAGGCGGCGGTGAGCCCAGCGCAGTGGGGGTGGGGTGGGGGGCGATTTTCCTTCGATTTGAAGCCGCGCGGGGGATGTCCCTCCCTCCCCCCCCCCGTGGCGGGACGACCGAGGCGAGCCCCGTCGCTGCTGACCTCACCTCGCAAACGTTGCGCGAGTGCTGCGCCTTTCTCGGTAAAGCGGAGTATTTGAATTTCCTCCAAAACAGATGTTTTCGACAGAAAGTGATTGCACAAGTCTACTTCGCATGGCGGTAAGAATCTGCATGAGTTTTTGTCCTAATAATTAAATCACAACTATAGGTCATAAAACATACAATTGTCATTAATGGGGCGGGTTGTCATTAAAAACAATTAAAAGACCTCTCAATAAATTAAATCTGAAGGTATTGAAGTTGTTGATTTCAATATATTTAACTAATTCATTGAAACTATTACGAAGTCATCTTTGTTTTCGAAATTATGAAATTTTCACCACTCTGTATTTATGTCGTTACGTACCTCTTGGTTTAGCAGACCTTACCTCGGCTACATACTCCCTCCTCCGCCGTGTCTAGAGATATCAGAGACCTTTCCTCTCCAAAGTTACGCGTTACAAGCACCACCGCGCCGTCCCGTAACATTTTCAATTAATCCTCGCGGGCTGTTTCTCTCCCCGCACCTAGGCTGCCTGAGGAAGCACTCGAGTCCTTCTTGACTTTTTGTTCTTCCTTTAAGAACCGAGGTAACCCGCAAGCTTGTCTCCGTTTTAAATAAACCAATAGTTAAAGGATAATGTACTTCACTATTAGAAAGGTTTGCGAGGAGGCCTCCATGTTACAAATATGTGATGAAAAGCATACATGCCTTTTCGGCGATTCGACCTCATGCCCTTCGGACGTCTGTCGCTCCATCTACAGACTATACTGATCAGAGTGACCAGTTTATTTTGAAGTTTGGTTGTTCATTACAAATTATTTTTGTGTTATTTTTTTAATTGTTTTTCTAAATTAATTGTATTTCTAAGATAATTTTGGTAAATTTTACTTACTTCTTTCAGTATATTGGTTTGGAACGAAAGTTATTTACCATAATGCGTATGATTTAGATATCTGCGGTAAACGAGCTGCAGCTCAGTGCGCTAATAATGAGCGGTAGTGGATGATGTGGCATGGGAACATTTTTCTTCCGAAAAGCATAGAATACTGGAGAGAGCTGAACAGAAGAAAACTGGTCTCAGGCGTTTCGTCCTAGGCGAATGAAATAAGACCCAACGAACAAATTCGTTTAACTAACTGTCGTAAAATGCTTAATTTTGGAAACAAATGGATCACGAAAATATCATTTCGTTGAATGGGGTATTATTCCTAGAAGTCAGAATATCAAGTTACCGGCACTGATTCTGTAAGTGCATGTTGTGGGATTCGCTGCTTCTGAGGCATCATCCCTCTAACTCAGCAGTAAACTTAAGGGAGGAGTATACCTCCTACGTATTCGGGTGTCTGCTCCAAGGCTCAAGCGAATTGCGCCCTGGAGCGCCGTTGTTCAGCCTGAAGGCATGCATCAAGAGCAGAAAGGCGGCGAGCGCCACGCAGAGCGGAGCTTCCAAGACTTGGCTCCAGCCGCCGCGGCACACGTCTCGCACGACTATTAGCTATTCATCAAGCCTTGGTTTAAATATCTCCAATTCGTATGTTTTCACATAATTTAAGCCTTGTGAGAGATTTTCTTCTACAATTATTTGAATAATACAATACTTTTATGACAAAAATATTGTTCGAATATGACTTGAATTAATGTATTCTCGTATAAATTCTGTACATCAAGAATTAATTTACTTAATCTGGTAGCTGTATTTCTAAGAACTTGCAAAATGAGGCTTCGTTGGTGGAAATTTTCTATTTTGGAGTCACGTGTTACGGACATTGCGGTTTCAATGTGAATTTCAAGAATTTAATGATCTTCATTTCAACTATAAATTTCGTTATGCCCCTTTCGCGGTGCAAGCGGCTATGTGATATAGAGCATAACAAGAGCACATAACAAGACACAGTAGTAGCACATAGAGGAATTGCTGGAGCAATGAAGGGTTAGAATTTTGGTCCGGGGAAAGTTGCTCTTTAGGTTTGATTGATTTTTTGTGTTTCCGGGCGGGTCAACTGCTTTGGTCATTAGTCCCGTTAGAGTAGGTGTGTTTTTTTCTCGGGAGATGGCGGTGATCTTCCCCCGCTAGATGGCTAGATCCGGCGCCGACCTACTGTCGGCTAGTGGGGTTCCCCCTCTCCCACCAGCGTGGCACCGCCCCAGCCGGGACAAGCTCTCAGCTCCCGACCGGTCTCCCGGAATATGTGGTAGTGTAGTGTATGTTAGTGTAAGTGTGTGTGTGTAAGGGGAGAGGATAGGACAAGGAAGAGGAAGGACAGATCGCGCGCGGTCCGTGGCCCGTTTGGTAGGGTACTGCTCCGGCATTCCTCTGGTGTTTATCGGAGAAGTCACAGATCAGAGCAGCAGGCCGCTAGAATTCTCCTCCCGACAGCGACTGAATTCGACCTAGCTGAAAAGCTAATGTCGAAAATCCTGCCGCCGTCAGGACTCGATCCTAGGACCTCCCGGTCAGAGGCACTGCAGTGTCATCAGTCGATGACTGTGCGCACATTGGCTGGGAAGGCGTTGTCGTGAGCGGAGCGGATCCGTGCGCACGGTGCGCCGGGCGACAGCCTTCGCCGTGGCCAGGCGGTGGGGCCGGGCGAGTGGGTAGGCGGCGCGCTAACCGCCTCGCGGCGCTGATGAAGTGCGGCGCGCGCTAATTAAGCGTGTGGATTAGCGCCTGCCCAACGACATCACACCCAGGCGGCGCTCTCCTCAGCCCCACTCGGTGCGGCCCAACGGGCGCGGAGGAGAGCTTAAAACGCGAAAATCGAAGTTACGGGGAAGCAAGCATAGCGAGGTGCCTCCAGGGCGCTTTTTGTAAAAAAAAAAATTAGGGTATACAGAATCAAAGGAAGATCGAAAGAAAATACATTTTAAATATAATACATTTTGTTGATTTGCCCTTTCTCATGCTTATTCAATTGAAAATGTATTAATAGAAATAAAATTAATTAATTAATTGAAATAAATAAATAAATAAAACAAAAAACTGACCCTATGAATTCAAGTAATATAAAATATCAACACACATTCACCGGAAGTACGTAAAATTTACTATTATTTACATTTTCTCTCATTACTCAAGATATCTGTTGAGGGTAGTTTAATAATAATTTAGTAATCGAAATAATTGTTAACAATTGTTTTTCCGTAACACGTGGTCGGAGAGAAAAAATGATAATAAATAAATGAATAATAAAAAGTGGCTATATATATATATATATATATATATATATATATATACAGTATATAATTTATTTATTTATTTTTCTTCACGTATGTTGATTCATGGCATATATTGTGTGATTTCTAATGTTGTTGTTCAGACAAGTTGTCTTTATTCCATGTGATTGTGTTTATTGTAGAGGGCTACAATAAACACAATCGAATGATGAAGGAATTAAATATTCCGAAACGTTGGCAAACTAATGTGTTTCATTAATTGACCGATCCATATCCTACAATTAATAGAAATAGTTTTCAAAAACGGTTTCATTACAAAATCAGGCTGAATTATGATCAATCTGAAGAGTTTAGCCGTAATGTTTTGTGTTATTCCGAACAGGTAAGATACTCGTAGTAATTCACAGCGTTTCACAACTGACGGTGCTTTGAAACCTCCGAAAACACATTTAGATGCTTAACCTCTGGAATCACATTTTTTTCGAGAATTCTTTAAGACTATTCAGGGAGAATCGGGCAGAAAACGGGGCAGTTCCCCAGCCGACAGAAGAGACGCGTCGCCTTATGTCGTTTGCATCGAATGGTGAATCCGAAGAGGTCGAACGATAAGTCTCGGACGGACACGCTGAAACATGGACACGTGCCGACATTTTTGGGATGTGCTGATTTTCTCAAAATCCAATGTTTCTCTTTTTAGTCAGCTAATTTCAAGTAGCTGTTCTGTGGTTCTGTAATGTATTGTCCTTAGCTTCTCCGAATCGTCAGCAATCGGAAATGCGAAGGTGTAATAGCTGTGAGATATATTCTATCCTAAATTGAGAACTGCATTTCGTTCGAGAGTTTTTCCATCGGAAACTCAATGCATGAACTAGAAAAAGTATTTTGAATTCATTCACCAAAATATATTAAAGAAACGTTAGTATAGAAAATATAATCAGTAGTGTATATGAACTGGACTAAAGTACGACAGCATTTATTACTAATTTTTTTGACTATCTGAAATAAATTTTCTGAAAAGAAGATTGAATTTTTCAGAAAACTATTATTTCTGTAAAGAAGTTTATTTACCACTTAGCTTTCCAGAAAATATCGCATTACTTATGGTGTCTTCAGAAAAATGTGTTGGACCTCATTGTAATTTTCATCTTACAATGTGAAATCCAGTACGCAAATAACTGGATGTTTAATAATAAAATTTTCGGAGCATCGTGATTTTGAAATCTGAGTTTAGGTCAAAAGAAAAGAGAAGAGTGGCGTGCATAGGTACTACATTCTGTGTAGGATACGTTGGGCGTGTACAAAAGCATTCACAGAATGTGAAGATCTGAATGGCATTGAAAGTTGTCCTGTTTACCGTTCCTCTCCGAGCGTGACGCGTTAATACCATGTTTTGACACTTGCGTTTGAGTGTGTTTTTTTGCAGACGTGTGCCTTGAAAACAAACGCGAAACTTGCTGTGCAAACATGTGAAGCACATAGTGCGTCTTTGTTGAATGCTGTCATCGTTCTATTCACTAACGCCTTCACGGACATTTGCACATACAAAGCGTAGTTTTACTCGATTCCGTTTATGGTTGCACATGACCTACTTCTCTTTCCCTTCCCATCAGCTGAGGTGGCTCTGGGCATTAATTGATGTCACCGTAATGCCTCTCACCGGGAGGTGTTAGTGTTCGAGTTCCGACAGTGGCAGGATTTTCGATATTAATTATCTCGGTCGGATTCAGCCGCTGTCTGGGAGCGAATTCTAGCGGCCGGCTGCTCTGATCGCTAATTTTTCGTGGTTTCTCCCTTCAACACCAGGAAAATGCCGAAGAAGTACCCTAAGAAACTGGCCACGAACCGCGTGCGCTTTCCTTTCCCTTCCATGTAGCCTCACCCCTTACTTACACACTGACTTTCATGCGCTACTCTAGCACACATGTCGGGAGACAGTCGGAAGCTTAGAGCTTGTACCGCTGATTGGAGATACCTGGTTGGGGAAAAGTCCGCTAGCCGACGGTAGGTAGGCGTGGATCTCTCCATCCAGCGGGGGAAGATCACTGTTACATTCCGCGATAAAAACGTGCGTTTTGCGTGGTCAGCCAGAGCAGCAGGCCTGATTGCCTGAACCTGACCACGGAAAATAAAGCATAATGTATTTGTTCATTTTGTGTTCTTTCTAGAACATATTTCATTGCTTCTCATTTTCCAGAACGTTTTTTTTAGTTTTTTCTTTTCTCCAAATACATTGATTAAAATACAATAAAAAATTGTTTTGTGGACGTTTTCTGTACGTGAAGTAAAAATGCTACAAAAATATGAGACCGAGAAAAAAAAAGTTTTTCTTGTTCGTATCGGTGTAGATGCTGGAATCTGATTTTGTAAAGTTTGATTCGCGATTCCTGCCTGTCTGTCTAATCTAACCAATTGTAATTATTTCACCCTACTCTCTCTTTTGTCGTTTCTTGTAAACGTTTAAAAACTATCCATTTACATGTTAACTCGTTTACATGTGTGTTAATAATATATTTAAAATTAGTCTTTGTTCGCCTTCAGTTAACTTTTGTAAACATTTCAATGTTTTGTTGCGCAGGTAATTGAAGAGCTTCTTACAATGTGACGTATAATTTTTTTGTTCGTTTTGTTTTATGTATCTATATATTGTTAAGAAATCTCTCCATCATGCTGCCAAATTTGTTCAAAAATTGCGTTTCTTCTTTGTTAAAAGGAATCCGAAACAAGATGGATCCTATCTTGAACTATAAAGCTATGTAACTCTAAGTAAATATTTTCCCTTTCTGAAAAAAAGTGGTTCGGAGACATTCGTCACTTTGGAAACAAGCTCTTCACGTGTGATCTGCACATTTCACGCTCGGTCATCGTAGCAGCAAAACTATCGTACGTAATGATTCCATTAAACACCAGTATTCCTGTAACAGACTATCCAACATAGGTACGCTATTGACTAAAGTGCGTTTTAGTATCGCCGACGACAGTCCCAATTCTTCTTCAGAAGATTGCATACTTTGGTACTTTTGTTCAGGTTGTAATTTTGGTAGAATAGGTAATATCAAATTATACATTTTATTGTATTTTTCCTGGTTACATATTTTCTAGAATACCAGGTTTGTGACGTTTTAAAATTTGAATTTGGGACTATTTAGAATGCAAGGTTTAATTTTTTGCGAATTCCATTTCAGGCCCTACAAAATTCAAGTTTTGAGTTTTTTAGAGTTCTATTTTGGAACAGTAGAATTCTAAGGTAACATTTGAACATTCGAGTTAAACGCAAACGTTGTTTTGAACACGAATTTTTCGTGTGAGCGCTTTTCTTGGAATGAAGAAATGTCATATTAAACGGAGCCCATTGTTTTTAGATTAACTTGCCGCCTCCTGGAATGCCGGGCTTTCAGCGACTCGCGGGGCTTCCGAGAAGCGCTCTCGGAGGCCGTCGCGACGGCACGCCAATAATTCAGTCGCTGCCACGCGCTCGCACGGACTCGGCCGAAAGGTAGAACAATCAGGAGAACTTGGTGGCGGACTGAGCGGGGAAGCGAACGCGTGAGTGAGCAAAGCCTGGAAAAGCAGAAGTGGAGTAAATGGGGGAAAATGCGCTGACGAATGGTGTGCGTGTTTGTGTGTGTGTGTGTGTGTGTGTGTGTGTGTGTGTGTGTGTGTAGGAGGTTCGTGTGGGTGTGCGTGTGCGCGTGCATGTGTGTGTGTATGTGGAGAGGGAGGGAGAATGAAGTCTTGCGGGAGAAGGTACTAATTGTAATAAATACTCATAGAAAATGTTGAATTTTACTGTTCGATACCTTGGACGTTTCGTGTCTGAAATAGAAGGTATTTATGACTTTTGGATATCTACGTCGGAGTTCTGGCATTTGGCATATATATCAGCAGTATCTGATGTATGGAAGTATTTACTCAGAGAAGAGATGAGATGATGGAATTTGATTAATTATTATCGTCGAGGCCTGAATTTCAAGAGAAAGACATGTGACAGCAAAAGAATCAACTCCTCTAAAAAAACAAAACAAAAAAGAACCAAATCGCTTTTTTTTGAGTATTTAGACGGAAACAGATTTTTGTCGTGTTGGAATTCACTTTCTTTCCAGTTTGTTATACCTGTATTAATTCCATGGTAATTATCTTCATCGTGACAAAGGTAACAAGAATTGAGAATAATCTAGGAAACGAGAATGACTGCTGGAGCAGGGGTAGGGAATGAAAATTGCAGGTTTTCAGGAGAGGCGAGGGGGAAAAGAAAGAATGGGTGAGATGGTAGGCGGAGGTCCGAAGTCGATAGACATCAAGTGAACGGACGTAGGAAAAGAGCGTCGGCTTGTTATGGAAATTCGGTATGTAAAAAGTCATCAAAATATTTTCATTGCTAAGTTAAAGTAGAACATTTCATATCTCCGTTTAGTAAGAGACAGAGAGAGAGAGAGAGAGAGAGAGAGAGAGAGAGAGGGAGAGAGAGAGGACAAACCCGTAATCATATTAAGTGGGAATGTTCTTTCCTTCACCTGCTGTAAAGTTTGGGTGGTCTGAGTTACCAAGTTTTTATTCCAAGCTGACGATAGAGCACTTGCCGAGGGAATGAAGAGATGAGGCTTCAACGGCAAGGATTAGACCTGTAGACCCGTTTCGTCCTCGATGTTCAAGTCGTTTAAACGTCTTCCCCTTGGTCTTCTGACTGTTATTCTGCCGACTGGTAGGTAATTTATTGCGTGATTAGGTAGTCTATCATCATCCATATGTAGTATTCTCCCTTTGCTCCTCTTTCTATTCCAGTCCTAGCGGCGCGAACTCCTCGCTGCGAACCCGGTCCCATGTCCACTCTTCATTGCTTTCTTTGGCGGACACTAAACGTCTTGGACCAGACCAGATGGATTAATGATCAATCTGGCTTTGGAAACGTGCAGCTAGTGCAGCACTCAAAGTTAGCGTCTCTTAGAAATTCACGCAGTTCTCACTTGAGTGGTAAGGCAGCTTCGCAGCCGTCGTCTTTCCGCTGCATTTAGACGATCGCTTCGCGAGCATCGCAGTCCCTGCCTTCCTACGTTACGTGCATTGCTTATCCTGCGGCGCGTCGTGAAACAACGCACCCGACACGCGTTCTCGTCATGAATCACCCACCTGGTGGGAGCGGCTCGTTTCAGCCAAGCCCAGCGGCCCGTCCCCTCGCCTGGCCCTTGCGCCGCTCCCGACCACGCCCTATTGCTCATCGTAAAAGGAGCCCTTCGGGACCTCCCCTTCAGCCCCGCTCCCTTGCATTGCTTCTTCGCAAACTACCTGTGTCGAATGTAGGGAACTTACGGCATTACCGGTTTGGAAGTTAATTCAATTCTTATCGTTTTGTTTTGTGACATTTAATTTTTATAACAAAAATGAAAAGTAACTGATGTATTTTTACTTTATTAGGGTTAATTAATATAAACTAATTTATTAACGAAACTTAATAAAGGAATTAATATATAATAAATAATAATAATAATAATAATAATAATACATTAATAATCACTCTTGAATATGAGTAACATTCTTTTATATTAAATTAATTAGAATGAATCTTTCTGTGTTTAAGGAAATCAATTTTTATGTAAAATGAACCATAGTGGTTTTTTAAAATTTTATTGTGTGTCCTCACAATAAAACCGAACTCTCTATTCAATTCATGTTTGTATAGAATTAACCTTCATTGTTAGTCGATTGTTTATTCAACGTTTCTTAACGTTGTTTAAGCTTCAAATGCATTTAAATTGTGTCGAGGATGTATATAGTCCCCGAAATAGAAAGAACCTGTATCGATTTCGTAAAAAGTTAAAAATCCTTCGTTAAACATCAAAACTACTCGCTTAAAACATTAAAATTTTGTTATTCACCAATAAAATGGACAAACAAAGGTTTTCGAAAGAGCCTATCACATTAAATGCTGAAACCTTTAGGGCAAACATGGAATGTACAAAATGCAGGATGAATATGCATCTCCGAAAATAAACTCAGTCGCTCAGAGGAGCGAGACATATTGTCTCTCCTTGTCCGAGAAACGTCGTGTTGCCTTTCAGTGTCTTTCGCCACGGATGCCACTGCTTTTTCTGAGGGCGCTATTTCCGTTAAGCAGCTTGGATTCCTCCAACAACAAACCCTGAAATGAGGTTGGGAAACACAACACGCCTGCGCCTTCCCTGTCGGTAATAACAAATCTGAAGAATATCCGTTTTAGGAAATGAAATTGGCAGACATAAATATTAAAGTTCTTGTCTTTGAGCTTGAAATCTATCCCCTATAAGCAGATATCGTGCATCTTGATATTTGTATTGAATTTTTCCGATAGTGTTGCTGGGTCTCTCTCATTTTGGGTAATTTCCCTCGCCTCTGTTCCTTTTCTTTACCATCTTCCCTTCCCACTTCTCTCTTTTCTCTCCCTTTGTTTGCGTGTCGTGCTTCTTTCTTTTCTCTTCGCTTCTCATCCCTTTTCTCTTGTCTCTTTTTTTCTCTTCCTCTTTTCTCTTTCTCTCCTCTCCCAACCTCTTCCTCTTCGTTCCTACGGGCAAGGGTGACTCAAGGCGTCAACTGATGTCACTGCTGTGCTTCTGACCGGGGGTGCTAGGGTTTCACTACCAGTGTGGCAGGATTTTCGACACTAGCTATCTAGCTGTGTGAAGTTCAGCCGCTGCCTAGAGGAGAATTTTAGCGGTCGCCTGCTCTAATCGATAGTTTTCCGTGGTTTCTCCAAACAACACCAAGCGTATGCGGGGCAGTACAATAACGAAGGGGCCATTAACCGCACGCGATCGTTCCTTCCTCTTGCTTGTCCTGTCTTCAGCCCTTTCTTAATCACACACTGGCCTGGACTACAGTATCACATTTGTCGCAAAAACAGACGGGAGCTTAGAGCTTGTCCCGGCTGGGGCGTTCCCCGCTGGTGGGTGATATCTCCTTATGGAAACTCCCTGCAAGGCGAGTTAGGCCAGCGCCGGATCTGGCCATCGAGCGGAGGAAGATCATCGCCACCCTCCGCAATTAAAAAACGTCCACTACACAAATGGGACTCATGGCCTTGGCAGATGAGACGCCCGTCTTCACCAATCAATCAATCAATCAATCAATTTTCGTTCCTCTCTTTTCTCCTTCGTCTCTCCCCCCCTCTCCCTTCTTCCCTATATCTCCAATTTTCTTGTCGTCCTCTTCTTCTCATGTATGCTTACCCCCTGATAGCTGTTCACTCCTTCCCGTTCCTCGCCTCCACGCTGTTTCCCCTCCTCCTCGTGCGTTGGGCGCTGCGCGGCCTCCCCCCGAGCGCCGCTGCCCGGCGGGCGGCCGCGCGCCCCTGCACCCAACACCCCCCCTTTCAGGAACCTACGCGCCGTTGAACTCCGGTAGACGTCGAGAAAATGCTGTAGACATATTCAATAGTGACTTATTGAGTCAATACACATCGTTGTATTGTGTAAATCTTGGCAGTTCTCGCTCAACCATTGAGTATGTTAAAGTTTATCTAATTCAATCTAAACCTGAATTAGTATTAAGCATGTTGTATGATGGTATTCTTTTTCGTATTTATACAAATATTAAAAGGTTTTGAAATGGTTAACACCAGATATTTATTACACGTTAAAAATTGTTGAAAACGGTAAATTTCTTTTTCAATGTTCTTGAAGTTAGTCTTTTCACATCTTCAGGTGTTACATCGGTTCGCAACGTTCATTATAAAGAAAAACGAACATGTATCATTAATGGTATTATGAAAAATTTTGAGATAACACAAAATAAAATATAGAAAATTATTTGGTCAAAGACAAAATTTTGAATTAAATTTACAGTTCTTAATCGTTGATTGTCTAAAAACAAGAAATACACTAGAATATATACACATAAAGACAATAAAGATAACAATTAGTATTAAGTATATAAAGTTCAATTGAGTATATTTTTGACTACGAAAATCGTGTGTATTTTTAAAAATGTGGCGTGCGACAAAGTCTTTTAATAACTATGATGATATGTTTTATAAAAGGAATTTTGAAATTATATAAAATGTTAATTTTGTGTCTTTTGTTTCAGGTAAGTTTTCCGGAATGGACAATTTCTTTACTGAGTCTGCAAAACGTGAGTTGAGAGAGAAGATTTTCAAATGTAAAGTGACTTCAAAATATAAAAGAATTATTTTAATTATCAATGATTCCGAAATTCATTTTTTAACATAATGAATAATTCAACATTTAATCCTTCATATTGTTCCTGGAATACTTTCTCACTTTATAGCGATTTTTGTTCAGATTCTGTCGTATTCTTTTTATTTATCGTATTGTTTTAACTTTCTTACGTAACTTATGGTTATCTACGTCTCTTGAAATAATTTTTTCTAGAAATACGTATTTTATTGGAACGAAAATGCGAACCCGTAATGTAATGAGCTCTAGAATAAGGATTTTTTAGGGGTTCTGAGAAAAGAGTAAGGAAAGATGCACGTTGTTCATTACTTTCCACGTGGCCGTTGCAGTAGCCTGAGGGGAAAACTGCAATAAGAGCGGAAAATTAGCAGCCCGAGAGACATTCCTGCCATATTTCTGCCACGAACCCCCCCAGCGAGGACGTTTCGCTCACGGCCTCCCGTCGCCCGCCGCGGCGGCCGGGCTGGGAGGCAGAAGAGGCAGGGCGGAGAGTGATGCAAAGGAGGCGGCGGGGTAGTTGGGTGGGAAAGGATGCGACCGCAGGCGGAGACCGGGAGGGGGCTCTCGAGATTCGTAATTAAAGTTTCCCTCGACCTTTGGTTTTAATATCCGCTCGTAAAGCGCGTCTATGGGCGAACGCCACGTGGCGATGGGCCGGTGTGGCGGCCGATCTCACCCGATGCTTGCTGGGACTTCACACAATCCTTGCCCTTATAATCGGTGACCTGTCGTGTCAAACTCGAAGGGATACACATTAGCACCCAAGGAGGCAATTTTTATGGAAATGTGATACTCAATTACTTTTCGTAATAATGAATGTATGACATGAAGTAACGAAAAATGAAGCCACTCTTTAACGGCTAGCGGCCGTTATGATTTTAACAGTTTTCGTTTGTTAAGCACAATCGAAAAATATTTGTTCTAAAAGATGCGTATGGTATCCTTCTTAAAGAAAGTATATTTTCGTATTTTATTTGCCATCCACGTTGGAAAGAGACAATTGATATTCTACAAAAATATAAGTGCCGTATTTACATTTGTATATTAGAATGTGACTTGATTCCGTCACTTCATCAACAAACATTCGATCATTCTCTAATCGAAGTCAACAATTGAAATATTATTTTCAATGTTTTTTTGGTATTCGTTTAGGGCCATACTGCTCCGTCATTATATTGCGTAATTCATGGAATTGTTGCTCTCCGAAGCTACAACTTTCGTCTCAATTCTTCATTCTAGTCATGGATCAGACGGTAAAATTTAAGGAACTATGTCGTTGATAACTAGTCAGAAATAGTTTCAAAAATATAGCTATCTGGAGGTATGTTAGCAACTTTTAACGCCAAGGCGGAGCGCTCGGGCGAAGTTTGCATGGCGAGGCGTGGAGGAAGTCCAACTTTCCGACTTTCCCTCCTCCCGAGCAGCCATCAGCGAGTGGGCAACTTGGTATGCGAGTGCGAGAGGATTGTGACTATGCAGCGATCAAATGACGTCGTGTCTTATGCATGTACCGGAATCGATCGCGAAGAGTATACCGAAAGGGAGGCGACACCGCGTTTAACGACGGAGAAGTTAAAGATGGTTGGCCAGTGGCCGACAGTGGTAGCTACCAATCAAAATATTAGCGCATGCGCAGTGGAAGGCTTCTATTTTCTCGTAAACATGTTTCGAGAAAGAATTGCTATGCTACAGGACGAATTGCCGATTTTTCGACAGAAGAACTTGGTTAGTAATATTTCTTAGTTAATAACTTAGTAATAAATTAATGGTTAATACCTATCATGAACGCGTAATGCAGTTATGCACGTTTTGTTGGTCCTTAATAAGGATAAAACTGTTTTCAGCAAAACATCCATCTGTACGCCCTACATCAACACAAGCGTCTAAACTGTCCACAGGATTGTTTTTATAATGGGTGTTCCCCAATCGATCTGGCCACACTGGAGGCCTTACGAATTTGAAACATATGTTTTAACTTTTGGGGTTCTTTGATTGAAACTCATACGACATTTTAAAAATGTTCTAAAAAATAATTCAAAATATTTTCTTTTAAAATCTATATGCCAGTAGATGGAACCGGGCAAGGGACGGAACAGGTAACAGACTCAAAAGAAATGGGGGTAACTAATAGGAGAAAGTCTGTGCCAAATCGTAGCACCACCAGTCAGTGGCCTAGCTTGGGTGTCGGCCGCCCGGAGCGGAGGAAACTTTCGCCACCTCTTATTTAGGCATTTCAATTTAAAAGACAAAAATATACAGTAATTCTAAAGAAGAATAAATTACGAGTTGATTCAGAAATGAAAATATTATAGAACATTTCAAAATCATTACTAATAAATTTTAAAAAATAGAACTTTACTGAAATTTACTTGTTCTGACTTTTATATTTTATAAATTAAAGCTTGAATATCTTAGTAGATAGTCAAACATACAGTTACGTAAATAAGAAAGTAAATAAAATATTTAATTCTTACATTGTTGAATGTGTACGTACACGAACGATACAATTTTTCAACAAAATTCAATAATTTAACTACGCGTACTTATGAGCACTAAGATCACAGTTTGGAAAGCGCACACATATATACGATTAAGTGAATGTGACTTTGATAACTGACGATCCATCAATGAAACTTTTTTTGAATTCTCAAAGCATCACTTACGGACTTCTCTGAAGGGTTTTATCCGTACTGTAATCTAATTTGCATGTGGTGTTATACAATATCAGACACTATTCTTCTTGTAATAGAAGTCATTCGCACTGAATTAGTCATAAACAATCCAAGCACAAAATAAAATAAGAGGTATCACTACAAGTCAGTACAGACGGTGTTGCCATTCGCTACAATTAGCAAGATGTCCTTTGTGTATATTCCTTTAAAGACGTCACAGAAAAGAAATGAAAGATTTCGTGCTCATTTCAATCGGCCCGAATCATAGGTGGGACAAAAATATGAAATGAAATTATTCAAATTTTTACAAGGTATTATTTACTGGGAAATTTTGCCGGCCCCTGAAAGTGTCTCCCGGGGTGGGCCGCCTCTGCCGCCCCCACCATGCTACGCCACTGCCACTAGTGCTTGTCTGCAATTCAGATATATTATACGCGCACGTTTTCTCGAGCCCCGAAATACCTATCCCTACTCCTTTGCCAGCATTAGTTGACTTAAGAATAAATGATAGCAACAAGCGTTATAGACAAAACCTGATAACCAGAAACGTTCGCTCCTGTGTAGTACACACTATTTTGCATCGAAAAACGAACTACAAATTTAATATAAAATTTCTTTTGGGAAAATAACCAAACTCCCCACTCCTCTGGCAAAAACCGCAGCGAGGGCTGATAATGGAATCCCCTGTGTCTTTGGCGTCGTGCGTGGCAGCCCCTGCCGTTGCGGCGGGCGAGGCTCCGGGGTGGGCGACCTCCGCCGCCGGCGACCGCGCTGGCCGTTCGACGCGGGGGAGGGGAAGGTTCTGGCGCGGCGCTCGTGCGTGGCGGCGTCAGTCCCGCCCCCCCGCCCCGCCCCTCCCGCCGCCAGTGTCGGACCGCGCCCCGCAATCGCCGGTCGACGCTCCCACGCACTTCCACTTTGACACCTGCTCCCGTTGTTGGCTTGCAACCGCTGCAGTTGCGATTCGAGAGGGCAGGAAATCGTAATGGTAACACTTATATCACACATCAAAAACAAAGTTCTTAGGATTTTCACAAAAAAATTTCAAAAGCTGTATAATTGTTTTAAATATTGTAAATGATGACCAAAGAATTTCAACGAAAAAACAAGAACGTTTAACGTAATTCAGAATTTTCACTAAAAATAAAATGATGACCCCATTGAACAAACGTGTTTTAAGAACTAAATCAGCAACTGAGACACATCGGGATTTATATTTTACCCTTTTGGCTTGCAAAAATATCAGTAATCAGGTTGTCTCTGAATACTGCAAGCGAGAGAGTTCGAGGTATAAGGATTGTCTTATCAAAATATTGGCTGTAACGTGTTATAGGCGTAACAATTGTATGCAAAGTTAATAAACGTCAGAAAGTGCTCTACCTCAAAAGGATTTCACTACCACAATCTTCAGGAAGTGTTGCTGGTAGAAATAAAACATTTCTTTCGCACTGAAGATGGGTTACCACACCGCGATCACATGCAGTAGTCAAAACTTCGCAAAACTTCAAAATGAGTTGTTGTTCCTCGAATTTAATCCATTCAATTTAACTTTATAGTGCGCAGGAGTATTCAAACGAAAATATTGAGTCTTCATATATGAAAATCGACTCTACGTGTCTGTTTTTATAGTTTTAGATTTTTATTATGTTGACACTGTAATACATTTATTAACTAACAATTATAATATTAATAATTATTATTGTGTAGTCTGCTACATGTTTGTGTTCATGTCTTAAACCAAACATTTTACTTTTCTCTTAAAAAAACACAGACCAAAAAAAATCTTTGAGCCCGCTTGTAACGTTGCTTGCGTCGTTCATACATTCATCCAGACGCTTTGACACTAATCCGTTTTCCTGTTGTGAATTCTTGCGGAGAGGAGGAAAGTTCTTGTGCCGCTTCCGAAGAACAGCACGAAACGTAGGAACAGAGAAAAGCGGGCGACCAACCTCTCTCCGGCGTCTGCAGCCTCGGAAGGAGCACCGACCACCGCTCGCCGCCGAAGTAGAGGGCGGAGGAAGGACGCGCGCCGGCCCGCCCCGCCCTGCCACATCGCGCCTCGAGGCGACCCGTGCGCTCAGAAGTCTCCCAGCGCCGCGACCCGGCTTTTCGGCTCAAGACCGACCTGAGTTCGTATTTCCGCTTGCAATCTCCAGATCCTATCGGTTGGGTGACGAAAGCAAGCTCTGGCAGGACCGTAACGTCATGCTCGCCTCATGTCTCCCTTACCCCCGGGCGTGGATAATAAAAAACGACCCTGGCCTGGGAACACCGCTAGCTAGCAAAAGTCGGATTAATCTGACCCTAAAATTCTTAATACAATCCCCAGTTACAATTTCAAAGCCTATAGTTTCAACTTCATGTTCAAGTGCCCGGGTTCTCCTTTTTAAATTGCGAAATGAAATATCTGGTTTAATTTGTGAATTAAAGTCTCGGGTATATGTAGAGATTTCGAAATATACGTAAAAGATCACTTTCTCTTGCATTTGCACTACGAAATCAGATAAGAAGATAGTTTGCATCCTACATATTTAGCGTAAATGTTTCGCGCAAGGGACGTATTTAAAAGAAGCTTGTATACAACTGCTCCGTTTTCTTCCGCCAGGCTATGTTTACCTGCTGAAATTATGAAACTGCAAATAATAGTTTTGTCAGAAATTGTCTTGAAACAAACTCATAAATGTGATATTAAGACAATAAAGTAGACCGGGAGTCGGTCATATCTTCAGAACGTGATGCAAATTGCGGAAACTGATTCCATTTCATTCTTTTGCCCGAACAATCTACGTTTGTCCTTTTCACTCCTTTTAAATGGTCACTAATCTCGTTTATACCGCTTCCTCTCCTTCTCCCAGTCCGTACTACTTCAACATAACGCGACCCTGATGTTTGATCTGTCACAATACGGGAATGAAGCAAAGAGCAAGAACGGTTGCCGTAAATTATGTCAATCGGCGAAAAGCATACACCATAGGATTAGAGCTTCTAGAGGAATACTATCTGCTTCGACGATTTTTAACCCGGTTTGGGAGCTTTACTTAATCTCTTGTTTACATTTTTGTGCGTTGTCCATGACGTTTTGTGTAAGAGAGAATTGCTTCTATGTTGCGACAACGACAGGTGCTATTCCACTTTTAAACGCGCCGCGTTCGTCTTTTGTGAGAGCGATGCACAGTCGCACATTTCTGTTCCCACACTTAAGCGGCATGACTTTGTGAGTGTTTAAATAGCATGTTGATAAGGCCACTGGTGGGTTGTGACTCGGCGCGGGTAAATTTGATACCGCTCTCACCGCCTTTCCAAAGGCGGCGTCCGCAAACATGCGGGCTGCAGAGGCTGCAGAGCGGCGCGCCGCGGCGGGGTGGGGCGACGCCAGATAATTGGCCAATCAGCAGGCGATTAGCGGCGCGGGCGTTCGCGTGCGAAAGCGGGAGTGCGAGCGGGGCCACGATGGCCCGCGGCGGCGCACGGCGCACAGTAGACCTCGCTCTCGGCCCCTCCCTCGCCATGCTCCTCCTCGTTTCTGCCTTCTCCTCCTGTTCCCTCTCTCTAGTTTTTCTCCTTCTTCGCCCCCTCACCCCTCGGCCTTCCACTCCCCCCTCGACCCCCCCACCCGATGACTTCGACCTCCTCTCCCCGGACCCTTCGTCTCTCCCTCCTGTCCAACTTTCCCTTCTCCTCTCTTCCTCACCCCTGCCCCCTTGACGTCGCTCCTTTTTTGCCTCCGATTCTTTGACCCCATCCCTCTTGTTCTTGACCTCTTATCCATATACTCTTCGCCCCGTTCAAGGCCTCTTATCCATGAGTCGTCCCGTTGTCTCGCTCGTCCTATCATATTACTGCCCCGTGCACCCTCTCTTCTGCCCCGCTAAATGCTTTGCGCTGAATTTGAAGAGTTCATCAGGATCAAATTATACGTTACACAAAGAGGAATTATATATAAGCATTGGCATTTAATACGACTTTGCCAGCTAGCGGTGTTCCTAGATCTGGGCTCTATGTATTTTTATTTAATCCACGCTTCGGGTTAAGGGAGACATGTTGCGAGCATGACGTATTCCCATCACCGTACCTTGCTTATTTTTCCTGCCTGAACGTTCTTTGGTCTCACAGCTATGCAAAAACTGAGACGATTTGTGTTAGAAAGATGCAGCTTCATTTTAGCGTGGATTCGAACTTATGTCTACTTCAAAGAAAGCTAGCACGCTGACCATGATCCACATAGGGGACTAATATAATATAATACATACTATATGTTCCTAGGTTCTTCGATTCCAGATTACTGTTTTTTCAGCACAGCAACAAAATTATTCAAATTTACATTCACTAAGTTCATGCGTTTCCGCATAAATCACTAATGTAACTTATAGTTGGTGTTAATATTGTGTAAAAAATATTTCCTCGCTAAAGTATCTGCGCCATTCACGGGTCCAGTTCATTATTTTTCTAGGAATGCATCTTCACAATATATTTCCGATCGACGGTCACATATTACAGCTTATTGGATCTTGTTGACGAGAAATCCAAATATAATACGGCTTCTTTGTTCTTGTACCCGCAACCGTGCAGATAGGTCAATTTTTTTCTTTTATATCACGGTTGCCTATATAACGGATCCCTGTATAACGAAGATATAATGTAGTTATAAATAAGTAATATTGTCCTCCCAGCCCAGTATTTGGTAAGCTACTTAATTTTTCGTTCCTCTCACGGACGGGGATCACTATCTCTCGGCGTTCACGTTGGCTCTGTGCATCGGAGTCTGTCGCCCTGTTTCCTGGAAACGAAGCGCCGTCGTGTGATTGGCTGCCTCCGCCTCGACGCCCTCTTGCCCTGCGATGACGCTCGTCGCCCCGCCCCCCCTCGGCCTGGGACACAGGCCGTCGCCGTGGCAACGTGCTGCGCCGCCCCGCCGCCGTCGCGTCCCACGCGCAGTATCCGGAGTCGCATTCCATGCGGAGCATTCGACGGATTTATTGCTCCATACCGCGAAGCCTACTGCACTTAAATGCCGTTCTTTGATAAGACGATATGTAGGAAATGCATCAGTAGATTTCGAATTTTTAGCGTTTTTTTACTACTTGGGTTTTAGAATCTCGAAAAATATTATGAGTACATTTCAAGATTCGAGAATCACATTCATGGCGCCTGAAAACTTATTTCAACATTAGAATCTAAAAACGTGTGGAATTAACTCGAAAGAAATCCTGGGCAAAAAATCAGAATGAAGTTGAAATATGTAATAATAATAATAATAATAATAATAATAATAATAATGATAATAATAATGATAATAATAATAATGATAATAATAATAATAATGTAATATGTAATAATAATAATAATAATAATAATAATAATAATAATAATAATAATAATAATGTATTTGTCAATGACGAGACTCAGCCCATAAAACATGCACCTCCGCCTGCATTAAAGGAGCTCTGTCACGAGAGTTGAAATAGAAAGGTCTTTTGTGCACATGAAATGTTTGTGAAAGAAAAAGTCGTTGTTTGTTTAGTATTTACAGTTCTATTTAGGTTATTTTAATATCGCACACTCAGGCTTCTAATAAAATACTTTTTTAGTAAATTAAATCTATGTTAAAAAGGTGTATTTGTCTCGATTTAAATTGCCTATTGAAGAGATTACACAGTTTAATTTCGCCGTTTAAAAGCCTACTTTAGACGCCCAATGTATGAGATTTTAGAATATAAATATCCTGTGTCAACACCCAGATGGCTAGTTGGATCATCAATGCGCTGTAGTGTCATCGAGGAGGCGTACTGTGTAGCTGGAGGAAGCTGGGAAGTTTGCCGTTGCTTCACTCGTTCAGCATGTCAGAAAGTGCCGAAGCACCAACTGGCCAAAAGACTAACATATTTCACAGCACGAATGTCATGGCTCAGCACCTTCTAAACTATCAACAGCATCTCCGTTGCCACAGCTACAGACCGCGACGATCCACTCCACTGCGGAACCGACAGATGTTTTGTCACTGGCAAGAAACGAACCCACGTTTTATGTGCAAAAAGGGCGAGCACTTGATTAGCAGTATTAGCCATCCTGGGGCTGAGGTGTAGTTAGGGGTATAGAGACACAATCCGATCGCGAGAGGATATGTAGGACAACTAAAGTTTCGTATAACTACACAAATTATATCATTTATGTTGGTTCTACGAAGTTGAACATTTTAATTATTTCGAGAAGGTAATTTTTTTTTCTCAGATGAACCGTGAGATATTGAGAGCGGGCTCAAGTGTAACACATTGATTTGAATATTGGAAAATAATTTTAAATACTAGGTGAAATAATGTATAATGTGGTTGGAATTGAAGCTTTGTAAACCATGAGTTCCTTGATTCTAGTCCCGACATTGTGTGAATGTTGGTCACCAGCTAAATACTCGTAATTAGGTCAAAGACTTTGAATCAGAGTGGATTCGAGAGGTTGCCTGATAAGTTTCCTAGTTTCAACTGGTAAATCCAGACTAATCTGAGCAGCACTTTAGAAGTGCGAATTTTCAACATCAGCTTCCGTCTGAGGTAGATCAGGAAAAACTGTTGTCACTGCACTGTATAGACTGACCTGAAGGTCTAAGGTTTGAGTCCCGACTGTGGCGAATTTTAGACACTAGCTAGATCGATTTCAACCGCTGTTCTACTGTCTGTATGCTGCGGTCGTTCGGTTTGTAAAGTTTCCGATCAATACCTGGCGAATCTTGATGAGTACTTTAACAAACTGGGAGCATGAGTCATATTCGTTTCATCTTTGTTCCTTCCTCTCCTTGCACAAGATATTTTCACATTCGTTCACTACACTACTTCACGTATTAAGGAACCAGTCTGGAGCTTATTGTTTATCACAGCTGCCTCAGGTGTCTGTGGAAGAGATACCTTGAGGAGGAAAGCTGCAATGCCACACTTATATCGACGCCGGATCTCAAGTCCCTCCACTCTTAACTAGCACTAAGCTCACAGGACACTCTCACTGCCCTGTACATGGCCAATAGGGTGTCCCTTATATTATAAAAAAAATGTTGGCTAATATTTTGGGCTCACCTTCTAAATATTTTCCATTGCGTCAAAATTACTCAAAAATTAAATTTAATTTCAATAGACCTATATTAACCCGTGCCGACTTGAGCGCGAAATTTGAATGATAGGTATAATTGGCTTTGTTGTGTTAAGTCAGAGGAAAACTACTGATATGTGTTTAATATAATTTTTTTATTACAATTTAATTCATTTTCACTCTTTAGAGTGCATTATGGTCTTTACTTTTCTTGTGGGTACTTTTTTTCAGTGTTTCTTTCTTGCAATATGAGCACTGTGAATAATGTTCTTGAACAACATAACACAAATTGCTTTCGCTTCTCATCTACTGTCAGTATTTCATGTAAATATGCATTAATTTAACAGCCCTTTCAGCACAGTCATTCACGGCTTTCAACTTTATAAATAGCCTTTGAACTTCTAATTATTAAGAATTGCTTTTCTAGGTCGAAGGCCATTCTTGAATTAAACTAGTATCCATCTTCAGGCAAGAGAACTGATATCTGCTTTTTGGTGACACAAAGAGGGCTGTTGTTTTCAATAAAATGAAGATTAAATTTAACTAGGAGATGTATTGTAGATTAACGAATTAATAATTCAAGAAATGTAATCGGAATACAATTGCGCTTACCATAATATTCTCCATCCAATTCTCCACAAAAAATAATATATCAGTCCTCTATGTATAGATTCTCTCTGGCTAAATTTTCTACGATTTTTATTTTTATTTGTACGCCTGTTTCGGCATCAAAGAGTCATACGGCAGACAATTTTTCTAATAGATACCACATACAGTGCCTAAATGTTTTAGAGCTTTGAAATTGTGGCATCTATCCTTTCATTGATTTGAGAACTTTTAAAAAGCAGATATCTTGATAAGGAGCTTTTACAACTGCACTGCACTAAAGCCACGAATTGACATGAACAGTTACAATCAACAGATAGGAGGACTTTTTAAGGATTACATAACGTGTTTGACATTCAAACACACATCGTAAAATAAGTTCGTATATGTGATGACGACACGGATAGAACAATTCCCTGTCCAAATTTTCTTCAAGAAAGATACATGCTCCTTCAAAACGGTAAGTGTTTGATGCAGTTATGTCTCAACAAAGAATTTGTGCGTTGTCTTACTCCAGTGTGTTAACACATTCCAAACATCGTTAGTGTGCTCTTTTCCAGAATTCCGCAAATTAGGAAACCCGATGAGCCGCTGATTGTCCCCAAATGTAGCAACAATTGGAAGTCTTTCTTGTTTTGGATCCCTAATATTTTATGCAGGCAACAGTTTACCTTCCCAATAAACAGTACGAATTTCAGATAAATTACTTTTAAAAGTCGATTTAATGATTTTTAACCTTCTCTTCTCTTATTGTGTCTTGATTCGAAGAATAGAAGATTTATTAATAGCGAGTTCTTCGGGTATTGGGATCAAGTGCCTCTGCTAAATGATGTATACAGAATCTTTACCAGCTGATATCTATCTGAACCATTAGTTTAGGGGTAATGAAATTTTTGGTGCCACACCTTGCAGCTTTCTTTATTGATGTTCCCTCAAAAATGCACCAACGTTGATTTCGTCTGAACTTAGAAGTTCGTTATCTGAATCTTCAGATGATGAAGGAGGTACAGCAGATGTAGACGCTTCACACTGTTTCTCTTTCCTTTTCTCTTGTTGTAATTCTCTTTGTCTCGTCTTTTCTTCTTTATCCGCGAGATTTTGGTTTACTCATGTAAGATAGATTTTGCGTCCTGGCTCTCTCGACCGAAGTAAAAACATCGTGTCTTCTTCCAATGTAATCATTTGTGAAGTATTCGGATGTGCAATAACAAATAGATTCTAGAGAGTGAGCGTACCCGTGCGAGAACTCTCGCATGTTAAGCCCCACCCTCTTCCCTATTTTTCCCTTTCCATATTAAGCCTGTAATATATATTTGTCTTCAAGACCCTCTTATCTTCCGTCACTCGTTCTACAAGTCTGCTTATAATTGATAACAATACAATTCACCCTTGTCGAGCGTCGAATCTCGAAGCGTCGAACCAACAAAAAAGTAATAGAATGTTATAAAAAAATCTCATCCTATAGATTACGATGTGAGGAATGTTTCGTTGAGGCCTTTGGTCTCACAATTTTAGCTTTTATGGTAATGTTTAGATGCAATAAATCCTTCATATTTTAAAGTCAAAGGGCAATTCGTCACGTCTCCGTGAATATCTCTTTCTTTAGAGACTTCATTTATAAAGATTGGTGGCATGCGAGAGCCGCAAAAGGTACGTATAGTACTAAAATAATATGAGACGATAATATAGCAGTCAACTTCGATAACGAAATTCAACTCGCAAGCGTTGATGTTTCGTCCGCGCAGAGTGGCATTTCGCCCAGTGCGCTGAGCAGCGCGGTTTTGTGACGAGTGGGCTTCGGTGCCACCGCTCTTGCTCTCGCCCCCTGCTCGCGCTCCGCCTCTGCTTCATTCAGGTGACGGGCGAAGCGTCACCGACAGCGTGCGCGCTCATTACAGCCCTGTGCGAGCGGAGGCAGTTCCTCTGCACAACGGCCACGCGTGTCGAAAGGCCCCGGCTTTCAAGGCAGCGCAGGGTCGCGGGAAGGCTGCCCCTCGTTTCGCGGGCAGTGAAAGAGATTTCTGGGGAAGTTGCTCCGTCTCGAAACCGTGCCTTGTGGACTGCGAGGTACCTCTTGACGAAGTACATGCAAATGGTTGGTGCAGATCCTTTACGTCATCCTCAACTTAAATTTTATGGCATGCGTCTGGGGGTCGGGATGTCGCTAAATTTAAATGTATTGCTTGCTTGATTCTTTTATCTGCAGTGTCGCAGTTCATTGTTGTATTCTTTCTTTAGAGGTTATTTATGTATTTGCAGGCATTTTTTGCTTACCATTATTATTGTTTATATGGAATTCTCTTGTCATTCTTTTCACGTTGTCAAGGAAATGTGAATCCCCAAACTGTAATATGAAATACGCAAAAGAGCTTAGGAAAAGAGAAGAACAAAATACCGTTTTATAATAAATTTATATACGTACATAAATAAATGCTTGTCACTTCATCGATTCCTTCTAATAATTTATTATTATTATTATTATTATAATATAATGAACCGTTCAGACTATTTTGGAGGAAGGCACATTCACATCGCAAAATTCATCCCCTTCGTTCTCTTCACAGGTTTGTGTGCTGGTTTTCGAAACATTTCAAATCGCGACTGCCGTATCTCTTTTGTGTGCAAATTATAACTTTCGCCTTTATTCCATTACAACGTCCATATAAGAATATATAATCGTGGGAAACGCAACATGTTATATTTATGACTCTCATTTCTCTTTTTTTATTAGAAGTATAATTACGTCAGTGAAACGTATGAGAGTTGACCTAAATGTAGTACACTAAAAGAAGAACCTGTATGAAAGCTGGATGTAGACTAATTCGAATTCTTAATGTTATATCTTCTGTTCTTCACATTTAAAGTTTTGTCTGGAGAATTTCACTCTTAAAGTCAGTTAAGAAGTACTGCCTAAGAAGCTTCATTAGTGTGTTGATAACACATCAAATTTAAAAACATTTTTATGCTGTAAAACGACTTATTGTCACAAAATTCGAAATTTGTGGGCGGAAAATGTAATGAGTGACAAACAATTAGACGACAAAACAAACTGATAAACTCCATTTCTTAATAGTACTGGAAATCCTATTCTATAGCGTAATGTTCAAAATTTCTGTACTTAATATCGCATGTTTTAAAGTAATCGTCAAAATTGCGCTTTTTGTACGAAAAAATTTCCGAAATTCTCCATCTCAGATGCTGTCGAAGGCTTTCGTGGCCATAGTCGTGCAAATATTCCGTGTCAGACAGAAGTTCTAGACTTGAGAAAGCGTCGAGTGAATGGTTGGGCAACCGAAAATTTGGCGCATATATATATATATATATATATATATATATATATATATATATATATATAGAGAGAGAGAGAGAGAGAGGGGGCCAAAATTAGAGTGTAAGCACGAAAACAGTTTTTAAGTATTTTTGACATTAAGGAAATAAAATTTAAGTTGCAAAAATTTGACACGAGTTTTGCAAGTATTTTTCTCTCCCATATCTGTACACTCGCGTGTGTACTGGATGCCACCCGGAGGGTAGCGGTCTGCTAGGGAAGCAGGTGTAAAGTTAGACATTATTAACATGCATATCTCCTCTTTCTGAATTCCTATATTTTTCCTCTATATCGATAAATTAAAGTAAAAAAATGTATCGATATCAACAAAAAATACGTTTTTAACTAAGATTTATTTATTAAACCCCTCCCACGTTACACCACTATTTTAATTAAATTTGTTCTGAACCTTACTAGATTTCATTGCACAGTGAACCTCTCGTGCTAGAAACAGATTTTAAGTGTGGAAACGTCTGACTCATTCCTCTGAAGAATATTATTTTACAGTATAGAAACTTACATGTAATTTCTCTAATTCTCCTTAGTTTTACTTTTACTCACGAGTAAAAACTGGACATAGAAATTTAGTTATATTTTAATCAATATTTCGCATATCGGTATTCGACTTTTAAGACTGTAATGAAATATATTATTTTTATCATTAGGTGTTGTTTGTTCTTTGAGCATGCCCCTGCATTCTCCTTTTACATTTTTATACCTTTTACATTATGATTTTCCAACTAATTATCTGCGTTCTTTACCACAATCACATTTCATATTTCCCAGTTTCCTCCTGTGTTTCCAAAAGCCAGAATACCGACACGAGTGTTTGTACATTAAAAAAAAATGTTACCCCTACGTAGGGGACTTGTGTTGGTGTGGTTCAGGGTGCGGCTGTGGGCGAGCCAGTTGGCGGGTGGCCGAACGACGCCATCGAGCGCTGTGTTCCACTGGGGGCGCCACTAGCAGCGAGAAGCGCCCCGGTGCGGCAGGCTGGCTGGTAATGGGAATGTGCCCGGTTATTTATTTATCGGGCGGCATGATAGTGCGAGACGGCGGGGAAACCTTCCAGGACCTTGTCCTTCAGCCAGATCATCTCATCGCGGGGCATTGGGTTGTCCGGTACTTCTTGGACGTTGTGAAGAAGGGGCGATGGCAATGAGGATGACATTGTGCACGTGAAGATACAGTAGAGTTTGAATGGAAGGCTCAGTAAACGCCAAAAATTCTAGAAAACCCACCGCGGAACTAGTTTTTCAATTTCAACATCAGATCCACGTGGATTGATGAAGATTTGAACTCCGATAAATAGAAAAACTAGTTGTGCTACAGAGTGCTCTTTCAATAACCATTGTTTTTTATATGAATAAATTTCATAACTTCCTACTGTGTCATTTATATTCTCCTGTAATAAAATTGAACACCACTTCAAAAAGATCGCTGGAACTAGTGGTGCTACAGAATGGTTCAGATTTTCTCGTACTAGTTAGATTCCCAATATTTTATTCTGGGCTCGCTTTACGGTTTGTCCCCACCCCCTACCCAGCTGTTTCCTATCGACGCCTAGAATACGTTTTTTGTATTTTCTCAATTTTTCTGTCATTTAAATGTATAATTGAAATATAACTTGGAGAGTAGTATAAAAGAGTAGAACCTGGATGTAAATACACATTAGCATTAAAAATTTGGATTCAGTTATGAGCAAAATCATTCTGAAAATGCACAAATTTCGAGAAACTTTATAAGAAATTATTTGATGCACTTATACCCACAAATGCAATAATTTATGAAAAAGAGCCCATAATTTACGATGGGTTCTTTGAACGATATCAAAATACATTTGTGCTATTTCGAAAAATGAAAAAGACACATCCAAATGGCGCTTATGCCATGTTAGTCGGAGCATTTTGGACTATCCATACCAAACTTTTTTTTAAATTTAACCATATATGGGAAATTCTTATTTTTAACATTGTCGATATTTCACTCTCAATTGCGCGAAAACTACCAATATTTTAAAAAATGTACTTGTCATTAATTAAAAATTGTGGAGAATCAGTTTCATTTTAATAAAAACTCTATATTTGCCAAGGGGGCTAAAAAAATATCTATAGTTTGCTGAGGGGGTTTGCAATGTAGAGATGACAGTGAAAATTGGACCTATGCCATCTTTATAAGTGCTTTACAGGCTATTCTTACTATTCTATTCTTAGAATTATAATGAACAATTCGGAATCATTTTTGTGAAATTTGTGAAAAAGTTTCATAGGTTTCATGTAAAGTGCTACAAAACTTAAAGAATGTTTTTCAAAATCGCATGTCAGTCCAGATTAACCGGCGAATTTTCATTTGGCAAAATCGTGCGATTAATTTAGACGCTAATATTTTTCACAGACGTACAGACAATGGACGTTTTGAAAGCAAAAAATATTTTCGATATCATGGGGCCCTTCAACGTGTATTTCTGTTGAAATCTCGAGAATTCTGTTGAAATTTCTCTGTATGAGAAAGTAAAGTGTCGAAGAAGAGATAGTACTACATGAAGTTCACTCTATACTCTTCGAAAATTAGATTTTAGGAGCAAAAATGAAGATTTTTGGCCATAGGAGTGTATTGAGTCACGACTGGATAAGGCTACGATGTTTGCCAGGATGGATGGCAAAAGGAGAAGGCAATAGAGAACGAGGTGGTTTGATAGCATCACAGAAGCAACAAACGACAGCTTGAAACATCCCCAGACACCACTCAGGATAGGAGACGTGGAGACAAACAGTTCTTAAGGCAACGAAATATCGGACGCGGCTGAAGTAAACGAAACTACAACCACAGTATTTGAATTATGCAGTAGCGCAGCTCAGCCCGCTTTTGGGCTACTTATGGATACGTGCGCATACACTTAGTTATTCTGGTGGAGACAAAGTAAAACTGCGGATAGATGTTACTGAAGTATACGGATTTGTTTGTGAAATTGCTTTTATTAAGAGTTAGTTAAAAACTTTAAAAAAATGTTTCTTTACCTCGTGATTTTATATTCTTAAGATTTCAAGAGCAATCCACTAAATAATTACACGTAAAATCACATAAGAAGAAAGGAAAGCTGGACAGTTGTTCGAAGTACAACAGAAACATTACATATTACATCCTAGATACGCTTATTTATAACTTAGAATACACACATTTCTAGATATTATCATGAAAAGTAAAGAAGTACTTCTTTTTCATGATTCCACTATTTGCTTTCAAAGGATAACATTCATTAAATGTAAATCGTTTCTTTGCTTAAAAATGTTCAAAACTTCTCCTTCACACGTTCTTTTAGTTAAATGCATAAGGAAATTAGAATATATAAAAAGGATTCCCTGTTTTGTTGGACAGATTTGACAGAATGATGCTGTTATTACGAATGGTAAGGCGGCGTAGGGTTCCTTTGTGGCTGCACGAATTGCTAGTTGGCAAAGACGTCGCCATAAAACATTTAACAACAAGCTGCGCTACTGTGTAAATATACTGTGCTAAAATCTACAAATGCGACTCGTGGCGTAAAAAGCTAGCGCATACGCCGTCACCGCTGTTGCGCAGGTTTAATCTCTGGACAACCTATGTGGAATTTGCGGTGGATAAACCGAGCTCTCAGCGAGTTTCCTCGGGGTTCTCCCGTATCCCTTACCACTCATCGCATCATTTCTCTAACATCATGTACCTCGTCACGTCTGTTACCGTGAATGTGTTGTCCCGCTTCCTTCAAATGTTGGATCGGCGGGCGCGCGTGTGCGTGCGTGCGTGCTTCCGCAGCCGAGCAGGGCAAACACAACAGGTGGGCGGGGCGGAGGGCTTCGGGCCGGGGGTGAGCGGGAGGAGGCGGGGCGTGAGCGAGAGCAAACGCCGGCGCTGTAGTTGCCGCAGTCGCTTCCTCCGAGATTAATTGCTCAGGCAAACATTGACGCACCTCGCGCGCCGTCGAGGCAATCGACGACACCTGCCGATGCGACAAGCATGGGTGCGGTAGATCGTTGCAGTCAGACGCTCGAGGTATATCACATGCAGGAGCATTTCGACTGTGAAGAAACTGTTGGATGTGCTCGTGATCTGGTCCAATATTTATGTCGTGCGAAAGGTTGCTTTCATGATGTGTCATACCTTAATTTAAGAAACGACCCCTGTGTTCGACGAATCGTTGAGGCCGTTTATATGAAAATTGCAATGCCGGCTGTAATATGTCTTAGAGACAGGCATTGATCAAAGAGGACTCATATGTGTAAATAACGTTGTTAGATTTAGACTAGTTTAATAGCACCCCCCCCAAAAAAAGAAGAAAACCTGAAAACCATGATAAAACAAGGTATGGAAATATGAATAGGCAGAAGAGCAGGCCCCATGGCGTCTTTACTTGCTATGAGGAACCGCCTTTTCGGTTGTATCCGGTTGTATTCGGTTGTTTCAGACAAGGTTGTTGCGCCTTGAATGCTATGAAGTGATAAAATGATAATAAGGGGTGAAGGGACAATGACAAATATATCCATGCCTACGTAGGATTCGGACCAGCAGCCTCCTCAGTCCAGACGATGGCTGCCGCATTCGCCTGCGCCACGGGGGCCGGCTATTATTATTATTATTATTATTATTATTATTATTATTATTATTATTATTAATCATAATAATATTATTACAATTATTACTGTGATGAGGCTGGGCATCTTAAGTAGCACAATTTCACATCTACTTCTGTTTCATGCGGAGAAGGTACGAATTTGTAGCGCACTGTACTAAAAGGAAGGACTTGCGCTGTAGCAGGACCCCGTGAGTGCGCATGACGCGTCATTTGCGATCACTGATCACCTGTGGCCGTCGCGCATGTCGCGGTGCGAAGGGGCGTGCGTGGGAGGGCGCGCGCTGCAGTTGCTGCAACTTTGTGTGCTTTCTGTTTGTGTGCGCGAGTCGCAAGAGAGGATATGGCGACGGGCGCGAGCGCTGTGTTTTCGGACCACTCGACGCGCGCCGGCTACAGTGAGCCAGAATGCATACAATGACACATGTATTAAAAAAATCAAATACAAAAATGAAATATTTTGAAGATTTTGCGTTTATTAAATTATTGACCAAATGTCTGTTGAAACCGATATAGTGATAGTTGTTTAATGGACATTCTTATGTAAGTATTCAAATTCTGTTATCAGTTTCCAATTGGAAGATCAGGAAAATCAATTTTGCACGTAAATGCGGTGATGCAAATGTCATGTGCATCCAGCAGAAAAAATCTGATCAAAACGGCAAAAATACTTCACTTCAAGTCATACGTCACTTGAAGTAACTTATAAAGAAAAAGTTGTTTATTGGTACTATGCATGTGTCCGAATTGTATTTCTCTAAAATATTGAATCTATTAACTATTAAAGCATGTCCAATCTCCTATTCCTGGGGGACACTTAATTTTTTTTTCATTCACCACCATGGGTACCCAAAGCTATCAACAAACTTTTACTTCCATTACGCCAGTGCAAGCCGACAGAGCGTTCTCAAGTGTGTGTCTGCGAAACTTGCACCGCTCCCTCGCTAATGAACTGGCAAAGATTACTGAGAAAAATAATGGTGAATAAAGGTAACATTGTCGGAAGATTTAATTTTGCTCAAGGTTTATCCACGGTTGTTTTACGTGTCACAAGCCTAATGGAACACCGGATTTTAGAATAAATTTCAAAGCCCACAAACAAAATTGACGTCCACGATGTCTCGTTTTGGAAGCCAGTGTCATATCGCCTCCGTCACTTGCCTGTTTTCGAACGTTACGACGTGAATCAGTCATGAAATGAAGAAAGAAAATGTTATATGCACGCCTTCGGACCTGATCTGGAGCACTGTGCGGCGTGGGTGCGAAGCGAGAGGGATGGGGCGGGGATTCCCGTCCCGTAGGCCCTGAAGGCGGCGGCGGCGTGCGGCCCGGCGTATTTATAGGCGCGCCCGTCAGAAGCGCCGGCCCGGCCTGGCCCCGCCCCGCCCCGCCCCGCCCCGCCCCGCCCCGCCCCGCCCGCCCCCCCCCCCGCCCCGCTCAGACCACGCGCGCTTGCTGTCCGGAAGGCACGCCTCGCGAGTCCCCATGGCAACGATAAATGCCGATATATTTATTTCAGTTTGCCGATTTAAAACCGAATCATATACCGAAAATATATGCACATTATGTAATAGCCTCTCATTAACCAAAATAAACAGGCTCTCATAAGCTAACTAAATTGACGTTGGTAACAATCCGTATTATTTATTTACTTGATTGATCATTTGATTATTCGTAATGATTTATTAGGCCAATGAGAGACTATTAACTGTCATACGAACAACTAAATTCAACAAATTTTGTTTCGAGTTACATTCAAATCGCCTCAATCTACAAAATGAGACATTTTGGACTTTCTTTTACATGGGGGTATATGAGGTTTAGGTTTTCTGGATAGCTCCACTCCGTAGTTTAGATGGTCTTCAAGAAAAGTGCTGAATCTTCAAATCTAAGTAAAATTAATTTATTTTTATATTATGTGTCATAGAATCGCACGAGTCTTAAGGCTTTCTGTTTATTATATGTTTAGCAATATGAGAAACATTCCTACATAATACAACGCAATTCAATGCCCAACCTTCCGAAGTTGGATTCCAATTTGTAGTTATTTTCACTTTTAAATCAATGTTTTACAAAATGCAGAATGTTCGCAAGTCGCATCCAACAAGTGTGGCTAGAACATCAATACCGTTTTTTTTCAAATACCAGTTTCTATTTCAACATACCAAATATTTTACCGAATATTTGATAAAAAAGTACTATATCATTAATATCATCCGTCATTCATGTACTGTGTTCATTTAAAGACTGTCATAATATTCTCTTCACTTCCACGAATTAGTGTGCAAGCCTGTTTCGGGGAATTCTTACAATTCTCTTGTTAGCCATGGTTAATTTTGTTGCCTTGTTTCGTAGCATCAGATCCTCTCCGACCGACTGTAAGTCGAAACGTCTGCTCAATAGACCCTCAAGAACGTATGAAGAAATTACGTACATTCTCACCTTAAATAATCTCATCTAGAGTAAATATAACCTCAACAGTACAACTTAAGAGTGTAGTTTATTCGTCATATTAGGTTAATCAATACGTTTTAATCGACCCTCAGACCGCCCGCGAAATACTTCCTATTTAAACTTCATCCTTGAATATTTAGAGAAGTTAAATTGTTTTAAAGAACAGCTTTCGGGATTTCAGTGTATTTTTATTGAAACCCGTAGCGGAATAACTCAAAAGACTATATGTTTTTGAGTACTCTCGCAGATGGTAGTCTGTAAAAGATAATATTGTGAGATTACTAAAAAGTCAGATTATTTTGATCTGGATAATCAATCGAATAGAACACTACAAGGGTTTGGTTAATGCTTCGGGAATGGCAACGTAAAGTATCTGTTTGTTTGTCCCATATGTTTGATTTGCGAAAATTCTCTAATGGTGCGGAATATAGTACTCAACAAAATCATTAGATGCGTATCGACGCAAAGACACTCCGCTACCCCAGTCTTCTGACAGACCAAGAGGAACGCATTTATTTCAATAGCAATGGCGCCGACACATTAAATGTAACGGTATGTGACCTGGCGTGCATTCCATTCAGGAAGGATGTAGGCCGTACATCCAAAACAGATCTTAGGTAACCAATGAAATACTCTTCTAGTCCATAAAGAAGCCATACATAATCTGAACGTCATGATGCTACTATTAGGATCATTGTCAATTGCGTCCTCATCTACACAATCAAGTCCATTGCTCTGGTGAACACGAAGTTTTAAATAATATTGCTTCTACGTTGATCACAACTTCGTAAAAGCAGTTATGGACACACCGAAACCAACGCCTCGCCACTGAGAAAATGACATTTTCATCGCCCATTAACTATAACTGCGAAAGAATTAACGATATTAGTTAACAAAGAAATATATAGTATTGGATTTATAAACTTCTTTTACTTGCTGTGTCTTTGTATTCTAGCCCTGCTTTATTCCGTTGTGTAGATCTCTAAAAACGACCTGTTTCCGATCAGTGGTTCAACACCCTCTCTAATACCCTCGGTAGAGAAAATATTTATGAAATACAGAACATTTCCCCGTAACGATACTTTCTAGCAATAAGAAATTATCATTGGGAGTTCTATTAAATTACGGGTGTGCTAGGTGAGTGTACCGTTCATTGATGGATGAAATCTAAACATGCGCTCATGAAGAGAAGTGGGCGTGTGAGATCCGCGAGGTTGGTAATGGCGCTCAGCACGCGAGGCGCTCGTGTGGCGCGGAGGAGGAACCGTCGCGTGGACAGAGAGCTTATGATAGCCCGATGCCAGTTACTCAATGAGCGTGCTAATTGACCGGTCAACACTCGTATTACGAGAAAGGCCAAGATCGAGCAGATGCTACCTACCTCTTGTTGCATTTAAGATACTGTTTATGTTGCGTTGGGATATGAGGAGAAACATGCGTTCATAGCATATGTAGAAGTTTGTGATACACTCTCTGTTAGATCGAAGTTACTGTGATGACAAGGTGGTATCATTACCATTGATAGAAAGTGTGCAAGTAAATGTAAGATAAGGGTCTAGTGAAACTGTGAAAGATAAATGAGAGGGAAAATTTCTGGGAGAAATTGTATTAGGGGGCATTCATCTTATAATTAAAAGGGGAAATATTATCATCTCTAACAAAAAAACACACGTATGTTTTTGTGGCTTCTGCGGAAGTAGGAATCGCCTCTCTTGCATTAGTAAGCAAGATGTCATTTCATTTCATCATAAGGAAAAAGATTCTCTTTTATTTTATGGTAATCGTATCACTTAGGATTTTCGGTATACTAAACACAGACACATCTGCATTACATTATATGCAAAGATGGTGCACTAAATTTTGATGGGGTCTTAACAATTGATCATTGTTTGCTTTTACAACTCGTTATTAGGTATTACATGCTTTACACCTTTTCTTAAATAAAAGGGAAACGTTGCTTAAACAATAAGTATTGAATTGTTATTCTATCCTATTGAATTGTTGAGTACCTATCCAATTTTTAGAGATATTTGTCTCTATAACAATATCCTTGAACTTGGAAATGTTCAGCTGATTCTGTAATAAAAAATCCGGTTATTGGTTCAAAAATTATGAATGTGGAAAAAATTACAAAGTTCACGGTGGCAAGCGTATCTCCTGCTTGGGACAGTCGGGTAAAAAAGAAACAAGCAGAAACAGTAGGAAGAGGAACAGAAACAACAAAAAGAGGTGGAGGAGAAGTAGTGCGACTCTGCTGCCATCTCTATTTTCTGCTTTTCCGTCTTTTTTTTACCATTTGTATCTCCAAATCCTTCGCTTTCTCCATCTCCTTCTCCTTCGCGTTCTCCGCGAGGAGGAAAAGAAAGAGAGAGAAGCGGGGGGGGGGGGATAGAAGGCACTCCGTCGTTAGCGGGCCGAGCGCAGACGGCTGCCGAAAATAGCGCCGGCCCCTCTCCCCTGCCCCTCCCCCTCCCGCGCGGCCCGGGGCCACGCGCGTGTTTACTTCCTGCTGTTTACTCGCCGCCTCCGCCCTGCCCTTCTCACGCGCTCAATTGTCAATCGCATCTCTCCCGCTGTCGTTCAGACCTGGCTCCACATCGGATTCGAGATACCGCCCCACGGCACCTGCGATCAGAAGAACACAGAACTGCGCTGGACTATTGGGACGTGCATAGAATAAATTTGACCACGATAAGATGGTCGAAACGTCGGCAACACAGCCTTCGACGCGGCGTCACCTGGACAGCCAAGATCATCTATAGAATAAATTTGGTTTATGAATTATTTTTATTTGGATTGGATTAGGATATTGACAAATCTATGCCTAATTTGATATCCGCGAGTTAGAGAATCAGCAGTGTTAATGAGCATAAATTATTTTAGGGTTAAATACAACTAAATAATATATGCCGCTTCAGTTGGCTTCGAATATTCTCGCCGATATGAGATTTCGCATGTTATGAAGAATTATTGTCAGCATATTTTTTTTTTTAACTCGGTGTGGTTTTCGTGCACGCATAAATATGGATGGCTGTTCTCACGTACAGTGAACGGCTCTGTGAATGCAGTTTTCCCCTAGCAGTTCATGGCCTACCATTAATTTCACTCTCCAATTTACTCCGTGTTACGCTGAGTGAAAAAGACTGTTGGTGTGAAAAAGAATTCATCAGTGGTTGCTTTTATTATGCCATGCAGTGCGTGAACATTTGGCATACTGCTTATTCCGTGTCTAGTGCATTCAAACAGCACTCCTCCTTTATGCAATTATTTTCATGTTCCAGTAATTTTAGTGTAAGAGATAATGAGAATAACTCAACTTTCTCTCATTGTTCTGCTTTTTTATCCTATTAATATTACTGTCCTCAGTTTCATTTCTGCAATTAGATATGCGTACTGAATATGATAAGTCATGATAATCTGACGTTTACTAAAAAAACGTTTTTTTTTAATGAGAACCCGGGATTACAAGCAAACATTCTCTTTTACGGGAAAAAGAAAACAGCGATAATTGAATTCTCTACAAAAAATTGCGTTGATTTGCAAAATTGTACAATTCACGGAGACTGCATATATCGGTTTTAGCTCAATAAAAAGTAATTTCTCTTTTACGCAGTGACAATTCTCACTAACACGAACTTGGTATTCGTGCTAGCTTAAGCGACCCTCGAAAGCGGCATTCAGGCCTTAGGCTGCAGTGGTATCACGAAACTCTTCTTTGTCAATAAATGCTTCTCATATTACTTATTAAAGTTCTAAGGATGTGTCAGAAACTGCCTCAAGCAAAAGAATGCTACTTCGGCGAAAAAGTTACAGTAAAAAATAATAATTAGTGGTACTACTAGCAAATACGAAAGTCAGTTGGGAAAGACTCAATCAAAATTTTAAACTTAATATCTGTTCCAATTGTCTTTAAAGCAAGTGAGTTTGGAGTAATGAAAACAAAATACGGTAGTAAATCCAAGTGAACCAGCATTTCTTAGAGGTGTAGCGGGATAAGAAAAAATACCAGTCTACCGTTTAAAATTTCGTTTTATTATTAATCTGTATAGAACAAACACACTTTTTTAATTTTAAAATGCGCACCAGAGGAGCCTAACTGAGCTAGCAAAAAGTATTGGAGCATAAATGGTGCACCATCTTAAGTTGGCCACAACAAATATCTTGAAAACGGTTTGAGGTATCGAGATGCTATTCGTGGCATGTGCAGCTAATGGGCAAACAACGGATATCGTTTTCTTTTTTGAACCATATATAATTTTAGATATATTGACACCACTTTGGTTTTTGAAATGGAAGTATATATTTTTTCTCCATTTTTGGAAACTTCTTTCAAAATGAAATGAAATGATATAAATCCCTATATAGTATTAGAGTAACTCCGCGGCTGTGCAGATATGCGATTCTGTCATTCACGGCTGGACCATTTCCCCGTACACCAATCGAGACATACGAGGTGTCATTCGACGCGTCTCTGTGTCCTGATGGGGATCTGATATTTGGTTTTTGGATCCGGCCAGAAAGAAATTTCCAAAAACTCTTTTTTTTTGCGAGTTTTGGTGTTGCGATCTTAGTGAGTAAGCCGAGAATTAAATCAACGGCACCTAAATTTATCTATGAAGGTGGCGTTTATTAAACTCTGGTACCCAAAGGCAGTTTTCGCTCAATATGCCATAATTTTCTTTCAAAACGTTGGCATCACTGTTGTTGACATCTGTAAGTGAACAGGCGAAGTTAATTTGAACAAAAGAGTGAATCGCGCGGCAAATTTCATTTTAAGTTTTATCGATAAGGCCTATTACCATATTTTTGAAAGTAAATTTGCAAAAACCTACGAACAGTATTGCCTTGTAACTTATTGAATTTGGATATATTCAAGTGAAAACAGAAAACAAAACTGTGAGTAATGTTAGAGAATGAATGAACATTCGACTTCTCACTTATACATGTAACGTTTTTATGTATACAAATACACATTTTCAAATGAATGTGACCCAGAACTTATTCTTATTAAACTTAACTAACACCTTATTCACATAAATATACAAAACATTCAGCTTTTAATGTTTTATTAGATTCGCATATTGCAGCGTCATGCACAAACGCAATTGTACGAACGGCCGCGTGGCATAGGCGACGCTAAGGCACCACGCGGCAGCCTTTGTTTACGAGCAGATGTGACGTCGGCGGGAAACCCTAGGAGGCAGCGTGGTGGGGAGAAGGGCGAGCGTCAGCCCTGGCGAGCGGCGGAACGCTCTCTTTGGTTACTGGACGCGGTGCGACACGGACGTCTGGGTGGGCGCGGGCCGCGGGCTGCGCAAGAGCCGGCAATGTGTTGCCGTACAGAGGCTGACTCGATGTTGAGTCGTAGGTGGGTTGCGGCGCTTCACGCCATCTAATATTTGAGATTAGTGCGTAGTGGTGTGGTAGCCGTAACGGGAAATTACTCCGTGTAGGGATATTAGTAATTACGTTATTTTGTAATAAGGTGGTGGTCTGTTAATAAACCTCTAAATTACTAAACCCACACTCGTCTGTGTTATTATTGCAAATGCATGACGCCACAATATGAAACGATTAATGCAGCAATTGCAGAAGTGGAAGTAGACACAAATTAGACGGAGTTTGGGGAGTTTTCATCTCTTCAAAATCTAGGGGAGACAAATATGGAAGTGTGAAGAATGAAATGTATTTGTAGTACATTTTGCAACCGAATTTTCTGAACTAATTGAGAATGATCTTAGATTAGGATTAGAGAATAACCCAGAACAGCTTACAGGTGATCTTTTTGCATATCGTATTTTTGCAAAATCGTAAAAAAAAGTACCTGTACTAAACTCTATTGTATCATCAATACCTTCAAAGTATTTATTACGGTGATTATAATATTGAAATTGCAATACTACCAATTCATATCCCGTATGAAGATAACATATAAGACCATTAGATGATGGGCATTTTTGAAGGAGAGTATAACATTATCATGTACTACGACACATTGCTAGTTCTAATGCCAGATACTGTAAGAACGTATTTGAACAAAACTACGCATGCAAGAAATGAAGAATGAAAGAATTTTTCAATACATGAAAATACTTTTAAAGAGTTTACGCGTCGGCGTCGACAACACCATATTCAACTAGTATTGTTAATATTCGAAAAGTGTTATTTGCAATAGCAGTGCAATTAAAACTAGGTAAACGCCATGCTACAGTGTGCAAAGGCAGCTGATCTTGCTGACATTGAGCCACATTTCATTGATGGAAACTTGACAGGTCAAAATTACTCCAGATTCCTCAGAGAGACCTTGCCTGTGCTCACTCTGCAAATGTGAGTCTGTATAGGTACTGATGGAAAACACCTCGTAAGACTGAACCAAACAAAATTACTTCCCTTTTGGGGGAATATAAGCTCGTTGGTAGACGTATTGATAGATATATTTCAAGATGGGAGAGGGAGCAAACGATGCTGCTAAAACCAAAACCCAATGCTTGAAAAATGATAATGAGAACTGCCAACGTTCTCATAATTCTGTCAATCCATTATACTTACTTTGCTTATAATGCTTAATCATATAAGCAACTTTTAGTGATTTTTCATTCATGTCTTACGTATTTCTGAAGCATCAGATTAAGGAACCAAAGTTTGCCTTTATCATTGCCTACTGACAAAATAAAGGTACCTTAGATTTAGAGACAGCAATAAGCTAGATATTCCCCCGCACCTCGTACGAGTATCACCTGGTATTTCTTCGTATGTAACATCGGAAGAAGTTCAAGTATCTCTTGCCACTGCCGGGAACCGAACCAGGACCTTAGTGCATAGAAAACGCAAACTCGTTGTGCATGTGCCATCCGAGGGCTGAAGCGACATAAAGTGGCTCCTGGGAGCGGAACTCTCATCTTACTGGCCGCGTCGCGCGATTGGGAGCTGCCTGCGCGTCTGTCCGCGCCTCCGAATATGCATAACCAGTCGGAGACGGTCGCAGAAGGCGGCGGGCGGGCGTCTGGTTGGAAACGCGTTAGCGGATTAACGATTTTCCGCCGGCACCCGAATATTTCAGTCCCCGGCTCCTGGCTCGCTTTCGCAACGCACCGCGCGCCCCGACACGCGGCGCCGCGCCGGCCGCAAGGCGGCGGAACGGGGCCGCAGCTTGTTATCCATTAGGTAAAGTAAATGGCGCATTTTTCATGCAACGGAAGCATAAATTATTGGTTTCGAAATCGTGTTGGAGAGTGGTAGATTTATGGAATGTATTTTTGGCCTAATTTTGCCTTTCAAGGTAACAATAAATTGGTGTAAATCAGTCGGTGTTTTCATACTCTCTTGCGCCTTTCGGCGTTTTAAAAGTGTTCTTCTTTCCCAAAATTTAAGGTTCGGTCTTAAGGCTAACTTTAAACCTCAGAAACTTTTTCTGAGTATTCTTTAATATCTCGTTTTTCACTCTTGTGTTTCTAATATTATTCCATTGATCTGTTCTTGCCAATTGCGTTGTGCTGTCTTTATTGTATTGTCTGAATGTCGCTTCCGCAGATAATGTCTACATCATTTCACCTCTTTATACAAGTAAGCCAAAATCCGAAGCTTACTTATTATAGTAGATATATCGAGACGAACACAACTATTGCTGAAAGTATTTTTAATGATTCTTATTACTTCGTTCCTGCTCTCATATTCCCTATCAAGCAGGCTTTAGGAGAGGCTTCGCGACTACCGACAATATCTTTGTGTTAGATACCCTAGTAAAGCAGGCGCTTGCGCGTAAACGGGGCCACTTATATTGCAGTTTTGTAGATTTCGAAATGGCTTTTGACTCTATCAATAGGAAAGCTTTATGGCAAAAACTTAATGAGCTAGGCGTCTCACGTAAAGTTTTAAAAGTGTTGCAGAGCATATACGAAGACGTAAATTTCTGTGTCAGGTGCGGTGATGGAAGTACAACGCGAAAAATAAAATCGACAGTAGGAGTAAGACAGGGCTGTCCTCTCTCACCGCTATTGTTTATCTTGTTTATAAACGATTTATTGACGTGGTTACAGGATGCGGATACATCTGCGCCGGAAATTGAGGGCCTGAACATTCCCGGACTACTATATGCTGATGATTTAGTTTTATGTTCGGAGACTATTGACGGCTTACAAAAAAGTTTAAATATCCTAGAAACGTATAGTGAAACATGGGGATTAAAAGTAAATATTCAAAAACCAAAGTAGTTGTCTTCAAGAATGGATTTATCTGGGGTAACAAGGAGAGATGGTTTTACGCTCAGGAGGAGATTGACCGGGTTAAAACATTTACATATCTTGGGGCAAAATTTTCCATGAATGGTGGATGGAGTAATCACATAGTGGCGGCGCACAGTAAAGGAAGAATTGCGCTCAAAGAAATCGTTTGCGCAGTGCGCAGGGTTCCGGAATTGCCTTTAAAGGTGTGCGAGACGATGTTTAAATCGCTAGTTCTCCCAGCAATGAATTATGGGGCAGAAATTTGGGGAGTGGATAGGATAGATCGACTAGAAAGCGTCGAAACAGATTATTTCAAATTAATTCTCGGAGTCTCTAGATTCGCAGCAAATGCCGGAGTCCTAAGAGAGGTCGGTAGTGTAGGAATTTGGAAAGATTTTAAAATGAAACCCATTAAACTTTGGATTAAATTAGCAGGTGAACAGGCTGACTCACTTATAAATAGATGTTTTCGGTGCAGTTACAGGAAGCAACCAACGCTACTGGTCGTATAAAATTAAACTGCTACTGGAACGTTCAGGTCTGGGAAACGTTTCTCCGGAAATGGTGGGAGATAGGGAACACGTGACATAGAACGGTTAATTTCGGATAGACTTGCGGATATTAAAAGGCAAGAGATCCTGGCAGCAACGGCCGAAAAACGTTCGCTAGTTGCGCAAATTCACGCGAGTCCGTTATGGGGTTGCGAACGTTACGTAAACACACTGCAGAAGGACGCAAGAGGGGGATACGCTTGGTTCAGGGTCGGGGTGGATGCAACGTAGATTAAAGGACTCGAATGGTAATGGCATCTGTGTGCTTTGCGGTGATAGGGAAGACTGGATCCATATCCTTTTAATTTGCAGTGCGACCGAAACTTGGAGAGGAAAATGGATGGGAATGGGAAATTACTACTTCCAACATAGGAACGTAACGCTTGCCCAAAACATTCTCGGGATAAAAGAGCTAACTTCATGAAAGAATTAGGAACATTTCTCGGAAAGGTTCGGACCACTAGAGAAACGGAAATTAAGGAGTGGGAAAACAGCAGTGGTTAGTACGAGCAGAGCCTAGACTGGAGAGAAATATGTAATAAATCAATAAACTAATAATAAAAAAAAAAAAATAAAAAAAAAAAAAAAAAATATAAAAAATATAAAAAATAAAAAATTAAAATAAAATAAAAGGAAACGGCTAAAATAAAGCACATTAAGGGCGAAGGAAGTGGAATCGGAAATGTTAGGGCAGAGGCGTTGGTGCGGACGATTTTCTGTGGTGCTGTTTGTTTTCAGGTGCGGTGGAGGCCAAACACTGGAAGGAGAATGCCTGACGCCCGCGCCAAATAAATAAATAGTCTAAAAACCGGATAGAGTAGCATGTACTCGGCTTCTGACGGCAGGTTTTTCCCCCTTCAGGGGTTTTTCCCTCAGCCGTACCTTATGGTCTCGTTTCCGCGGCTTTGAGGCGATGGAGAGACCATTTGGGGTGAATACCAGAAGGCGAAAGGTTAGAACTCGGTAGAATGTAGGTATTGTAATGGCTTAAAGGCCTTCGGCCTAGCCACATTGGATCAAGTTTCTAATTTGGCTGTAATAATTACCTATTAAATAAAAATAAATAATATTCCCTATGCCATGAATTGTCTTCAATGCCAAGTCGTATTCAAGCTATGCTTTATCATGAACGAACTTTCTGGATTCTTCTTGAATTTACAATCTCATCAGTACAATGAAATGTGTTGAGTGGGAAACATACGTATTGGCGTGTTTATTGCCGTAAAGTTCGTGTGTAATCTAGAAGTAAAGCAGCACCATCTTGTTAAACTTCATCAACCAGAGTGAGATTCGAAATTTGGTGGCAGTGCATGGAAGTATTTCCATCTCACTTACGAAGTGCACTCTGGAAACTTCCCGGTAAAAAGTTTTCAGTTAAATTGGGTATCTTGATTGAAACTAGCCTACCTCGCCTGATGTGAGCGTATTAGGCTTTCGAAAGTTTAAGAAGTCAATAGTCTTCAACATAGGTGGGGACCTTTTCCTCCACTTCACGCCTTGGAGAAAAACACTTGCCTTCCCCCTCCAAAACGCAAAGGAGCTTTATTGCTTATCATCATGAGAACTGAGGTTGAAACATTATTAAGCCTCAAATCCTAAACATTCGTCGTCGGTACTAGAAGAAACCACCGAAAGAAAATCTTACGTATTGTTTCTTTTTCTAATGTGCTTTCCTTTCCTTTCAGTCATGTGAAAACTAGTGTCGTCTGCATAATTCGAATATAAAGGGAAAATTTAAAAAATCGATTTACGGAACACTTTGATGCTAGATGTTCATCTTACCTAACAAATAATACAAAAAAGTGCATAATGAAAGTTCAAAATTTTGAAAACTTAAATTGACCCTCAGTAAATTGACGCTCTTCATAGTGCTCTACTTAACAAGTAGATTATTAATTTTCTGTGGTGATATCTATGAAGAATCACAAGGTAATGAAGAGTTGTAATGTTCTTGAAGTGTACTTGAAGCTAAACAAATCATAGCCGGGTCTTCAAAAATTGCGTCTTTCGTAATGGGAGCCTGTCAAAGCGTTCTCTTATCTCCTTGTGGCCTTTGACCGTTACTTAGTAAGGAGAAGCTACCCATTACTTGTAGCAAATGCGGACACTGCGTCGCACGTTCTTATAAAACACATTGTCTTGGCTACACTATACGACCAAATTCGAAACTATTTAAATGAACTCTTGAACACTTAAAACTAGCATACACTTATCAACTCTTCTGCATTTCGTAATTCAGTAGTAAGGAAGAAGGCGCATTAAAGGAGTAAAATATTGAAAAGAGGAAGGGAAACGAAATAGATGCTCTTGACAAATTCGGAATATTGTCAAATTCGGGATGTTGACAAATTTGAAAAAATACTGATAAATCCAGGATGTTAACGAATTCGAGGTACTCTTAATAAAGAATTCGAAATATTGACGAACTCGAGATATTGAGGAATTCGAAACGTCGATCATAAATAGTAATTGAGTATTTGAGTTGTAGACTTCTAAGATAGTATCGTGCCACGGGAATAACACCGGTAGAATGTGCTCAGTGCAGGATGCGACCGCAATCCATCGCCCGCTTTGTGCAGAGGGGGCTTCGGCCGCCAGAGGCCGCGTGCGGGGCGGGGAGAGGCGGGGCTGGACGGGCGGAAGTGCGCGGGGGCGTCGCATCCGGCCGGCCGCTTCATTATGCGGAGGGCGAGCGGTCGCGCCGGTATGTCGGCCGCCTCCTTCGTCCCGCCTCGCTCTGCCCCGCTCTACGCCCCCGCTGCGCTCATTAAATCGCGGCTAATGAGCGCCTAATTGGGCTGCGCGGTGACGAGCGATATCTCGCTCTTATCACCGCTACCGCCGCGATGCGTCTGCCGATACGTCACTTCTTCCTTCGGCCGCAGGGCGGCGCCCGGACCACTCCGAACAGCGACCCCGCCCCTCCTGACTCCTTCCGCTCACCCTCACCCCTCGCTTCTCTTGCAAGATCGAGCTTCGTCTCTACCTTTTTCCTTTTTGGTCTTGCATTCTCATTATCTTCTCGGCTGTGCGGGAGACGCCGCGTCCTGGGTACAGATGCCAACGTTTCGGCCGTCAAGCTGTGACCTTCCTCTGGGCGAAATGTTCGTGGGGCAGAAGGTGGCAGAAACGTTCGCTTCTATGCCTAGGACGCGGCGTGTTCCGGGCAGTCACGTAGATACTGATTCCGGCCTTAGAAGCATACGCTTACGTTCTTCTTGCTCTTTTTCCTTAACTTCATTTTTGTCTCAGTCTTTTTCGCCATCTTTGTCTCTGTTTTTGTCACCGTCATTTCACCGCCTATTACACAAATGACAGGTTAGAAGACCAGAGCTTAAGGCTGGCACGATGCCCTGCTAGAAGGACGTTCCTAGAAGGGGAAACCCCGATGTGTAGATCTGCGCCAGATCTCAGATTCCCTTCCCCCAACGGGGGAGAAATACCTCCACTTCTCGAGTAATAAATTGACTGCACTTACGGGAACAAAGTTCACAGTAGGGGACATGCTCAATAACACTAAATAATCAATCCGTTTTTCTTCGAGAGCATGTAGTTGCTTTCAGTTTCAGTCTTTCAACTTGAACTCTACACATGGTTTTGCATTGCGAGAATATCTGCCCGTGTTACCTGATCGCAGTAAAATATAATTTCGTTCTTCGTTTCGTTTATGTAAGCCCTGACGAATTCTTATTAGACATACGGATCGGAATGTTTGCATTGCGGTCTGCCGTTTTAGCGTGCATGTAAGAGCCCACGACTGAAGTTGTAGATTGCGGAAATCTAGGATGGAGGCTCATCGATGGGGTGTGTCGAAACCTTTGATTGACTTATTCAGAATTCGCGGCACTCTGTTCATATTGTTAGTGTTTTCCTCTTCATCAAATGAAGTGGTTGCCGAAGCATTTCGAAAAATTACCACCCACCGTCCGCATAGAATCATTTCTTCCCCATTCTCTCTTCTCTCCCATTCATAGTGCCGACGATTTTGCCTTCTTCGTGATCTAGAAAAGACTCTAGCAGTACTGCAAGTATGCGAATGGCAGCCCAAAACATTTAAGGGTATTATTGAATTTGAGAACTGATATCGAACCATACACCGTCTGCATACGTAACTTGTAGAATTGCGAAAACATCGGCAGAGCAATTTGCCACCGATTGTAATTAATCAGATAAATTAGTATTTGGTTCTTTGGCAAGATAATTGAAATTTGTGATCGTAGCGGTTTCATAACGTCAGACATTCGAGTCCGCAATTCTGTGGGAAGGTGCGGTTCCCATATCTGCTTCGTTTTCTTCCTCCTCTCCCCCTCATTTCGCCACTTTGCTGGTCCCAACCCAGACGTCCCCCAAGCAGAGGTGAAGGCCTTGAGGAGAGCAAATGTAATTCTCGCTAGCACCACCACCCATTTCAGCGCCTCCATTCCATCACTTTTAATCGACTCATAAATGGGCCCAAACACTCTCAAAGTCTTTGGGAACTTTGTGGGTCCACGTTTGAGCGACACGTCTTTAACCGTTTCCCGAAGGCACCTGCAGACGCCCCGTTTGACCTGCCAGAATATACGCGTCGTATTCTCAGGTCGGCGGTCAATTGTCCGGATCTCCCCCGTCCCACTCCATCCAATGTTCATCTTTGTTTAGGTGGTGTGGTTTTGTCTGGTGGTTTAGGACGGTGTGGATTTGTCTAGGTAATGTTTTGTTGTATAAAATCCCAAAATCGGAAGAGTTAAGCTCACCTACCTTGAGGATAGAGACAACAGTGAACTCGAATTCCGAAGAAAATCGGAAGGCTGTTCCTCAATTTTGCTCATCATGTTGTGGACATTAACGCTCGTGTTTGCCGGGAGGTTAAACATGTGTAATCATTCAGTTTTCATTGGTTAACTGAACGTATAAAACTCATAGGCTTTACCGGATAAAACTCTCATGAGTCCTTTAGGGGATGCAGAAAGCGCATCATAATGATTGTTTGGATCTTGAGGTTTCCTTCTAGGAAAGTTGACACTCTAAGACCAGTCTAGGGCTGTTCTTACTGTTCCGCCATTGTGTAATTAGATTTTATATTGCATTGTTTGGATTTGCTTTTGGAACACCATTAATCATATTCCAGATAATTATTACGTTTGGACCCTGAAATATATTTTTCATTTTTTATTTTAAATTATCTTACCTAGATAGTGTTGTGGGACTCACACTATCCATAATTTATGTCTAGTGATGCAGGACATAAATGTTCGTGTGCGATTAGACGAACAACTACTTTACTGTAAATAAATGAACGTGTTCTTTCGTTGAATTTTGGTTTAATTGACTTCTGACTAATGTCTACTGACTTAAATGGTTCTACTAACCCAATGAAGAATAGTTTATATTGCGTATTGCAACAACGTAAGAAACAGAGAGGGAGAGGGACGAACAATATGTTTCACTTTTTCGTTCGCTAGTAGTAGGTTGCAATCAATAAATTACAATTTAGAAATTGACGTGAGGTTTGCCTTTAGTGCCAGCTGAAGTCATCAGTAAATCTTCAGTGGTTTTCTTTCTGCTACAGGCTACACATACAATTTATTTTTATTCACATTCCTCTCGATACACATCTTGTTGTCTTGCTGTCGTAGTCTCTGATCACTAGATAGTTACAATCTTTCTCTGTAATTAAAACCTTTGTCTTGGGAGTGATTAATAGCAGCAAGAACACAATCTTAAACGTTTCTAGTACTTCTTCTCATAATGACTAATGGGTTTTGGTAGCGTGAAATATGAATTTTCTCTGGAATCTTCTCTTAACCGTCTTGAGTAAACATGTATTTCACTTAGAACTTCAAAAGGGAACCTAAGAAAGATTATAATGATTAATTATCTTTATCTAGATTTCACTTGTAAAACAATCTTGTGAGGTACAAAAATATAGCTTTATACAAAAAATGTGTTTTATAATTCTGTTCTCTAATCTAGATATTAAGCTGCAACTCTGCAAACAGTATTACCCAATTAAAATAGGAGACGGCAGAAATAAAACATTTAATGTGCCTCTGTTTGCAAGGTGTTAATAAAATTATTTTTGAGTTTCCTATGAGTGCGTTATTACTTTCATGAAAGATCTGAGAACAGTACTACTTAGAACAACACAATAACTGGTAAATAAGTCTAATAAATGTTCATTTCGTAATCGAAATTTCAACCCTTTATGTAAATTAAAGATTTTACACACCCTTACAGAAACGTTTTCCATTTTTTAGTCAAGGTAGGACTTTTTTCATTACAAATAGTGAAACAAAGTGTCAGAGAACCATTTAGGTCTAGTTCTGTATAGACTTTTAATTTTTTAAATTATTTAAAATTTAATTAAAAAATTAATGGTAATTTTGAGTTTAAGTCGGTGATTCTAACAGAAATTTAAAAAATCGATTACATTCTAACCAGGAAACGCAAATCTTAAGCTGCATACCCGACGTTGCCCGAATCTCTATCACAATTATCTATTCAGCAGCCTCACCCACATTTCCTGTACACCATGTCCAGCCTTAGCATGGCCTAGGTAACGCCCTCTTGCCGTGCCCATTCAGCCCCTACTACTATCTGTTCCTCCCGCTCGCCTTGGTCCGCCTATTTCTTTCGCTCTTCCCGTTATTTCCATTCCTTCTTTCTCGCTCGCCTTCTCTTTCCCCCTTCCCTGTTCTGCTCGCATTTTCCACTCTATCCGGTGGCGCTGGTTCCGACACGAGGCAGCGCCCGGCATCAATGCCGCCCAACCTATATGGGGATTGCATCAATACAGTAACATTTTGGATCAACTACGTTAATTTTTTTATTTTAGGCCGCTGAAAAGAATTCGTGTCAAATGTGGGAGGAATCATGCTAGTAGTTATGGAAGTTTTGTAGCACTTAAAACATTCATACTCTCACTTTCATATAATAAATGTATTGTTACCAGGGGCTCCAACCCACAATCCTGAGACGCACAAACGTACCCCAACATTTACGATTATTTTTAGTTTGGCATAAAAATGTAATGTTCTTAATATTTATTTCAGCAATTTTCTCCGGCTATTTCAGTTAATATGATGGAACGGGTTTTGAGTCACACGTCTTCAACAATACTATACATGCAGTTTTCTTTACAATGTATTTCTGCAAAAAGTTATTCAATTGAAGCAGGATCAACTTAAACTGAGCCCATCTTACTTTTTTTTTTATGGCGCCATCTGGAAGCAAGGCACACGAGGGGAGTTTAGAGTAAGGGAATCGCGTCTGCTGAGTTACCACACCTAATGGCCCCGTGTGGCATAGTCTCTACCGGTCATGCTACAACTTCATGTTCTCTCTCTCTCTTGCGGAGATTGTGAGGTGTGTGTGTGTGTGTGTGTGTGTGTGTGTGTGTGTGTGTGTTGTTGTTGTTGTTGTTGTTGTTGTTGTTGTTGTTTTCTTTTTTACATATTTAAGGTCGCTTTTCGACTTTTAAGCTCATGTAGAGACCACTGAAAGTAACATTGGGGCGGAATTCGAACCGTCGGCCCTTCGGACACGAGGCAGCTATGGCTCTTTAGCTTTAGCGACCTCGGCTATGCGGCAGGCAAGGTGAAAACATGTTGGAATCTTCATCGTGTTCTACGGGTTGCCTAATTCTCAGATGCCGCTCTTACAAAGTTTAGTTGGGCGCCGCGATTCATATATTAGTTAAACTGTTTTGAAAGTAAAATGCTATTAATTTATAATTTATCAATTTTCAAAGCTTTTGAAAGAACTACATATCTGAATATAAATTACCTAACCATATTTTCAATTTAGTTAAAATCTCTGTCTATGAGGTAATCTTGTAACTGACTTCTTTATTTCATATGGAGAGAAATGGTTGACGGGAGAGTATGTTCAACCTGTTACCGTATATTCCTTGTTCATTTGTTTGTGAAGATCCTTTGTAGATAGAAATTGAAGGAGATGAAGAATGCAAGCTGGAGCGTGTTAGGTGTGAAAGAGGATAGACGAATGAAGAAGCGAGGCCAAAAAGTACTCGGATGGCGCTAACAGGTAGAGCTGGGATTGCCGTGAGCGAAGAAAACTTAATCTGGAGACATGCGCGACGCAGGAACACCTTGACCTGACAATGTAATATCTGTCTTCTTAATTAGTCTTCAAAGGGATGAGCTTCTTGAAGCGTGTGAGGTCAGGCAGGTTTTTCAGAGCAAAATTGCGTGGTGCCCGACAGTAAGCAAAATGGCACCGCGCACTATAATAAAGTCAAGAATAGACGAGTAAAGTTTTGTTTCTCTTGGAACAGGTTGGAGTTAGATAGAAGCAAAACTCGTACTACGAGAGACGATCTTGCCAAATTTTAATGTCACTTCGATGTAAATGTGGTTATGCAAGGTTATTATCTTCTCTACTTCGACAGTTGAGTGCCCTGGATGTCAACTCTGACCTACCCTGTCTGGAAACTTTAAGCGCATCTGCCAAGGGGGACACGTTAGCTCTCTGTTCTACAAACATGGGTCGACTCGCGGACCAGACCGCTCGTCTTCACCCGCTGGGGCCGGGATTAAAATCCCTGTCGGTACGTGTGGAGTTTGTGCATGGCAAAGGGACTTCGCGGCAGGTTTTCTTCTTTTTCGCTTTCGCGTCTTCCCTGCCTTCTCTGATTCTACCGTCACCCATCATCATGCAAACCGTATCTTCATAATATCGCATCCGTTAAATCATTCATCCATTACAATTATGATCAAAAGTCTTAGTATTGGCGCCAGAGTAAGTAATGTTGTACGAATATTTCTAGACGCTGTCCGCAGGGTTTTCCACGTCGCCAGTTGCAGTCCAGCGAACTGTCGTGACAGTCGGCTAGCAGGCGGTTCTAGTGTAAACGGTGCTTAACGCACTAAAATCTCTCTGGGATAGAAAGTAATCACGCCTAATAATGCGACACAATTTCATGGTTGCCCTTTGGCAGTTTCAAATTATTAGTAAACTAATTTTTCGTTTGCCCTCTTAAACCATCTTAAACAAAGTGTCTCAAAATCACATAGAGGTGAAATGTTCATCACGAAATGTAATTGTGTCAAAATTTACTCACAAGTTTCGCTAAATCATACGTAAAGAGATCAATGTGCACTAGAAATTTCTTGAAAAAATCCTGTTTTGTGCGTGTGGTCGCGACGGAGTGAACGGAAGGCGTGGGAATGGGACGAACGAATAAAAGTGGGCGGGGCGGGGGTGCGGGGTGCGGGTCGCACCGCGCCGGGGCGAGGTGAGTCGGCCAGCGCTGAGCTGCTTGCGCCCCAAACGAAGCGTGGTGATAGCCGCTCCTCATCTGCAACCAATCTGCGCAGCCCGAGGCGACGTGGGCGGCGAGTGATTAACCGGTAACGAAGGCGCGGGATGGAAAGCCCCCGGGCACTCGTGGGGAATCTCCTCTCCTCGGCTCTTTAGGGGGCGATGGTTTTAATACGCGCCCCGTCCCGGGGGACGTGTTTTACTTTCTCATAAACCGCTGTGTAGAAGGCGAAGTTGTGTTAGACTGTAGGAGAAGTACGGATTGTTTGAGAGAAGAGTACGCACACCTGACGAAAAACGATGTATTTGCTTATTTGTATACACATTACAATACCTTCTCCTAAACATACTGTATCAAATCTCCTCGTTTTGAGGGCCGTCAATACTGTAATTTTTTTTTTTCGGAACGTTCGCCCGGTCGTCTGCTCGTCTGCCCGTCCGTCCGTCCGTCCGTCCGTTCGTTCGTTCGTTCGTTCGTTCGTTCGTTCGTTCGTATATCGGTTTGTCCATTTGCTTGTCCGTGTGTACTATTTACTGTCCATTTGTCTATTTGTTTCTCCGACCTTCTTCGACTATATGTGACCAACACAACGCCTAAACAGACTTTTCATCATAATGTATATTTTCCTATCGATCGGGCTGATGTCGCTCGTAACTTAATTTTTAGAGTACTTTACATGAACCTAGAACATTTTCAAAATATATTAATGTAAATTATTCACTATTTATTAATATTTAACATTTCTCTACTGCAATATGAAGTGGTACAAAAAAAAAATTCAAGAAAACCGCCTCTTTCAACATGCTTTGGAAAATAAATTATTTTTGTTCGCGCCATCGAAACAATATTGAAGGAAGCACATTAAATCATACGAACATACATTTTGCAATGCTTTCGTGCGTTCCTGATGCAGATCTGAAGTTCTTCGCTCGAATCATTGAATTGGAGGCTTTCCGACCACGCCAGCCCTACACCGCGAGAGGAGCAGCGACGCCTGGCCCAGGAGGCTGTTCTAACAGGCGCCGCAGGCCCATTATCAAATTGCCGGCCCGCGCTGCCCTGGCGCGGCCTGCCCTTGGCGCCGTGATGGAAAATCGTTACTTCCGAAGTCTGGTCGGCGTCAGTTTAATGCCTCGGCCGCCCTGCTTCCGCTCGACGCCCCGCCCCCGTGGGCAGGCCGGGGACCGGCCGGCCGGGCGCCGCGCCTGGGGCAATGCGCGTCTCGGGCCGCGTAATTGGCTTCTCGATCTAACTTCCACGCGCTGGACCTCCGACGCGACGGCGGGACAGCGCGCGCGCCCATTTGCTCTGGAAGTCATGAGCCAGCAGTTCGTATTAAAGCTGTGGTCTCTGTAGAAAAAGTTTCTTTTTCTTCTACTTCTGCTATTTCACTATTTCCTCTTCTTCTGCTTCTTCTTCTTCTTCTTCTTCTTCTTCTTTCCACATGTAGCGAATATGGTATCTATCCACTACTATATTTTACTCAGCTACTAATTTTCTTGGGGTACTGGTTCGGACCGTGTCCTGAACCTTTGTGCGTATAAACCTGTATTAAATACATATTTAAAGTTCACCGTTGAGTTCAATGTAAGAAGGTGAATGTGTTGTAAGTATTGTTGCAGAAATAAATGTATTGCTGTCTATTTTACTGATATTTTTATTATTAGTTTGCTGATTCGTTTTCGATGGCTCATCTACCATTCCGTTGAAGAATGGAAATCAATAAATGCCCAAGGTTAATGAAGAGTAATAGATTCTTGACTTCTACATTAGAGATCCGATGATATCAAAACTATGAATTCACAATAAAAATGTTCGTATAGGCAATTAAATTTTACTTATTACGTCAAGGAAATATTCCGGAACATTCACAAACGAGAAAATCAAACCAAAGTGGAATTGAAGGATACTTAAGTCACAAAGAATATATACCCAATAACTATAAAATACTGTAGTAATTAGTAAACATAATGTCGACAATTATTTATTAAACGAAAACAATTGCTAAACATAACGTAGCGATGATTAACGTCGCAGCAAAGGCACAAGCAGTTCTTGATGTTGTTTGCTGTGGCTCAGGCCAAGAGGTTTGCTATCTGTGCCCAGTGGGTCACTCTTTTCGTGTACTTCCCACCTTTAGGAGAGCCACAGCAGTCTATTAATAGACGATGCCCCGCCTTTCTTCGTAGAATCGGGATGTATTCGAAAATGAACGCATTGCCACAGTACTATCCCCATTGCTTTTCATATGACGTACACGTGCAAGATATGCATATGTGGGCACGGGATTCAAGCTTAGGGATCCACATTTCAATGGGGTGCAAAAGGCATTTTTATTCAAATCAAAATTCTTATTCTGGTGTACAGAGTAACAGAATGATCTTACAAGTACTTGTACGTAACAATATATGCGTCAGGTAGTACAAGAGTCTCTTCGTTCATTTTTAAAGAAAAGACTCAAAGGTTCCTTATCTTGCGAAAGAATCTTTCTTGCACAAAGCTTCCCAATACTCCACCACGCGGTGTCATGTGTGAACGTATATGTGATTGTAGCAATGTTTCAAGACGAGTGGTCTCAGATAACGGTCATTCCTCTTTAATTACTCTATGTTAGAGGAGAAATAATTTATTTAGGTGGATCATTTCTCCATTGAGGAATCTCCACTTCACGTCCGCCACTGTATTTACTCCTGAGGTGGAGTGACGTCGTGGGCCCTTTTCCCCTCCGCGTTCGGGCGCTGTCTTGCATCTTCAATGGGGGCGCCGAGTGAACACCGTTGTGGTTTCCAGGATCGGATTCTCTGGAAGCGATTGACTCCACGGGCAATTACCATTGCTGTGCACAAAAGAGAAGATACCTTCTACCCTGCGTACAGACAGCTAACATTGATTGTTCAATAGTCCCAAGGCTCCTGTTTATTCATGCCTGCACATACGGAGGTGAGTATTCTATAATACATTTCTAGTTGCTCTCCCTGTCCACTCTAGACTACGTCGGATGCTGGCTAACCAACATTCTGTCATTTTCTAAAGGATTTCCAGGGCCAGGGGCTTCGCGGAAGCCTCTATTATTCATTGTGATCTCCAAACCTTTAGCCTTTGCGACCGTATTTGAGATGAATGGTTTGCTGAGGGTCGATCACGGAGGTCGTGAGTATCTGGGATCACCGACACCTCCGCGCATTTCGGCATCCGAAAAGAATATGCATGAGATTGAATTGTTCCGCGGTTTGGAACCCAGCTTCCCAGTTCTCGCGTATTCAATGTAGTATTCGCCTGCAGACCAAATGCAGCGTAGCTAATGCGACTGCTTCTGCTGAGAGAGTCGCGTGCGCCTTGGAGAGCACTGAGCATCTCCGAGAGAATTCAGCTCCGCCACCACATGAGCACAAGAAGGGTACGAGAGTTAGATCTTTACTGAACGTACTGTGTCATGATATGGCGAAAGCACTTTCCTAGTCCTCGCATATTCTGTGGAAAAATCGCCTGCAGCATATTAGTGTACTTTGCAGTGTAGTGCCCATCATTCTTTGTTCAGCCTCTCGCACTGATGTCACTGCAGTGCCTCTGATCGGGCTGAGGTTCGACACCGGGCCGTGGCAGGATTTTCGACACTAGTAGATATCTAAATCGTATTCAGTCGCTGTCAGAAGGAGAATTCTAGTGACCGGCTGCTCTGATCGGTAGTTTTCCATGGTTTCTCTGATCAGTACCAGGCGAATGCTGGAGCAGTATAGTAACAAACGAGCCATGAACCGAGCGCGATATTTCCTTCCTCTTCTGTGTACTATCCTTACCCCTTACTTGCATGCTAGTTATAATGCTGTCCTATTAAGGTCACCGCTGAGATTGTTGAGGGGCAGTCGCGTACGCCTTGAGTGTCGTCATTAATTCAGTCCCCATCTGCTTCGTCAAGAGGTGCGGCTGCGGAATAGAATAAGCATTAGATTTAATTGCCCAGCGGTTTTGAACCCAGCTTCCCCGTACTCGGAGCCTTCAGCTTCTTCAGTTACCCGGAGTATTCAGCAGAGAATTCGCCTGCAGCGCGAGTGCAGCGTAGCTAATGCGACGACCCTTCTACTGAGACCAGTTCGTGCGCTTTGGAACGCACTGCGTATCTCCGAGAGATTTCATCCCCGGCCTCTGCAGCGAATTCGGGAGTCGGGTAGAACGTACATATTTATTTTACTGAGCTTGCAGCGCCACGCGGCGACGGTCGCAGTTTCCCGGACCTTGCGTCCCTAACCAGGAATTCGCCAGCAACGCGAATGCTGGCCATCTACTGCGCTGCTTCTACTGATGGATGGTTGCGTGCTTCTGAACGTCTAGAGCAGCGGAGTCAGCAGCATATTACATGCGGGCCCTAGTGCACGCTTGCGTGCGTGTGCGCCTAACTGAACCCACGCGCTACTCCGGTTGGGTGGCCTCAGGGTTTCGCGGCGTTCAGTAAAAGACATGTTGAGGTAGTGAAACCGGCGTAATGCAAGTTTTGAAGCATGTGGGCGGCAATTGTTTTTATTGTGGGACATGAAGGTGCTGTGCGATGTTCCATATGTGGAACGCGTTCAGTAATTTAAAATAAGTGTCGAATTTCAGTCCACAAAAAGGGCTCCTGTATTGTTACCCAGAGGATTTGACACATTAATGATGTATGTTTCTCGTATTATTATTATTTTTATTATTATTATTGTTATTATTATTGTTATTATTATCATTGTTATTATTGTTATTATTATTATTATATATCTCCAACAATTTGCCTTCTAACAAAGACAACATCGATCACTTCACACGGATTTTGCTTTCCTTTGATCCATCTGTTCCAACCTGCTGATAATTCAGTGTAGTGCATGTTTTTGTTCGGGAGGTGACTATGCTCTTCCTCCTCTGTAAGTGAGAACCAACGCTGTCCTACCGTCGGCTAGCGGGGTTTTCCCCAACCAGTTATCTCTCACCAGCGGGGCACAGTCCCAGGCGGGACAAGCTCTATGCTCCCGCTTGGTCTCCCGACATGTGTGGTAATGTAGTATATGTAAGTGTGTGTAAGTAGGGATGAGGATATGATAAGGAAGGGGAAGGAAAGATCGCGCGCGGTCCGTGGCCCGCTCGTTACGGTACTGCTCCGGCATTCCTCTGGTGTTTATCGGAGAAACCACCGATCAGAGCAGCAGGCCGCTAGAATTCTCCTCTTGATAGCGACTGAATTCGACCTAGCTGCCTAGCTAGTGTCGAAAGTCCTGCCACCGTCGGGAGAGGAATCCTAGGACCTTCAGCTCCCGACTTCAGCTCCTTCAGCTCTGACCTCCGGTCAGAGGCACTGTAGTGACATCAGTTGATGCTCTGAGCCACCACTCACAGTGATGAGTAAAAGGAGCACTCGCTGACGGGATGGATTCCTTAGCTTCTCTGGTCTAGTCCTGCGAGGCGTCGGCCTCCGCCTGCTCTGAGGGCGAGAGCGGAAGCTAAGGCAGGGGGGGTGCAGAGCGGCAGGCGCAGTTGCCTCGTGCTGAGCTACAAATGCGGTGTAATTGGGGCGCAGTTTCGCGACTCTCGCATCACCAGAGGACAATGTGGCTGCAGCACGAATGTAGCGCTTCTATTGCGTATGCAGTGAATGCGGGTCTTGTATACGTTGACTTTGGAATCAGGCACTGGGTCTGTGAGAAAACAGCGGGAATAATTTTGTTTTCTAGAAAAGTTTTCTACTCTCCGGTTTCCTGCTTCACACCAATTATGTTAATATTCTTAGTGTTTGGTCCGAGTTTTATTGTGCTGTCTCGACTTTTTACGACGACTAAATATATGGATGTGTGACGGAGTATTGCAATAGTCCTCAGTTAAAAATAACTAAAAATGAAATGTCATGAATGTAAAAGTTTTGTGTCTGAAGGACGCAAACTTCTCCATAACATTTTGAAAACTAAACACAATTGAGGCAAACCCATTCACGTTTGTAACAGATTTGTATCCCTTAAGGAAAGTGTCTTTAACGTAATTAGTACAAAACATTATATAAAACTATTGAACCCGGCAATGCTTCGCTATTGCAAGGTATTACACGTCACACGCTACTGGACACGTGCTTGTTAATGACATTTTAAGATACACTCTGCAAAAGTGATATTTGATGAAAGATTTTATCGCGTGGGTTTCTTCTATGTTCTGATTTGGACATGGTTGGCAACTATCCTATTGTTAAAGCGTTCTCCCTCATGTTTGGGCTTGCATTAGCTATGACACTGTCTTGGAGACATTCGATTTATTTGTCCAAGATAATGTTCAAGTAATAATGCCGGCCGATATTTCACAATCGCAGGGGCAGAATATGCAGCGAAAACGTGCTTAATACTTCAGGGTGCGGCGGGTTGTGTAGAGCATCTGGAGTCAGCGTAAACGCATAAAATCTTCAACGCGCGTGTATGTGCGACAAACATTAGCACATTTCCATTGTAATATACCAGTATTCTTCGTGCAAGAAGAAGCAATAAGTTGGCAAAACTTTATCGCAATAAGACGATCGGTAAGGGAAGGCATAAAATACAAATTTTTATATATTAGATTATTTAATGAATTACATTACTGTTTACCACTAGTAAAATATGTTGATAATTCATAAATGAAATTATTTCGAAAATACAGGGCCTTATTCAAATTTCTCTCTCTCTCTCTCTCTCTCTCTCTCTCTCTCTCTCTCTCTCTCTCTCTCTCTCTCTCTCCTCTCTCTCTCTTCTCTCTCTCTCTCCCTCTCTCTCTCTCCCTTTCTCCCTCTCTCTCTCTCAATATATATATATATATATATATATATATATATATATATATATATATATATGTGTGTGTGTGTGTGTGTGTGTGTGTCTTAGAGACAGCAGGTGTAGTTCGTGTGAGAGCAAATAAGTATTTACGTGCAAGGTTAATAATAATAATAATAATAATAATAATAATAATAATAATAATAATAATAATAATAACGACAACGACGACAACAACAACAACAACAACGACAACGAGTCTGCTTCGTCTGGATGCTTGTGACATGCGTGTGAAGCGACCCTGCAAGGGCATAGATATCGTCTCGAGCAGGGAAGGCGCCGGCGGAGAAGAAGCGAAAGAAGAAAGCGCGTTGTACTTTTGACTGTGTTGGAAATGCGACATGCTTTGGTAGTGGTTTCCATGGGTGTCCCCTTTGGGGACTTCCTAGAGTTGTAATGCTGCCCTACTAATGTCACCGCTGAGTCTGTTGATGGGCGGTCGCGTGCGCCTTGAGTGTCGTCATTGATTCAGTCCCCACCAGCTTCGCCAAGAGGAGCGGCAGCGGAATAGAATACGCATGAGATTCAATTGCCCCGCGGTTTTGAACCCAGCTTCCCGGACCCCAGCGGAGAATTCCCTTGCAGCCGGAGTGCAGCGTAGCTAATGCCATTGCTTCTGCTTAGAGACGGCCGCATACTCCTTCAAAGTGTAGAGTATCTCAGAGATACCGAAGAGTGCGCCTGCGCAGAAGCAAAAGGCAGATACGGGAGTGTGCTAGAAGACCCATACGTCTGTTTTAATTAACTTCCAGTCTTTCGATAGGAAACGCATTTTCCTACTGGTCGCACATGCAGCGGAAAATTCGGCTGCATTGTATTAATATAATTTGCAATGTAATACCCGTCATCCTTTGTCCTGTCTGGGTAATTTCGCGGTCCATACGCGCTGAGCAGACATTTTGCGTGCAACGCGAGTGCAGTTGGCTAACGCTTCCCGCTGCGGGGCGGCCGCGTGCGCCTTGAACGACTTGAGCTTCTCAGCGAGGCGTCAGCCCCCGCGTCCTCCGCGAGCCGGGCGGGCAGGCGGAGATGGCGGAGCGGCGTGGGCGACTTGGCCGGCCGCCACGCGCCCCGCCCCCCGCCCATCCCCGCCCCCCCGCCGCCGCGGTCGTTCCTCTTTCGCCTCCGCCGCCGCCGCCCGTAATAAGTCCTGGCCGTCAGTGGCAGCGCCAGGCCAGGCCAGCGCCAGCGCCCGCCGCCGCCGCCGCCGCCTTTGTCTGCCCCCGCGCTTCCGCTGCCGCGCCACTTCGCCCCCACGCGCTTCCTCTTCACGCTGCGACGGTTGGCGCCAAGCGCGCACCGTTAATCTGGGTGTTTAGAGACACCGCATCACTGTATCGACACAACACAACGAGATCGCAACCGGTATTCACGTACTGCATACGTTTCTCCTACTACTCCTTTTTCTTCTTCGTCGTATTTTTTCTCGTCTCTATCTTCTTCTTCCCTTCTTAGCCCCTGTACACTATTTCCTTTTTTTTATTCGGCGTTCTTTCCTCTTCTTCATTTTCGTATTCTAATGCAATATCCCTGACAGGATGCTTAAGTTCCTACTGAGATATCGTATTGACTTTCGTAGCCAGTGATAACATTGTCAATAATGATAGATATGATTAGATGGGATACGCGGTGGTTCATTTCTGCCACCTTGAGCACTTTTACTTGAGGGTTTACTTTTACGTGATTAAAGCAATGCTTTGCGTGGGAATCGAACTCATAACCTTCGCGCTGTGCAATTACCGTCAGACTTGACAGACAGCTCTCTTTGCTAATGCCTAGGCACAAATGCAATTCGCTTAGGAAATCCCATTGTTCATTGATACCATAGTTCTCTACCTTCAGGGCATAATAATTTTCTTTTTGTTCACTGTTTTCTATGGTTTGATGTCTCTGTTCATGTTTCATGTTTGAATATTCCTCTCTAAAGTTGCCTTATGTACATGATTTATACAAGGTAGTTTTACAGTAGTTGAGTTCAAACGGTTTTGCTCACCGGTGGGAAACATCGCTTTGTAGTTGTTGACGATGCTACGGTTGGCGCACAGTCAAAACTGGCTTCCGTTCAATCTGTTTTTGTGGTTGTTCCTATTGCGTAATATTTTTCAAACGCTACCTCTTCTTTCTTTATGCTCTTTTAAGTGCGGTTACGTTTGGCTGACCCGCCAAATCTCCCTTTAATTCCCTCCTGACGTTTCTGATGCGATTTATGACAGTTTTAATAAAGTAGACTTAATATATTGAAAAGTGTTGTTTCGTTCGAGAAGCTATTTCAATGCAAAGGTTACATACCGCCGCGTGAGAGTCAGTCTTCACGCACTAAACGACGCCAGGTACTGTCGTTCCGCAGAAAAATACCAGTAACTGGTAGTCGCTACTCACTGATTGCGACGAAGCTCCTAACTCGGGTCTGTTGAAATATGTAAATGTGAAGCCAACACCGAAGCACTCTGGAAGTCCATTACTCATGCGTCTTTAAGGGAAATGGCGTGACAGCATTTACGTACACACAGTTTGGAGTCCTCGTACGAAAACGGGTGCGCTATTTCAGCTTTTGCGGTAGTGTTATTTCAGTTTCTTTAGATAAATAATGTTTCGATAGTATTATGTTCGGTAGATATATATTGAAAGATACTTGAGGGTATTTTAATAATTTGCGAAAGTACTCTGAATTTTTGCCTACTTGCAATGAATTTTTTTTTTTGAATGTGTATGTATTGTTCTACAGAGACATTGGTCAAACATTATTTCCTAAATGTAATACACCTCTCGCATCTTTCACTATATCACAAGTTCATTAGGTGTGTTTCTGCAAATAAATCCATTGTTGGAATAACCCCGCATTGTAGATAAATGTATCTGTTCGTTGTATTTGAAAAATGTTACTTGCGCCTATGCCAAAGTCAATAACTCACTGTAGTGCAGTTGGACGCTACCGACGAAACAAATATAAACACATCCATTACCGCAATTTCCTCATCGTCGCGAGTAATTTTATTTATCATTCCGCCCTCTTCCTACGCCCCAGTTTCTCTAGCGGGAGCTGAGAGCGGTGCTTCTTGGAAGAAATTTTGCGATACTTGAATGACTTGGTATCTTACCATCAACTGAACAAAGTATCGAAACGTCGACACTATCGAACCATAATAATCTATATTTGCAGTATGTATTAGTATCGACACTTTATTTTAGTTAAGGTAATGAAGATATACATTTTAGATCAGATCCAAACACGTCTCACGGTAAATTGATACTACTTAATCCTACAGTCACAGCCCTTCCGGACAACGGTGTGGGACATTCCACGCGTCTATATCTGCTGATGGGGAACTGGCTATTTTTTGTGCTCTTCGAGATTATTATTGTCATTATTACTATGTTCTGTTTATACGTGTTATATTATACTGTAATATATATTATAGTATATATATATATATATATATATATATATATATATATAACTTATTTTTAATAATAATAATTATTATTATTATTTATTATTATTACATTAGTAACACATACGTTCAGGAATCCTGGGAAGCTGAATAATGGGGAAGAATTCTCATACACACCCCTTGCGGTCCATCGTTGGAAGCGAGCTTTTCGATCTGCTGATGGGGAACTGGCAATTTTTCTGTATCCATGTAATCTAATTTAAAAAACAAATTAATAAATGCGAATGTGTTTTAAAACAGTCTAAAACATCAGAGTCGGCACGGCTATTACTATGCAACTAAATTATGTTTTGTCACAACTCACAATATTATTGTTTTTCATGAACGTTTTATTCTTTACTAATTTAAATAAATAGAGAGAGATGTATCTTTCTCTGTGACATTGCAGAGTAACCATAAAAAAATGGCATAATGAGTAGAATGCACTTTTAAAAAACCCGATTGGAGAAAGCGGTGTAAGCTAGTAATCTGAAGTACCACGAGATTTTCTATCCTACAGTCCAGGCCTCTGTACCAATTCCGAGAGTATAGAAAACAAAAGGACTGTCTTCCGCGTCGCTCGTTGGTACGCACCGCGAACAAAAGGCCACTAGAAGCGTATGCTCAGCTGCGAATAGCAACGCAGTGTCTTTCGCGCCCGCGAGTAAACATCTGCCGCGGACTATGAGCGGCGTTGCTCGTGCTCTCCGAGGTCAAAGGTGCGTAATTCGCTTGCCGAAAGCGCCGCGTAGCTCGTAAGAATTGCGAGGGACATCGTGCAATGAGACAGCTGTTTTAAAATTCTCTCCTGATTGGTCTGAGACACTCGTTTTATGGTACTACAAGATTGGTAAGGTTGTACTTTCCTTAAACAATCTCATGTGACATTATATGTGCTTTGTGTTCATTTGTAATATTATACAACAAATGCAGTGAAATGAAAAGATTTGAAGTTAGAATTGTAAGATTGATACATCTGAAGACAGCTATCAAGAAGTCTTGGCTGAAGTTAATCGTCTAAGACAAAGTAGACGTCAGCAAAAAGGCTCTTGATTTAAACGGCCAAAGGAGTGTACTTATTTCAGTAATTCCCCTGCAGTTGATCGATGGTCGAATAGCTGCTCCCCAGTAGAAAACATATTCCTGCGAAGGCAATGCCTTGTTGGTTTGTATTATATTTGTATGATTGAGACTACATGACATCATGTCTCCCTCGCGTAGTATAATTCGTCAATTCAGCGACTGCTAAAATCATGGGTTGTTTGCATTAGAACAGCCACCATACTGTCATTCAATAATGGTTGTACGATGTTGGTTGACATTCCCTTCATCTTTTAGAAGGTAAACGTGACGGGGGCAGATTGTCCATGAAGAAAATAGAAGTCTGCGCACGCTGATATGCTCCTGCTGCAGGTTTGTCGAAGGCAGAAAAATCTCGTGTTCAAAAACGCACCATTTACAGGCAAGCAAGACACGACAAGCCTGTGGCGCCTCGACACAGCCTTCTTCACTGTTCACACAATGATTCGCGACGAAGATCGTTGCTGCTACCTGCACCAGTTGGCACAATGGCTCGCGACAGGATTACTGCTGCACGTTGGATGCTCGCTAAGCATGACGTGCATGTGAATGTGCCGCTTTAGGCTCGATGACTATACGCAAGCAAGCCCAGTCCGCAACCCGGACTTTACATCTGTTTAGCATCTATCATCGCCTGTTTCCACCAGGGTCTGGTAATATTTTCGGGGGCCCTAAGCATGACTAAATTGTGGGTGCCCCCCAATAATGAGAATGGAAAATAAATATTATTTGCCGTTTGCCAGTTTAATTATATATTTATATATAATTAAATTGTCAAACGACAAATAATGTTTATATATATATATATATATATATATATATATATATATATATATATTGTGTGTGTGTGTGTGTACGTATGTATTAAAATATTGGGATTTGCATTCAACTCCCTGAGCACGTGCAGTCTGCTCATCAATTAATCCACATCCACTTTCCACAACGCAGCAGGTAGCGTGTTGCCCACGTGTAGCTGGTATCACGTTGAAACATATTCTTCTCTGAGTTAGCTGGAAGGTAAAAAAAACCTCTCGTGCCCTCAGGTTCACTTCGCGCGTACATGGAGGTGCAGGCGTGTGCCGCAGTCTCTGCCTCCGCGCATTCCCCTCCTTTCCCTTCCCTCCCCACCCCTCCAGAGCCGGTGCGCTCTCCTCCCGTGCCCTTCGATCGATGCCCTTGGCACCTCCCACTTCCCGCGCTCGCCCTTGCACTTCCCTCTGCACGCGGCGCTGCGGGCTTGGAACAGCACAACGCACAAGGCGAACCTTACCTGCAGCAGCCCTAGAGACGTAACTTGAAAATGTGAAGACTTTCTAAAATCATGTGGGGAAATTAATAATGAAATGAGGTCATAAGTGAGGCGTGTCTCATCGGGGTTTGGTTTGGATAGAATGCATTTAAGTGTGGTGAAGTGCTCAGATTCCTTGCATTTACGTTTAATATATTTGAAAAAATTAAACTACTGTGCTTAGAAGTGTATCGCGGTGTTATTGCTGAAAAGTTGTCAGAGTTTTGTGGAAAATTGTACAGTATAGCTCTGACAATAATATAGTTGATTAATTAATAGTCATTAGTATCATAGTCGTTTATGCGACTGTGCGTTAGAAACAAAAAAAATATAGATGTAAATACACATGTTACTAAAATATATTTTTAATGTGATGTTTTGTGCGTATTAGGTTATGTAATCGTGTTATAAATATGAGTATTTTCTATGTGTTGTGGACGTGTGGCACCACTTTGTAGTTTCCTGTCTTGTCCTAATTGTTGTAATAATAATAATAATTGTTATTTATTATTATTATTATTCAAATACATACAGAAAAATAAAATATATATTTCAGTCGTACCATGTAGTTTACGTACCCATGCCAAGTATTCTCCATGTGGTACACGAGCTAGCGAGTAAAATTAAAAGAAAATTAACTCTTACGTCAAAGAATGTGAATCTCAATGGACTTGAGGATAAACACTACAGCGATTCCATGTTTGTCATGCTCTGTGTGCTTAGGCCTGCAAACAATGGGATTTGGGCCATGCTTCGCCGACCCTGGGGTGGCTCTTATGCTAATCACTACTGCAACTGGGAGTGCGTTTGATTCAGATTGCCGATGATAGTGTAATTATAATTTAACGTTTGCGTGTTGCTGAATCGTTAGATACCTTTCAGTTATCAAAGCCATGTGTGCAGACATTACACATCTAATTAGTTAACAGATGTAGGGTCGCAAACAGACATACAACTCATTTGTTAACAAGTTAAATTATAGTGTCTGTAGATGAAACTTTAATAATTGTTACCCGAAAATAGGACAATAGTATCACTTAAGTATAGATACATCGCCGACCTGGATGGCCGAGGTGGCTAAGAGCGAGTACCAATTCAGCGCTTCGGTCCGAAGGGTCGCGGGTTCGAGTCCCGCCTTGGGCATGGTTGCTTGTCCCTTGTCTTTGTATGTCTTGTCGCGGAGGGCCTCGCGTTCTGCTGACCAGAGTAGCCCACAAGTGTGTTGGTTTAGTGTATGGTCGAATATGCGTCCCATCGGGACGTAAAGGGTAACCGGCTGTTGGCTGGATAAAAGCCCTAGAAAAAAAAATAGATTCATCTATCGTGTATATTCAATGTTTCGTTGTTAGGATCAAAGAAACGTCGGTCTTGGGACAGGAGCTAGAGGCTACGTCGAAGTACACAAAGTCTTAAGGATGCAGGTTCCAATATTGTGTAAAGCATTACTGCTTTCACCATGTGGTTGTGACTTAGAGGGACTTCTCTTTTATCTTATCTGAACAGTTATCATTCCGTATTTGTCCGAATAATTATATAAGTATATAATATTATAAATATTATAAAAGTCACCTTCCATTTCCTGGTTTTGGCGTCCAAAAGAACATCGTTCGCATGAGGAGACGTCTGTTTTCAGCGAAGAGAATGGAAAGGCGGTGTTCCAAACCTCTCTAGTACGCAGCCCACGCACTCATTTTCTTGTCATGAGGAGCAGCTGTCAGCGTTACGTAAAGCGTTTGGGCGTTCGAGAAGCTAAGATTGGCTCCTTGGCATTCATTATATAATTTCGCATCTTAGAGATAGACTTCAAAAATGTGTTATATACTTGTAGAGTATACGTGATTTTACGGAAAAAATGAATCTGCGGGAAGTCATGTAGGTCAGAATTATGCTGCAAATATATTTATCTTTAGTGAATTCAGTTTGATAGAAAAAGACTATCTACCAAGTACTAAGAAATTATCTCCTAAAGCTATTGCTCTGTGAGCCATTTCCGAGATGTGTTTACACAGAAAATCCTCACGCATTTCAACACCTCTTCTTCACATTTATCTTCAGTGTATCCCTTGCCTGTTTCTGGGAATGGATTCCTTGGGTCTGCAGATTCTTAACACGTAACGAACCGCGCAATGAATCAATGAACAGAGGTTTGTTGATTTTGCCGACCACTTAGATGTGTTGGCGCCCTCTTAGCTGTACAGAGTTGCAATCTGCTTCCCCGCTGTGGAGGTTTGAAAATGTTCTGTGTGGAAACGGTGTCGACTAAACTTTGTGTTTTCAGTTGATAAGTAACTGAGAATAAGATACGTTATGATGTTTACAGGATGTTTCAGGAAAAATTACACACACACACACACACAGAACATTTAGAGTTGGTGATGGGATTCGGTTTTCATCAATGAACACTAGAATCCGAGCTCTCTGCGTTAGGCTTTATCAAGTCAGTCGCCATGCGAATTCAGCTTATCAACACGCACTTCAGTCCTAGAGTAAGCCAACATTTCAGGTCGATATCTTGCATTCTTCATATAAGCCGCTATTGATGAAAACTACCCCTTTCTGCATTATCTGGTTCGACAGATTGATAGAACAAACCTCAATTCCCACAACCGCAATTAGGATGAAAGAATTATGATAGGCATATCTTTTGTTCATTATCCGCTGCTCGGGTAAACTCAAGGGAAAATGAGATCCTAATAAAAGAGAATTTTTCTATTGTAGAATTAGAATTAGAATTAGCAACACATAATTCAGCAGCCGCAAAGAAAGTATTTAATGACATTTAATCCAATAATACTGTGTGAAAGTAGACGCTTCTGCAAAAGGTGTTAGCTTAGGTTGTCCAACAGGGATCCGGTTTTCGTGGGCACAGTGAGTGCAATTGAAGTTGCAGCCAGGCAGTAAGACTAGCGCCCTCGTTGGCAATGAGAAGTGATGGCTGTGTTAAACCCGAGCGCGTTGTCCGCGGAGAGGTTGACGCTCGGCGGGCAGCATGGTGCACGAGAAGGCGCTGCTGGGAGCGAGTAGCCTCTCGGCGGCGGACGCGTGCGGACTCGTTGGCAGCGGCGGCACTGCGGGGGCGGAAGGGCGCATGCGCGAGCGGGCGCCCGGCCGCCCCCGTCCCTCTGTCCCGCTGCCGGCGGCGGCGGAGCACGTGGCGGCTGCCCCGATCGATGATCGCCCACCACGCGCCGCCACGCGACAAGCCTCCCCCCCCCCCCCAATTGGCCCCCCCCTCCCGCTCCCGCCGCAACTCACACTTCGGCCCACGCCTCTCTGCCTCTGTACCCCCAATCGCTACCTCCAACCCAGCCACTTCTACCCGCCTGCGCCATGCCTTCCGCCCGCCTCCACTCCCACCTGCCTCCACCCCCCCCTCCTCCCCCCTCCACCCGCCACCTCTCCACTTGCCCCGTCTCCACTCCGACCTGCCTGAGCCCCAGCTCCGCCGACGCTTCCGTCCTGAGCTCTCCGCCCCACCACGTCTCCATCGACGCCTCTCGCCGGGCCGCCCACCCGAGGCGGTGGCTGGCATTCAAGGGGATCATTTGTAAAATTGCTCCCCACGTGCCGTTTCTTGGCCGGACCGTCTTGTGCGATCTCGTTCCATTTTCTGTTCAAGAGAACGACTATTATTCTTGTTTTTTGATGACGGAAGAGAGCGGGATATGAATATGTGGAGTACTGGTGGAATCTATGAAATGGAACAGAACGACAATAAAATAACAACTTTAAAATGTACTCTGGAGAGAATAGATAGATGACATTTTCTTTGGAGGATTTGGAAATAACATTCTCCTTTGATGGCCATCTTCAGCACTTCTGCTGTCGATCGCTTCCTGGAGGTATACAGAAGAGAAACTCACATCGCCGCTGGTACGTTAGGTCTTATTCTCTTATTCATGGTATTCACTGTACTCCGAGAGGGCAAATCGTCGTGTAGTGACATTATTTTCTGTGTTCAGTGTTTGTTCTCAAAATATTTGGAAAATGTTGGTTTTTCTGTGTGTCAGTTCATCGATGTGTCGAGGACGATAATATGCAAACTGATGTGTAAAGATGTGCAGGGTAGGAAGGTCGAACGGAATAGTATGAAAATTTAAAACTGCTACATTTTGCAGATCTTTCTTCGTGATACAGAAGCCAAAAATTATGTTGCTTGACGCTCGGAGATGGTGTCCCCCTGACGTGCATCCCACCAACAGACGTGCGTGTGTAGTTCAGAAAAACACTACAAATCGCAAATGTAATTAATAATGTTCATTATGCAATGAATCTTCCATCACCCCAATTTGTAGGTTTCTAGAATTATTTCTTCTTTAAAGCCATGTTATTTTAGATGCAACGATTATGAATAATTGCGTGGAAGATATGTTAGACTGAAGTCTGCAAATGGCTAATGTTAGGACTAGATGTTATAGAAGTATGCGGTTAATTTGCACATTTTCTACGCGGTATGGATCGAGCTGAATTGTCAGATGAACTGATCATTTCGGAGTTCATCCGGCTACAGTTGGCATTAGCCATAGGTCAAAGGATAAACTAACATGTTCACGAGAAGTGTTTTTGCATAAAAGACGATGTAAATTATGCATTTCGCATACTCTAGTTTTTTATGTAAATTGCGTAGGCCGAAAGCCTGCCCCTCTTCGTCGAAGCGTCGGGTTTAGGTTGGGTGGCATCATTTAAATAACAATGTACGACTAACACGGTGGATCTCGAAACTCATGTTTTTTCTCTTAGAAACGCCTCACGCGCAGTCTACGTTTATAACATCTTCGTTTTCTCGTCACTGTAACTAACGTGCTTCACCTTCCCTAGCCATCTCCTGTTGCTGTTGTGCTCTTCATCTTCATTCCAATCTGTGTTTCGAAACTGTTCTTACTGTGGGCTTTATCCACCCATTTCGGAAAATGTGAACATTTAACTGGCTAATTCTGAGAATTAGCAAGATTTGCACATTTGCGATTCTCAAAATAGTAAAAAATAAAGAAAAAAACAAAATTAATAATAAAAAAAAGGAAAACATACTGTAGGCGGTATTCTTCAGCATGCGTAGGTGCCATTTTCAAGAAGGCATACTTGCTTCTGAGTCGAATTCCATCTTTCTAGAGATGCGTTTGTCAGTTCATCGAACAACGAAAAGCAGACAGAAATAACCATTGTGGCTTGATGTAGTGATGGTGTGTTTCTAATACGCATCTCAGCCAGCAACAGAGCGTGCGTGTGCAGTACACGCAAACAGCGTCACAACCAACATAAGCGTTGCACCCGCTGGAGCGCTGAAAATTTCCCCCCCCCCCACCCGCAGCCGTCCTCCCTCACTTCCCCTCTTCACTCCCATCCTCCCACCTCATCTCTCCGACGGCAGCGGCGCCGCGCCGGCGCCGACCAACCCCGAACCCACAGGGAAATCAGCTGGCGGCCAGTCGAATAATAGCGCCATGATGAAAAATGCATTGCATCGGGATAACACATTGTTTTTAACCCACGGGCCGCACCGAATGAAGTGCTAGCTTGCTAGCTAACTCGTTCATCGTTTGCGAGCGGTCGAGTTCAAATCGGGGCGATGAGTTTCCGGACTCGCTTAATTAGTCTTTTGTCTCACTCACCAACATTCAGAGAGTGAAATCCTCAGAGAACCTGATTGAGGCTTCCGCGGTATTGCCAATTTTGCTTCAAAACTCGGAGGCTAATTTACGTCGCGAGAAATATACTTTCATCATTCAAATTGAAAGGTCAGGAAAGGATTTTTTTATTCCAATTGAAAACTTTTTTAATAATCCAATAATTTTGATTTATATGAGAAATTGTCACTGTCATAACAATGCTTCATTTGCACGTGTAGCGTAATATTAATAAGAACAAATGTCATGTATTTTTTTTTAAAAATTAGGATATGATACAGATTTTTCAATGATGTATTTTTGGTATTAATCCCCTTTAAATACAATTTTACCGACGTCTCATTTTCATCTCTTTTGTACTCTTTTCTCTTCGCCATTGTGGACTGATGGTATTGCAAAATCAGTTTATATGTTTCGACTACATGAAATTCATCTTGAATGGCTTCATTTCTTCTCATTGAACGGTGAACGAATGATTGTAGTTTTACCTTGCACTTACCGTGGTAATAACGGTTGTGTTGGGGCATTGTGCGTCGAGAAGGACAACATGGAACACAACGTCCCGGCTCATGAGTTGAGCATCGGGCATTCGGACATGTTCGTTATTGTTTTTCTTCATGTTCAATATGAATGGTGCAGTCATCTGTATGAAATACAACTGCATGAAAAATGAAAACAAGTTTCCTATATACCAGCGTGGCTCTAATATCACACACTTTTGATTTTTTATCCATTGTTTTGCATGTTGTCGTCCTCCATACGTGTGAGTGATGTGTACAAATAGCCTGGTTCGTACAGCGACGGGTATTATTTTTGCAAAGTGCAGCGCTATTTCGGGGGCGGACGTTGATTAATGAAAGCCCGGCACGCTATCCCCATACACAAGTGGCGCTGCCCTAATTCTCGTAGCGACGATATCCGCTGCTTCATCTCGCTCGCAAGGCGGCAGCTGAGATGGTGGCGGTGGAGGATGTGGAGGCGCTGGCGGTGGCGGTGGAAGAAGCAGTGGTGGTACTGGCGGAGGCAATGCCAGTGGCAGGAATAGTGGCTGAGGTAGTGTCAGTGACGGAAGCGGGGTGGAGGCAATGACGACGGCAATGTAGTATAGGGAAGGGAGAGGGCGTGGTGGTGTCGGTGTCGTTGGCAGTGGCGCAGTGGAAGCAGCGGTGGCTAATCGCGGTTGCGGTGGCGACGGGTCGGCGGTGGAAGCAGCGGGGACGGTGGCGGAAGCGTGGCTGTGGTAGCAATGGTGGTGGTGATGACGGCGGGGTCGGTGTTGGAGAAAGATGCGGCCACGGAGGCGGCGGGAGTCTGGGCGCAGCGGCCGGCCGCGCGCCTGTCATCCTCGCTCGCCAGCCGCTCTGCCCCGCCCGACCCCGCTCCGCTCCACCCCGGCTCGAGCAGCGGCGGCGGCGGCGGCGTCGCCAAGGTCGCGCGGCCTTATTTGGCAGGCGGAGGAGGAGCAGCGCCCGTGCCGTCCCCCTCCCTCGGCCGTGGACCTCGCACAGTGGGCCAATGGGCGTGATCGCAGGGCCAAGCTCTTCGCGCGGAACTTGCTTAACAACAAAGCAACGTGGATCGCTAACGGTTCAACAAGGCCCCTTGCTTTAACCGCCAAAATATATTTATATATATATATATATATATATATATATATATATATATAATTTCTAAGAATGTGTTTAAAGCAATCGAATAAGTGCAAATAAATAAATTATAAGCTGTGAATAATGAATAATTTAAAAGCTGTGAATGCAATTAGTAAGGACAGCTAGCCGACGGTAGGTCAGCGCCGGATCTCGCCATCGAGCGGGGGAAGATGACCGACACCACCCGAGAAAAAACGTGCACTGCACTTACGGGACTAATAACGTCAGAAATGGACGCGCCCGAAATCACTCCCAACCAAGCAATCAGTAATGGCTGACGTGAATAGTGTCATCCATCTGTGTTGGGGCGTGGAAAACAATGAAACTTCTACTTCCATCAAAATAATCAGTTATTCATGTATGTAGGAGTATTTATTTATTTCGTAATTGTTTTGTAGAATCAATTGTTGTCCATTGTTTCATTGTTCATTGGCCATAACCCTGCCAGGAATGTAGAAAAACAAGAATGTATTGATTGCTATATGATCCTAACAGTATACTTCTTTTTCACAAATATCATGCAATGGCTTCAAACACTCAAATATCACCCAACTGCACAGCACTTTTCTATGGTAGTCTCTGATGAACAAGCTCTGGTTGATTTGCCGAACACGCAGCTTTCCTTGTATCATCCATGGAACTGCCTCTGCATTATCATTAAATCTCTCCATTCTCTGAAAAGTGAGTAACTTTTCGAGATAAAGTTAGGATTGAAATTTAGACTTAACGTTTCAATTTCTTGTCGAATCACGAGAAAAGATGTCGCTACTTTCATCGTAGCAGAACCGGAACCTCACCTCAACCAGTCGTTCTCGCGTCATTATAAATATAACCAGGTTAAACGTATCGAATCGGTGCCACTTTGGGCATCATGATGTTAAGTCTTGGCGCGTGTGCCACAGAAAACTCCCAATGCCTGCTTGTCCCGCAACAAAATTTCACTTTTTGTACATCGTTTTCTCTTTTCTGACATTGGAAATCAATTTAGTGCAAAGATGTAGCCCCTTTTTTTTCTCTGCATGTGTTAGTAGTATTGATCTACTGGTCTAGTGCAGTGCGAAGTTGCTATTTCAACCAGCATTTCCTATCCAACCGATTAGCCGACTTTTCCTCACATGGAGGTCTTGAATAAGACAAGTCTACTAGACTTCATTTAGGTACTTTTGCATTGGCATGTTTGGTCCGCGAGAATCCTCCATTCATCCAAGCGCTTGCTGTCGTCTCTATTGTCAAAACGCCAGGATATCCATTGTTTGCCCATGACTTTTGTCACCAACCGCTTCTATTCATTCCATCTACAATTTAGGCTATTGCGATGAAAATTAAGCGAACTAATCAAACAATTTGGGATGAGTAATGAAAGTGATTACAAATAAATAGCATTCCTGGTAAATGTCCGTAGTCATGGATATTTCCTTGATGTATAATATCCTAAGGAAAGCCGATGGTTGTTGACGAGTTCATTAGAAACCATCGATGCAAATCCTCGTAAAAGTATTACTGTTGGATAGGGAATTATTTCCTTATCTAGCACCAAAGATTTTTAATATGAAAAACAAATGCGTAGATACGGCATAGATGGGAATGAAGCGCACACGCAACCCGCTACACACTTGCGCTAATTCAAACAATGCATGATATAGCTTTAAAATTACATTTTCACTTGGTAATCTTGAAAGTGACACACTTTGGGCGAATTTTACAGGTTTTCTCTGCGCGTAACAGGAGGTGTCTGAAACACTCAAGTTGGACTTTTTTTTTAAACAATTGAGGAGTTTATTTAGGAGTATAAGGACCAAACAAGTCCAGAATTTCTTATTTTGGGATATTTCACGAAGTAGCGCTATGTGCCGGGACATTTCCTTTCGACAAATGTCAAACTAATTGATCGATGAAAGCAGGGGGAAATCGTAAATTCATTACTATGCACGTAAATTCATTACTATACGTTATGAAGTTTTTGGTGCCTCCTGAAAAATATCGAATTTGGACTAGTTTAATGTAAGACACCCTTCAATGATTTAAAAATTGTTGTTTTTTGGAGACTTGGGGAAATTTATGGACCCTGCTTTTACATTTTAGGAGTTTCCGCTCTTAGCATTTGTCTAGCTCTTCAGAAAGTCTCGTTTCATTCGCCAAAGAACCATTGCATTGTCGGCCGCCGTAACCCTTATAAAAATATTTCGTCATAAATAATTATTAAATTAAATAGATAAATTTACAGTTCAATTTCCAGATTAACTAGTGGGGAGCATCTGATGAATATGTTGAGGAACATGCAGGAAAATATGCGGGGATAAAGCGGAACTAGCTTTCCTGGGTACCCCGATTTCGTAGAAGGCTCTGGTGTTCAGAAACCAGCAGAAACTCAAAATGTGTCAAATTAAAATGAAAGGTCATTAAGGGTCTGAAATACGTTAATTCAAAGTGTAGTGCTGGAAGTTCCCAAATGGGATTCAGTAGAAAGCTATTTTCATTTTTAAAAAATTATTTACAAAAGGCAAAATGTTCACATGAGTGTAGCTGTTATATAAATAATCGTTATTGTAATACACGGTTTTAAATTACGGTTATAACAAAGAAGTGTAGCTTGTATTACCTGGGTTGTTTAGCGCATTGTGTGAGGAATTGGAAGTTAATAAATATGCACTTCTAAATAATGTACACAGAAAAACATGACATTCTCCTTGCATAGTAAACACAGTCGTAGTCGTATTGAACTGTCGTTTAAATTAAAAGTTTGAATTGAACTGTCGTTAAAAACAAAAAGGTAAACACTTTGTTTGCAAAATTTACTGAGTTTCTGGGTCACAATTTGCTTTTTAACATCAGAATACCGATGTTACTAACCATACTCATGGACTGATAATTATTACATTTTGGCCCATCGTTTTGAAAAATCTGATCAATTTGGTAAATGCAAGAGAATTAGACAAGGGTAACCTAGTTGTTTTTATCTGCATGTAGACATGGGATATAACATAATTATATAATTTACTTTGTTTAAGTTATGTTAAGAAAAAACTAGCAGTACTACAACAGCTTATTCTTTCGCACATGATTTGTAACTTTTGCAATTTTCGGAAATTAATAGATTTTATCGAAAATGAACCTATTCCGTTTTAATCGGTTGTTCTTTTCAAAGGAACAATGTAGAGAGAAAACAATTTGCTGTCTTTTTGATAATTTTTTTATAAATTCCCTTACTTAAAGCAAAGTTGGCCAAAACTACTCGAATTTTCAACAAATTAAGCATGATCGTTTTTAAAGATCTATTTTTTAATCGATTCCATTAAGCAAAACTATCAACGATATTGTACTTGTGCAATGTTTTGGAATATTTCACGAATTTCACGACATTAACGTTTCGAAATTTTCGAAGATACAGAGTTCGCCGAAGACGAGACCTGCGCCATTTTTAGGTAATTTTTGGGGGAAAAATTATAGAAACAATTTCAAGACGTTTGTGAGAAAAATTTCTTTTTAGGATTTCAAGCAAAAATTCTGCGAAAACTACACTGTGTTAAAAAAAGTGACCTTATTTACCTTATTTAAAGATCTGTTTTTTAAGGATGTACTTCATAAAAGAACAAATCTCATTTCTAATACAATATTGAATTAGTAGAACACGTGAAAAAAGTAGAATTTTTATAATTTTCGGAAATTCAGAGTTCAAGGAAAATTACACCTGAGTCATTCTTTAGGTTTCCTTTGCTCTATCTGAGGAATAAATAATCAAAAACAACTAGAAGCCATTTTAGAGAAAAAATTGCAAACGTTAAGGATTCATGTCCCCAAAATCAAGAAGTCGTAATAGGATTATAAAGCGTGCTTAGCGTTTTGTATTGTTTGTGAAATCTCTAGAACACCTGAAGAGATGGGTGAGTGCTTATTTGCAATCTGTGTGCCTCTCTTTCGTTTCGAGTCAACCCCCTTCCCACGCTGCTGGGACACTTCCATTTATTTATTTTAATTAATTAATTAATTAATTAATTTCGTTTTGTGGATGAAATAAAGGGTTTTTCGCAACCCGCAATGCTTTAAGGTATGACGGAATGCAGCGTAGTAGTGGCGGTGGGGCGTGCGGACGGGCGAGGCATGATCAGGATGGACCAAGGCTTTGGCGGGCGTTCCTGACTGTGGGGGGGGTCGGGGCCGGGAGCGCGGAGCGGTTGCGGATCAGGCAGGCGGGTGGCCAGGATGTGGCGGGGCGGAGCGAGTCGTGGTCGGGTTATAAATAAAATTGTCCGCTCGGAAATCGAAATGGCATGAGGTCGGTTGCGTTTCGAAGAACATTCACTATACATTTATCCATTCGTGTTCTCAAAAACAAGCTGAAAGAAATTGTTCTGATGTTAGTGCAAAAAAAGTAGACTCTTTGATTGATGGAAACATTAATCGTCTCGCTTTCATTACCCGGTTATTAATGATTCAAATAACAAGACAGAAGTTTTGTATTCTCTACTTGGACGACTGTACAAGTAACACCAGTTCGCGGAATGCAGGCAGCGCCCCGTCTTCGAACTTACAGGATCTCTAGATACAGAGAGGAGCGCATTCATTTGCCCCGTCGATTGCGTTTCGGATCCATAAGACGGGGAAGAACAAACTATATCGATCGTTATTCGGTTTTGGAAACAATCAATCATAAAACTACAGAAAATCTCTATAATTCTTCAAATGTTATCGTTTCATGTAAAGTGCTATATCTGCCAAGCGATGCTATCCGCAGAGAGATTATCATGTGATGCCGGAGGTTTTGTGAAGATTTCGTGGTTCCGGCGCGTCATCTGCTTTTGACATTGGTTCCGTAAGCGTAGTGCATCTTATAGCAAGGAGGGCTCTATGTTCCTCCCCCACTGAATCGTGAGATCCGGAGGTGACCTATAATTTGTTTACAGATTTGCTTCCTCCAGGTATTTCCGCCAGCAAGGCACCGCCCCTGCCGCGACAATCTCAGAGCTCCCGAGTGGTGTCCCGTCATGTATGGTTGTGTTGTGTATATAAGTGTAACTGTTTCAGCGGAAATGAGAGAATGCTCCCAGTCTGCGGCCCATGTTAGGTCTTGTTCCAGCATTTATCTGGTATTGATTGAATTAACCATTGAAAACTACCGGTTTTATATGACGGCCGCTAATATTCTTTTCCAGTCAGTAGTTCAATTTGGCCGAACCGGCTGGTCTCGCGATATGTTTGGTAGTGTAACAATGTGTAAAGTGAGAGGACGAGACAAGATTGGGGAACGGAGGATCCGCGCGGTTCGTGACCGTTTCTTACGGTACTTTTCTAGCATTCGCGTAGCGTTGATCGAAGAAACCCCGGAAAACTATGGATCATAGTAGCCGACCGCTAGAATTCTCGTTCAGACAGCGGCTGAATTCAAACGTTGCAACTGTCGAAACTTCGCCATCGTCGGGACTCGAACTCTAGAGACGTTGCAGCGGAACTACTGGTTTCACTGATCACACACATCATGAGATGTGGGCTGTGTAGGTTGCCTCCTCTGAATGTGGCGCCCCAGAACAACGAACCCTCCTCTGAATGGGCGCCTCCAGAACTAACGAAGGCTAACTAGGGCTTGGTTTCACTGATCACACACATCATGAGATGTGGGCTGTGTAGGTTGCCCTCCTCTGAATGTGGCGCCTCCAGAACTAACGAAGGCTAACTAGGGCTTGGTTTCACTGATCACACACATCATGAGATGTGGGCTGTGTAGGTTGCCCTCCTCTGAATGTGGCGCCTCCAGAACTAACGAAGGCTAACTAGGGCTTGGTTTCACTGATCACACACATCATGAGATGTGGGCTGTGTAGGTTGCCCTCCTCTGAATGTGGCGCCTCCAGAACTAACGAAGAACTGCAGAGGCCCCAGTGGCGACCCGTGTACCCGCGGTTGGAGCGCGCCTTCCGCACAGCGGCCTTTGGAGGAAGAGCGCTGGGCGCTGCCGGTGCGGTGGCCGCGGCCTACCTCAACGCAGCGGCCGGCGGCGGCGGAAGGCGAGGAGGGCAGACGGAGACGGCTGCTGAATAATGGCGCCCGAAATAGCGGGCGGACGCGCAGACGCTCGCCCCGCCCCCGCCCCCGGCCACGGCCCCGCCCTCGATTGCGGACACCTGCTGCCCCCCGCCGGCTCTTGCGCCCCCGCCAAGGAAGGCCCCTCCAGAGCAAGATAACGCTTCCGATAGGGCTACTTAGGCAGCGGTGGAGTGCTGAAAGCCAACACTGGGAAACTTTCAACTAGGCTCCAGTTGTGGAATGTTTTTCTGATTTCCTCTTTCGAGGATCCGTGCAGAGGAAGGGGGTGTTTCAAACAATAGTCACAAGTAGTAGCTCCGAACCTGTTAAGGCTTTCGCGGGTTCGGGAGGGTGTGAATATCTTAAACTAAGGTATAACTTAATTACGAGTATAACTGTGACAAAATCCGCTTTTGGCCTTAGTTGTTTTTTATGCAGGTAGCAATAATGTTTTAAAGTTCATTATTTCTTTTGATCATTCACACATTTAAACCGACATATTCTTAAATCGCTCACACAAACACTAACACTAATGGATTTCGCCAAGGCATCGACTTGACTCAAGAGAGATATGAGGGTGAGTAATTAGGCTTTTTAAACCCCACGTTCACCCGTTCAAACATGATTGGAGTGGTACATTTTCGAAGAACTGAAAATTCTGTTCCTAGTCACTCTTGTAGGATGTAAAAGGATCCAATCTACATCTTTTTCAATCTCCGCTCATACGTACACACGTCTACAAAGTTAAATAATTCATCAACAGTGAGTAAAGCTACAAATAGATTTAGACATATTTAGTAGACCCAGAAACAGTACATAGATCAGAATGGAAGTAATATATATTTCCTTCTTATCTTTGTATTGTGTATGTATGTATGTATGTATGTATATATATATATATATATATATATATATATATATATATATTATATATATATACACGTAATATTTTACTCAATTTTGAAATAATAATAAAATATAGTCGTTTTAAGTTACAAAATAAATTAATGTGGCGGAAATTACATGCGTAGAAAAATTGATCGACGCTTCGTTAAAAGCATTCGTCGAAAACTAATATTCACAATTTTATTCCATAAATTATGTTTTATAAAGTTTTCAAGACGTTTGGCGACATGTGGTTAGGATACGACCAACACAATTTGGTGCAAGAAAACTTGAACACATTATTTTCGAGTTTAAGAGATTGTTTGGTTTCTCATACACATTAAAGAAATAATTTCCAGTGCAGTCGTTTGTTTACACATTCTTTTCTTCTTCACGTCATATTTTTTTATGTTAGTGGAGTAAATAAATTAAACTTCGTTGCATAGCATATTTGTATTGCAGGATTTCAGTACAATATTTTATTTATTTTGTATTTGGATGCGATTTCACAGTTCATCACAGTTAAACCATGCTACATGAAACCATGTGATACAGTTGTACAAAGTACTGTTAAAGAATTGTTATTCATGTTCGCTTTTAAAATGTGTAAATTTGATTGCTGACGAAATCTTTCCTTTTTCAGGTGGGCCACTTTGAAGAGAAAGTGCTACTCATTCCTCGACTGGTATTGAAGAGGACAACTAGGACAATAATACATTTGTAAGCATATTTATGTGTTAAACAATAGAATTGTAGTTTATGCAATTCGTTTATAATGTTAAGCTGTATTGCGTGAGTACATATTTTGAAAACGAGCGACGTTAGGAGCGAGTTTTTAAATGTATACGAATGTAATAAAGCAACATTATAAACGAGCTATATTAATTCCCTATTTTTGTATAACAACATTATAAATGTATAAGATAATCAATCTTAATTTTGTGAAAAAACGTTCTTGTGACGTCTCGGGCATTTGACATCAGTGCGAGTAAATGGCCTTCCCTCTCGCTGCGATTGGCTAAATATGTGATGACTCAATCAATCGTGCCGTAAATGCTAATACGTCACTTGTGCCGTAAAATGCTCTTTTATAAACGATTCCTTGCAACAGAAAAGGTCGTTTATAATCCTGGTACACAAAAAATGTATTTATTGTTCGTTTATAGTAACAAAAATGAACTTTTGGAGTCTCCTGATACGGAAATGTGTTGTTTTGTTGTTGTTGTTGTTTTCAAAACGTCTGTCCGTCCATCCGACCATCTGTAAACTAGAACCGAAAACGTCCACATATTTTTCTCAAAGTAAATATTTCCCTACCAATTTGACCCGAATCGAGGCCCTGCGAATTTGAAACGAATTCTTTGAATTTGGGGAGAAGGGTCGTCACTTGAAATACGTGGGAAACTACAAATTTTCTGAAAAATGACTCCACATTTCTCTTTAAATTTCTTTGTAAAAACTACGACAATTAGTTTTAAAGATGGTTTAGCTTGATTTTCACTGTTACACCAGAATTTTCGAAAATAGAAAAGTTAAAAATTATTTGGACTCTCACGTATAACTTCATTATTCAAGAAATATATTTTTTCTATATATCACTTATATCTACATTATTATATCTTATATTATTATTTTAATAACAAAGATACTGAATAGTGTTATTAAGTTAGTGTAGATTTTCCTAACAGAAATTAACCGATTAAGAAATTTTTAATTAAAGTTGACCCATAAAGAAAATTTCAGAGAAATAATTTTCCACCCAATTGTATTTTTGAAACTATGACTTTTTTTCTGCTTTGAGGCAGCGTTCTTCTTGATCCGCTGTTATGGGTTTACTGACCGTAGAGTTTTGTGTTTAATGCTTGATAAGACAAGAAGTTGCCTTACAATGATTAAATATGGTTGAAGAGATAGGCCATGTATCTGGGAGGTCCTAACCGCCTCATTTCCAAGACTTATTCCATTGATTGTTTGTGTTTGTCAGTTCATTTTTCAAAATCAATCTCATAACGAATAACATCTACCGCCGACAACCAATGATGTTATCTTAGAGATCAAGAAGACAGTTTTCCCATCCGTACAGCCACATGAACTCGCCGGACAGAATATCCGCCTCACTATCTTGAATATCTGATTTCATAATAATTTAGTGGTGTTACACAATGGCGCAGACTTTCTAGTACTAGTTAATTTCCTATTCTCTTCGGCCTCTAAAAGAGTCTTTTCAAAACCTCTCGCGGTACCAATCGCTCCTCTAGGATTTAATGAAGTGCAGCTTCGCGCTCGCCAAAAACAGTATAGACCTATCTTGGTCCTGTACTTTTTTATGTTTTCGCATGGTATTTCTTGGCACCATCTCAGTGCTTGTACCATTGTTTAGGGCGTAGGATCCAGTTCCTCAATTAAATTGCCTACGGTTGCCAGACAGACCTAGGGATTATGGAACGTTTATGATGCAGACGCAGTACAACAAGAATTCGGAATGTTTATGGTTTCCCCAACAATCAAAATATCCGTTTAAAATTAGCAGGGCCATAATTTCATTCACATCGATTTGAGGATGGGGGATGTCAATTTGGAGAAAATCACATGAACAATTCAGGCACTAGTTTGGAGCACTAATAGAGAAACGGGCAGGTAAGCGAACAACTGACGGACTGATAGACAGAAACAAATCTTCACTTTCCGCTGCAGCATTAGAATACTTTCTCTTTACTACATATGTAAGTACGGAAAAGGAGAGAAAGTCAAAAAGAAATGTAACACTAAGGTTGCTTCTATCCCGATATCGCGCGCGGAGTTTTGGTACAACTTGACTCTCATCCCATGGAGTCAACAGTTACAAATGCTGCACGAGTTCTTTTATTATTACTTGCATAGCTTTAATCCCAGGGAGACTTCACAAAGATCTTGTCTCATGCACGAACCTGAGTGCGACCTGCGTTCTGTTTCGGGTATATTTTTTTCATTGAGATAGGATGTTGATGATGAGGATAATTAGGATGATATGTTGAGTAATGTGTGTGATAGAATGGATGCTATAATGAGATATGTGGGAAGAAGAACCTCTAGTGAATTTTTCTTTGTTTTTTGCTTTTAATGCCCCGCTTCTTCACTCTCGAGATGGGAAATGTTGGCAATAAGGACACAAAGTATTGACGAAAAATTTCTTTTATTTGCCATCGGCGACCGACGCAACATATACGAGTGTGTATCCATTTTTTGGGGCGCTGCGTGGATAAGAGAATACAGCATATCATTAGGACGGTCATTGTCAAAAGATTTTGTTTTATCTGGCATTTCGACACGTTCTTTTACATGCTGCATGCGCGACATGTCCAATGATGAAAATTCACACCTCTCGGCCAGGATCCAATCCGCGCCCTGGGAGTCGAGATGGCAGTAAAGCGGGCCTCTCACCGACGGAATTGCGCCGAGATTTGAATTTTGGAATTCGCTGCTGAGATGTCGCCTGCGCTGGCCGTTCCGCTTCGAAGAGCCGCCTTCACACGGCCGATGCACAGAGGTGCTTCCGCCTGGCGTTGCGTCGATCTCCGCCCCCCGGCCCCGCGCCGCGCGTCCACATGCTCGAATTCAGCGAGTTCCTGGAAGCGCGAGCCGCCAGATGCTCCTCCGTCGGCGCGGCACGGGCGGCGCCCTACTTTACGTTCGCGCTGCGCCTGGTCTATTTCCCGCTTGCTCGTCCCGAACCTCTGATATCCCAGCTTGTTTTTCCTCCTGTTCTGTTCTCCCTCCTTTCTCAGTCCAGGAGCTCCTAGGGTTTGAGAGCAGAGAGTTTGAGGCGGATTTTCGACACTAATGTCGGAGCAATAAGGCTCATTCACAATGCCATCACAAACATAAGCATAACACATAGACATAGACATTAACATAAGCGAAGAGTTGGCGTATTCACAATGTCGAACATAAACATAGGCAAAATAAGAGTTTCTATTGGCTATGAGGCATTCTAGTTTACTATTGGTTGGATATGAGAATCGATTTCGAGATATCAAAACAAATACGACAAACACAACCACGCAGCACACGAATAGTTCGCCTATCGACTTCGATACTCGATTTTGAGTTATCGAACTGTGATTGGCTCATTCCTTATGTCTGACATAAGCATAAGCACATAAGCTTGAAGCTTGCAAGCTCTTAAGTTAACGTCTTACGTGTTACGCTTATGCGAACGCATTGTGAATGAGTCCACTTGTAGACGTAGTCCTAACTTTTATGTTAACGCCATGCTTATGCTTATGTTTGCATTGTGAATGGGCCTATACTCTTACAAACCTGTCAGGAACCGCATGCGATATTTCCTTTCTCATCCTTATCCTATCCTCACCATTGATTTACGCACACACTTACATTCTCTACATCACAACATATGTGGGAAGCTTGGAGCATGACCCGGGTGGGAGTTGCCCCACTGAGGGAGAGGCCTGGGGAGGGAAAGTCCGCAAGCCGTCATGGGGGTAGGCGCGGTAATGGAAATACTCAGTTATGATCCGTTCTCTGCTGGTACCGCATTCCCGACGAGGTATTGGCAATGAAGTACAGGGGAACCAGTATTTGCTTTTCTAGGAATGAGTAACTTCTTCGTTCTTCATCTTACTTATCTCTTCCCGCTCTTTTGCTTCTTCTCCTAGAACCATCTTCCGCAAGGATGTTGGCGACCAAGTTGACGGAACCAATACGTATCTTTCGGGGTGCGTGAAACCTATATTCGTCTCCTTCATCTCTTTTTCTTCTTATTCTGCTTCCTCCTCCCCTTCTTTTCCTTCCATCTTTCGATGCGACCGAGTACAAGAAACTAATATTATATTTTTAGGAACGAAGAACCTTTAATCCTTGGCCATCTTCATCTCCTCTTGTACTTTTTTTTTTTCTCCTGCCAAATTCGTGTGCGCATTGCACACTTCATTCCCAATGGAGAAAATGCTCAAAGGAGTTCAAATCCACAACTGTAGCGCTGGCAATAGCAACATTTTGCCGCAATCGACTTAAAGTAGTCTTCCTCAACTCAGTGGTTCGCAGTGCGGCTTAGCATGAGCCCGGAAATTCTACCGCATTCCCGCATTCTGTCGGGGAGGAGATGGACTCAGCAGCAAGGCAAATGGCTTTGGGATGGGACTGCACTGCTGGGCGGTTGAACGCTTGTAGCCATCGGCTCCGGAGTGCATGGCACAGGAGCTACGCCAATCATCTTTTGCTTTCCGGCTTTCGTATGGGGCAGTGCGCGCAAACAACCAAGTCGCCGCAAATAGAGTTATAAAGCAATGGAATAGGTTTGGTGATTTTTAAGACCATGGCTAGTGATATGGAATTTCTTGAAAATCCTTTTGCTGCAGACACAAAATTCAAGTAACAACCGCGATTTGAAGTTGAATATTTGCAGACTGACAAGCAACTGGAAACAATATGCTGTCATGATTGGTACTTCAAGAAAGTTTGAAAACTTTTGTTTTTAGGAAAATATATTTGAATTTCGATTTAAAATTCGTGAAAAATCTTATGAAGGGTTATTTAAGTATGAATCATACGTAATACGCATGCGCAGAAGCTCAAAATTGGTGTAGAGTGATCGAGTTATTGTTGCACGCTACACTTTGCATAAAGTTCCTAATTTAGCCGAATCAAGACCAACTTCCAGATCTTCAGAGTACGGTCCAACTTCTCTTTTCTGTGCTCCAATAGCAATCGTCCAACTTTCATGTATTCCTTACCTTGTCAAACTCCGACTCAGGCTGCAACACGTCTTCACCGGCGAATCTCGTGAAATATGAAAAGCAGGACCTTACTAGAAGAACTTTCAAGCCGTGGCCTGTTGTGACGCAGCCTTGAAAGGTGAAGTCGAAATTTCTCCGCCGCCAGGACTGAAACCCAGCACCTCCCGGTCTACTCAACTTTAGTTGCTGTCGCTCGAAACGAGTAAACTTCAGGTGTCACTGCATAAGTTAACGCACCCCGCATAAAAGGTATTGGTTTCGGCCTCTTTTGATCGGAAGCTGCTCCTCGTCTGGCGACGCCGGTGGCCTCCGGGAGTCTCTCGACGCGGCAGGTGTCCTTCCCCCACCCCGCCCACGCCCCCTCCGCCACGCCGCCGCGCGGGACCGTGTCTTGCGTCTTCCGATACGCGGCGGCGCCGCCGCCGGCCGAGATGGCGGTGGAAGGAGGAGCGGTCGCGATGGCGCCGCCCTCCACTGTCGCCGTCTGGTCGCGTGAGGGGCGGGGGAGACGGCGGCGCCTGCAACGAAGTCGAGACGGCGGCAGTGCCCGACAGCCGTGGCGACAAAAAAAGCGGTCGCTCAAAGTGGGGTATTTTTGACTTCCGATAGAAACCCGTAGAATCAGAGTGGATGTGTTCGTTTCCATTACTTCCAAAGTTGACTTGCTGAGGGTTTTGTGAGCTTTATGAAATTTTAGGATTTTATGAAACTTTACAATTGTAAGAAAATTTATGAATTGATGATAATTATTTTAGCAGTAAATTACGTTGTGCTCGTTATCGTCATTGAACCGATAAACAGCAAATAACAAATCGACTTTATTAATTGTTATCGATCAGATGTCGTTCAATACATTTTGCAATACCATGTTCTTATAAGAAAAAAACTTATATACCATTTCTTGGATTAAGTATTCTTACACGATATTTTTAGCTACAACTATGGTGTTGAAACTCTTTTGTTTCCATTTGTCTTAACGGTCGGCGGGCTCTTAAGGTCTTAACTACCGACGCCAACCGTTACGGTAAGGTTTTCATTGTAGTACAGTACAATATTACGAAAAAGCATTAAGGGATCTCTGTGCTTATGTACGTAGACGTAGGTTGGGCCAAGGCTAAGATTTTCTACGGGAATTGTCCGCGGCACAGAAATGGAGATGGCTTTCCATGTTCTGACCGACAAACCGCAAAGAGTTTGGGTGCTTTGGATATAAAATGTGAACCTTGGTAGTTTCATCATAATCTCTCTTCAGGTGATGCCATTCCTAATTAGATAATGGAGTCATAAAGACGCAGAATGTGAGGACCATTGTTTCGCGATGCATCCCCGCGTTGTAAACGGTTGTGGCTCCCTTCTGTGCGTCGCTCTTTTGATGTGTTTGTGGAGCGGCGTTGTCTGGCTGTCGCCCCGATGGCGACCTTCACTTGGGCGCCGGGCGCTAAGAAAAGGCAGGCGGAGAGGTAGCGTGCGTGCGTGCGCGCGCGCGTGTGTATGTGTGTGTATGCGCGCGCGTGCGTTTCGAGGAAGCGACATGCCGCTCGGCCTCTTCAGGGCGCATTGACAAGGAGGCGATTCTCTGCAATATTTCATCTTGACAACAAGACCAAATTCACAAAAGATGGTTAAACAAGGTCATCATTGTCGTCAAGGATGAGGACTGAATGCCAGTTCCGAAGAACCGACTATCTCTGGATCAGCCATTAATATATATTCGTAACTTTTTGTAGTATAGTAACCGCATCACAAAACGGTAGGATTGTTGCCGCAATGAATCAAGATATTAATTTTAGGCAAGAAAAAGCCTCTCAGATTTTTCCCGGAAGTCTTTTACAGCCTTGAGGTTCTTTTTCTTGCTGTAAATTTGCTACATGGGTCGAACAGCTTTACTTCCCTTCTGGAAGTAGGCGTGTCAATGAGGGATTTTCTATCGTAACAAAGAAGTGGCTGTACTTTGTGACGTTTAACTGTGACAGAGCTTTTGTAAATTTAATGATAACACATGGGGTTTAATGAATTTATCTACCCTTTTTCTCTGGCAAAATAAAAACTTTAGTTAAACGACTTAATAGTTAAATAATGATAGATACAGTTATGAGATTATAATGGAAAATATTGGTTTTTAATAACGTTTTACATTCCACATCATTCTCATTGTTAATTAGATTGTTCAACTCTTAGATCAAGGAAGTTCGTTGATTGGTGCAAAGTTATGAGAGTGGGCAAGACTCACCAAGTTCACAGAGGATAACATAACCCTTCTTACTTCGTGCAATTGGATAGTAATTATAGTGGTTGTGGCTATATGGCTTAAGACTTTTTAGGATAAAACTGACAGTATATCTGGTGTTTTAAATGGGTTAAATCTTGGGGAATTAACCTATTACAAGTGAATTGTTTGGAATAAAACAAAAATCTTTCTTTTTTTTTTTTTCGGAAATGAATATACTCTATTGAACATATGGAAACCATTCAGATTTTACAATTAACAAAATTAAAACGAAGTATGAAAGTTGAATTTGCTAACTATTTAGAATTTGTAATATACGCAGGAGTAGCACATTATCATTTGCGTACGTAATTCCTCTTAACTGATAATTTCTTATGCCATTGTTGAAAAGTAGTAAAACAATCGGATATAATATTTACTGTGCTTTTGTTGTGTTTTATGGTCTTGAGTATCGTGATTCACTTCTTATAGTAGCTCGGCGTCGAAACATTTCAAGAACGTTTTAAATTATACCATTCATCCTATAAATATTTTTTCTCTCTAATAATGAATATATCCCATTGAAATTGATTTTTTAATATAATAATTAATTCTAATCAATTTAAAGAAAAATAAATAAATTGCTAATATGTATTATAATATTAATAAAGAAAGAATATTGCCTTCAAATATTCTGCGTGATAATTTTTGTCGCGTGACACCTGTCAATCAAAATCTTGTTTCCCCATTGACGGGGCGAAGGACCCGGCGTTATTGCCCTGTTCTGCCATCACGCGGCCCACGGCTTCCTTTCGTCGTCGCGTCGCGACTGGTGGACCCTGCTGCCTCCACCTCGCCGCCACACCGCGCCGCGCCGCGCCGCCCGCGCCGCCACCGGTGCCTCCGCCACCGCCCGCCAGCCCGCCTTGCCTAATATGGGCCCTCCTCCTCGGCCGCAGTCGTCACCGCCACCACTCGGCTCTGCCACCTCCGCCAACACAGCCTCTCCGTGGTCGGCGCCACTAAAGCGAACGGTCACGGGGACGACTTTTGATATTATCAACCGTCAGCTCGGAGTAAATGATCCATGAAGGCATTGTCTCAATAGGCAATATTCAAATCAATCTACGGAAGTTAGAAGATAGAGAGGATTTGTAGGTTTACTACGCGCTTAATGTGGCAATCATGTTATTCAGCCGTACAATTTCACGTAGCAGCGATTAACCTCCCAGCTACAATCGCCGCTACTCTCTCGGATATCGCATCACCACCACAATCGCCCACCCGCTCCCCCGTGGCCGCAGTGGCCGCTGCCGCCGTCGCCGGCACCGCCGCCGCACACACCTCATTTGCGGCGTCTCCTTGGGCAGCGTCACAGCCTCCGACGCGCGCTGCCGTCTCGACGTCGCGCGGCCGCGCTCGCGGTGTCCCGGCGGGCGCTCGCTCGCCAGGGCGCCCACCCGCTTCTCTCTGCCGCCCGACCAAGTTCGCGAGCGCTCAGCCGAGGCCTCTGCCCACTGCCGCACGCTGCTGGCAGTGCATTGCAGCTCGGGTAAAGGCCGGCTTTAACGGGAAATGATTATGAATAGGGAGCGGGTTTTGATGACCTAGCACATCGCCAAAAATGATTAATTAAAATATTCTCAAAATGTTTTTAAAATGCCCTAATAGCAAAGAAAAATGACGTACAATATTTTATCAAAACCAGTTAAGTTGAGGAACTCAAGCTGTTGTATATGTTACTGATGTAATCGAAGCTTCTTCCTTCCGTTCAAGAGAACTCAGCTCGCAAATTTTCGGTTTGGACTGTTCTTTACCAGCGAATCTCTGTCTTTAGCTCTCGAGAAATCGGCCGAACCGATAATGGCGCTTTTATGCGCCACAAGAACCTTAGATTACAAACTCACAACGGCGGACATTACAATTACTCAGCGAAGAAATTGAGTAGGGTACTCAGGAATTCTGTAGAGAACATTTGTTGCATCTCGTAAATATTATTTGAAGCAAGTACTATTAAAATAATATTAAACGTGATGAAATCAGAGGAAAATGCTTAAAAAATAACGGGAAAAGCTAAAAAATGACTTGTTAGTCGAAATATACGAAAAATGCAAAAACGGCATCAAAATGGATCATTTCCTTTTTCATTGCATAAAATTAATGTCTCTACTAAAAGGCATTGTTCGAAAGTGAAAAGAAAAAAGATATTTCGTTAAAATCCGCCCCTCATTATGAATATGATAGCAATGTATTGGATTGCCGAACGTAAGGGAGAGAGAAGGCTCTCGTCTTTATATATTCCTGATTCGTCGGTAGATAATTGCGGTGGAGATTTCCCATTGCCTTACACTGGTGGAATAATGACCACGGATTTTGGGACAAATGCCTATTTAGTTCCTTTAGGATGTTGTGGAAAATAATTGCTGATATTTAGAAATCATGAGAAAGTAGATCTACTGAAAGCGTCTAATAGTGCCTAAAATGCCCTGAAAGGGCGATTGATGCCTATTTTCTTACGTTTTGCCTAAAACTGCCTAAAATAAATAATTTTCAAAACCGATCATATATTAAATGCTAATTTTTGAAATACGTTTTAAGGAAACGCAAATACTTTCCCGAAATGCAAATATTATGTGATGGAATACGATCGACAAAGCACCGAAATCTCTCATCCAAAACACAGAACACATGGAGCCCTGCAAGTCAACATAATAAGGATGTTTCACGTACGTCTCCGATCAGCACGCACTTCTTAGGCAATTGCACCCATTCCTGGTGCAACGGGTCACGCAAAAGTCTACTGTCGGAAGGGCATTACAAAATACGGTCCTGTAAGTAAATGGGTCATATGGTACTATTTTTTAGGGTGAAGGGGGAAGTGAAGAAGTTCCAGAAGAAGTGCACATGAGAAATATGACTAAATTTATTTGATCCTATAAATTTGTCAGTGAAAAGTTCATTTTCTGCTTACAAAATGATTTTAATAGATAAGAAAAACCTTATTGTAAATAATTTGGAAAAAATATTGATTATATACTATACTGCGAATTATGAAAGGAATAAAATAAACGTAAAAATACGTGACTTTCCTGCAAAATAAAAATTGCCTAATTTAATCCTTTTGTGATCAGTTATAGATACCAGAAATATAACTTTTTCGTGTCTTACTTTTCTTCCTGACTTAGGCATTTTGTAACGTATTTCAACTGCCTAAAACGTCACTTTTCATGTTTATTAGTGCGTAGTTTCGTAATTTTTTCCGAGGTCTAGTGAGTGGTCTATCGAGCACACAGCTTTCGGTTCTGCGCTCTTGGATGTACCTCCAAGCTCCTGTGCGACGAGGCAGGAGATGTGAGAGGCGCGTGGAATAAATAAGAGACGATTCTCTGAAATCGTTTTCACTGTGGATACAAGTGTTCAAATATTGGTTTATGTATGGGAAATTTTTGGCGAACAAAGCTTGTTTGCGGTAGATATCCTTGTGCTTCAGGGATTTCCCATGCCTCTCATTTCATCCTTGACCCATCGTCATTCATATCATTATATTCATTATCATCCATCCGTCGATAATACCAGCGAGGAATAACTGAGGGGCTCGAACGTATTATTGGTACGAAATTCGCTGACTCACGTCTGAGGGCTCCACCTACTGCCACGCACTTAACCAACACCTTCGGAGTCTGATGAAATAGTACTTTTTCCACCTAAAATCGACTATTCAGATGAGAACATGGAATACCGTGTAAATAATAAAGAAAATACTCTCGGAATAGTTGTGATGTTTACTACCGAATGGAAGCGGAATGGTTGTCGTTGACGGTTCACTCAAAGGAAGCTGCTAATAAATACAAAATAGGAGCCATCTTTGGTAGCTAAGGGTCCAAAGCAGGGCAAGAGCCGCATCAAAATGCACGGAATTGCGCGGAGGTTGCGGCGTGCCTGCCTTCTCATATCACGTATATCATTCCACTCGTATCACGTCTGAACCACCATCATCTGAACCGAATCATTCATATCTCTTTATCGGCCACCCATCATGATAGCTCTGATCTGATCGTTCACCCCTAATAAGAGTCATAAAAGCAGTGGAAGACAATGGCATCGCTTGTTATCATGTGCCCCCCAAAAAACAAGAGCATAAACACATAAGCTTCCACTGTCGCCTACGTTCAGAAATGAACATGCACTTCATCACAAAAAAAGAAGAAACGTTAATGAATGAATTTGTTCTGCACATTGTTTTGACAACTTATTTAATATTTTTTATAAAAGATTATCTTTCAAGTAAAACGAGTAATGAAGTACATTCTAGGCACAATATTTCGGAGGCCACCTATTATGTACTAAAGGTGAAGGAGTGCTATTAAATATCTGTAATTAATCGACCTGAGAGCAGAAGCAAAATATCTCATCAGCAGTGCCATACAATACAGCTTCCTGAGGTCAGCACCAGACGTCACTAGCCGAGTTTTTCTCTTTTTGGGAGAGCGGACTGACTTCGCGCGCTTTGCCTCTGACACCGTGTTATTCGCTCTCCCGAGCTGATCGTTGCGCCTGCTTCTTTCGTTAATTCACGGTTGATACGCAGTCGGAACTTTCTTTTAGCGAAAACTAATGACAATGCGCAAAGCAGCGTCGGCGTTAATTGTAAGCAACTTCCTTTGTTTTATTCTACAATCCGTTCCACTTTGTTCATGAGAAGGATATTAGTTTCCTTTGAAGGTTTTTTTTCCTCCGAGGCTGATGTAAATTGTATTTGTAATGTAATTATTATTTTTATTCTGTTATTATTGTTGTTTACACAATTTTACACAACTCTATTACGAGGAGTAAATTTTAAGTGTGTAGTATAGTTGTTATTGTGTAAGTTTAGATATTGAAGAAAAAACTAGTTCAAATGACCGGTAAAGAATAAAATTGGGGTATAGAAAAAAAAAGTATATATTTTTAGATAAAGATGGGGATTTTAAAATTAAATAATACATTTCTAAGAATAAAAAGAAACGGATTGGAGAGAATTCAAATGAAGTATTAGAAGGGAAGAGCTACCGAAAGTTGAATAAGGAAGCTGTGAATGGAAGTGAAGGGAGAAGCCATGGAACCGCTCATGAGGCACAAAACCTAAGATAATAAAGAATGCGTAATTGTCCGCGATTCATGATACATTCTCTTTATACCACATTGTGGTAAAATCAAAATTGATAACGATTCATTATTTTGCTCTTCTCTTGTACATTCGAGGTCCTTCTGCGTTTGATCTTCTTAATTCTTTGCTACATTGCCATTTACGTGAAATCGACAGTGTTGTCTTGATGCATCAATACTTAATTGCCGTTTCTTGAGAAGAATGCTGGGATTGTAGAAAAACGGTTTCCTTCAGATTATATTTATGGAAACTGTATTTTGGTATAAGGCGATGGGGGTTAAATACAATAATAACTAATAATCAATAACATATTTTTATAAAATGATGTTAAAATCAAACTAGCGCTCTGTTGACTTCTACTGCATTTAACCGCACAGATTTATCCTTCTCTGCACACCAGCAGAAAACGATCCTTTACAACACCACACACGTGCACCCTAACTAAGCAAATATTTGGGTTTGTTTAGATGTTTATTTATGATAAAGTTTCTCATTTGTGAATTACTACTTGTGATAATGGAAGGTAGAGGGAGGGAAATGAAAAATGCGAAGAATGGAAAACTTGAAACTGTAGCGAATTTAAAAATACTTTAATATGATTATAAATACGAGTAAAAATTAAATATTATATTTGTATAGAAATTATTATTCTATTAATAATTAACGTACTTTAAAAATATAATATTTGAACGTGTCCGTCGAACGTGTCCTACGAAAGAGTAATATTAATACAAAATGTATAAAAATATAACATATATAATTAACTTTCAAATTACTTATAAATTAAAATATACAAATTAAATGTCATGTGTAAGTAAATAGTTATAATGAATATGTTCGTATAAAAAATTATCATCTTGAATTCCCTAAGTACCCTTCTCAATATTTCCTGAAGCGGCCCTTGCTGACTGCACGTGAGTCGGCCGCCGCGTAGAACGAAACCGCTCGGGTCGGTGGCGGGGGAAGGGAGTGCCAGGACGCCCTGCCGTCGCTGTTGCTTGAGCGATGCTTTGCATGAGCGATGAACGGGCCTATTGTATTGTAATGCGAGATCTAGCGTAGCGTAGATGGAGCGATAAGCATTGCCTGCCTTCGGTCGATCACCCGACACCGACACCGCCCGGCCCACGCCCCCTCTGCAGCATTGCTCTCCACACTCGCTCATGAACCGTCTAGCCATGCCGGAGAGTGCAGTGACACCTCACTTAAGGTCGGTTTTAATTGGTTCCGCCAGGTGGCCGCTTCATGGAGGTTGTGATGATATAGGAAACAGACACCCGGTCTAATTTCGCTTTATGACGATCGGCTGAGATGTCTCACAACTGTTTGCCACTGCAGAACCTCTGACCTGAAGGGCCTGGAATTAGAGTCACAAGGGTGGCCAACGTTCGACATTAGCTTCGTAGGTAGGTCGAATTCAGCCGCTGTCTGGAGGAGAATTCTTGCGGTCGGCTGCTTTGATCCATTGTTGTCTGTGGTTTCTCCGATCAACACCAGGCGAATGCGGGAGTAATACCCTAACAAACGGACAACAAACCGCGCGCGATCTTTCCTTCCTCTTCCGTGTTCCTTTCTCTCCTTGCACACACACTTAAATGCAGTACATTTCAAGACATGACCAGAAGAGACCAATCGGGGACTTAGAACTTGTCCCGGTTGAGGTGGTGCTTTGTGGACTCCGCAAGCTGACGCCGACGAGGTCGGCTCCTAAAACATTCTCTACACTCACGGGACTTATGTTCAAAGCAGACGTGATCTCGTAAGAAGACGTGACCGAATTTATCATTTGGAGGAAGAACGATGATCCGTTTTTCTCAGAATAATTTTCGAAAATAATCCAATTTCTTTTCATTTTTGTTAGGAACATGCGTGCGTTTTTCGTTCTACCTTACAAAAGTATTAAAATCAGTAGATCTTAGTAAGACAATACAATGCTAAAAGTCTTCAACGTTGAAACTTCTGAAAATATGAAATTAATTTGTTTGTTTGTTGTTTGCTGTTTACATTGTGTTATTAGGAATTACCATCACTCCAATCTCCTTGAAATTATTTTAGGATTTGAAATCGCTGAGATTAAAAAGGGTATATCATTGCTTACACGAAACTAGGCCAGCGAGTAAAAGTTCATGCTAGAAACCGCAAGGAAAAAGACGTATTAGAAGATACGGGTGAAGGCCAGAAAACAATGAAATGAGTATTTGAAAGTCCTTGTATTTTAGAAACTCCGAGTAAGTCTCACTAGTATAAATATATTGCTGTAGATGCATATATTGTTATTTACTGACAGCGTTAATTAGCCTTTTCATTTTCACGAGTTATTCTGTAGCAATTACTCACCAGCGAGATGCTTATTTTGGCGCTTCGGTTTTATGGATCAGTGTAAAAAATCACTAGTTTCGGGCTCTCTCCCCAATTTCTCGACAAGATCACGTTTAAATCAAATCCTTTATTTAAGACTATTACTCCACTGTATGATCGTAAATCGAGTTGTAATAAGAGGAATATCATTTTTACGTGATGCGAATGAGAGAACTCTTATGAATATTTGTGTCTGCCAGTCGCTAAGAGAACAAAGGAAAAGCAACGGTAGCTTCCTCTGTTGCAGACGTTCAAGAAGCGATGAACGCGAGTCGTGACAGGGTTATAGGACTACGCTGCGAACGGAAAATATCCGTTTGTTTGTCTGGTAGGTGTCTTTGGGGACTACTAATAGTAATAATCACACGAATGTGTTTAAATTGTTATTCTTTGCTGTATTGTACTATAATATTATAAAATCATAGAGAATTCGGTTGTATGGAAAATGATTTACACTCACGATTCATTTCAACGTCATTAAGTTCGATTCGCCTGCAGATAACTTCACCGCTCTTTGCTTAAGCAAAATATTTTAGTTTTCTTGTGATTTCACTTATTGATGTCAATTACTCAATTCTGAGACTTTATTTTCTGTTTTATTCGAATGTTTGTTTCCTACTGATGAGGATTCTGCCTGAAATTGTTATATTACACGTCATTAGCGTTTTCAGATCAAACGGAGAATACGAATATTCGTTCGTTCAAGAATTGTTTTTAGGAGTTTTACTATTAAAATAGATTATAACCAAAATGAATGTCACTCAAAGGCAATTATTGCTGTATAGTAGCATTTGGTCCACTTCAGAAATCCAACATTCATCTTTATAAAATGAGTAAAATGCTTTATCGGCCAATCAACTTTATTTTAATCAGGGCGTTGTCAGCAGCAGCATATGTTCAGAAACCATATTATGGTTAATTTAGGATAATTTACTTGGAACTTTAACTTTCTTTGATTCAGCGAGTTCAAAAGTGATAAGTTGTCATCAATCAAGACCCTTCGCGTTAATGGTCAGCGATGGTGTAATTGGTTGAAGTTGGGGATCGAGAGGGCGCGTGGAGACAGCAGGAGGCGAAGGCGTGCCGCAGGGTGGGGGAGGCGAGCCGCTTGCCAGCGGGCGGGCGGGGCACGGGCGCCAACGTCCAGGAGGAGATCGTGCATATCACGCGTGATCGATTAACCGCAGCGGCAGGCGCGGCACGCGGCACGCCGTATTTCGCGCCCACATCCTCCCGGCCGCCTCATCGCCACGCAATGCGCATCACTGCGCGCCGCACGGCCTGTCCCTCACCCCTCACCCCCCGACGTCTTGCTCCCCGCCTCGCCCAGCAACCTGCCCCCCGCGGACCCTGCGATCAGGACCCCCCCTCTCAATACCTCAGCGGCTGGCAGAGTACGCCGCCCAGCATCCAAAACAGTACCCTACTCAATAAATGAATGCAGTTCAGCCTACCGCTCTGAACTCCTCTCAATATCTCGTTCAACACCCCTTGCTGTGTCCAGCTACCCTCGACATCCCGCTCAGCAACCCGTTCAGCTACCTACCAGCCCAGCAACCTGATCAGCATCCCCCACCGCCCAAAAAGCTCTCTCAGCAACTCTGCCGGCATCCACTTCAACAAGCCGTTCAGCTACGCCGTTCAGAACCTCGTTCGCCAATCCGTTCTCGTCTTACTCTTGGGCTCGTGTCCCACGTGTAGTGTCCCTTCCCGCCCCTCCCCCAAAACAATATTCCCCTTCCCTGTGTCACCCTCCCCTTTTCCCCCCCCTTTTCCCCCCCGCCGCCGTCTTTCTCTTCTTCCCAGGGGGAACTCACGGGCGAACAGCGTTCCTCGCAAGGGTGATCGCTCGGTAGGACAATTTGGAATTCCGTGCGGTTCCTGCCAGGACAGATCCTCGCGAATCCAACACTGCGCTACTCCCGTAGACAAGTTAACGCTGGGATGAATGCATTTTTACATCTTAATTTTTTGCTTCAATCGATTGAGAAAAAAATGTATTAGACTATCGAAGTATCAGAGTTCTAGGTACATAACATTTTGTAACCAATAGAGAAAAATAGGGTACATTATAAAATAAAAATAAAAAATATTTGTAGGTCAGTGTACAATTTGCGTGTAATTGACGTGTCGACAGTTATTGTTTCAGACATTCATTGCAAGTAAAGTTATTAATGATTGTGTAAAATTTTGTGTGTGTGTGTGTGTGTATATATATATGTGCGAATTGCTTTCCACTTCGTCCTTCAAACAAAAATGGAGGAACTAGTTTGAATGAAAAGGAATGGAATGGGATTAAGTATTTTAAACGCATCTGAAGACATGAATGCGCACATTCCATAGAGAGGCGCTGGTTTTGCCTCCTTCCAGACGTAAATATCTCTCTTGCCTTTCAGGCATCGCGTGGAACACAGGAGACCCCATTCACAGCATCTGACACGAATTTTGACAGCTTCCTTCGACCATGAAGAATGATGTAAACACACGCCCTGTGTATTTCGGACTTCGGAGATGAAGGCATCTCTAAGCTTGAGCTCTGATCAGTCAACATTATCACTGGTACATCTTTTCCATGTCGGATATAAAAGGACATATTTGCTTCGAAATTTTATTTTCTCGTGATCTTTGAAGGAATGACTCATGAATGTGCTTACTTATCCAAACATTTTTCTTGCTTATTTTTCTATTTTATCCTACGTGTAGTAAATGGATGTGATACACGTATCCGCCTTCTGGAAGATTTCTATTTAAAAAAAAGGGACAAAAAATGAAGGGTTTACAACACCTCCAGTAACGAAATACTGTGAATTACTATGCTGCCTTCCCGATATAACGTGAATGGTTACGACTTGTTTCATCTGATTGATGATAATTAAATCCAAGTACGTATTGAAACTTTGAAAAAAAATAGAACGGTATTTTGATCGATGCTTTCTCATGTAACGTTCTATATTCGAGGATGGGCGAGTCAGGCAACTGTATTATATTTAACATTTCTTGTTATTATGATCTTGTCTGTTACAAAAAATTAACACAATAATGTCGCCGGAGACGCTTCACTAAGCTATTGTATTATTAAAGTTGAACGGAAATTCCTCTTCGGATTGAAGGAATCAATACAGTATTCGTGATCTTGTAAGGGCTCGTGAAAATCTTTTTCTTTTTCATTTTTTAGTCACAGCCAACGGACTCCTGTATAAATAGTGCACATTTTGGCAAAACGCAGAAGACACGAAAGAAGTGCTTTGATGAACAGTTCAACACATTCATGTTCAGCTCTACTCGCCGCAGTTGGTCTCTTCCGCCCGCGTGAAGGGAACATGACATCGCTTGCAATAGAGCAGTTGTATCCACGGAAGCGTGTACTCGCGCAATGAAAACGGGTTTAAACTTTAAAAAATTAATCCAATACATAAACCTGTGGCCTCATCTCGTATGGATGAATGATTTAATGATTAGGTGTAGTGAGATGATATAAATAATGCTCTAGCAATGGTGGAATGAAATGCGGGAAAATCTGTGAAAATTTCCCGAGAAACCTCTCTGTACATCTCAAATTTCACGTAACTAGAATTTTCTCCAGAGTACTAAGATGGCGACTTACCTGGAGGTACAGATTCTTAGAGCATTGTTTAAGGCTGCAGATTCATGGCCCATTTAAAGCATGCGTATTTTAATTTCTTGATTTTGCCTTATTGTACCTCAACGTGTACCGTTTGAACTGTCGTCCCCTCTACCATAATCCTTCTCGTATACAGTAGAACGATAAAGCAGATTCCCACTGGGGGCTCACTGTCGTGAAAAGAAGACAACAGAAACGCAAATCTTCTCCTCCGGGTACGCCTATCATGATTATTGTTCTCATATGATGTTGAACGGCTATGTTCATTCGCATCTGGGCAATGGAAAGGTAAAACAGCTCGTGGTCCATGGGACTTTGTATAGGACAATGCTCCAGCTCACGCCCGGAAAATTGCTGGGGAAACAACGAAAAACACTGCTCAGAGAAGTCGGCCTAAGAATCCTATTCTAACAAGTGCCACAATCTCACTGATGTTGATAATGTCGGATGATCAGTCGGAAACTTAGAGTATGTTCCATTTGGGAAGGTGCCCTTCTGGCGGTGATGCCTAGAGTGGGAAACCCCGCATACTGAATTATAGGTCGGCGCCTTACCTCTCATTCTAACGCGAGAGAATCACCGTCACCTCCTGGAATGCAGCATGAATTTCATGTTTATTCCAATTTTCTCTATATAATATCTGGTAAAAGCAGTGTGCAGTACACAAACGTGACTAATTACCGTAGAGTTGACGCCCCCGGAAACAAAATAAATGAATCTACAGAACGGGATGGCTGTGCTCTGGCGGTGGGAAGCTACGGGCAGTGCCAAACGGTGGCTGCGAGGCGGCGCGTGGAGCGAGCGGCTGCGCGCGGCCACTGCGCTCGCAGCTGACGGAACTCGGCGGCCCCGCCCCCGTCCCGCCCCCGCCCCTCGCCCTCCCGCGCGAGCGCGCGCGCGCGTCTGCCGGCCGTTTTAGCTCTGCGTCACGCGCTCGCGCCAGCAGCCCACCAACCCACCAACCCACTCACCCACTCGCTCGCGCGCCGCTCGCCCGGCCGAACGGCTCGCCTCTGCGGGAGATAACCAACCGGCTGACATGGCTCACTGCAACAACTGTTGCAGCTGCAGGGTCTCTGACAGGACGGTCCTAGGGTTTGCGTTCTGTCGGAGAAGAGTTTCTATACTAACTACATAGCTATGTCGAATTCAGCCGCGATCTGGAGGAGAATCCTAGTGCTCGGCTGTTCTGAATGTTGGTTTTCTTTGGTTTCGCCTTTCAATACCAGGCGAATGTCGGAGCAGTACCCTATCTTAACTGGCCACGGATAGCGCCATTTTCCTCTCATCTTCCTTGTCCCGTCCACTACCCTTTTACACGCACTCTTACATGCACGGAACTATCGCGCATATCAGGAGATCTGTCGGGAACTCATCCAGACGAAGCGGTGTCCCGCAGGGGGAGATATGTGAAGTGCGAGATACGTGCACTTGCAAGAATGAAGAGCTAACAACTTAATGATATTTACTTTACATTTTGTCATGTAAGTGTTCTACGTGTCATTAAACCGAGTGCTCGAGGGTGTTGATCCTCAGGAGGATCACTTGCTCCGACAGTGTTCCTCACTCCTTGCACTGGAAAGCAAGTTTAGGTCGTCGCCGGATCTCACGTACCAGCTCCGAAGGACCCTCGCCACCTCTCAGCTATAAAATGCGTACACTGATGCGACTACCGGCGAAAATAGTTGAGGCATTTGGAAACACGAAATTCTCACTCACTCTCGAGACAACCGCTTGCCTAAATCCTACTCCGTTTACTAGTGCGTTCCACAGCCAGCCTCATTAAGTCTTTCTTCCCGGCAGAGAATTCACTTTGCCGCTTTCAGCTTCACCATTTCCACTGGCCCAGGCCTGCATTGACAGTGGTGACTGCACTGGTCGCTGTGAATGTTGCGCCCCTTTCCCATGCGAGCTGCGGGGAACGCTGTCGAAGCAGTTGAGGATCAACATCCCCGAGCACTCGGTTTAAAGACACTTACAGCACTTACAAGACATAAAATGTAAAGTAAATATCATTAAGTCTGTTAACTCCTCATTCTTCAGCTACATATACACTCATGTGTACAAATACAAAGAGTAAGATTTCACTGTCACTAAGGACCTTGATGTTAACGTAACGTTAAATATCAGTGTGAAAGGTTATTTCAGATAATACAGTTTGCCAAAACCTCTTTAAAAAAGAAAAGAGAAGCTAATGCTCTTACAATATTTGATAAGTTAAGTGTAAAATTGGGATGGATTTTGAGCATTGCTGTGAACCGATTCATTAGCCACATTTTTCTCTGCAGTTTGTTGCCGTCCTCCGCCCATTGTGTGGTCAAGACGATAAAAATTGTGAAAACATTTTTGTTGCTATGATTTATTAGTAAGCAGTAAATGCATCGCATTTATTGCAGCGTTCTTTTATTTAGCCGTTTAACTTCACGTATATGCGCAATTACCTTCCCTATACTCGCAGCAGTTCTCTCAATCCGCAGGCTTTACAAACACTATTAACACATTATGAGAACTTGTCTGGAACGTACAACATCATGACTAACTGCAATTCTACTTCCAATGAAGGCCCTCTGCAAAATCGTTGAGGAAACACGTAGAACTTTCGTCACTTTAAAGAAACTTCTTCCCACGCACAGATAGTATACCTCTGTTATAGTACAACCATCCACGGGCGGCTTTACCGCTGCTGTCGTCGTTTTCTGTGTATTTTTGGGCAAAGCATTTTTATATTACACCGCCTTTGGGGCGATTTTGTCGCGATAACAGACTTGCGGATATCCGACTTCCGGACAACTGAAGAATCCGGACCTGGGAAGTCCTCAGAAAAAAAGAAGAAAATATTGTATTATCCATTGGAAAAAAAACATGCAGAAGTGTATAAATTAGCTGGTGTATTATTATACGCTCGATGCTGTCACAGACTTAAGGATTATTGGAAGTTCTCTGAATTCGATAGTCATTAGATATCCTCGTTAAACATTGTTTGTCAATTGTCAATCTCACTTTCAGCTTTTGGACCTCTGTGAGAGGGAGAATCGTGCTTATTCATTTATACACTGATACTAAATAAACGCGAATTACGGGAGTTTTTTCTTATTCGATGTACCCTTAATCCCAATTGTACTAGGGTAATCGCGAATGTACACTCTCTGCTCAACTTAACGTGGCGCCGTCCGTACATCCGGGTCCGTGTCTTCCTCCCGCGTTGGCATATGAATCCACGTGCGTGCGTGGGCGTGGCCTGAGGGGCGGGGCGATCGGGCGTTTCGCCGTCGCGGGGTATTTTCGGCCGCGTCCGCACTGCCCGTTTCCCTTGCATCTCAGAAAGTCGCCTTCTTCTGCCTCGCGGATTGCCTCCGAGATCCGCGAGTGGAACGGCCGGCTGCGAGCCGTGTGGCAGCCAAGCGTACCGCGGCGCCGGAGCGGCCGTTTCACTTCGTAGCAATCTCAGTCTAGCACTGAAGCAGTAACGCTATGAAGATCTCAGAGAAAATTCGGGTTCAAATTCCGTTTGGGCATGGGTTTAAATCTCTAGTGTCGTCGCTCGATAGGCACTCCCACCCACCATTTTTCCCCATTCCTTTCCAAAGGTATCCCATCTTTCCTGGTCTGTCCGGGTGGTATAGCAGTACCAAGATATGAGAAACAACGTTACACTTAGGTATCCGATATCTTATACCTGGCTTTCCGCCGATAACTCTGGAGATCGGGTTGGCTCAGTGCAGGACCCCGGGTCCCAGTTAGAACTTCCTATGAGTGGCCATGTTTTTTCCTTTTCCGCTAATACAATATTAAGACGATAGAAACCCGCTGACCATCTTGTAAATATAACTAGAACATATTGACTACTCGCGGGCCACATTAAGTGAAAGAAAGGAGGACTTTGGAAAGTACAAGTCCGAATGTGGAGGACGAACCAGAATGAGCTCGCGGGTAAAACGACTTGGACTATGGCAGGATAAAGACGACAGAGATGACAGACACATTACATAGCCATATGAAAAACTTAAACTTATTGTAAAGCTTATTTTCAAAAGGTGCCAAATACATGCTTTTTGAAAAATTTAAAATAGTTTACAAGATATTCTTACCAAGAATCAGAATCTGGAGAAGAACGTACATTTCGCAAAAAAATTCCATGTCTCAGTAATGGAGGTCATCAATATTTTCATTTCACATCAAGAGGTATCTAATCCGCTTTAACGTTCTTATCGTAAAATACCGAATTCCTTTTTAATTGTTTGTCTGAAGTTCTGTAACGTCATTTATAGCCAGCCAATGCACAGAGGGGCAAGAGGGCCTCATTTCTGGCATTAATTCGAGGAACACCTATAACCCATAGTATTGCATATCACTGTAAAGAGAAATTCATGTTGAAAGAAATGGTGTAACTTCCAATTCGATACCTCTTCATCTGACAAAAAAATAGTCGATTTTTTAGGAATACGCATTGTAAATAAAAACAACAAATAACGTTACATTACGTTTTATTGAAGGGGGAGCAAAAAATGAAAGGTTTTACTAATTACATAAATTAAAGTCAAATATAAATATAGTGAAATTATATTAAATCATTAAAAAATCATCATCATCATCGCTATCAATAGTATGAACTGTGTCATCGCAATCATCATCCGCGCGGGCCTCATAATTTTCAGAATGAACAATGTGTTCGGGTGGATGAACCAATAGTTCCTGAGCTTCTTTTGGGAGGCTTTGCACATTTTTCGTAGGTAATTTTCTCTTGTTGGTGATAAGTGGATCTGATCTTAAGACCAGTAAATTTAAAACATCACTATTAGTTTTTTCACGGGAACATTTTCGGGAGAAGTGCTCTCTCTTTTTTCTTAAAATCTTTGTTGAGTGTTTCTTGAGCTTCCTCTGTTAATTGTCCAATTGGAGGCAAAGCTGACGAGACAGTATCAGGTCCATGAATAAAATACTTGTGCAGTGTAGGTGACATGTTGTACCATGGATATTTTTAACAAAATACCGAGCCGTGTTCTGAGCAAAAGCCCGAAACTTTTCAACATGAATTTCACTGCCACTTGATACGACAATCATAATTATTGCATCATTTTAATTAAATTTACATCAATGCGTGTAATTTCAGCAGATAGTTCAAGGTTCTGAAAGAACCGTCGAGCTGTATTTCTGGTATTTGTATTACCGGATCCTATTTTGGCTGATCCACAATCAAACCACTGCGTTCTCGAATCTCTCTCTGAATACGAGCTTTATTTTCAGCCACAGTGTTTTTAGCATTCCTCGCGCTTGCCACCTCTTAATAGGTAACTTATAAGCCAAATGCAATAGGCACTCAAACATGCGTATCAACCTATGTAGTATTGACAAACCGTGAACCACACTTTGTTCTTGTCTTCAGTTTTTCAGTCAAGAAATCAAATTTTTTGTCTGTTTCTCTCTCATTAGAGCTCCACATAATATCCAAAAGTTCTTTTCTCTTGATATAAACAGTATTCGAACTCTTGCCTGCCAAAAAAAAAAATTACTCACATAGTACACAATTCATTTCCCGGGATTTTACGTGCAGACACGTCCGTAAAAATCATTCCGGTGAAGAAAGTAGCAAAAAGTAGCAAGAAAAAATAGCTGTATAATATATTTGGAACATTACTGAATAGCGAGAAACAAAGATCAAGGCTTGATCACCTTTGATACATAATTAAAAAGTTGTGTTTCACAAAATAAGACGTAAGTTTTAAATGTTAAAAGCTATTTCTTTGTAGTTTTATTTCTATTAATATTAAGTCCTAGATTTTGTGTTTGTTACATGCTAAATAACATTAAATACCTGAACTTGAAGCTTCCATTGCAAAAAGTTGGTTTTCTTCACACACACTGACTGAAAAACACCACGAACCTAGAGATAAATTCTCACTAATGAAAAGCACGTCCGACCGTCACTACAACACTGCATGAACTGAAAGCTCTACGGTGGAGACGGACAGCCCAAGCAGTGTGACATGCTAGGACATATTCGTCCAGGTTCTCCTTTGCACGAAACCATAAGAAATTTTCACCCTAAATAATTTTGGTTTTTTTAATTTCTGCCAGGTTTTGCTGTCATTTGCCCCATAGTGCAATGGAACGATTAAACATGGCCAAATGATTATATTTGATGTAATGAAGGGTTTGCATTTTTATTATTTTATTTAATTAAATTTGAGAAAATGAACATTTATTTAATAAAATAATTTACATTTGCTTACTCTATTTGTGTGTATGCTCTTTTCGAAACCAACTCCACAATTAAATATCCTATTCTTGTTTTGTTTTGCTTTTTGTTTGTTTATTTGTATGTCACAAACATGGTCTAGTTTTAATATCAGGCCCTTTCTTAGGGAACGTGCTACATCTTTTGGTAGAATTTTTCAAAAGAAAGGTTTCGTAAGTACTCTGTATTTGGTGTCTCGCTGGGACAAAATACATTATAATAAAATAACATTTCTAGTTTTAATGAAGCGACATTCTTAAGAAAGTTGGTTTCCTGATGATTTCTTTGCAGTGCTCACCCTTTGTCTTGCCTGCTTGCGTGCAATGCTTTCTTTGCGTGTGTTATAATCGTGAAATAAATATACGTATCATTACTAGCGCGAGTATTAAAAGTGTTCAAACTCGTAATGTTTTGTTGAATTGTTTCTTGCACTTCTCATTTTTCGTCTCTCTTCGAGCTTCTTCCTGAAGTTTTTTTTTCTGGCCTGCGCGAGTCTGGTTTTTGTGAGGTACTCCTCGCCTTTTCTTCCTGTGATTCGAGCGCGTCCGTATGTCCTTGCCTATCAGCAAGCTGCCAAGTCGTTTTCTCTCTTCCTTGAGCTAGAGACGTCACTGGAAAATCGCCAAGAACCCGCAGTTTCGCTCGTTTCAGGTGCACGCAAGGATTTGTTGCCACTATTCCAAAGTAAGATTTGCGCCTTCAGAAGTACGTTAAAAAACAACAATAAATGCGTATCATTCGGAAAGTGCAGTGCTAGTGAAGAACACAGAACAGAGTAGTCAAAGATTGAAAGTACAACCGTTACACGCAACTAAAAACAACTTTCATTTGTGGCCATATTTAACAAGGAATGTGTCTTACAGCTGAACTTCATCTGCATTCGTGAGACTGAAACTAATTGATTCGTAAAATTATTAATATTTCTCTGAAAATAACAATTTGTCTGAAATTGTCTGAATGTGTCTAAAATGTGTTGGGTGGGTAAAAAGAGTTAAATAACTAATAATAACTCAACTCTTGTGTTAAAACTAAATTAATATCACTTCAATTATTAGACCTATTTTAAAATATTCTTGTCAAATATACAAAAATTTCAAATTATTCAAAACAAAATCTTTAGAAAAAGTCTACATGCGCCTTGGTTTATTCCCAAGACACAAATTCATAATGAATTAAATCGCCCTACAATAAATGATTTGATTGAAAATTATAGTCTCAAATTTTTTAATACTCTTCCTACATTACATCATGCCCAATTTTTTTATCTTGGTAAAACTTACACTTTTCCTCGTAGAATTAATTCCAAATTTCCTAAAGACAAATTTCATCCTCCGTAGTTTTATTTTCTCTTATTTCTTTTCCAATCTTAATATCTTTTCATTTTTCTAATTCTTAAATTTTACCTTCATACATCGTCTTAACGAGGTTACTGTTAGTGTCCATAACGCCTATCATTTTGTTGTAAATTTCAAAGCTCTGAAATACATATTGTCGAAAAGAAAGGAATAAATGTTAAAAAATAACTAAACCACAGAAAAGTACTTAAAATCAATACGTGAACAAAAAATTCGAGCGGCGCACGTGGATATGGAGCCCTATCGATTTTCCCCTCTATACAAAGAGCGTTGAGTACATTTGTGCCGTAGGGATCAGAGGTTTAATCATAAACTTTTTAGTTCACTTGTCTCGATACCTGTTTTGGGTGATTTTACATATTTTTTAGAGCTGACACTGTATTCTCCCCTGCACGCACTAGACAGTCAATACTTCAGACTAACAAAACACAAGGGCAAAACTTCATGACTAGATTCTTCATACTGAGAGGAGAGAAAAATCATTCGAATGTGGGTCCGGAAATGCTTCATTAGTTATCAAACGTTTTCACGCTCTGTTGAGTATCACAAGAAATGTTCAAAATCACCTACACTTGGCTGCCACCTGCTTCTCTTCGCGATGAGTGCCAAACTCAATGAAAACGTCTGACAAATCTGCCGTAATGTGTGCGCGGAGTGTTTTGTTCATTATGGTGAAATTCACCAAAGACTTTAAGTGCCCTTAAACACAAAAATGTTTGGGGGATTTAAGTATATTTTACTTACAGTATGCTGAAAATCACAGTTAACAGACAGTGAACATATCAGTACTTACTTTTTAAGACTGCGGAACATTTTGTCGGGTGTTAAGAGATCTCCAGATGAACATTGATTTAATTCGCAGCATTGTTACTCATGTAATAACTACAACCGAACTCCTATTTTTGCCCTGCGATGAAGCCATGCCCTATCTTGATGTAAGTTTGAATAACTCTCATTAATAAAAGTTTGTATAACTATGTAATTAAAAATTTCCGGTCCCATTTTGTACTGGACTTTCATGAATTCGCTGTACACGAAGAATCCATCTCCAGTGTTTTGCAACGAGTGCGGCGAGTGATGAGCGCCCATTCACTGAGGCGAGCGCGCAGGGCTGCTGCTGGCCGGGGCCACAAAAGCCGCGGCCGGGGCGTCGGGGCCCCGGCGTGAAAGAAATTCCTGGCAGCCGCCCCGCTGCGCTCCGCCCCGCGCCCTTGCGCTTGCAAGTGGGGCGCGCGGGGGCGGAGGGCCACCCTTGGCGGCCGCTGGCCCGTGAGCCGGGAGCCTGAGCGCGCTCCGAAATACTGCGTACCTTGGGTGCGCACGCGCTCACACCGTTCCCCTCGCCCACGCAACGCGCTTCCAGGAAGGTGGGCTGACTTGTGACATCTTAAATGTTCGAGTTTTTTCTGCAAAAGATACCACCGAGGAAAGATATCGCCAGCGCCGGCGGCCGAACTTCTTAGCCTAGTGAAATCACGGAAGATAAGTAACTTGTGTCACCGCGGATTCCCGGATGGGTGGCTGTCTGGGAACCCCTGATATTAACTGCGCTGAGTCCCTGGCCTATAGCGACAAAAGGCAATGACTGACGTGACTTGATATAAGACTGACTGTGAATGAATGTTCAAGGGGAAGTATTCCTCGCGTAGAATGCCAAAAGGGCTTGGAACGGTGTTATGCAAGAAACAGGATTTGAAAAAAAGAAAAAAAAAAAAGAAAAAATACATCATGTCCGCTCTGTAGTAGTTCCAAGAACCAACGTGATATGTTAACGAATAATTAGCAATATGAACTCCATAACATTAGCAATGTGGTTGATGGAAAAGGACTAGTCGCGTTGACAGCTTTGTTCAAAAGTCCGGATTGTAGTAAAATAGGATGATCACGCTTCTCGTACGATCTCAACGTTAAAAGTAATTGTATTTTTATCTTGTGTTGATTGAACTTATAAAGTAACTTGTATGACGTACGATTCTGAAAATCGTGAATGGTTATTCTATTTATTTGCATGTAAATAATTGTACTAACCTTTTTACAAGTAATAATATTTTTCAATCATTATGGGTGACCCCTAGTGTAAAGTTCAGCCTGCCCTTCTTCCACGTCTGGACAGAGATTGTCGAATTCAGGTCGATCCGTTTGTGGACTTTGTGTGCGCGATGCGGATTCTCAGGTTTGCTCGGAGATACACCATTTACTTTGCCTTTCATTCCTTCAATGCTTCGTCATAATTAAAATCATATCACCAGTCCATTAAAACCAATCATCCCAGGTACGGCCGAAAAAGGCAAACTTCTGAGGATCAGAAAAAATATTTTTCATGGTGTTGCGGCATTATGCCCATTATCAACTTATTGTATTTTGCTATGTTTGCCGAGAATTGACACTGGCCCATGTTTAATCCCATGGTCGAGCACTGATACATTTTCAAGAATTTATACGATTATGTTTTGCGAATGCGACTCCAGACAGTTTAGCCTAGTCACTTTATCTTAGTACTCTGCTAGTGAGTTCCTTATTACTAGCCTAGCCTAGTCATTTTAGCTTAGTACTCCACTAGTGGTTTCCATGGTTATTCGCTATATTGTGTTTCTGTGCGAGTTTAGTGTATAAACGGGTAGAGACGGTGATGATCCTTGAAAGTGCATAAGAAAGGTTCACCGAGGTTCGGGACCCGTAGTTTGGGACTCGGAATCGGCCAGGAATTAATTGGGTGAAACCTTGCATTCGACTAATAACCGCCCGTCGACCTCGAGAATCAAACCCCAATTCATCGCCAAATATTTCGCCTTTCTCTAAAAATCCGTCGCCCTGAAACTGAACCTCGGTGCTACTAGTGAACTGGTAACCCACACACCGCCGCAATTAACTGAGAGCTTAGATTCTCCCTTCATCAATTATATGCCTGAAGAAACCTAATAGAATTGTCATTATAACTATCTCAATCCATGTCCTGTAATTGGTTCTGGTGCTTGATAAACATAAGCATAAAAAAGTCTTCAACTTGTTGGCATAAGAAATCCTGTTCTAGCTCAATGTAATTTAGTTAGAAAAATATTGTTACAGTTCTTTGACGGAAATTATAACTCACTCAGGCGAAGCGAACCGCCCACAGTCGCATAAAAAGCTATTAGAGAACGATACTTAGACTTGAACTGCAGCCACTGATGTTTTGCTACTGAATCAAGATACTGGAAAAAATGATTTAAGTTTCTCAAAATGTTGCAATATACGTACAACGAAAACCGATCAAGTTCAGATATTCACAGAGTTGCAATCAATGGCTTTAAATAATATCGATTGTACATGATTACATAATGTATGTCACCTGACGTCTAAATGCTATTAAGATGACCTCCTTGTACGTATGCAAAGTTCTTCCCATGAGTTGACTTTCTAGTTTCGAAATGAGATCGATGTTGCGTGATCTGGGGTCGGGGGTACGGGGAAAGTGTTCCGCGAATCAGTTTAAAATTTCTCAAGAACACTAGGTTCACAGAAACATTTTATAATTGTTTGCTAGTCACATACCCATTTGTCTACATTAGTAGTGTTCTGTTTACTTTAAAGTGGTTAGTACTTATTGTTCTTTCGATGTTTGAAAGGAATTTAATACAAAAATTGCCATGTCGTTAGTCGAAATGACCGTGGCATTGTACACCTTTCAATTAGCGTCAGCTCCAAGAATGTTTCTTAGTACAATGGTATATAATAATACTATAGTCAATACAGTCCCTCCTCGATATCGTGACTCTGAAGAAGAACAGAGAAAATTCAACTTATAAAATATTTCCATACATCGAGCTCTCATCGAGCCGCCGTTAATAAATTTGCACGTAATCTAGATAAGGTCTTCGTACCCGTGGAGTTCGTGCTGTTGAGGTTATCCACTGTTGTCCAACTTCGATATCTCAATTCTTCAGAGGCATTAAGTCGAATCAGGTAATCGACTAACTCGTTTTAAAGAGATTTGAATTGGCGAACTCACTCAAACACTCCCAATATGGAGTCACTAACGAAAGACAGGGGGAGAAACATCCACGCCATTTTGGTTGAGTCGGCTCTGGGCCATCAGATCGTCCCGTTCGTCTATTATAGTTCTTAATAAACCAATTTGGACATGAATATCATAATGAAAAGCGCATCATTTTGCCAACGCTAACAGAGATGTCCCAAAGCGACGCGAGTTTCATTTTGATGTCATATCAAACGTGAATCATTTAATATTTTGTCTATGACGACCTGAGAGCATTTTTGCATTTCATTTAATTATATAATATTGCTAAATAAACAGGAAGATACTGAATGTGTTCGTTTCGACATTAACGACTTGCGTTTGTTTTATTGATTTACCATGGAGTTGAAATGAGTTACTGTGTTATTATGCAACCATAATAACAGCGTTTCATTTTTAAGCTCACAATAACACCCGAATGAGAGCACCATTCAACTGCTAGCGCAACATCCCAGATAAAACAAGTAGAACTAGAGAGTGTGAGAAATTTTCAAATTGTAAAGACCAGTTGTCAAATAAACGATGAATCCAGTCAATTTTTGTATTAATATAGATATTTGGATCTTTGTGTATCTCAGAGCCTCTTCGGTATGTTACACTCTGTAACAATTTTAGGTTAATACCTCGTGTACAACTTTGTCAAACAGAAAATGAAAAAGTGTAATGCCAAATGGCAATATGTATTTAACGAGAAGGTGAAGAAGCCATTTCATAATTGGTAAGCACATCGTTCCAGGGTGAGAATTCGATAGGTGGAGCACCATAATATTTTAAGTTGATTTAAGTAACTTTGATTTGCACTGCATTGTAATGTAACAATTTAACTTCGTCAGATTTTAGCTCACCTGGTAAGTTATTTTTTCTGAGCTACCCCACCATGGAGTGGAAGACTTTTACCCTGCATAGGAATATTATAGCTTATAATAATAATAAATAATAATAATAATAATAATAATAATATAAAAGATTAATGTTGTAAATAGTTATTCGCAACTACGTTGTTGAAGTGTCTTTCATTTCCTTTGGCGAATGTCCCGTTGCACAAACAGTTGTAAGGAATGGCACGTGTGTGGCGTGGAGCTGTCGTGGTGCGCTGGGCGCGGGCGCGTGGCCGGGCGCCGCCGCCGGTGGAGCTTCCGCCGCCAGTGGTCGCGGCCACCGCCGGCGCCGCCCGTACACCACGACTGCCCCGCGCCCGCTCCCGCGCCCGCGCCCGCGCGCCGCCTCCGTTCGGGGGTGACTATTTCTGTCCTCTGCCCCTCCACAGCCCCCGCAGAAGCAGCAGCGCGATGGAGCGGCGTCGCCGGCGCGGCAGTACGCCCGCAGCCCTCGCCTCGCGCCCGTCGCCCGCGCCGCCCCACGCGCCCCCGCCGCCCGCCAGCGCCCCGCCGTCCGAGAAGCAGCGCGCCGCCCGCGCAAGCCACTGCAGCCCCCGGGACGCCCGCGCCCGCGCGCCGCCTGAGCCGCCCGCCCCTCGACTCGGAGCGCGACGACGGCCGGCGCCGCCCTAGCAGCAGCAGCAGCAGCGCCGTTCCACGCTCGCATTTAAAATTAAATGGCGCAGAAATAGCCGCGGGCCGCCGGCGCCGGCGCGAGGCAGACGCGGCTGCCTGTTTTGTGCGGCGAGTGCGCGCGACGCGCGGTCCTTCGCGGAGTGCGTGTGCGTTTGACGCGAGTGGGCGATCGCCGTGTACCCAGTGCGCGACTCTTTACAGTCAGTGTTTTGTTGATTTTTCAAGTGTTTCCGGTAGTTCTTGTGTTGTGGTGCGTAGTCGTGTGTGAGTGGGTGTTCGAGTGCCGGTGTCCCCCTTGCCCTATGTCCGCGCGCGCTCCCCCCTGCGGCGTCGCCATGGGCGCCGCGCGCTCCCGGCCCCGTGCGATGAACTCTCCGTCGCTGCCTTCCCCGCCGCCCGCCGCCGCCCCCCTTCCGCCTGCGGTGGCCGCCGCCGTGACGCGCACCGCCTTGTACGGAGACCCGCGGCCCGGCCGCGCCGTGCACTGCCCCGACCTCAACGCGTGCCTGGTGAACGAGGGCCGCCCCGTGGCCGTGGACTGCAACGCCGTGCACTTCGGCTATGCCATCCCGGTGTCGGTGGTGCCGCTGCCGCACGAGCCGGACCTCGCCGAGCTGGTGCTAGACCCCAGCCCCGACCTCACGCCCCGCGCCGTGTCCTTCCTGCTGCGCCACCACCCGCAGCTGCGGCAGGGCTCCGGCACGCCCGCCGCCGCCGCGCCCGCGCAGCCCGCGCCGCCCCGGGCCCGGCCCCCGACGGCCCCGCCCCCGACATGGCGGCCGCCGCGCGCCACGAGCCCCTCCGCGGGCGCAAGTTCGCCCCGGAGCCCGACGAGGACACCCGCCCCGGACATCGCCGCCATCGCCAAGCAGATCTCCGTGGAGTCGCCCCCCCCCCCCCACGTGCCACAGCAACGCGTCGGCCCCAAATTCGGCTCGGCGCCCGCCGCGCCGCCCGCCGTGGGGCCGGACGCGCGGGGCCCCACCGCCGGGCAGCCTCGCCCACAGCCCAGAAGAAAAGGCTCCCCGGCCCCCCGGCGCCGCCCCCGCCGCGCCGCCCTCCTCCCTCGAGCTGCTCGCCCAGGCGCCGTCGCTCGACGCCAACAACCTGGAAAAGCTGGTGAGCACGTTCGTTCGGAGGACAAGGCGCGCCTGGCCGCACAGCGCCAGCAGCAGCAACAGCAAGGCAAGGCGCGCCCTCCTCCATCCAGTTCGCGCTGCAGAAATTCGAGAAACACAGCAGCAGGCCAAGCGCCGTCGCCTGCCGGGAAGAGCCCGGGCCGTACGCCAAGCAACCCTCGCCCACGCAGACCCCGGCGTCCCCGCAGACGCCCGCGCAGCCTTCGCCCTCTAAGATCCCCACGGTGATCGGCGGAGGGCCGGGCGGCTTCCCTTCGCCCCGGCCCCGGCGGTACCACCCCCACGGCCAAGAGCCCTCCCCCCTTCGCCGGCCGCGCCCAGCCCGCTCCGCCGCCCGCCTGAGCCTCGGTCCTCAAGCGCCCCCCCCCCCTCCCGCCACGCCCAAACCGGCCCGGCGCCCTCCCCCCCCCCCCCCCCCCCCCAAAACCCGCCCAGCCGGGGGGCCACCCCGCGGCCCCGCTCGCCACGATGCCGGCCAAGAGCAAGGAGAACGCCGCCTACATGGCGGAGGTGGCCCGCGAGGAGGAGCGGCTCACAACTCGCTCGCTCAAGACGGGCATCGTCATCGCGGAGGAGCAACCGGCCAGCGCCGCGGCGTCGGCCGCCTGCCCTCCGACGCCGCGGCGACAAGAAGAGCCAGCTGCTCCTCAAGAAGTCCAAGGCGCGGCCCCCGCGCGGGACGGCGGCCCCCGCGGCCGCCAAGACGACGCCGTCCGGGGCGGCAGCGGTGGCCGAGCTGGACAAGGCGAACCTGTCGTCGCTGTCGCTGGTGGACTTCGCCAAGGCGCGCTACCGTAGCGCGCAGGCGCGCCCGCTCACCCAGCAGCGCCTGGACGACGCGCGCCAGCTGCGCGCCGCCGCCGGCACCCCCGCCGCCAACGGCAGCGCCCCCGCCAGCGCGCAGCACGACGCCACGCAGGTGGGTGCCATCGGCAGCCCGCCGCTGTGCTATAAGCTTTTTAATCACAGGTTACCCCTCTCATATCTACCGTCTCCCTTCCCCTAGTTCAACGTGGGTTCGGGAATCGCTGAGAGTCGCTGCCCAAAGGGCATAATTCCCCTTCACTCTTAAAGCGCCAATAGCTTCAAGTTTCAGCAATTAAGTCGTGTAGCACCAATTGTTCTTGCTCTTGCACACCAAACTTGATAAACTGTAGGCGGATGAAGAGAAGTCGGGTTCGGATCTTGTATTTCCCATACTCCTCGAAATTGACCAGACCTTAGACCATTCTACTACGTTCCAGTTGCATGCGCTTCATGGGTGAATGACACGTTTGGTAATATCCACCTTACCCACTGTCTGCCTTACCTTCCGTTGTCGGCGCTGGAGTAAAGACGAGCTTAGAGTACGATTGTGATACACGCTGAGGATGGCTACCACGTAGCTTTAATCGATATTTGCATATCCACAATCGCTATCGCACTTGCCCATGATCTCGTGGACGGAAGGCCCGGCTAAGAGCTGTTAGAGGACTCAAAGGCGCACCCGCTCACCCTTCTGCCTTATGGTTGGCGATACGAGACATGCTCGTGAGATTTTTAACTTTGCGGTATTGTCACCAGATCGCCTGCGTCCAACGTTTTGAATCGTCCGTCAGCACTCTCGTATGTAACAGCTCAATAACAGAGTTCCAGATTTTGATTTTCTCCGTACTTCTTGGGTCCCCTGGCCTTAATTTTCGAAACATGTAATGACCGATCTTGATCATTTTTTTTCTACTAGTTTCTGTTGCGCTATTGAACAAGTGCCAAGAGACCATTCTATTGTTTGTGGTCGTAACTGTAGCATCATTATTTGCACACATTTTATTGATCTCTCATTTCGTTAGAAATCACAAGAGTGGGGAGGGAAGTTATTTCGTCAAATCGATCGGAACCTGTACCTCGTTTGCCGATGTAAATAGTTTCTATGACACGGAAGCTTACAAGTCTTGTTTTTAAAAAAATCGCTCGCGAAATGGCTCGTAGCTACCTTTATAATTTAACTATAGTAAAACAGGGCTAAAGATTCCGAAGCTCGTGCGCAGATTGTATTTCCTCCGTACATCACATACGCTTTCTACAGTTTTCTACAGTATGATAATTCATAAATAAAAACAATTGCGTTAGCGGTAGTGTTTTGACGAGCCCCACCAACACAGTATGCAGTCAGGTTGTGCGTAGCTTTAGAATTCGAGAATCTGTGGAACGTAGCTCTCAACGTCTGCCGCAATAATACTCCCTCATTGATGCTATTGTCCACGACGTACGTTTCGCCCCCAGCTTTGCTGGGTAAATGGTCTTCGCCGCACTGCTTCCAGGGTGGGGGGTATCCGCACGTCTTAACTGCGTGCGGATACTTCCATCTTTTCCAGACACGTGTGCATTCCATGACCCGACATTCCTGATATCCTCTTTCCCAACATCCTTTGTCAATGGGGTTACATTGCAACATTCAAATTTTACTAAATGTGTGCCTCGATCATTCCTTAGTTTTTCATTCGTATTAAGATATGCTCAGTAATTTCGTTTATAAGCATATCCACATTATTGCATTGTACTCCTATTAATTACCTATTGTGATACTACCAGGACAATCAACCTTACTTAAATGCGTCATTTAACTTTAAATAAACGAGTTCTCTCCTATTTTGCCAACGTTTCTTTCCTTGATCCTGGTTTTCAAGCGTGTATCTAACTGATGATGAGTACATCACTAATGCAAACTGCTGAGTCTAAGGCACCAACCCTCTAAGACTTGCTTGACTAGTACCAAGTAATGATACGTTTTCCCTGTTATTCCTCATGCCCAGACTCTCCATAAGTCGTAACTAAATTCAGGTTCTGAGAAATTGCAAGATCAAAACGGGGCCAGGAAGTGGAATCCGCAGTTCAAAGGGGTAGTTCAGTGATAAGTTGGTTTATTATGATGTTCTAGTTGGTTTTTTTTTAATTGAACCCAAAATATTTTTTTTAATCGATTTGCCTCTGTGATAGTTGTGGGATATCGTCGATGGTGTAGTGCAAGGAGTGACCTTCCCTTACACGTATTGGAACCTCTCTGCTATTTGAAATGCATAATGCAGATCATGATAAATATTTTCCGGCAACTCATCATTCTACCCCTTATTCCGTTCCACTCTTGACCATTTCATCATCTTCATATCATCATCAATTTCATCAAAAATATTTCATACTTAGTAATGCAGTGGAATCTTGATACTATATTGAATGAAAATGGCAAAAATAAAAAAATAATAGAAAATATTTATCAATTTGGGACGTCGTATTTCTTAGAAAGTTAATAGAAAAAAAATTATTGAGGTTATGTTATCAGAATTCTCATAGTTCGAGTTTTGGAGATTCGAATTAATAAGTTCGAGTTATCGAGGTTCCACTGTGTTTTTTTCTGCTCCCTCGTCCCCGTGCTCGCGAGCGGCGTGAAGCGAAGCACGGTTTCGTGACGTGGTCGGTTCGACACGTGTCCGTCCAGGTGGCGGCGGCGCGACGGCGCTTCCAAGCAGCGGACGGCGCGGGCGGCGCCGCGGGCGCCACCGCCGAGAGCCCGCTCGCCCGGCGCGGGGCGCTCAAGTCGGTGCCGCACCCGGGAGCGGGGCGCGCCGCCCGCGCGGTGCGGCCCTTCCTGACGCGCGGCTCCGTGGCCGAGCGCGTGCTCATCTTCGAGAAGTGCCCCGCCGAGCTGCTGCTGGACAAGCCGCGCGCGCCGGCCCTCGCCACGTGGCGCGCCCACCACGCCCACGACGCGCACCCGGCCAAGGCGCAGGTAGGTCCTCGCCCGCTTTGTGTTGTTCGGTATTATAATATTACTACAAGAAGGGGCCGCTTTGACAACTACTGCCTGGCCACTGCTGCAGCATAATTGCAGGTTATGTCCGCGCAGTCGTTTTGTTTGTGCGTTCGTTTTATAGAGCGATATTCCTAAGGATGAGCCAGTGACAGCTAGTGCAACATAACTGAAGGTTATGTGCCCTCATTCGTTCGTTTTGCAGTTGGCTAACTTGTAAATGGCTTCGACACTTCTTTTGTGGTGTCCTTGTCCGACAAAAATATAGTGCGCTGCGAGAAATAATTGATATTAGGAAGTGCAGTGTTATGTGCTCTTCTGTAAAATGTGTATATAATTGAATTTACTTTTTGTGTGATAAACATTATATTTATTTTAAAACCGAGACTTGAATGCGAGATGCGTACCGGTGCACGTGTTTCCGATTTAAAATCATTTTTCTTTCTATTTACATTAGTGGCAGTTTTCTTTTACTGATTGTGAGAGCATGTTAAGAGATTTTCCACGTAGGTAATTAAATTTAAATATTTCCCGGACTCACGTGCATGTGATGTTCACTTGTTTTCGCGAACTGTCACTTTGGCTCACCCTGAGGAAAATCGTTCTATACTCGTAGTTTGCTCATTTGTAAATAGCTTCACCAATATCTTTGACAATGTCATCGCCCTGCATAATGTTCATTTGGCCTGTCAAAGTGGTCCCTTCGTAAAGGACTACTCTAAACCTGTGCCATTACACTGCTCATCTTTTCACCTGTGGGACCCGAAATCGAATCCCGGTTATTCCAGGTGGAATTTGTGGTAATAAATGTGGTGGCAGCTGTGCTCAGGGATTCTCCTGTTTCCCTGCGAGTTCAACCTTCGCTCCTGTGCAGAGCGTCTTTGGGCTTCACAGCTAGACCTGGGGATGAGGCCACCCATGCTGTAGCGATCAGATTCTTCGATGGGATCGGGGTTCAATTTCGCGGTCAATCCAGATGGATTTTGTGATGGTCAAAGCGGGAGCTCGGAAGGATTTTTTCTTGAGGTTCTCTGATTTCCTTTGCCTCTCATGCCATCATCATTCATATCATATCTTTATAATCACCTACCCATTAAAATGATTCATTCATTACCAAGGCATGATCATACGGCTTATGCAATGTTATCGTAATAAAGAATATGCTACATCTATATTGGTGAATCGTATTGGCTACGTGAATCGTTTTTTTACCATGAACATTCAAATCACAAATAAAAATGTTTACCAAGAAAATATCTGCTGGAGGTGAGACTTTAAGCTTCGAAGTAAACAAATAAGTAAAACGTAATGTTTTAATATTTTAAAAAGCGCATTCAATCCAATTTCCTACTTTTGTAATTTGAAGCTTCTCTCCAAATAAACGATTCAGTATGTTAAAAATGTATTAAAAGTATTTCTTGAATATAAACCACGAAGAAAAATTGTAAATAAGTTGTTGTAATTTATTTTACGAATTCCGAAATTTCAAAATTTATTTCACCCTGTTATCGTCTCATTCTTTTCACATATTGTCAGGTTATTCGATTTTGTTGATATTTTTCTAAGGAATTCGCATGGATGCTTTACTTTTGTGAGTGAAGAAATTAGTATAACCTTGTATTCAACCTTGACCTTCTAGTATATCATGGCAGTACGTTATCGGGCTGTGATTCAACGTATATAAACGTCATGCTCTATTCTCCCTGTTTTTTCTTTAATTTATATTTTTATTTATAATATTCCTCTTTAATCACATTGGAAGTTTTTGATGTCCTTCCGTACCAACGGCTTTTCTTTTTTTATCGTTCGTCTCGTCTTTATATTTTAACCTTGCAAGTTTTGGCACCCTCCCCATTTTCTTGCTTTAACTTAGATGTCTCTGTTTATTGTAGCATACATAGATTTAGCCCATACAAATTATACACACATTTCTCAGCAGTGCAATATTTCCTTGTTTTGTAGAACTCTCATTTTGTCATATCTCGAAATCATAAACCAATAAATTTGTTTTGTAAATGGTGACATACTAGTATTTCCAATCTGCGATTAGAATAATGAGTATTACCCATTTTAAGCATTCAACAATACGTTTTCTAAGTCATCAACATTTGACATGATGACTGTCTTTCTTCCGTTTGCTTTTCCCTATTGTATTTCTTGGAGTGCTGCCGTGGACCTGTTCCGAAGAAAACCCATTAGGATAAGGAATTCGCCTTTGTCTTGAGACACCCCCTCAGAAAGCTTTGTGAATTACGTTTGTGATTTCTCGTGCTCTTTGAAATCGCTTACAATGCTAAAGAAAAAGAATTGGCGACAGAATCAACTATTAACCTCAGAAAAATGCAATGACTCGTTCAGCCCGTCGCTGTGCCAAAGACGAACGTCTCGAAGGAATGAATCTGTTGGAGCAATAGGGGCCCATGACTCACTGTGATGGTGCCGATCACGCACCAATGAATAAAACACACGTGTTTGAGTACAGGGGTATTTAGCGGTATTATTTTTATGTATCAAATATTTTGAGGGGTTCTACACAGTTGGTAAAATCTTGCGTGAAGTGAATGTTTTGGAATATGAAATTAACTCGCAAAGCAATCGCCAAATCGGACCCGTCTTTCCCAAGCACGGGCCCACTGCGTGAGCGTGCGCCGACGCGTTTGTTCGAGAGAACACGACGCCAGCGCTCGCGTCAACAAGCATCCGGAAGGAATTCCTCTCAGGACAAAGAACAAATTTACCCATGAACGTAAGTCTAGAATTAGAAAATGCTAGTTCACAATAAACATCATATCATTATGATGCTTATACTCGGGTACAAAAAAGTAATATGAAAGAAGTATGGTACTCCATCCAGATGTTGAAAATGTCTTCTGAGTGTCACATCAGCTCACAGGTTGCATCTTAGGGAGACTCAACCTTGCAAACATTCACACCGGAACCTGAACTTTATTGCAGACTCATGTTAAGACATCGCTCACTTCAATTTTCCAGATGGAAAAAATCAAAAGATTTAAAACCTCTCATGCTACTGACCCGCGCGAGTGATACCTCCGTCGAAACAAAAACAGTCGCACAGTGGGCCAGACAGCGGAAATAAGAGGGTTCATTCAGATGTCATTTTTATCGGTGAGTTATGCTCTAGGACACTCGTCCACTGGGAAATTTGTAACACCTTTCGTGTCATGAAAAGAATATGCCAATCTAGGATGAAGTTTTCACTGTAATTGTTGAGACATAAACTATTTGCCATTAAGGTATAAGTTTGTTATTGCTTTCCACTGAATGGATGATTGCTGGGAGTCATTAGAAGCGAAAGATAATGAGACGAATGAATATCGACTGGGATGTTTAGATGTGATAGAGAAGCTGACCTCGCCGCAATCAAATGGTGAAAATATCTACGCGTACGCGTAACTCGGGCGTGCAACTCGCAGCCTTCCGCTCCGGGTACTTGAACGATTCTCCTGCACCATCGAGTCAGCCACACAGTTGGGTAGCTGATGTAATTTCTCTAGTTAGCAAATCACGAATAGGGGTGAAGACTTAACGCAGTAAAATATTGGGTGGTATTAATTAAAATGAGCATATGCTACTTACTCGCGTTTTCCGAGCTGGTGCTCGGTAACGTATAAATAAAAGTTTCAAGAATATTCTCAAAAAATGAGTAAATTCTCAAACTTGAGAAAGTACTCAGTTTGCTAGTCTCAGTAGAGCATATGCTCACATCCCTATGAATAAAAGCCGAGAATTTACTCCTTTCGTGAGCATATTCTCAGGTTGTTTTGAGTCTGGTCTTGAGGTGTCTCACTTTTACAAGTTAGGTTATCGTAACTTTGTTGTACGTATGAATCTATCAAGAAACGGCTTTGCTCATGAATATAAGAAACTAAAATATGTATGGCGATGGAATAGAAATTGCAGAGTTTGTTACGATTTTCGCAGAGAAATGTTAAATTTGTCGCAACGCTTGTTTTCAGTCTAGAGATCATGTGACATTCGTTCATACAATACAAAAATGAAAGTAATTTTTGTGAGTAGGTTATCTTGATCTTTTCAGTGAAGCGTTGGTGGAAATTTGTGCATTTCTGATAGACATCACTTTCAAGAACCGTTGTTGAGGTTGAGGACTGTGTAATAGAAATTGCCCTTTATGAATTAAATTTACACAATACGAAGAGACCATGAAAAAAAATTAAGTGCCAAAATAAAAACACGTTTGTTTTCTCTATCTGCATCGTGTGATATTCGCAGATTCGTATTAAAACTACGATATTTTGGGATGAAAGAGGGGGAGAAACGAGTATTCAAGCAAAATGAAATGCAGGAAAATGTGAATAGGACTGCTAGTGTGAATGTTAACCGGCCTGAATCGTTGTAAGACTCCAGAATATGAAAACGTTCAGACGTTTACGAAATAACAAAAATTATCAATTCCAATGCCTTGCTTATTTGAAATGAAGATTATGGTATTGTCAATGTTCAATTATGCCATACATAATCAGAAAGGGTATGAACAGAACATGTATAGTTCTTCCTCGGGAGGATTTTATCATAGAGAGATGCTTTAGAGAACTGAAACAACACTTCTGGATTTTATTTCCCCCACTACGTGTGAAATTGAAGCTTAAGATCGAAAAATATTCCTCGCAATACAACAACGGTAGATTTCATAAACAACGGCATCGGCAGCACGCGGACGAAATAAGTTGAAACAAGTTGTATAACAGCGGGAATCGGAATAAAATCGCATCAGCTTCACAGACAAATGAGAATATTCTCAATTTGCCACAAATGAGAATCTACTCATCAGTCGGAGAGTATTTTTATTCATGAGAAGTTGAGTAAATGCTCATTAGTCGAAGAATATTCTCAGAACAAATGCTCATGCTCGTGAGAAGATAATCTGAGCAAATGCTGCTTTTTTATTCATGCCACTCATTATCTTAAAAATGATGCAACAGACGTTCGGTACTTTCGAAAGAAAACAGCTACGTGTCTCTGAAGTGTAGCGAGAAATCGGCAGGCGGACATTAGTCGCTCCTCACGTTATTCGAGCATCGTCGAAGCCCGTAAAGCGTCGGGGAGAAGCTGTGGGGTCTTAAAATCGCGCAGGCAGAGGGGCTGAGATGAAATTGGCTTCGTGCGCCGAGCAAGCGCCGCCAGATGCGCTGCGGGACAGGGGAGGGGCGCGCGGCCTTCGTCTCGTCGTGCCCTCTCTCCCCCTCCCGTCGCCATCGATATTAAAGATGGCTTCCGGCCGGCGGCGCCTACGCCCTACCCCATCTCCCCAAAGTGCGCCCCTTTGAGTGGGATTCGTCTTTGAGGCGCACGCCTTATCAGCGTTCGTACGCATCTCTTGCGAGGTCTTGCAAGTAGTTTGTGTGGTCGTCTTACAGTGAAACCGTTGACAGAAATGCGAACCTGGCTGTAGGGCAGTTCCACAGTTCTTTTGGAGGTATTTGACTAATGTTCTACCGAAATCAAACTGACGGGAGTCCAATTCTGGCAACATTTCGCAGAGGTCTTTCGCGAAATTTGGATACATACTTATTTGAAGAGTTTATTTCGTGTGTTTTTTAGAGTTTGTATTTAAGGTGGTTTCTTGAACATTCCCAGTTACCAATCGACATCAACAGCGTACGTTAAAATCACTATATTAGACAGGATTATAATTTTAATTCGGGGGGGATTTTAACCTCAAATCTTTCTTTTCACTATTACCTGTTCTTGGGTGAAGAAACTAATTCTTGCATGCGTGGCATTCGCTTGAAAACGTTTCATTATTGCCATGCAATTTCGGTTATACGAAATGCGAAATTATTTGAAGTAGCAGGTGTCACGAATGTCGAATGTTCTGAATGATACCTTTTATAATGTATTAAAGACTTAAAAATCACTTCTATTCGTTTGCAGTAATAGTATTCTCGGCCGACGGCGACTACGTCCCAACCCATCTCTCGAAAGCGCGCCCCTTTGAGTGGGATTCGTCTTTGAGGCGGACCCCGTATCAAGGTTGTGGTTTTCTTACGCATCCATTGCGAGGTCTTGCATGCCGTTGGTATGCCCGTCTTTCAGTGAAAATGTAGACGGGAATGCGACCGTGGTTATAGGAAAACTCCGTAGTTATAATTCCATTTTGGGGCTTTGTGACTATCATTTGAAATCAAACTGACAGGAGTCCGATTCTCGCACGATTTCGCAAAGTTCTTTCGCGAAAGTTGGGCTCATAATTACTTAAAGATTTTCTTTCCTGTGTTCTTTAGAATTTTTATTTAACTTGTTTTCTTGAACATTTCAAGGTAACAGTCTACATTAAGAGCGTACGTTAACATTAGACTATATTAGGAGGAACTATTATTTTATTTCGGAAGGGATTTTAACACCAAGTCTTTCTCCTCACTATTGCCTGCCGTAGGGGGTAGAAACTAATTGTTGTGTAGATGGGATTCATTTTGAAACACCTCGTCGTTGCCCTGCGATTTCGGTATGATGCAAAATTATTTGAAGTAGCTGGTGTTCCGTAAGTCAAATGTTTTGAATAATACATATTCTGACGTATTCAAGACTTCACATTCACTACTATCCTTTTATAATTGTGTTTATTTTGCTTATTTCCCATTGCTCACGGTTATTGATGGTTCATGTTCTAATTGCTATGCATGGATGGATTTCGTCGTCTGAAGCTTAGAAACGTATGGGATTGGTTTGATTTATTTTGTCAAAGGACAGTAAGAACTGTATATGACGTATGGGGGAGCAGTACCAGTACTGGAAGTAAGTACTTGACTTCAAGTTCTTGAGAAAGAGAGATAAAATGATGTAAAGTGAAATATGTTTACTCTTAGTTTTCTAAATAATTCGCGGGGGAGGTCGAAGGGGGACGATTGCAAGGGCAGGCCAGGAACACTTCAAAACAGCGTCATGACATCCGAATTGAACCATCTCGTTAACAAACGGAGTGAGGAGATGTACTTTGCGTTTGCAATAGATAGTAGCTACAACAATACTTGTATGAGAATTATCGTAGTTTTGAAGACATAAAATATTTCTTCACATTAGTTGATACATTACATTATTCATTAATACATTAGTTTAACTACACACATTGATGCTAATAATATTTCAGATTAAACTCATTACGTGACAGTGAGAGAATCCACTCCTCCAAGTCGATATTTTTAATTTCCGTTTCGTGTTTTTCGTTCGCTGTTTGTGTAAGATTTAAACCATGAATAGGTAAATAAATAGAATAGAACACTTATTAGCGGAGTCTTGAAGAAATCTTTTGAGATTGCCATGGGGATGAACAGGGCCACACTGGGGAAAATGTCAATCCTAACAAAAAAAAATCAAGAACTCCCATGGATCTTTAGCAAAATGAGGGTTTAAAAATATGATCATAAAAGTGTTGAGGAATGTAATTAATGTCATAATTTTACATTGTATTTTCTACAGAACAAGAGCTTAAATACGAATTTTTCGTTAAGTATCAAGATTCTCTAAAAAACGTTTTTAATGTTTGCTGTGGACAAAGGTATACATTACGTTTGTCCATTCAACGTAGCTGTCCCGATGAAAAAGAACGCTGGAATATCCGCAAGTTGCCAGATTGCTGATTAATCCATTCCTGGAGTAGCAGTGTTTTTGTCCTGAGGGGGAGCAGGTAGGCGAAGGAGGCCTGAGAAGCACTGGCATGAGGGTGCAGGAGGGACACAAGGTTTTTGTTTACCTTCCTTTATTTGGGAAAAGTGATTTAAATATTTATGTTCGAATTATGTAATTATTTAAACAATATTGAATAATATTACATATATAGTACATAAATAATATAAAATATAATATTAAATTTGTTTACTATTTAACAAAAATCTACGATCCCCTCCATGATCGGCTAGTCCCGCCCCTGCTGGGAAGTACCGACGTTTCAAACTTCAGATCAACAACACACCGTTAGAACTTCGAAATCAGCGGAAAACCATCCTACCCTGGTGATTTGATTCACACTCTCAGACATATCATTTTTAGAAGAGGAAGTAGATGGTTTTTTTAGTCCAAAGAGGTCGCGGAGCTATTTCTCTCGCGCACATAACACTCTTTAAATATTTAGGAAATGAGCAGTCACGTGATTTAGAGATATCTGAAAGCAGGCTCTCCTTTGAAAGCATGTGCCGATCTATTTTAAGGACTTCTAAAGGCAAAAGAGAGGGCTCGTATTTCGTGCCCCTCCCTGACGATTTCCAGCGCCGAATACAATTTCTCCCCGAGATAAAATCGCTTAATTAGAATGTTCTATGTTTGCCTCACTCTGTGAATAAGAATTAATATTCATGATACACCGTCTAGCACAAAAAGTTTCTTTTGTCATATCTTTACCGAGCAGAAAGTTCATGTATTCTGAACCTGTCAATAGAAATACTCGCATTTGATACATATTGCAGGTCCTCTGCTATATTACAGGAAGCACCAATTTGTTTTATGTGATTGGATATCTGATTCAACCGGAAATATTTTTTTGTACCCAGGTTGCTGAGTTATCTTTCCTCTTCAAGTTCATATGTTATGCGTTCCTTTTTCATCAATTATAAAAATTATATTTAATGATGTATAATGCACAATGATAGTCATGGGTACGTAGGGAAAAATTGCTAACGCATTTCTGTCTGGAACTGAAGAAGTGAGTTGTGTCATTCTTTTTATATATGTGCAGTTACATTAGTTTCAGATATGAACTGCGTTTTAAAATACAAAGGTAATGAAAATATGTTTTTCGTAGATAGTTGATATTTTCTTTTATCAATATAATTAGAGATTTTCTTGTATAGCGCAGCAAAAGCTGTGATTAACTGATAATGAATGTAAATGATCTTGGCTGTAGGTGACGCCGCTCAAGGCTGTGTTGCCGACGTTCGACCATCTTGTCGTGGTCTTCCTCAGCGCTGTCGGCACAGCAGCCCTGAGGAAGACCACGACAAGATGGTCGAAACGTCGGCAACACAGCCTTCGACGCGGCGTCACCAGGACAGCCAAGATCATTTACATGACTCTGGCCGCGGAAGCCTACGACTTAACTGATAATGAGTTTCTACGTTTGTAAATTCTGAACTTGGAACTCAGTGAGTTTCATATACGCAGAGGCTATTCTTTCATTAATTGACGGTAGCACTTTATATGGGGAATGTTTCCGGGCCGTCTATTGTCGTGACTGTCTAACATTATAAACTCACCATCACAGTTTATTATCCTTAATAATAAAAATTGACTAAATGAGTGTTAAATAGAGTAAATTGAATGCTAAAATACTTAGTAATTTTCCAAAACATCTGTTCCATATCTGTTAATAATCTTAGGGAATTTATTTTCTTTATGTTTGTAATACTGAAAACTGATCGAACAGCGCCATCATTGGCGAGTCGCTTTTGTTCCGAATTCATTTTTCAGTTGTCAAGTTAGTTACGATATAAAGTCAATCAAATAAAACAGATCAACAAAGTATATTAAAAAGGACAGTTCAGTTTTATTTGAAAACACCATCAATAACAATAATTCTCCTTCTTAAAAAGTGACGCTCTTGCACGACTTCTCTTCTCTAGTATCTCTCCTACTCCTAGTAGTCACTCGTACGATTTGCGTGTGCCGAATTGCAAGGTGATTTTTCACACTTCTTGCGGCTAACCCGTTCCGTTAAACCCAAAGTTTCTTGAAGAATACCTCTTTCCTCGCCCCCCCTTTCTACATACGTTTGGTCATTTTTAGAAATATCCTGTGCAGTGACAATACGCACCTCTGACAATACTTGGCTTGTGCCACTTTTCGTGTAAAAATTGCGGTAACACATTGCATTTACCTACGAAACATGCAATATCAGTTACCATTATTTGTTCGAGAACGCCTGATTTATAATATTTTATATCTACTAAATTATATATAGAATGTTGACTTACTAGTTATTAAACAATTGTGTGGTTTTTCTAGTAAACCACTTGAGGCGTGTTTACTAAAGAGCGTGGAGAATGTAGGTGGCGTTTGTTTTGGAGCAGCGCGCGTGCGGTGGAACGTGGTAAGATGAGGTGGCGCGCCTGCAAGAAGCGGGCGATGCTCTCTGTTCGCCACCCCCACCGCAATCCGCCCCCGCCCCCGCCCCGCCTTCGGAGGTGAGGGGTGGGGTGCGCGGCGGCCGCGCAGGGGAACGCCCGCGGCCGCCGCACCGCCGCCGCCGCCCCATAAACAATCGCCCCACCACCCCCACCCCCTCCCCCATTCCGTCGCCTCCCTCCGCCCACGCTCACGCCCGCGAGCTACGCGCCAAAGTTTCATCTGCGCGATTGAAGGCGATGGGCTTGAGAGATCGGGATATCCAGCCCAAGCGAATTTTCTTTTTACGAACGATGTTGCTAGTGTTTGAATTTCCGACCGAGATACTGTTCTTTAAATGTTATTGGAAAATCTCATTTTGTTGTCGCATGGGCTTAGACTTTAGACACTTACTCATTGATCTTCAAATTTGACTAAAAAACTGACTCAGCAACGAGATTTCATGCACTTGTCAGATACCAATGCACAATGAATTGCCTTTCTACAAGGGGTAGATGTTGCATGCGAAACTTTGCTTTACTTCGCATAATTTTGCTTTGAAATTTCGCACGTGTTCTTTATCTAAAAACGATTACCTTTGGCCCCTCTTCGTGGTGTAAGAGATTGTAACATTTATTCTGAGTCACGTATATTTAGAGTAAAATACTTACTAGTTAGTACCTAAGCTCAGGATAAAATCATTCTCCTTCAAAATGACAATTTTGTAGATGAGTCACTTTCCTAGCGGTTGAAAAGGTGGTGCTTAGTCCTTCCGTTTGCTTGGCGCCGCTGGATGGCAAACTGCGAGCGCCGGGCGATGTAGCGTTGGGAGGCGGCGGTGGGGCGATTTCGCGCGCTTCGCCCCAGTCGCTGACGCGGGCGCGGAGGCGTGTGCGGGGGCGGGCGACGTCTGTTTGGGCCTCTCCGCTTCGCGCATCCGGGACCGCCCTGGCCCCAGCGCCGGCTCGAGACCGCTTGCCGCGCGGGCAGCCAAGATGAGTCGACCTCGATTCGAGAGCAGATCTGGCTATGACGGCTGCCGTCATTTTTACCACGCGTTGCGTTGTTATTATTGCTGTCTGAAGGCACATGCAGCATTCGGCGTGTATCTAGCGACCGTTCGCCGAATGCCGGGGAGAGTACAGGGATGAGTTGCTTACTCTGTGCCAAGGGTCACATTTTTTGTGCTCGCCCTCGTCGAAACATGTCGGTAGTTTGGACTAAAGAAATTCGCTGAGGATTCTCAGGATTGGGCGAGGAGTTGCTCTGTTTTCGTTGAATGCCGCATGTGTGTCGCCGCCTTAAAGCAAGGGCTCTGGAAACTTGGCTATTGACCCACCCCGATATGACATTGTTCGGTACTTTCGAATTTATGACCACATGGGTGTCCAACGCTACCACCTATTTTTGACTTCCCAATTCGCCACTAGGGAACAGAATAGTCTCCAGTCATTTTCCCTTATACTTGCGGCGTCCCTCTGATCAAATGTGGGAATTGATTATGACGGGAACAGTTGGAGAATGTAATTATGCTACATTCCAAAACCTGACATTGCACTGACAATATTCCGCCCTTTGAACATATGCGACGACCCTCTGCCGCATTTAAACCCTCATAACTCGGGGTGTTAAAAGGTAGCGTGGTGTTCGAGCTTTGAATTATTAATGCATAATTGCCTAGGAAACCCGAGTCCGTTCTGTTCTTCAGCACCATTACATATCTGTCTGGAATACGAGAATAAAGTAAACACAGTGATGAGAATTACTGATGTGAATGTTTCAGTCTTGCAGCTAGAACGTTAATGCTTAACTTTCAGGGGTTGCGTTTCGTGGTGTAATACTCAAAGAAAAAAGTGAAATTGGAAATGAAGATCTAAAGGGGGATCTAACGATATAATTAAAAGACCAAGTGAAAAATTCAAAAGAAAGAACAATGAGGTAATATGCTCTCTTAATTCTTCAAATAAAATGTAGTTCCATGCTTGCGAAATACTGTAACCTATTCGGTAAAAAAAAGTCACGGGAAAAGTTGGTAGGGTCTGAACACGCTTTAGGTCTAATCTTCGCAATACAAAAGAAGACGTAATATGGATTTATGGTATTGTGGATAACATTTACTTGAAAAATATTGTCTTGTAGTGTGCTGTGAATTGTTTTATTTATGTGGCTCTCCTGGGAGTAAGTAAATGATATAAGATTTGTTTTACGTTTCATGATGCCTGATGTGACTGGCGAATGAATAAATAACATTAATAAAGGAAATTGTGAACTTGATTGGTATTCTGTATCTGATTGTGTGTTAATTATTTATTATTTTGTGTTTTCCATGTTTATCGATTATTTCAATCAGCAGAAATGTTTGCGACACAGCACATTCTTTCTACCACATTTAACATAAAATTTAGGAATGAACACCGCTTATGAATCATGGCTAAAAAGTAAAAATAAGAATGACGAATCTGCATATATTTTGGGCAATTCATGGAGATTACTCATTCTTTTTATGCGGCGAGCCAACATTTTGCGCATTTTATTTCCTTGCTGATCTTTAAAATCTATTTTTATGTGAATCTTTAGCTGTCGCATTTTAAAACTAATTATTATATTATTATATTACATATTTTGGCAGCTACAGTAATACTACTAACTACTTTACTGAGGTAAAACAAAATACACGCATACAGTTCAGCAAATGAATACGTCTTCTATTCTGTTGGTGCAGGATTTTCAACTTATGGAATTCGCCTAATGCAGTATATTCCCTGTTTAATACATTTGACATATGTAATACTTACTCGTACTTGCTTGATGTCAAATTAATTAGGAGAGGAAAGGAAGAAATCGTTTCCTTCCTTTCTTTTTGGAGTACATTGTTTCTTCGAGAAATTATGAACATATTTCAATACCGTTATTATCAGTGAGTTATCATGTGGTAGCTTATTTTGTTTTGGTATTCAGTACGCGTATCCTTGAACAGCCTGGCCATTGGGGCCTTCATATGTATTCCCATCACGTACTTTCTTCATAACGTGAATGAACCATGAATTGTGCACTTCCGCAAAGCTGTACCGTAAGGTGGATGACACATCACGAAGGAAAAAAGTGCTTCATTATATGCCACGAATGGCATTACACCATCGCCATTGTACAAATAACCAGGTTTAGATCCTATTCATATGTGACATTCTAAAGAAAATTTATTTCAAAACTTAATTATTACTAATTGATTGTGGAGAGAGTTTAAAATTCTTTCTTGCGCTGATGGATAGTTAGCAAGAATCTCTAAAAGAAAGAGATACAAGCAGATGTACCGAGTGAATTTTAAATGCGTTTTGAATATCATACGTTTTGTTATTGCGTTTGCTCGAAAATATATCACTTTTTTAGGAGAAACATTGATAAAACTCATGTCTTTGCACCCAAAATTTTGGAGCAGATTACCTGCTTGAAACTCTTTTCGGGTAAGAAGTTCGTTGTCTTATTTATATCCCGAATACATAATTCAAAAGACAGTTGAGATCTTGGCCCTTTTCTTTGAAAGAAATGTCATCTACACATGAAACATACATAAAAAAGAACCTGTTTGGGGCATACGTATAATGAACAGAAGTATATAATAATTCTAACCTTCCTTTTTTGTTCAAACGCATGTTACAGACCGACTACCCTCCTGGATAATTGTTAATGACCTGTTGTATTACAAGAAATGAGTAGTGCGTTTGTCTGTTTCGCTTTTCCAGTCTGGATTCTGATTGAGCCTTAAGCCTGTAAGGCATGAAATTAGTCTATTGATTCAGTGGTGAGTTGTAGTTGACATTTACATAATTGAAATGATTGAAGGCCCCCCTTCTTTCTTTCATTCTTTCTTTTTCTTTTCTTTAATTCATCTCCTTTCATTTCTTAAGATGTTTTTAAAATTAGGTAACTATGTTAATTCTAATTTTATATTTTTCTTGTACCAGAAAACTGATGATGATGATGGCTAAGCCATCGAAAGCTGCTATTTTTGAAATAAATACTATTGTTGACAATGACAACGCCTTCAATCATTTCAATTGTGAAATTCGTCCCCGGCCAGAGGCGCGTTAGGCACGTTAGTCAGGTTAGCCAACTAGCAATTTTAGTTAGCAATTTTTCTTGATGTGGCCAACAGCGGCAAGTTTGTGACGTCTGCCAGGATCGTATTGATGGGTCGACAACTTGGTTCGTTGTTTCCCTGATCTATTCCAGGTGAACTCTGTACAAGCAGGTCACTGACCGCGCGCAATATTTATTTCCTATCCTTCTTTCCCACTCCGTTGGTGAGGGTACTCCCGCATGACGGAGTACGTCCCGAACCTTTCGTTTCGTAACCGGCCTAGACCGGCGCAACATTGCAAAAAGAGGGCAGAACCCTCAGAATGTTATTCGACGTCTTCCCTCTTCTCTCGTTCTACCACCTCCTTTTGTGATAATGAATCTTACCGATTTCTTTAATGTACTGAGCTGATCTTTGAAGTTCTTCCCCTGACAATATGTGTAGGCACCAGTATTATTTCCAAATTAATGATTATTCGCGATTCAATAATTATTGTAAGAATATTCCCCTAGCATATTACATCTTCTATGGTCCAGATCTGTGTATCATCGTAAGTTACACTTTACAAACAATATCTTGCAACTTTGTGACGTGTGGTGAAGGCGTCGTTGCCTTGGGAGCCGGGGCAGTGGACGCGCGGCGCGTGGCTCTGCCGGTGGGCGCCGCACGTGGGGGAACCGCGGGCGCGGGGCGCGGGTCAGGGCCGCCCCACGCGCCGTCCACCGAGATGGCCCCGCCCACTCGCGTGGCAACTCGTAAATCGAATTAACACTTTTTAGCTTGGTCATACAGCGACCACTGTTATTGTTTTAACTGTAGCGGGAATTGTAGGAAGATCACGTAAGGACAACACGAACACTCGCAGACATCCATGCCCGATGCGGGATTTGAACCCGCGACCCTTCAGTCTTAGCGACCTCGGCTATCCGGGCCGGCTACTGTTCTTTATGAGGGAGTTTTGTATATTTGTAGCCCCTTGGCCTGATGCATTGCGAGTCATTCGACTGATGATAGAGCCTGTATCGATGTATATTGTACGCTAAGGACCTTCACTTGTTAGTGCAGGACTGTAAGGTCACCTTATTAGTTAAAATGTATGCCGTGCAGTGTACGTCAGAGCAAGAGTACGAAGGATGTTGCGCTAACGAAGAAGAATACGGATACTGATGCAGTAATCCAGTCATGTGAACGTAATGATTGTTGGTAAAATTGTTTTTCTTTGATCACGTACGTGGTTGCTTTTGAGATATATTAAGCTATTATAATCTATCGCTTCTAAATCGTTAAGCGTCACGTGCAGCAATAAATTCTACACATGCATCCTTTATGGAGGTAGGTAAAAAAAATCACATCCGTGAATCACTCGTGGTCACAGGTAATATGGATGTGACGATCTGTGACGTCGTGTTTTTGAGTTTAACAACTCTAGCGTGCTAAAACATTTTGAAGTGTAGTGTTGTGAGATCTTAACATAAAATGTCGCGTGATTTATAATGCATAATATGAAAACATTATAAACGAGCTAAAACTGGTGAAAATATCCGCTCCTAGGTCTGCGGATTGAACCCAATAGGGTAGTAGTATGTTCTTGCAGGCTAAAACGTCTTTATATCTAGCAAGACATTAATGGCGCTGGTAAGTATTCCAAGAAGGAAGTCTCGTGTGAGGCCTCAAGGTCGTCGGAGAGCGCTGGTGTAGTTTACAGGTTGTGCCAGCTACCACCTACGATGTGTACAAAGACAAGACTACGTGTACAAAACATCGCTATAACTATAATTTGATTTTAACTGTGTACAATCTGCCAGAATACATATATGTAAAGTCTTCTACCCCTCGGAATATCGTTGGTGCATACTATGAACAATATTTTTGGTACCACGTTCGAAAAAGTATTCGGTTCAAGTACAACGGAGCGATTGAGGATGTCCTGCCACTCGTACTGTGTGCTTCTGGTCCCTTTCCTTGTCGACTAAAACGTCTTTATTCGTGGCAGGATATAAAACGAACTGGGAAATATTCCAGGCAGCAGAGCGCGGAAATATGATGGTAAGGTGGTTGGCGGGCGGGGGGTTGTCCTGGTGTACAGCTTTACAGCTTGTTCCAGCTGCCAGAGACGATCAATGTGCGCCGTAGCGCGGGGGTCGTAGCGGAGGGATTTCTTGGGAAGTCGCGTCGATATTACAGCCCTATGGTCTCCGCGCGGCTGCGGGAATAAAGTGCACGACTCGCGTGCGGGGAGTGCGTCTTTTTACGAGAATCCAAGCTCCGCGCCGCGGCCAGTCTTCTCGGCGAGCGGGCGCTTTGATCTGGAAGTAGGGATGCATCGCCAACGAAACATCGAGATTCTAAACGTCACAAATTAAAACATTCATGTTAATAAAATATCGACCCAAAACCATCGATGCTTCTAATACTGGATTAGTAACCACTGAAGTTAACGGGGTAGATTTTATTTGAAAGTAGTCTCGTTTATTAATTTTTAATGAAGGTTTAACTGACAAAACAAAGCCAAAACGTCATCAGGACAATTAACAAAACTGATTATCTTATTCGATAATTCAAAAATAATATAAGCTTCTTTATCGACGAAAATCAGATTTTTCACCCTTGCTCACTTTGGAGTAAAGAATATTCAGTTTATGAATTAGGGGTTTCGGAATATTCAGCGAATTCTGAAAATCACGATAGAATGATGTTATAATGCACTTTTTCATTTAAAAAATATAGGCCACGTAAAATCATCGAACACAAAACATCGATGTTAAAAAAATATTGACTTAAAATATCGCAGTTAAATAAATCGATGATTTTATAAATTTTTATAAAACTTTGAAGCTTCAGAATCGTTTTGGTCGGGGGATGAAGCGAGCATTGATCCTGTCACAGCTTGCGCTCCTTCGCCCGATGTCGTTAAATGTGTTCGTGTAGCAATAGATTATTACTAAACAGATATGTTTAAATATCAATGTTTCTTCTAGGCTTCTCGAGTTTTCTAAAGAAGATGCCGCCCGGTAAGGTGCTTGCGCGAGGAAACGGTGGTAACCCATTATTGGATATGGAAGCAATACAATCCTTTGCATTTCTAAACGAAAATGCCCATTGCAAGTGGAAACAAAGGAATGTTTACTCTTTAATGGAATCTTGTAGAAAACGTCGGATGTTATTTGTCCTTGTTTTATAAAATTTCTTAAATGTTCTCATGATTTTTTCCCCAACATCTTTGTTCTTTCCGTCGTTTTCTGGTTCATGTTAATTGTCAGAGAACAGAGAAAAACACATATTTCCTACCTTTTCATTGGAATTCTGCCACTAAAATATTCAGGTTTTTTTTTAAGTTTTGAATATTACAAAGTAAAAATTTGAAAAAGTTCTGAGGATTTGATTCTGCTATGTTATGAACCTGTGCTATGTTAGTAATTTCTGAGAGTATTGGAAGTAGGTACTACATGCGCAAGTTTTCTTGAGCGCAGAAATCCCTACCCATTAACTTTTACCATTGTTGAAATACAATTAACAGATGATGAGTGTTGTCAGCATTCAAAAATATATATTTGCTCAACTGTAATAGAAACTATTCACATTAGCTTCAGATTTGTTTTGAAAATATGCTTATTATCTAAGCCCTGCGCTCCTCTCACCTCTAGTAGAATGAGAAGACGAGAAAATATAACGACGAATATGTGGTTCATAATTCAGAAATGAACTACGAGGGAGCCATTGGCAAAAATCTTTTAAAAAACTTTAAAATGAATGTATTGATACTAACAAGTATTTAATTTATTCCTTATCTTCATTTTGTGTATTTTAATGGGTAAACAATGTGAAAATAACACATTTAAACAAGTAATTATACATCTTCGTATTAGAACTGCGTTTCCTTAAAAAATTTTAAATTTTGGATACATTTAAAATATTTAATTTACACTAAACGTTAATTTAAAAATTTAAGCATAATTTTCCCGAGTGTTTCTTTTCGTCATAACTGCGTACAAACATTTCCAAGAGGGGAGTTGGTGGCCGAGGCGGGCAGTGGGGCTTGTGCCCCCTGCGGGCGTGGCGGCGTCGCTTGGGCGGGCGGTCGCGGCCAACTGCGACACGGCTCCCACGCGGGCGCAGCGGACGCTCAGCGGGCGTCTCCCCGCGCCGCCCCGCGCCGCCCCGCGCCGCCCCGCGCCGCCGCCCCGCGCCGCCCCGCGCCGCCCGCGCCGCCCCGCGCCGCCCCGCGCCGCCCCGCGCCGCCCCGCGCCGCCCGCGCCGCCCGCGCCGCCCCGCGCCGCCCCGCGCCGCCCCGCGCCGCCCCGCGCCGCCCCGCGCCGCCCCGCGCCGCCCGCGCCGCCCCGGCGCCCGCCGCCGCGCCGCCCCGCGCCGCCCCGCGCCGCCCCGCGCCGCCCGCGCCGCCCCGCGCCGCCCCGCCGCCGCGCCGCCCCGCGCCGCCCGCGCCGCCCCGCGCCGCCCGCGCCGCCCGCGCCGCCCCGCGCCGCCCCGCGCCGCCCGCGCCGCCCCGCGCCGCCCGCGCCGCCCGCGCCGCCCCGCGCCGCCCCGCGCCGCCCGCGCCGCCCCGCGCCGCCCGCGCCGCCCGCGCCGCCCGCGCCGCCCCCGCGCCGCCCCGCGCCGCCCGCGCCGCCCGCGCCGCCCGCGCCGCCCGCGCCGCCCGCGCCGCCCCGCGCCGCCCCGCGCCGCCCCGCGCCGCCCCGCGCTGCCTGACGCCGCCGGGGGGGGGGAGCTTTGGAGGCGAAACGGTGCGGGAGCCTTGAAAATTCACTCGGAATCGCTTCTTTTTAGGGAATATAGTTCTAGGAAACGATGTTGCAAGTGGTTTTCGACAGAAATCTCGAAGAGGGACTGTAATCTATTTCGTTTCAGAAGGATAGACTAAGAAACTATTCTGCGAATGGTAAATCAGTGGAAATCGGAAAGAAGGTCTCTCGCAAGCTTTGGCAAGATAGTTATACGAGGATGTGTTGTAACTATTAAATCTACTGAAATTGAGAAGATGGACTCAGAATCATTTTAGTTTTGGCTCAAGACAGGTCTAGATCATTCACTAGAAATCCCGAAGATGGACTTCCAATCGGTTTAAGTGTGGCGCAATGGTTCAGAAAACGAGGTTTCCAAATAGATATTGCCGATGGTGGACGCGCGATCATTTTAGTTCTGAGAAGATGGTGCTGATATACTATTCTGGGAAGGGTAAATCGTCAGAAATCGAGATGTATTTTAAGGAACGGTAGCAATGCAAATAATGAAATGTCAGAAGTCTGGAAGACTGATCAGGAATTTTTTTTTTTAATAATTCCCAACATCGCTGAAATTTAGAGGCAATTAATTTTTTACTACTTTTTCGTTTTTGTAATTCAACGAAATATTCGCTCTGCTTCGAGTTCCCTGGAAAAACGTATTTCAAAGAACGATAGATTAATTGCGAAGTTAAATGATGCATGTCATGAACTATTTTTATCAAAAAAGTACTGTGTATACGTTCTTCCCGAATACTTGTATTCATACGTATGCTTAATTAGAAATTAAACTATGCCCTTTCCGTTTTGGCTCTTAATCAGGAACTGAGAGCGCACGTATTTTCACTTGCCCGCATGTGCTATGCTGTGCAATGAGTACACGCCCACAGTATCTAACATGTACAACCTAAAACGATCTAATTGGTTGGCCGAGAAATAAACACCATTTGATTCCGCACCCAAACGAAGGGTTGTGTGGATTGCGAAGATAGGAAAAATCTGAGCAACCTGTAACAAGGTTGTGCACGAGTGGGCACGCCGCCTAGAAGGCGATGAAAGGGGCCTAGGCCACGTGCAACGGCAGTTGGTGGCAACAGAGGAGAGCTGGCTCAAAAGTGGGTTTGCTCTGATCGTGAGTTCTCATTTGCATGGGTCCGGTAGATACGCTCCTAATATCCGTAACAGAGAGAAAATAGAAGAGAGAAAATCGAGAAAGATCGACAAACAATTGAAACACTCGAACCCCATAAATACGCCCTTGTTCACAGAATCTGCTAGTATGCATATTCCATGAAATTTGGTTAATCTGAAAAAAATGGAATTCACTCATTTTTCTACTCATGTATCTATTAATGGGAGTTTAAGGGCTCTGCGATTCTTTAGGTCATTGAGATCCGTGAATGATAGGTAAAATGAATAGATGATACTGATGCATTGCATATGCAATGCAGATGCATTGCCGCATTTTGTTTATCTATCACTGTTTTAGATTCTAATAAATTATTTGAAGGATATGGTGTTACGCTGGCATTTGGAATGGTCATTAAATTACTTACATTAGTGCTGAGAGATTCGTGATGATATTTGGAACTTTTGATTTTTCTTTACTTTACCTACGCACTCCCATATCTTCTGGGAGGAGAATACTTATTTGTGAATGGGAAAGATTATGAGGGATATATAATCAGCTCGGTGCCAGTTTTCGAAAGGGAGAACGAATGCGCTTAGCCCATGATCCAGTGCACAGGAAATTTACACGAGATTTCAGATGTTCGAGAGGCACTGCATTCTGAATTATGTGGTCAATACTCCTGCCACTTTGCTCGATTTCTGGCGCAATCGTCTCTTTGATAGTTCAGATCTAATGGACATCGGCTACGGAAGCGTTTTGGCACACCCAACGATATGCGTTGGCTTCAATTGATCAACAGAAATCCAGAAACCCTGGTTAAAGCAATCAAGCCGATACACTTCTCATCCTGACACTTACTTCGTGTTGCCCAACTCTGTAGCAGATGTGTAAAATACGCATTTCGATATTTCTCAGTTTCTACGCATTTCGATATCTCTCTGGGTTTAGGCTTCGAAGAGATTCTGCTGTCGGTGACGCAACGAAAAAGCTATTGTTTACATCTCCGCTTCATTCTACATAATGTTAAAAATAACTACAAATTCCATTGGAGTCAAATTTTGAATATTTTTCTCAGCGCATTGAGCTTGGAACTATAACATTTCATATCCCAATGTGCCTTCTAAATCATTGTCACAGAAGTCTCATAGCAACTTTGATTTTTCTTGTACATTGCTTGCATTCAACTTTCTAAGTTCTAAAATTATGAAGAACTTTCCACTGATCTGGTAAGCTTCGTTTCTTCTAGTTAACTCGCAAACTAAGTTATCTAAAATCACATTGAACGTATGATTTTGAAGTAATCGCAGGTCAATTGTTAATTATTAATTAAAAATTGCACTTTTTGATCAATTGATTTAAAATGTGGACATATATAGCTCACAAATGTTTGGACAAACAAAAATTAAGTGATTTCTTTGAAACTGAGATATCACCAATTAAAGCAAAAAATAGCTATGAAAATTTATACGATACATCAATAATACTGTATATTATTTACTTCAATTACGGTAATTTAATAAACGTGTTTATGTAACAAAAGTAGTCGTGCTACAACGGCACGTTCTATCTCGCATTATTTCTAAATTTGCAATTTTCGAAAATTCAGAGAGTTCAGTTAACACGAGTCCCGCGCCTTTCTTTTAAGCATCCCTTCTATCTGCGAAGAAAATGTAAAGGTAAAATTTGGATCGGTTTTCGAGAAAAAAATGTTAACATATTTTAAAAACTGCCTTTGAGTTATATTTTGCGCCAAATCACTCGAAAACTACTCTTTACGCTATCCGAGGACAAAGTTTGATCAAAACTTTTGGAGACATTTTTGAGAAAATGTTGAAAATGTTTTTGAGGTTTTATGTAAAGTACCCTCAAAAATCAAAATATCCGTTTGAAATTCCCAAAGCCTCTTGTTCATTCATATCGATCTGGGAATATCAATTTTCGAGAAAATCGGCTGAACGGTTTAGCCGTCGGTCACAGACGGATAGACAGACGTTTTATCTTCAATCGATTTTTCGATATCAAGGACTCACAAAACATGGATTCTGGCTACACCACGTGTTAGAGGGTCCCCCCCCCTAAATTTAGCAACTGGATTTATCCACTTTTACGTAACTAGGGTCGGACAATTCCTTTTTCTGTCGAAAATTTGCCGTTTTCCGGTACCTAACTTTCTCTTCGTAAGGGTGAGAAAGTAAGTGATACGCTTTGACATGCTGAATGTTGTAGTACTAAAAAATTGAATTTATGTAATTTTGTTAAAAGGAATTACGATATCGTTCTTTGCTGGCCAGCTGTCCGAGCGCAAGTGCTCTTGTTGAATCAACACGGACAGTTGTAATTCGTGTCAATAAATACTTTTTCGAAAAAAAAAACCTTTGGATGAAAGAAATCTGGCCGCCCATGGGCCAGTACCCATAGTGCCCATGCCTAATTCCACCACTGGCTGCTAGAAATGCCAGGCGGAATTCCGCCGCCCGATGCAAGTACGGAGCAGAGGCGGAAGCGATGGCGTTGTCCGTCAGCCATGAGTTGTTGACGCGTGTTGCGGGCTTAGGGGCTTCTCTCTGCGCCTCTGCTGCCGCGTAATACCTGTCATTGGTTCTGCGAAGTGACATATCGACAGTGCGCAAGCGAAGGTACACATCTCAAAAATCGCTATGCTTTTGATAAGCAGAGTTTACAAACTAGTGTTGCATTTTATTAGTAAATAATTCATAAAGATAAGAAGATTGCCACTAGTGTAGAAGGGCTTGATTTTTTTCCACTGAAAATGAAAAAATAAATCCCGAATAATATTAGTGTTTTAGCTTTGTCACTTTTTTAAACCGTAGATTTCTTCCGCTTCAAAATACCTATAAAAGTCATATTCTGAGTAAAATAATTGCACGTTGCGTTTATTTTCTGATTGGTCGCTTCGGAGATGAAATGTTTTTCGCAGAATCAACCAGTTGTTACGACCCTAGAGAGTGTGCAATTTTTCAAAGGTTTCATATGTAGTATCTAGTAATTAAGCTCTCTTGGCAGAAAAATAATGAGATTCTCAGCCTCCTTTTTTTAAAAAAAAAACAAATGAGGGATTGTGTGGCAATGATTTCTTTCGTTTGATGACAGTTCAGTTTAGTTGGATTTGTCATGTTGAGCATCTGGGTTGCAATTGTACTTTCTTCCACTACTTCTACCAACGTAGTTTTTAGGTTTTAGTACACGGTAGAATTTTTTTTTCTTATTTTCAAATCTTGACAAAAACTCCCATTGCTACACGAATTCATAATTCAATTTCATATAGTATAAGAACTAAGCATTCCTCAAAAAAACATGCGCGGATTGCATTTCTTCCCCATAAACGTCATACAGAGATTTTAACCGTTTTTACCGTAAATTAGTAAATAATTAAGTTAATAAATTAAACTTACGTGTCTTGTTTTTGCTTCTTTATCAAATTCATGTGTTTCAATTAACATTTCGATTTGTCGGCTTGTACGCGTATGTAATACCTTCGTTTCGAACGCGATAGGTAATGAATGATATTTTGGGGCGAGCGCCTAGAGTAGCCATGGTCAGCTGTGACTGCGGCCTTGAAGACACTTCCTTTATGGCACGGCGCCGCTCGTATTTGGATTGCGCTCCGCGCAAGGTCACTGGGACACGGCGGGCGCTCCGTGCGGTCCACTCGGAGTGCCATTCATCGTTCGCCCTGCTTGGAGGAACAAGGCGCACGTCACGATCACGTAATATTTTCATTTCGGCGATATGAGAATTTTGTAAAATCTTCATTGAAGAGTTTATCGGAAGATCACCGGGTTTTGTTTCCACAATCTACTTAATCATTTTCTTGAAATTGTTGTTTTTTTACCACTTTGAAGATCGTATAACTTGTTTACTTTACGGGTATAAAACTGGCACAAATTTAATTACTTAATCATATACTGGCGTGCCTCGTACGCTAGTAATCGCTCTAAAGGTACAGAGAACTTGTTTTTAGCATGAAATAGTTTTGTTACGATATACTTTAAGTATTATTTGAAAAAATCTAACATTAACATTTATCGGGGATAAATTGACGTGTATTCTAAACTCGGGCATTGAAACCAACAGCAAAATCATACTTGGAGTAATTTTTTTACCCATCTTTATTGTACGTGCATTTGTTATGAGTTTTATTAAGAAAAGAAGTCAGTAGCACACATGAAGACGAATAAACGAAGCAAAATGCGGCATCCACATTGATGTAGAACTGGTTGTGACAGTCGTCCCGGTCCGACAGAGACCGCGAGAATACTTCTCCAAAGTAGCAACGAACAATGAGAGCACCCAGCTTCATTCGTTTTCCTCATCTTCTTCATTGTTTTCGTCTTTCTTTTCTTCGTCTTCTGCTTTATACAACTTCTCCTTTTCCTTTGTCACTTCCGCGAAATTGCTGACAATTATTCACTATCACAACTTTTCACTCTGCCAAAGTTATAACGTACTTCCGCCTCGCATCTGCCTTGGTTCATCTTCCTTTACTACCGCATGACTAACAGAAAACGTATCGGAGTGGTAGATACAGATACAAATAGAAGCACACGCGCCCCTTCTGGAAAGTGCATCCCTTGGGTTTACGACGAAGCGTCCGTCGTCGTGCACGCGGGGCTTCGTTGTCTCGGGGAAAAGAGTTTATAGATGGGAGCGGGCCGCGGGCGGGGCGGGCGCGCGTCCAAGCGCCGGGGGAGGGGAGGGGGAGGCGCGCGCGTGCCAGCGCCAAGCAGGAAGGGCCTCGGCGCGCGCCCCCTCTTCGTATTTGCGCGCCCCGCCAGCAGCGCTGGGCGCGCGCCAACCAGCGGCAGCCCCGCCGCTGCACCCGGCCGCCCGACCGCCCCACCTCTCCCTCTCACCAGCTTTTTTTATATTATTTTTTTTATTTTTTGATAAACTGCTAAAGCATGTGGATAAATGAACGCGGCTCGTATAGTAGCATTGGCTGAGGGTAATGACTGTTGCCACTGCAGTGAGTGACCGGGAGGTCCCGCCCCAACTCCTCCACCCCCTGCGCGCGCACGCGTTTTTTTTAATGATAAAGCGTGGGGGTACACGAAGGCGATTCGCAATGTAGCATCGGCTGAGATGGCTCAGGGGAACAACTGATGTCACTGCAGTGCCTCTGACTCGGAGGTCCTAGAGTTCTAGTCCCGACGGTTAAGGTTTTTCGGTCTGGCAGTACGGGAAGGTCGAATTCAGCTGCTGTCTGAAGGAGAATTCTAGCGACCGCTGCTCTGATTGGAAGTTTTCCACGGTTTCTCCGATCAACACCACGCGAATGCCGATGCAGTATCGTAACAAACGGACCACGGATCTTTTCTTCCTTTTCCGTGACGCGCGCTGTCTTTCCTTCCTCTTCCTTGTTCTATCTTTTCCCTTTTCAACCACCTACTCTACCATGCATTACACTACCGCACATCTAGGGAAACCAGTCGGAAGCATGGAGCTACTCTGAACACTAGTTTTTTGTGGTTCTTCCGGTTAATATCAGGCGAATGCCAGAGCAGTAATGAAACAAACGAGACCCGAACGGCATGCGACATTTCCTTCCTCACCCACCTTTTAATCGCCATTAAAAAAGATCGTTGCCAAGACAACTATCTTGTTACCGTGAAAAAGTCTTTTTGCGCGGTTTTAGAATACTTTTTGCACGTTTGGTTCTTTTTCCAATACAAGTTTACGAAACTATTTGTATTATATTTTTATGCAGTTGTAGAAAAAATGTTCATATTTCGTGTGTAAAGTTTCCGCCCTTTTCATGGTCTCGATTGAGACTTTTTGCCTCGACCTACGGTCTCGGCAAAAAATCTCAATCTCGACCATGAAAAAAACGGAAACTTCACACACTTAATATGAAAATAACTATTTCTCCCTGGGCAGCACGAGACGGCTTAACGGATCGGAGGTACTGGAAGTTCCTCGACCGAATTTGATGATGATGCGAGTGCCGCCATTTGTTTTAAACAAAACGCCCTTTGCAACAACTCCATACAGCAGGATTTAAGTTTTAATATTTGTGCATCTCTAATTTATATTCCTCCATTTCTGGATACCTCTCTGTTTTTATTCCTTGCCGTTTCGTGCCTTTTCTATCGTTTCCATACCGTTGATTCCTGTGGTTCCCTGCGCGATATAATGTGGCCGAAGGGGTGTGTTTTCTATAGGAGATATTGGAAGAATGGAGTGATTTCATTCTTTTTTAAAATAACTAGCTGATTTCACTACTCTGAAATACGTGCATTTGCTAATAATATTGCGAGACTCCGAGACCAAACCAGAGTCCAAATAAAAAATGTCGCGAAAGACAAGTTGCAGACGGGAAGTGCTGGTTAGTTTGCACTGCTTGCCATAAGTCCGTTCCATACACTTGAATTTAAGCTATAATTTACTATTATGTTGCATTATATTAATTTATTAATATTTTAAATAAGACTGTGGCTTCAAGGTATGATGTATACTTTTTTTTGTTCCCAAACTTTCGTTAGATCTGTATATAAAACGATGAATTTCAATTATCTACGAGTAATTCATAAAAATAAGTGATTAATTATTTCCCGAAGAGAATCTGGTTTGAAAGTGATTAATTATTTCCCGAAGATAATCGGGTTTCCTACCTTGTTCCGTGGTGGATAAGTGTTTACTTGGTTTGCACACACGTCTCTTAGTATTTTTAAAAATAAGGCCAATTCAAACCAAACATGATATAAAGTAACGAGCCACTGAAGGTCAAAATGGGACATTCGTCACTACCAAATTTTGCTGATTTTTGTGTGGCATAGATTCGTTTTGCCGCCTTGTGTTGCATGGGGAAGCTCAAGCCCCCGACTACAACCGCGCGGACGAAATGCTTCCAGTGACTTCGTGGAAAGCGCCAATCAACGCTTGTTCCAATTCATACTCTTTCCTCAATTCTGAAAGCTGAGAGAGACTCCCATCTTCAGGAGAAAACAGGAAGGGCAAGAGTGCTCTTTCAATTAATGAGAAAGAGGATTATTGCAAGGTATAAATAGAGCTTCCTGGAAAACACGGGAGCTCGTTGTGCAGAGTCATGAAGATACAAAGATCAGATAGAATTCTAATGCGGCGGGCAAATTTTCGCCTGGTTCCTTCAGAATCGTACATGACACCTGTCACTGAAGTGGGAATTGAGACGAATGAAACGGCAATTTTGGTTACCAATTCTACGGCTAAAACAGTGAACGAAGGACGATTAGGTTTGATACAAGTTCAATAGCCAATTTATAATATGTGTTTGATGGTTACAGTCGCCATAATCGATTATGCTTTTTGGCCACTTGTAAATCCCTCTACGATGCCTCATGCGATCTCGGAGTGCCTATTGGCTGCAAAGCGAGGTCATTCGTAATGTTAAACCACCTTTTGCGAATGAAACGTTGTGTAACTTTTCGGAGTTCAGATCAGTCTGTCTTTTGACTCAACATTTCAAGTCTAGATGTCATTGTATACTCTGCCAGGCTAGATGTTATAGTTGATGCTTGAATTGTGACAGCTGTTCCTCGTCGGTTGTGATGTGATGTTAGAAGCCCCTTTTCAATTATTTGTGATGGTAAGTGGAACCTATAACCTTTCTATGGTTTTAAAATTATTAATAATATGATACAGAAACTTTCCTGTTTACACCGTCGTTTATTTATGCGATAGTGTTAATAATTATTCGAAAATGGTATAAGAGAGCATTGCCTTCCATTATGTCGAGTAAACATTTATATTTTCGCCACTTTGACATTTGTTCAGGTCAAAAAAGTTCTTGCTTAGCTTTTGGACTGTGTGCGTGCCCCATTCACGTTCTAATTTTCCTATTTTTTACGCAAATAAATAAAGAAATCCTATGTAAATAAATATAAATTAATGTTCTGGTATTGGATTGATCGGTAATCTTGAAGAGTAACCCTGTTACTTGTTCACGGTGCTCGGGTCCGCGTCTTTCAGAGCAGGACAGACCCGCTGCCCCGCGCTCGTACGTTTTCCGCGTCTCGCCTGTTCGCACTATATTCTGATTTGTCCGCCCCTCGCGTAAGTAATGCTCCACGCGAGCGCATAAAGACACCTGTCCGCTCTCATTCGTTTCGCAGAAGCACTCACGAAGCGGCCCTGGGAAGGAAGAGCCAGGAAAATCTAGTGTACATCTAGCGTACATCTAGTGTTGTCTTCATTGTAATTGATCTGTTGAATGTGTCATATTCTGTAAAAACAGCTCAGTTATTTCCTGAGACTTGTTTTGATGGTGAATTATGCAGCATTTACGGAGAGACTAAAATGCGAGAGATTTTCTGAATTGCTGATGTCGGATCCATTTATGTGGTCACAACTAACATTTCATTTAATGAATTAAATTTATGACGAAACTCATAGCTGTATTGTTAAATGCGTTTTTTGTTAAGTAGATGCAGTTTGCTAAGTCAGGCATTGAATAACGTCAGCCAAATTCCTTTAATATAGACACTTTGCGAAGATTCGAAAAACATCATTTGGGAGGTTTTTTGAAATGTAAAACCAGCCCTAGTACGGGTGAGATTCATTTCCAGTTCTGAGTATGAAGAATCAAACTCAGGCCGATTCATGTAGATGTTTTGATGGACAAAACGGACGAACAGAAATGGTGCTTCAATTCAGCAACCTTTTTACTTGTATATTTTATGTGTCTGATACTGCGAAATATAATAGCATTTTAGGGCATGTCTTTCTTATGTCAGTTTATTAGGGCATGACTTTCTTATGTTTCTTAGGGTATGTCTATTTTATCAATGTCTTTCTTATACATCTAGGGAGCTTCTCTAAAAAATTTTTAAGTACATCAATACCAAAGAACGAAAATCAGTATTTATTGAAAAAGATATCCGATGTACGAACAGAAATGGTACGTACTGTAAACGTCTCCCATACATTTGGCTGTGTCATTTATGGCAAAAAGTTACTTAAATGTGATTGTCGGTGCAAGCATTTTGTGATTTTGGTCAGTTTGGATTTCACCACATTCACAGTATTGATCTTCAAGCCGACTAATTTTTACCGGTTAGCCTTCGTTCTTGCACACGCAGTTCTGCGTCGATTTCATGTTTTCCTATTGCCGTAAGTCGGCCGGTCTCAGTTCAAAGATATTCTTGGACGCCGAAAGGGCAGGTTGTTGGTAGGCCACAAGTATTGGGTTGAGCCAGAGAATATCGTGAGCACGTTATCCATTAGTGAGGAATAGTTTTGAGGTCTCCTTTTTTGAAAGATATATATTAAAATTAAAAGTGTAGAAAAATATATATTTATTTTCAAATTACCTGCTTGAAAGTTTAAAGTTTCCTTCCGCCAAATCCAGATACTCACATCACAAGACCTTTTAAGAGTCGGGGAAAGATAGTACTAATTCCTCATTTCATAAATCAAAATTAACTCTTTCATGATGACCGAGAAGCTGCATAAAAGTCTTCATAGAACTATAGAATATCGAGAAATCAGCAAGATGTGTATTTAGTAATTAAGACAAAATGGACAAAAACTTTCTCTGTCTGACGAAAATCTAATTAGCACTATCTTCCCCCGATCCCCTCAATTGATAAAGCTCTCAAAAACAGGTTCGTCTTGACGTCTGTCACGTCTACCATGACAATATGCCGGCGGCGCTAGCCGAATTCGTTTATTACACTCCGTGAAGTCACGAAGGTTAAGCGAATTCGAGACTCGCGGGTTCTTGGTTGGGTGACCGGCCAGGAACCCCGCGATCTAACGTCGTCGAGCCCCTGGCCGAAGGGATAAGAGGCACTGACTGACTGCGACGTGACGAGACTTGACTAGCAAAGTAATTACGGAGTATTAGTAATTAACGGAGGATTACTCCAAAGAATGCGCTCAACGCCCCTTAAGGGGCTTGGAGACGCGTTGCGTCAAGATGTGGACGCAACAAACACTGTAGTTCACGTCATACGCAGTTTTTAACTGTTTTTTTTTTACGTAAAATAAATAAATAAATAGATCTCTACCCTCCGCTCAGCGACAGATTTTTTAATTTTTTCTTTCTTTTCAACATACATTATTTGTCAGAAATGATAATAAATGATTAATATTTTTTAAATTTTTAAATATTTTTGAAGTATCCTTGGGTCACACTGTAGCACCCATTTTAAGGAATTTTAATTAGAAAATTTCATGTAATTAGGCGTAATACAATAGAATTTTAATTTGAGTGAGGAAAAGTAAAATTACCGAGGTTTCAGTGTAACCTTGAGAAAGTGAGGACGAATTTGGCGGAGAGTTTGGAGTGAAAGTCCAATGTGGAATTTGGAACACCTCGGTGACAGTACTAATGAAGAAAGAACGTCGCGAAAGCATGTTAATATGAACATGCAATACCTCTATATATAATTCTTTGGCTATTCACTTTTGGTTTTTTGGACTTTTAGATACATCACGGAGCTTTTAGATTTCTTCGCAAGCATTTGTTTTGAATGACTGGTAGGGTGTTTATATTCCTCACGGCCGCATTAATCCCAACGAGAGGCGTGGCGCCATATTTCGCGCGGTCGCGTTCCGCATTGTCCCTGGCGTCGTGAGGTGCGTGGGCGTGGGAGGGGAGGTGGGCCGGGGCTCGGGGCTTTGCCCCCGTGATGCCGCTCACGCCCACGGCCCTGGCAGCCGACGCGGCGCCGCGGGCGACGGCTCGCCCCCACGCACACGCTGCCGGATGACCTCGCCGGAATAGGCGCACTCGGGAGGTCTAGCGATCCTGAGGGTGGATACTGACTTATTCCTCTCGTCAAACTTCTGCCAAAAGCGTCCGAGAATTCGAACCTTACAAACAATCGAAGGCCAATTATTATTTATGTACGTTATCGCATTTTATTTCCATCTCATAATTATTGTTTTAAAAAAATTGCAAAGATACCGTTGCTGTTTAAAAAAAACTATGTTCCAAACAAAGTAGATTATTCTTCTTCCTATTTTTCTCCTTCGTCATATTCTTCTTCTTCCCCTTCTTTTTTTCTCCTCGAATTTATGAAATTTCATTCGTGAAATAGTCTTTTGTGTTAGAAAATACTACGATACACACCAAAACACTCATAGTATAACCTATAAGTGAAGTTTTTATTCCACATTCCAGGAAGATCTATTGCAATGGCATTTAAATCTTTTTCCTTATTCTTGCGTGTTGTTATATTCATTAATATATCTCATTCACTAATTACAAAAAAATAAGAAATTTAGTAACTTCTGTTCACGTAAGGATGTCCATTCCAAGCAATTAGCGTTTATATTTCTTTCATTTGTAAATTTTTGAGAAACAAATTACAGAATTCAATTGGTGGGCCGCATGTTATATTCAGCTTGCATGAAAAAATAATTAAAATTATTTGAGTCTTGAGAAACTCAATTTCATTTTTTACAAACGTATGCAATTTTTAGAATGTTAGGATACCCTCAGTTCTTTCACCGTTTGAATGCTACAAAGACACCGGGTAATAATGTTTGAAAAATGAACCCAATTTCGACGATTCATGAACCGTGCTTTGGTAAAAGTCGCAACATTGCAGGGTACACGTAGATGCAGCTGCATCGTAAATTGAGGGGAAGATCGTAACGACACGGGCGCATTACGCCGGCGCGGACGGCCGCGTGTGACGTAGAACGAACGGCGGCCTTAGACTAATTATACTGCTAATATTTCTCACGTGTCGGAGTGGCTGACGGCGGGCGATCTCCCCCGCGCGGGCTTTTCGCCACGCCAACTGCGCACGCCACGGACGGAGTCGCCGCCGCCGCCGCCGCCGCCGCTTTGCCAAAATGATTTTCGACAGCCAGATGGGCATCACGCAATTGCTTGATGACCTTGAGGGGCGCGGGGAAGGAGGCACAGCCGTGAACATTTTTCCTGAATTTGTGCTATTCTACTGTACACTGCCGAGCTGAAGGCTAATTGTTGTTTCATTTTGATTTCATTCCATTTTGATGTAAATGGGCATTTTTAGTTCAACTATTGCAATCGCTCCGAAATGCATGATTAGAATTGTAAGCTACGCGATTCACGATTCATAACATTTATTATCTGTGAGGCGTTAAACACACGGTTTTATATCATTCGTGTAGTATGTCCTATCGATAGAAGATTTAATTAATTAAATCTGCACGACGGCTGCACGAATTATTTCGAGAATATGTAAGAGCTGCCACTGGTTAACGGAATCAATCTGCTGAATCTACTGTGATCGACGTAGGATCGATTGAATATGTGGGCTGGCTGCTCTGGTCGATGATTTCCTTAATTTTCTTCTAGCTTTTCTGAGCAAATGCCTCAGTGCCTCTTCCTCTTCCAATCATAGTGCCCCCCTCCCCTTCCAGCAATGTGAACGAGGGCGCATCCTACGATTCGCCATTTATCAAAGAACAGTGTGTATTGGAGCTCCCAAGCGTAATTATGATTGCTTCAAACTTACATTCCTGATCCCGTTGCTGATGTAATTTCGGTTTTCTTCATTTCTTTCTATCATTACTTTCTTTTCTTTTTGCCCTCTCTATCTTTGGCCTTATTTATATATTTTTACTTTCAGTGCCGTATTTCAATTACATATTACATAAAATAAGACACTGATAGGTGTCTTATTGACTGTATTAATTCTTATGTCAACAATCTTATTCCCGAAAACTTTTCTTTTAATTTTCTCAACTTAAATGACGAGGAGAAAGATATCCCTCCCTTTCTTTTAAATGATGCGAAAGAGATTTGTGCCATAACATTTATTTAAAAATCATCTTTCTCAAGTCTTGCATTTGTTGAAACCGTCGACGTGTGTACTGGAGGCTTCTCGAAGCGACATAGCAGCTCTCTCAGATATCGGTTGTTGCGCACTCTCCGCTGGCAGAGCTCCGCAGAGAAGATATTTCAGAATCGTGGATGCGGACCAGCGATGTTCTAGTAAGGCCTAGCGCGTTGCTGTGCTCGCACGTTCCGCTTGCTCCGGGGCACATGCGAACCGGGAGCAGCGGGCGCGCAAGTCGCCGTTTCATTCTGGGGAAGCTGCGGGAGCGACTCGCGGGTCAGTTGCGGCGGCCGCAAGTTTATCTCGGAACAGCGACGGGCGCGGCGGGGGCGGGGGCGGAGGCGGCAGCTGTTGGAGTCGTCAGCAGCGGCTGCGAAGGCGGCAACCTCGTACTCGTGGAGCGCCGTGCCGCACTGCACTGGGGTTTGAAAGATGTAACATGCGGGCAAAATTATTAATATTATTTTTACAAAGTTGTAGCACAGTATACGAAACATGTTTACCAGAACTAAACATGTAGACATTATTAAAACCTATACAGAAACGAAACTTTCCTTGAAATTACTCCATTGAAACACATGAAAATCAAATTTACCAGGGCTTATATATGCTGAGTTTTGATATTTTTTGTGTGTAATGTCTGCAATTATAAGGATTTTTTAACAAGCCCACCTGTTTCAAATTTATTGTGTTCGGGAATTCACGTATCTCAGATTATTTATTAATGTTTTTAAACTGCATTTCTTTCCCGTTACGTTAGAATTGCTTTATTGTTATTTATAAATTCATGATCGAGCGCTGTAAAATATATATCCACTGATTCATATTCATGTTGGGGGCTGCATTTTATCTACGATTCTTTACTTCGAAAAAAGTATTTAATGAATCTTGTACTAATAATGTAGAACAAAAATTATCAGAAAGTTCTTTCTTGAAAGTTTCTTTCGTAAGTTCTGACAATTATGTGTTTCTTCAGAGTATCTTTTAATATAACTAAATGAAGAAGGAAGGAGACTGTACGCAGTCCGTGCCTCGTTATTTATGGAACTGCTTCAGCATGCGCGAGGAGGCAATCGGAGGAAATGACTAATCAGGGCAACAGGACTCGAGATTTCCTTTCTATCCAGTCCGTATAGAGCGATATCGCAAATTCGCCACTATTAGGGCTCGAACCTGTTAGCCTAGCTAGGTAGAGAATTAACTACGCTAGAACTATCGCATATGTGCGACAACTCTCGATGGAAATTCTCCGTCACCAACACCATTTGCCCCGTTTCTCTTCCAAGGGAAAATATATTTGCGGAATATGAAATCGAGATACAGACGTTTTTTAATTCAAGACAATTCACGCGGTATCTATATCATGGAGTGCTGGTATGCAGAAGAATCTAACCTTTAAAAACGTAATAGAAGGTCCTAGTACACATCATTTTGTAGATTACGTCTTGTGAAATAAAACTCAAGTCCTTTAGCCTCGGAAACCAGATTGTACGGGCCTCCCGACGCACCGATTCTGAGTGCTACTCGAACGTTATCAAGAAATCTGGTTTCGGACTGTGCATTGCGGGATTGCACTAGCGCTTGAACATGAGGTACAAACATCTAGGGCAATTAAAGAGCTCGAAAATGCTATTTTTTTTTGCCAGTGAACGTAATGGGAAATTTCTTATTACTAAGTTACACCTATGGCAATTTCTCCTAATTCGTAGGCAACTTCTAAACCATTGATGTTCAGCAGGTCACATTTGGACTCAATCAAGGGGATTTTATGCGGCTGCCGAACGCCTTTGCGTACGGGGTTTCTGTACGATCAGCGGCAAATGTGGTGTGTAACTCCATTATAAAAAATTTCCCATTACATGTTCCTTGGCAAACATTTCTAGAATATGTTCAGGATTTTGTTTTCGTTCCCTCAAAATGCCGAAGAAGTGTGTCAGTATTTTTTCTGAGATACTCTATAAAACAAGTGTGCAACTATGATTTTTGTTGGAGGGGGAAAATCATGAGGTGTAGTGTCAAAGCGACGTGTTGACTTAAAATGATTTATGTTTCCAACTCATATATTGAATGTCTTTCTAGGCTGAAGTAAATTAGCGGAGACCACATTTGTGAAAATGCCTCGGGCTTCTTAAGAACGTGGCTGAAGCCCATAAGCACCCTTGGGTTGTCCATTGATAGAGAGTAAACGTGTAATTCCTCGCCTCTCTCCAAAATTCTCTTCTTTCCGCGACTCATTTCAAGATAGGTTTTGCGTCTCTCGCACTCAACCAATCTGTACTGCAGAAATAATATAAATTACGGGGAGGGGGGTTTCCAACACACTCTGACTCCGGGCCAAATTGTGTAAGTGGGAAGAGGATCCTAGTCATCATACATTATCAACTAAAAATCAGAACAAGAATTTCCAGTTTTTACAACAGAAATGTATGTATAATACAGTTTGGATTTGTTCGATGGGTCTAACTGCTACGCGGGCCGAAGGTCGGAGAGCCCAGAGTCTTCTTTTGTCTCGTCGTTCCCCAGCGCGACCATAGAGCGCCGCGCGGCGGCGCAGTGCGCGTGCGGTGGCGGCGGCTGCGTTCTCTGTGCCGGACCGCCCCGCGACCGCCGCGCCGCCTCCTATTTTGGCGGCGGAGGTGGTGGAGGAGGCTGCGACCAGCTGGAGCCGCACGCGCGCCTCCGCCTCCGCCCCGGCCGCCGCCGCCGCCGCCGCTGCGCCGTCGCACGGCGGATTGCGGAAGGCGGAGCCCCGCCGGCGTCGGAAGGTCACGGGACCTCCTCCGTACGCGCGCTTGAGTACGCAAAGGCGCGCCGACGCGCACGGAGTTGATGCAGACGGCAAAGCCCTACGCAGATTGCGGAGGCGATTGGCTCGTCGTGCGTGGATGGAGTGAAAATCTCGGTTACTGCTTTTTACTGGCGCGATGTTACGTGTTTCGATGACTCTTGTGCCCCTGGCACACACGTTCGTGCTCAGATATTTTGGCGTTTCTGTTATACTTGTTCACTTGTGTCATCTCTCTCTTCTCTCTCTCTCTCTCTCTCTCTCTCTCTCTCCTCTCTCTCTTCCATCCTCTCACTGTTTCATTTACATACATACTTTTTTCTTTTTTTTTCTGCCTCTGACTTAGTGATTCTCTCTCTCACCTGCTCTCTCTCTTTCTCTCCGTATCTCCCTCTCTCTCCTCTCTCTCTCTCTTTCTCTCTCCGTATCTCCCTCTCCTCTCTCCTCTCTCTCTCTCTCTCTCTCTCACACACACACACACACACACACACACACAGACTTTCTATAGGTTCTGTTTTCCTTTCCCTCCCTTTAACCCTCTGTCGTTTTCCTCTGACTCTGTCGTTCTCCCTGTCTCTCCATATTATTTTTCTATCTCCCATATATGCACTTCCAAACACGCACATAAGTACTCAGCTCCAAAGAATGTTAATGCAACTTCAGGTGCAGAAACCTGATATTCGCAATGGATAGTGAAAGGCAGTGATCAGCTGTCTGCGGAGGCCACGAGCCCCTTGTTTCGTGCACCTCGCCTTTCTCAAGAACTCGGCGAGAGTTGAGCGTCTCTGGCGTCCCAGAGTTATAGACACCGAACGTCAGGTGACAGGTGTGCAAGAAGTGATTCCGTTGACACGTTCTAGTTATTTATGGGTCTTTTGTCACGTAAATCTTCATTCTCCATTTCCTAAATCAGTTTCCTTTCTCATAAATCTCATTTTGCTCAAAAGCTGTGTTAAGAACAATTTCAAAATTATGATTTATTACAGAAGTTTTTTGAAATCTTACTGTGTGACTCGTTGTTTGATGCACTACTATTTGTATTCTTTTTATCCTAAAATGATTTTTCTATCCCCTTTACTTCTGTTTTCTTGCTGTCCTCACGTCGTACAACTTACACAATTTTCATTAATCTAGCGTTGAGCGAATGGTGAAAACTTACAATACTGAAACATATAATTCAATGTATCAAGCACACTGGAGAGTAATTTTTTTTAGTATAACTGACGAATTGAATGATGTCCTAAGTTTACTGCACAATGAAAGTCATTGTTTCTTATGTCCTACATTTAATTATACTCGCATTAACAAAATATTTATAGTTTATATCACTGAACGGCGATGTAAATGAACAATAAAATTAAACCTCTGCCTATAATTTAATAACGTCTGAAATCCTGGAATGACCGTATGAAAAGTATTAATAATCTTAGAACATTGTATTTTTTGTTTGTTTGGAGAGAACCATTGTTTCCCAATTAACAGGATGGCTGAATGCGCGCATATTACCTACGTTTACAAATATTGGTCAACCGTGTGGGTTCTTTGTGTCTTCGGAATGTCGAAATGGTGTCGAAATTCAAAAAGCCTTGGCGACTTGTTTGATTCGGATCTGCGCACTTTTAGTCGAAGGCCAGCAATTGGAATGCGAGAGACTCGCACGGAATTTCGAAGGCAAAAGAAAGAAGTGTTTACAGATCTAATGTGTGTGTATTCTAGATGGACATATGGTGGTTGTCTTTGAGCAACTATAGGAATTTCATAAATCCTACAGCTGAAGAACACATTCTACATTTATCCTACTAGCTCGAATAGTTTTAGGATATATTTTATGCGCTTTGTTCCCATACTGTTCAGAGGGCGACAGTTCTAAAAGAATCAAAATAAAGATTAGAAAAACAAGCAACAGGGTTTTGTATATTCTTCTTTTCTATATCAACAGCTGAGTGTGTACAACCTCTCCAAATTGTTACAAATGAGTTGCACAACACAATTTAATTGAGCGTGAAGAAAAATATTGCTAGTTTCGATTTTCTGCGGATAATCAGAATGTGTCTATTTCTCATTCACGAAATTACATGTACAATGCTCTGCACATTTCTAAAAATTAAATAATAAATGTGTATTAATTTATGCCGTTCCATCTCGCGTGGCAAATTTACTTTTTATTTTGGCACTATTCAAGAAAGTAATCTCAAATTCCCCGAGTTATGATATGATATTGTTAGAATTTGATATGATGTGTCAAAGATGCCCTATTACATTGTTTGTGCTAGCAATCAGATTATCAGAATCAATTCTACTCTGCAACCTACGTTGATGATTTCTGATTTATCAATTATATCTTATAAAAAGACAAAATATATACACTTTAAAAATCTCTTGTAGAATACATACTTTAAAAAAACTTTCCCGTTTCACAACGTTTTCAGTGTTTGGGTCGATAGAAAATAAGAGCTCCTTGCAAGGTGTTTATTCATCACAATATTTTTAAAATTCATTGATTGGTTGATGGAACTGAATTATCTCTTATCAAATTCTTTCCTTTGCGGCTTTATAATCGCTGTATTGCCCCAACAACAATTCACTTACAAAATATTACATTTTTATGCCATTTAATTCAAGAATATATATTGTAAATTACTTGTTGAACCAGAATAATATAGAAAGAACCCGCATGGCTTGCCTTATAGAAGCTCACATTCACCAAAAGACTAGCTTGTAAAATCCTGCTGTCACTTGCTGTCAGCGCGCTCTCATAACTCATCACAACTTTAAAACAAATTCTTTTTCGTGAAAAATTGTAGATATTGTAGATGAAATCGGTAAACCTGAGAGAGAGAAAGAGGAACGTTTCAAAACTCAGCTTGGGAAAGCAGCCATACCGCTGGAGTCGCACGTGCGCCAATAGTCTGTCGCAACGCTTTGGCTACGGAGACCCCACCCTGCGTACGAGGCCGTGCGAAACGGCAGAAAGAGCTCGGCAAAATGTTTTCCAAGGAGCGGCATGTCGATGCTGATAGCGCAATATGTTGAACTAACCTCATTTGAGGTTATTGTATAAAATATACTGGTCGTTCCATGATTCGATTTCTATTCTTCTAGGATGTGAAAAAGAGGGGCGGTAAATCCAGATTTTAAATATTTAATGTAGTGGACGAAGGGTGACTTGCGACGTAATGGCCGTGGAATACGTCTTCCGTCGCTTTGCAGCCTCGCTGGAATTTCTGAACTTGAAATGTATTATATTCAATTCATACTTAATTAAAAGTGTATTATATGTGTTGATATATCTTGAAATAAATCGAAACAATTGTCGCTATTAGCATAGCGACATTTTGAGGGAAATACAAGTATTTGCGAACAATCGATCTTTAATTGACATCTATACGCACGTACTACTTTCTGCCCTCAACTTTTCCCGCTGATTTTATATTTCCGTTACAATAATACGCTTTTCCGATTTTTATGGGAATTTGTCAGTAGCTATACGCGCAAAAAAGATGGGCCATTATTCATCCTTCTCATCAATTTTTTTTTGGGGGGGGGAGTGTTTCCAAAAGCAAGCACTGTGGAAATTTAGGCAGAGATCTAGAGGGTAAAAAGATTGGTTTAAATCCGCAAACGTTCAAGAATTCTTTCCAAACTCAGTCTTTCTAGAACGCCTTCAGATTCACTCAGCATTCACTAAGAGTAGGAGCTGATTTTTTCCTCGGGAAAGCGTCAGGAACGTGATTTTCCTTGCTATACCTTCTAGGGCAGAGATCTTACCTTCACGATTCTCAGGGCCAAACTTCCGGACCTGATGTAGGACAGTTGTTTCTGAATAACTTACCAAATCGAGGCAATAGGTAGAGGTACTAGTCATTTTGGGCCCAGGGTGATCAGGTGGTCCAGGGAGTTCGCGAGGTCTTTCTGAGGAAATTCGAGCGCGGAGATATCTTTGTGTTCGCGTCTGCGGAAATAACTTTCGACGAGAACGTGCGGCGAATTGCCTATTCCCTGTTGGCGCTCTCTTGTTTAGCATGCGAATTAGGGAACTTACAAATTTGGTCTTGTCTGTTGTGCTATTTAATCATTTGTAAACTTCTCATATGAGTATCTTCGGTGCACAAGAAAAATGACATATCTCGAGAATTGACACTTTGCAGAAGAAAGGTTTTATCCTGAGCGGAGCCATTTATTTCGCTGTCAAAGTTGAAATGTTTTACTCTAAATATCGCTTGTCTTGTGATCTACCATTCTGATTTGTTCTAGTAAAAACAGGCCACTTCCTGAATAGTATATTTCTTGACTTAAGAAAAAAATAAATTATTTTTACAATGTCACTTGTACCCTATGATATCTGATATCTGACTCCACACACCGCTGCCTTTAGTCCATATATTCTGCGACTGAAATTGAGGTTCTCAATAACACCTAAAGGAAAAATTATCATTTTTTCCCTGCCTCAACTTCGTCACACATATCGTATCCCCACTTCTCGATATTCTTGCTAATATAGTAACTTACATAATTCGTAATATTTATATCATTCGACTACGCAATTTATTCATTCGAAATAGTTGTTTTTAAGAATGATAAAATGAAACTAAAGCATCACCGTTAAACATGAGGACGGGAGAGGACTTTCTTCTGTTTCGGCCAGAGTGCCAAAAAGTCACCTTTTTTGAATGCGCTCTAGAGCCTGAACAATTTAATTTTGAAAACTTTAATCTTTCCAATAGTACGCTTTGGATTCCAGATACAGGCGCAAAACTGAAAACACTGCGAAATTTCTAGCCTTTTGTGCCATTGTCTCTGTGAAGCCAGCCTATCTCTACGAGGTAAACGTAAAATTCTAATTCAGTACCCCAAAAGACTTGCTTGAAACAAAAAAAAGTTGCTTCAGTTTCAAGTTCTTTAGATGTTTCATAATGCAATAATATGAATTGCATTTTAATTTACAAATAAGAATAATAGTTACCTTATCCTCATTACATGGCTGAAAGATGGTGCATACGTAATGAGGATACCATTTACTACCACGATTTCCAAATGGAAATCGCAAACTTTTGTTATTACTCAGTTGTCATTACTGAAATTGTAACTCCATTTTCTTTGGTTTGGCCCTTTTAGGAGAAATATCCTACGAATTTGAACTTCATATTCCAATATTATTTCATATTTAATCATTGAAGCGCCAGTGTTTCTGTGGTAACATTTTCTTTTCGATACTAATTTGTGAATCGTGTTACTTAGCGTGTTGTAAGAACACGCTTGTTGCCTTGTACAAAACTGTTACGCAAGCTATCCATCGTTCGTCGAAAACTCTTCTGCCTCTGTGTGATAAATTTTACTAGCACACTTAAAATTTAGGATTTTCTCTAAAATTATTTGAATTGTTAGGCAGATGGTATTGTTGGCCACTACATCAACACCTCAAAACAATTTTTGACAGTAAATGCGATACGTTTCAATTTCAAGGACTGGGGATATTGGGCTGCTTCAAAATTGAATACTGCTTCCCCTTACAAACATATTTTTATTTCGTTCACTTCTTTACTAATTTGAAAGAGTAAAACAGTTGGAAGAAAATGGCATTATTGTGATGTTGGTAATTGTCGTTTTGACCCCTTTGCTAAATGTTATCTAACCAGTAAAAAATAAGACAAAATCGTTATCGTGGTTCGTGCGATAACAAATGTAATGCTTACGCTTAATTTACGTAAACTTTCTATCATGGGGTTGTCAAGCCACTGGCGCAGATTGTCAAAGGAGCATACAGATTGCAAGTTAACTCTTTAACTACACTTAAAGCACTACAACTACACTACAACAGATTCATTAGTGCAGTGAAGAATTTTTAAAACTGAAATCTGCAAGAAAATATACTTCAAAATTGACAAGAAAATTGCACTTTCCTCTTTTCATCGGTTTGATTGATGTAATAATTGCTAAGGCACATGTCTAGTACTGAATAAGTGAAAAGTACCTATAGCTTTCTTCTAAAAACCAAACTTCCCTTATTCAATTTTCCTTGAAACATACACCACAAGTAGCTTGGGAAAATGTCAACCATACTGTGAAAAGGTCTGATGAGCGAAAACCGTGTGTGAATTGTATTAAAAAATGTGAAAAAGGCATTGTAAGATTACAAATTCACTATTTAGAAAAAAGTTTTGAGTAGCAACTAAACTGTATTAAAAATACACCCTAAAATTCATTTTATGTTTTGTACGATTTTGTTTACACGTCAAGTACCATGATCCTCGTTTGGTGATCGATTTCATTTTATTTGTAGAAAACATTATTGGAATTTTTTTACCAAAAATTGTACCTAATGCATTTCTAGAACATAAAACTTGACAATGAAACAATTCTTGTTCATTTTAAAAATCTGGTACTTAACAGCTTAACGTGTGGAAATATATCTTCGTAAATTTGGTTTAAGTTTATTTAATATATCTTAATATTCTTTTTACACGTCAAGTACCATGATAGTACTACCATAGATAATATATCTCTAAAAAATTACTAATTATTACTATGTTATGAACACAATGAAGGAATACGGAAATATGTGTAGAAGTAAGTCAATATACGTTGATAACGATTCATTTTATAAATTACTAATGAAAATAGCGTTTAAGATGTCAACCGTGAAACGTGAAATTTGAAACTTTATAAAAATTTATTTCACTAAAAAATGTATTTCTTGCATAATTTCTCGTGTAAAAAGGTTCTGAATTAAAAAACAATATTTGTTTTTATTCCGTTGTAAGTTGCGCCCATGGCACGTGTCATACCTATGGTATGCGCCTGTGTGGTCCGCGGCCGAGCGCTGTGGTCGTCGCAGGCGGCCGTCGCAAGCGGCCGACGCGCGCTTAATGACCGACGGCGGCGCCTCCCACGCGGTCGCCTCTCCCCTCCCCTTTTCCACCCCACCCCCACTCCTCCCCCGCACCCACGCGGCCGCCGCCAGTTGGCGTCGCGCGCGCTAGATGGCGTTGCGAGCCTCTCCCGCAGCGCGCTTTCGCGCGTGCAGTTCGGCGCTTCCACACCACAAGATCGCCTTCCACTCCGGACATTCATTGGACTGGAGTTGGCAGCAGGACCACAGCCAGAATTGTCGTTTAGTAGGACAATATTATAAAAAAATTATGTCTGTCAAAATTTAATTATCTTAGGGTTAAGTCTAGCTTAACATACAATTATATTAGGAAAACGTCAACTCCAGTCCAATACGAGTCCTACATAAGGATGGAGAATTCAATACAAACATACATTGTAAAAATTGAAAAACTTGTTTTAATAAAATCGCAATTTAATTTTTTTTCTTGAAGTCTTGCAAATTATCTTGTCCTGCAGTCATAACTGTCAAAAGACAACCATAAACTGTTCGCACAGCATTGGAGATATTTTTTTCTTTCCAAGAGACATTTGGACAAGGTGGACACTTCTTGGAAAACTAGGGGTCTGAAAATGTCTGAGAATTTCATTAGAATGGAAAAGTTAGCAGAAAAATCATGTAAAATTTAGAACATTATTTCAAGTTAGGGAAAATGTTTAGGCAGAGGTAACATAATATTTTGAGGAGAGCTTTTATTTGCACGGCCAACATTGTTAATATTGTTTTCTGCCTCACGAGGAATTCAAAAAGTTGAGAAATATGTAAAGAGAGGTACCACCGGTTGAGATCGTACTCTTTGTCTATCTTACAACGCGTTGGTGCGAGAGAATTTGAATACCACCAAAAGATGGTCTTCACACCTCTCTCATTTCTGCCCTAATATAATTGCAATTTCTGCAGTTCTCAGGCAATTCAGTGCTTTAAAATGGAAGAACAAATATTCATTTTTGATCTCTAGTTTTCCTTTAAATGCACGCCAACGTTTGAACATCGTTTTTCAGACCGGCCTCATGATTATATTTAACATTACAACGCAGGTCTTTTTTTATTTTCGGTTGTATATTTCCAATAAAACACTGTAACATGCATAATACAATGTAAAGGATCCTTTACATTTTGTGACCATAAAGGAAACTTTACCTCCACCATCAGGTAAATGTCTTTTTCTAGACGTAATTGTTGGTATATAATTGTAAATAAAATTGTTACCGTCTTTACAAGTATTTTTAATTGCTATTTTTGATTGCATTCAGTGGCATTACTACTTCTGTTAGGAGGTAATCCAGAACATTTTAGGTTGCCGTTTTTTTGTCTTAAATTCTTATCATCTTATTCCTGCTTGTAGTTTATAAATCATGTATGTGATCAAGTATACTGTTGAGATGGTTAAAAGACCACCTTAGAGAATGTATTAATGAACTGTGTAAATGGCCTTTTCTCTGCAGCCTCTCTCTTCTCAAAAATAGCTTTTCACTTGGCAGTCCTTCATGATCTCATTTGCTCCATACGAGCCGTGACCAAATGAACTAGTTAACGTTCGGGGCTAGTAGTTGTCGAAGTAATTAATTGCAAGTTTAACCAACTTAACGGAAAGAGAATTCCCCAAGAAGATTTCATATACTTGAAAACATTAGTTAATTATGTCATTCCAGAGCTATTTCAACGCAACACGGAAAGGAGTTTCGGTTGGATTTGTTGAATCGAGATCCAACAATATTAATTAGTAAAATGCAAATACAATTACTTTAAAGATAATAATTACAAAAATACGAGGCACGTGCGTTAGCTTATGTTATTATGAGTACACAATTGAAGCTTAAAGAACCGGCAGGTCGTATGTGCGGTTGCGTGGTAACTAGCTAGTAAGTAGTTGTAAGGATATCGCTCTCTGAGAATTCCAGAGGACAGCTGCTCTGATTTGTGGTTTCCTAATATAAGATCCTTGTGGGTGGATGAGAAGTATCACAAGCTTCGGACCGTGGATCGCAATCCTTTCCCATCCTTTCCTCATTTACACCCTTAGTCAGGTGATGAACTGAAATCTTTTCTCCAAATGAAAAATCCTCATAATCTAGAAAGACTCCGGCAATACTGCAAATACTTAACTACCAGTCCAAGGTTCGAATCCGACTGTACTGCAGTAGAAAGAAGAATTACAAAATACTCATGGATTTTAAAAAAAATCACATTTCGTTTTGTGCTATAACTTCGATATATTATTAATACATGTGAAATCGTTTTAAGAATGCCTTCTTACATCTCGCAGCTCCAAACATCCGTCTTTCTTTCTAATTCTGCGAAATGAAGCAGTCTGATAATTAGTTTTAACGAATCTGGAAAGAGTAATAATGTATTTTATCACCATTTTATATCTATTTGTTTTTAAAATATTTTTGTTGTATTCGATGCAAACTCCACTAAAGCGTTGAAACGTTGTAATCCAGCATGTTTACCATATTGTGCCTGTTCCATTTCGTCGTTTGATAATATTGTAACATGTAAAACAGACGTTAAACGCAACATAGTCTGATCATGCAATGATTCAGCGGCGTGCTCTATTAGTTTCTCATGAGCGAGCCTTGCATCTTAAACGATTACTGTCCAGTCCTGTTAGGCAGGGTTTATGGTGGATATAATGCCATTTTTTTTTGTTTGAATTAAAGTGATTTAGTTTTGTTCTCTTGACAGCAGGTAGGAAGCTGGATGCAATTTGTCACGGCTTCTAATGGCGCCATGAAAAAATTGTCAAACATTTTAAACGAATAAGCTGTTATTGAACAGGATTACATCTAAAAATGTAATAAAACAATACATCCAACAGAAGATGAAAGGGAGTTTGGACGAGTTAAAATGTTTTGGAATTTTGTGCACAAACCGGCAGGGACATGACTAGAGTTCGAATCCCGACGTTGTTAGACGATCTAGCAACAGAGCCAGGTCGAATCCAAGGGAGAATTTCGGAGGAAATATCTAGCGACCGGCTGCCCAGATCGGCAATTTCCCATGATTTATCCGAATATCCTCAGGAGAACTGCGAAACAGTACCTAAACACACGAAACACGACCCGCGCACAATCTTTTCTTCCTCATCTTTGTCTTTCCTCCCCTTAAAGTTGAATGCAGTATACTACCACACGTGTCGGGAGACCTACTTAGAGCTTGCCCGGCTGGGGCAGTGCCCGGCTTGGAGAGGTATTTGGAGCGAGAAAACCTCGAACTTCGCCATGTCTTGGGTTTTAACAGACACTACTAATTACCAAAGTAGTTGACTCGGAAACACTATAGACTCTTTCAGTCAGGAGACCTGTCGGGAGTTTTGAGTTTGACTCGGCTGGAGCGGTGACCCGTTGGGGTCATACTTTGAAGGTGAAATCTCCAGCAATCCTACGCGTAGGTCGACACTTGATTTCACCTTTCAGCGGGAGAGGAACACTGCCACTTTCAGGAAAAAATATTCATCACACTAACGGGACTAATGAGCATAGTAGTTATCGAAACATGAAATACGAAATAATTAATCAATTGGTGTCCCAATTAGGTGGCTCGGCTCAACATATTGTTTTGTCGCTCGTCTGTGTTCGGGACGGCGCAGCGCTCCTATTCCTCTTTGGCCACTCGTTCTTCCATGTGGCCCGGGGGCGTGGTTCGCGTCCCCGCGCTGTCACTCTATTCATAGCGGGCTATTCGTGCCTCTGCGCGAGGCTTCCGGGTGGCACCCCTCGCGAGGGACGCGTCCGCGCCCTCCCTGGCCCTGGCTCGGCATCCACGACGAGACCAAGGCGGCGGTCACAGTGAAGCCGAATTTGACGGAAATTTCTGTCGTCCGTCGTCGTACATTTTCGACCGACGTGTCGGATGTTCAAATATGTACTGATAAGCAGAAATGGTCATAGTGAACCCCAACGACCCCTTCCGAGGGCATCTGAAAACATTGGCTCTCAGATGATCTGTTTAGTTTGGTTCTGTTGCTTCCATTTTGTCTTAAATCAGCTGAAGAGTCAAAGCCTTCTGCTATACCAACACCATGTTGGTATCATCTTCAATACATGTAGCAGAACGTGCTTCTGGCAAATGTTTCAAACAGTGAGCGGTGTAATTATGGGATTATTTGGCCTATTTCGGGTGTAACATTCGGATGAAAGAAGTCGGACGATTTCGCTCGCAGTCGTCCGGTAGCGAGCGATCGAAATTTAGGCAGCTCAGTGATCGGAGAGTAAGGGTACGGTTGGAGCAAATCCGCGTTCGGCCGAAGAAACGTTTGGGCGAGAGCGACCGCCTGATGCTGCCGTACGCGAGTGATCGCATTGCGTTAGGCACCACTCTGCAAATTATTGCGTACAGGCGACACATTTTTATATTGCTCCCCGAAAGGTGCATTTCTTAAGAGATAGATTTGATTAATAAGTTAGAGATGTTTGTGAAGGAAAACTTTCTAGTGCTAGTGATTTTATGTTCATGTTTTGCGGGAGCTGTCTGTAACACATTTCGACATGTTTCGACGGCAATTTCTTCTGAAATTTTCGTCAATAATTTCCCCACGTTTCTGTTGTGGTATCTTGATTCGAAAGTATTCAGCAGAGCTTCTCCTCCACAAAGTAACGAAATAACTTTGCCTATTGTCCATGCTTAATCCCTCAGTTAAGTCGAATAATTCAAGTTATTTTCATACTGTTCGGCCGACTTCGAATTTCTGCCTTAGTTGCCTGCGCTAATTCGAATAATGCCAATTTGGCCGAACACGGAACCACTCTGGTCGCATTTTAACCAGGTAAATGCCGCCTACGGTCGCGCTGGGATTGAGTATTCTTTAAATAAGTGAAACCACAGGTTTCGGGTTCGAGATGTGTATAATGCAAGCCTCTCATCGCTGTGACATGATTGTCTTCTCTTATTCATCTGAACATCATTCCCAACATAATTTACTCATAATTCTCAACTATGATCATCCTACCAAACTACTTACAGTGGAAGGCAAAAACCACTGTGGTCACCTGCCTGGAAAAGCGACCGTACATAGGTTAAGCTACATGATAACATGTACATTTCTGCAAATATTTGGCCTTTTGTTTGGAAAAAGCACTCGCTTCTCGTCCACCTCCATTGGCTCTCCCCTCCCTCCACTCATTTCCCCCTTTGTCTTTCCTCACATCGCGCAGAGATATGTTGGTTTTGCGGAGGACGCTCCTTCGGTGGACGAACGAGTATACTTGCGTTTTCGTAACGTGGCGCGTGGGGGATTGTCTTCACAATGGAATATGGCACAGTTTTTCGCGTGTTTATCCGTCGTGTCGCTAGATGTAGCTTGATATGCAGCACTGCTTGATACGATCGCGATCATGCGACATCTGCCGGCACGACAGAGAAAGGCGCAAAAAACGTGCCATATTCCATCGTGAAGACAAGTCCCTCATGCGCCACGTTATAAAACCCCAAGTATAGTTGGTGTGATAAGCCGACGCTTGTCTCGAAGGAGTCGGGTTGCCGCCACCCCGGCTGCGAGCGGGCGAAGAGGTTCGTGGTAGCGCGCCGCTCTATTTCGAGTCCTGGCGCTGGGAGGGGGAGGGGCCGCGGCCGGCACAATCCGCCTGGCTTCTCATTCCAGGAACTTCCGGTGTTCGTTGCGCCGGAGGCCGATACGCCGCGGCTGCCCTAAATCCAGCGAGATGGTGCAAGAGCCAGTTGACCCCTTCATTCGTGAATGCTCTCCGCTGTCCCGGTGTCGCCGCGAAGAAGGCTGTATGGTCGACATGAAGTCTGTAACGAGACTCGACTCCTGTGGTGGAGGGGGATTTATGAAAAACGCCAGCAGCTAATCGAACACATTTAGCTTCAGTGACATCCCGCGGTCAATGGGAGAACCTTTGAAGACATTTTAGGCCAATGGCCACCAAGCTCATGTGTCAAATCAACATCATCTACTTTTACTTACATACACTTAAGTGTACATGGCGTTGATCAAGTACATGAAAAGTTTTTCAGACATCTTATTTTTCAAGAAGTACAATAAAATCATAACTCTATAACAGATATCCCTTTTAAAACTCTTAAAAGTAATTCCCATATCTATATTACTAATTTCCGACGAGCGCAGAGATTGAAGAAAAATTAAGAGTCTCTGGCATTGAATGATACGTCTATGGGTTTGGTTAGATATTCAGAAACTCGGGAAAAATACAAAAACAATGAAACAGTTTAATTTTGACGGAGAATACTTGATTGTGCAAATCCGCCTATTATCATTCTGCACGTACCGACTGAATTCTCATAGTTAGTGCGACACACCTGATGCGACAGGGAGGCTCCGAGGCCACTTGCCATGAAGCATTTGCTATTCATGTGTTGCGGTATGGGGCAGCAAGTTTTTTTATGTTTTCGGTATGTAAAAAAATTATGTAGTGTATAAATTATTTGCTATGATTTTTGCAGTCTTTATAAAGCAGCGTTTTGAGTTTGCTGAGATTTTTTAACTATTTAACTTATTGCAGTGTTAAACAAGATTATTTTATTTGTTCTCTTTGAGCTGCGTGCGTACTACATTTTGGGAAACCATTTTGTGTGGTTTTGTTCTGCAGTATGTTTGCTGCTTTAGGCCACTAGTTTACCAGTAAATCTAAAAATAATAAATGTTGAGGTGAAACACATCTGGCGACAATGATCTCAGTGAGCGCAACGAACCATGGTGCTGCAGCTCTCATGGCGAGCGGTTCTCTGTGTATGTAGACTTGGAAACGAAGGAACACGCTTATTTGATGTTTGTGTTTAACGGCCGCTTGTACATTTGCCTATCGTCGACATGTTTATATTTCTGAGAATTTCTTAATTGGCACCGCCAACTTCTTGTTTTGGAAACCTTTGTGTTGACGCTCATACAACTGGAGCCGGCGCTTGTTTAGTGTTCAACAAGCGGTTTATTCTTGGTGTTCTGTGATATTTTCCCCCTCAAACCGTCTATCGTGAAAGACAGAATACGCAACTTCCATGGGGGATAAAACACAAGAATTGCAATTTTATTCCAGATTTCATATTATTAGTGGATGTCACAAAACATTTCTCTAGGACGACATCTGGAATACATCAGTTTTATTTGATATTTTTTTCATGAGTGGAATTATCAGCCATTGATAGTATTGATTATGATATTAACATTACTTTATTGCATTTAGCTACACTTTTTGCCTGAGAAAAAGTTTTATGTTGAACCCTTTTGAAGAACAAGCCTGCTGTACCCAGGTTTGTTACGCCACAAATATTTTTCAAGAACTACAATAAAATCAGAACTTTAACAGAAAGTTCAGCAGGCTTGAACCCAGGTTTATTACCCGACAAAACAGAAACGCATAGAAAAGTTAAACAGAAAAAAACTACATAATTCGGAAAAACGGCTTAATTCGGAAAATCGAAGAACTCAAAAATAATTTCAGTTCTTTCAGTACTTATTCTGTATGTTTAATGAAATGAGAAGTGTACCAATTCTGGACAATATAATCACTATTCAATGTGAACGCTGAGTTACCCAGTATCTGAATATGTTATAGAAATGTTTAATATTCGCCAAAATTTTACTTGTGGTGGCTTGTGGCAGAAAATCCTGTCGTCCACCATAAATTAAACTCGGATGATTCACGTATTGATTTTTTGATGTGAATTGATCTTTTGTGTTGAGTTGTGACAAGTGTAATGTTTGCATGTGTCACAGTTTCTCGACATCACGTTTATATACACTTACTGACCTTTGAATTTAAAAACTCTCATTGATCTTCCAACTTAAAACCCGTATCTTCGTTTCGATATTTATTATAGTTGCACTTGAACAAAAATTTAATTTTTAACCGATTAATAAAAATTAGAATTTATTTTTAATTAAAGCAAAAATCACTAAACTTAATTGAGTAAAAAGCTCAAACTTCTTTCTAAAACAAAAACTCTTAAATTTATAAAAAATTCCGTAATGAATCTATAGAAAGAATCCAAAAATGGTTTAAAGATTTTTATTCATTGATTGATCGCATCAATGGCAATGAAAATGAAATTCCTTTTTGAAGGAAATAATTATTTCTTCGAAACATTTTTTTCGATTTTGTGTTTTTGATTTTGTGAATTGATGCATGCTGGCGAACAAGCACTTTTGAACGAATTATGCATTATAGGCAATGAGAAAACTCCAGACTATACTGCATCCCCATACTGCACCTAGAAAGAAATGTGTATACGTGTAGGTTATTGCACTCACACGCACAACCAGAAAGTTTCTATTAATAAGTGAGTATCTGTTTTTAACAAGCAGAACAATTAAACGAACTAAACAACGAGAGCAAAACATATTTTATCATTAAATTCATAAGTTCAATTATCAGAGACAAATAAGTCGACGTAGAAGAAACGCGAGACTAATAAGACTGTTGTTTAAACGCGTCCCGTTGTTCTACTAGAGATACAAGTATACCTTTCGTATCGTATCATTCTAACCTATTGTATCGTATAACACAAATCGAACTAAATGGAACTTCCCACGCCATTTAGCCATCATTTGATCCAACATTCCTTCAGACACAATAAAGAAACCCTAAATTTCGTTATTCAACTGAAAATCACAGTTCTGCTCAAATTATTATTATTATTATTATTATTATTATTATTATTATTATTATTATTATTATTATTATTCATCTTTCAACTATTAATAGTTAAATTGTTGGGAAGGGATTCTGAAACTCAAGAAAGCGTGCGCAGATGATTTTCTCCCCCATACGTCACATACAGTTTTTGACTGTTTTTGACTAAATAAGTAAAATAAATAAAAGTCGGCGATGTCTGGACTCTTCAGCTGGCAGTGAGTCCGAGGAACGCGCGTGGAACGGCCCCGAGAGCCTCGCCGCGGCGAGTGTCCATTGCGTGGAGCACGAGCTCGGGCCGCAAGTGGGCGCCGCGAAGCGCTGATCGCGCAGTTAGCGGCGATCATCTGGCGAGTTAATGGAGGCAGGGCGGCCCGCGACGGCGTCTCGCCCCCGCCCGCCCGTTCGCCCGCAGCTGCAGATCGCCCGGCGCGACGCGGCCGGCTGCGGAGAGGGGCGTGACGTCACACTTGTTTGTGCCGTTGGCGGCTGGAAGAGGGGAACATTATGTTTATTATGTTTCTCTGCACCTGAGTCTGATACCGGAGATTGTTGGCTGAATAGAGATGACATACACGTAAGCTAGATGGCTAGAGGACTAGATGACATAATGGGGCAATAATGGAATGTGATGTAGGAGAGCTGGAGATTGAACGTCGTGGACGAGTACGGCGCGTCTTTAATATGATTCCAGAATCTAAACATGTGTGGCCTGTTTGGGAATATCGATGAATTCATAAAAACATGAAGATATAGTGGAGAATCGAAGGATTGTGGAATTAGGAGAAAAGAATTTTGGTGGAAATTTGCTTTGTTTACCGGGAATTTGATATGGGGTGACCGATATGTAAAGCGCAGTCCTCTGATGTGAAAAGCGAGTGCGTTCGCCCTACTGCGGGTCCACCACAAATTCCACCGGGATCGAGCGGTATTAGAACCCGGGTCCCAGCGAGGGAAGATGGACAGTCTGACCGCTACCCCACGGATCGCCCCCACAGTCACTAAACGTAGTCATACACGTACAGTAAATCCTCATGGCAAAAGCCTCGGGCGTTTCCTTGGAGGTTTCCTCTACTGAATCCTTGCCCACACATGGAGAGATTATTCCTAAAGGAAATCCTCCAGATTTTTTTCTCAACACAGTAACTGTCGTTCTTATTTCCATTATGATAATTTTTAAAAGTAATTTGCCACACGCAAGTTTCATTCTCAAGCATTTGGGTGAATTCTGTTAAAAATTCGAGAGACACGACTAATGACATGACATACTCGCGAACGACTGAGCATCAACCACACACGGGTCATGGGGCACCCCATCAAGAGATCGGGGAAATTCGTCCTCAAGGCCAAAATGAATTGAATTTGGTTCGGGTAATTTCGACCTGTCGCCTTCTCCGCAGCCTCAAGGAAACCGCCACGCATGTTGCAAAATTCCTCAAGGCGTGGTCTGTTCGGGCCAAAGCTTGAGAAAATGCCGCTCGCGTATGGGGCCCTTTACACGACCCCTGCGCCTCGAGTCGCCACGTGCCACCGCCGCCGCACCGCCCCGCCGCCGCCGGCTAAACTCGTCCGCGCACCTGCCGCGCGCGTTTATATTGAGACGCGGCCCGCGCCCTCGCCTCGCCCGCGCCCCCCCCCGGAACCCGTTAATGCCGCTGCACGGGACACGTGCCGCTCCCCGCCGCCGCGCCGCCTCGTCTCAGTCGGCCTCTTCCCATCCTCGCCCCCTCGCCAACCCCCCCTCCACGCCAGGACTCGGCGCGTCTGGCGACGGCTCATGTCACTTTCGCCCGCTCGTTGTGGAGGAGGTGCCGGCATCCGGTGTGCGAGCAAGAGATAAACGGAAAGAGGAAATGCTCACTTCACGCCAACAGACGGACAGGGTGCAAATATTACAATGAGGAAGGCGGCCCTTTGCACGTACAGAAGCACCGCAGCGTCGACAGCAATAATAACGAAAACGTCATTATTATTATTATTATTATTATTATTATTATTATTATTATTATTATTATTATTATTAGCGGGACAAAAATAAATATGTAGCTTTCTAATACAAATCGTCTCAGTTTCTGTAGCTGTGTGACGAAAGAAAAAAACTTAGGCAGGCCAAATAAGGTAGGTACGGTAAAGGGAATACATCACGCTCGCCACATGTCTCCCTTATTCCCAGGCGTGGATAATAATTAAAAACCAGTCACAGGCCTAGGAACACAGCTAGCTGGCAATTAATGTGAAACTAAATGGCAAATTTTTATTGTCATTATTAATATTATTATTATAATAATAATAATAATAATTATTATTATTTATTTGACACTCTGAAAGTCTCTTAACGACACTATCCATGACAGTATAGCAATTCGATTTATCTCTAGTGTGATGTCAGCAGAACGCGAGGTAGCGTACTCCAAGACACAACACACATTCCACAAGGCAGAATTATCTTGTCCAGAGGGTGATTCGATTCGAACCGGCGACCCTGCGCAGCGTTGCGCTTAGTCGTGGGATTCTGACAAGCCGCCTCCCTCGAGACAAATCGGCTGGATACAGACTGGGAAGACCCCTTGGCATTAATCCAATATAACGTGTATGGGATGAACAGAAACTCGCTGCGCCAGAAGCGCCCTGAGCGCTCTGCGAAATCCGGAGTGCCGCCGTCAAAGCGCAGGGAGGGCTGGGCACTGTATCTTCAATCCAAAGATACGGAATGGCTGCATAGGAGTACACTCAGGAGGAGGCAGGAGGCTGCGGTTCCTCTGAAAATTTTGAAAGAGGCTGTGTAGCCCTAAGTAATATTTTTTTGTATTATTTAAGCCCCTCTCATAATTTTTCCCTCATTTGTCCCTCTGAAAATTTTGAAAGAGGCTGTGTAGCTCTAAGTAATAATTTTTTTGTATATATTGTGACATACCAATATGTGAGACATAATATGGTACAATATTTATTATAAACAGCGTAAATTATAAGATAAATATAGGTGAATATGCCAGCATAGCAACGGTAAGCGAGCCGTCGTCAAGATCAACAATCTTCATGCAGTGACAATCGCGGAGACGGCTAGTTCATTTTGTAAGAAATTTAGGGATTGGCTAGGCACGGAAGTACATCAAGTCTTGTCTGTGAAAAAACAATCGAAAATATGAAGCGAGTTTTGAAGGATTGAAAGAATATGATAGGCATTCATTCTGACTGATGCCGTGGTGTTGAACGGATCGTGGACAATGAATGTTAGGAGTTTTTTTGGGGGGGCCTGTAAGCATTTACTGGGGAGTAGATATTGGTAGAACTTTGAATTTGAATGCTAAGTGTGGACAGTAAAACTTAAAATATTTCAAGTGAACGAGTTAGAAGGACATTGAGGTCGTAGGCGAATTTATCAGTAACTGGACTGGAATGCTAACAGCAGATAGTTTGTTGAACGTTGAGTATTCAGCATACGCGTGGGATGAACTTGGAATTCGTAAATTGGCGAACGACTTAGACTTTATTAACTTCGGAAAAGTGATGAACGGTGATTGAAGTGTGCTTCTGCAAGAAAAGAAGAGAGAAGATGGTATCTGACCTGAGGACAGCGACGTCGGAGAAGAATGAAGATGGTACAACGAGGCACCGTCGTCCAAGAGCGCGCGAAGACGAATATTACATTATAAGGTTGGAACAGGTCATGACCAAAGTTTTTTTTCATATTGTATAGAATTATTAAGTACCAAAAGTGTTTAATAAATTTCCATGTTTTGTGAAATGAATACATGATTCTCATTGAGCCAATTCTAATAACGACGTAGCAAGATAGAAATATATTTGCTTTTCAGATTCCTCGACCACTCTGTATAGATGGCAAATCGGATAATCATCTATTAGCAGACAATACTGATTATTTCTATGAAACCCATCGACCCAGGTAGCCGGAAACTAATTTATTTATAATCAGAGTTGAAGGTTGACTTGTATGATAGTATTAGCGTAATCTTTTCCTGGCGCCCATCTATACAAATTCGGAACGGATTACGTTGGAATAACATCAAATAAATCATTAATATATTCAGTTTATTTCAATATGAAAAATTCCTGATTTTCCCTTTTTAAGCTGACAATTTGGGCAATTGATACACGATATTTGGGGAAGAGGCTCTCCAAACTATCTGCCAATGTTGTAAATGGTTCAAAACGATGTCAACAGTATTTATTAATTGTATCATTAAAGTATAATTATATTCTTCCCGTATTGTGTTTTCGTTTATTTCCTAATAAAATATTTAATTTGTACATGCAAATGTTTAATGGACAAGGGGACACGGAGGAACCCAGACAGGGTAATAGTTGAGCTCCTCCCTCGTTTTAGGCTGCACGAGCCTATGAATGACTATTCAGTTTCTGTTGCAATTGTGAAGTAAACTCTCCAGTATAGACGCAATTGGTTAATACACCTTGATTAGGTGGAAAATTGTTTATACAGTTCAGATACTGAACAGAAATGGGAATACGTAACACATACACATCGACAGTTGTCACCAATTAATTAAGATAGTTTGCATCGTAGGAATGTAAAGATTAAAAAAACAGTGAAAATATCAACAGAGTTGGTAGTAAGGTACTGCTGATCACACGTCAGTAAGATGTGATATTTCGCCCGGATGCTGTCAGTGGGGACTCAAAAGGGTTGATACAGCCATATTCAGCCTATCTTGAGGTACTTCGGTTAACAGATGTGGTAAAGAGGCCAGTGGGTCCATAATGCATCGCAGTGAGCGTCCGATCTAATCTCAAATATTAAGTGGAGCCAAAACAGGCATTTTGCTGGAGAGAAGAAATGGTCCACGTTACGCAGTTCGTCCCACAAACATTGCCATGTGCTACGAGCGATGTCTGCTTCAAATACCGACATGGAAGCCGGTTTTTTCTTGAGGAGTTGTAGGGGTCCGCGTTGGCTCTGACAAAAGGCTTCTGCCGCCGCACTTGAGCCGCGCCGGGTCAACGACAGCGCAATTGCAGGGCGAGAGCCCGACGCGTGACTCATCCCTCACGCACGCACTCACGCGCCCGGTCGCACGCCTTGACGGGGCGAACCGCGAGGCCTGACGCCGGGGCTTGTAGCAGTTTCCAATTCGAGGAGTCGAAGGATACGGGATCGAATTCCGCATTCGATACCTTGAGTGTAAAAAGGCGTCTGTCAGAATTTCAGCTTTTTAAAAAATATTTATATTATATTTTTTCTTCAATATATTTTATTTTATTAAATTTATTTCTTAAATCATATATATATATATATATATATATATATATATATATATTGTTATACCGCCGCGTTGGGAGTGCTCGGCCTGCCGTACGCTGGCTCTATGGAGTCTCCGATTGCAGGGTGTAGGGCAGGGCGCGTTGGGGAGCTTCTTGCCCGATTGTATGGCCCCACCAATAAGAAATCCCGAAGGCCATGCACGCTGAAAAGCGCAACGGGAAAGTGCAACGAAAACGGCGGTGACGCGGGCACTTGTAGCACAGTCCTGTACAAGGAGTCGAAGACTGCGGGTTTGAGGCCTGTATTTCAACACCCTGAGTACAAAAAGGCATATGTCAAAGTTTCATGGTTATTTCTTATTTTCTCATTATCTTACATTTTATGATTCATATCCAGGGGCAAATTGCCTTGTGATCAATTACAAATTAAAATGAAATGTTCAGGTGACGTTTGTTTTTGTTAAAATCAGATTTTTCCCCCTCCCCGAAAAGTAGTAGTCAGTTTTGACGTACGTTTTTTCGAACTTTGGGAGTCGATAGGAACTTTGGGAGTCGACTGCAGTTTTGGGGACCGGCCATGGTGTAGCTAGTCAGACCGCTTGCATTCTGCTGCTGGGACCAGAGTTCGCGTCCCGATCAATCCATATGGAAGTTGAAGGGGACAAACGTTTTACAGTACGTTTTCTCATGGTCCTCCCATTCCCTCTGCCACACCGGGAGCGGTAGCTCAGTGCATCAACTGATGTCACTGCAGCGCTTCTAATCGGAGGTCCTAGGTTCGAGTCCTGACGGCGGCAGGATTTTCGACACTAGCTTTTCAGCTATGTCGAATTCAGTCGCTGTCTGGAGGAGAATTCTTAGGGCCGGCTGCTCTGATCGGTAGTTTTCCGTGGTTTCTCCGATCAACACCAGGCGAATGCCGGAGCAGTACCCTAACAAACAGGCCACGAACCGTGAGCGATCTTTCCTTCTCTTCCTTGTCCTATCCTCTCCCCTTACTCACACACTTACACTTACATGCACTACACTACCACATATTCCGGGAGACCGGTCGGGAGCATAGAGCTTGTCCCGGCCGGGACGGAGCCCCGCTGGTGGGAGAGTCCTGGTTATGGAGAAACCCCACTAGCCGACAGTAGGTCGGCGCCGGATCTCGCCATCCAGCGGGGGAAGATCACCGCCATCTCCCGAGATAAACATGCACTACACTTACGGGACTAATGACCAAATCATTGACGCGCCCGGAAACACGAAAAAAATCAATCAATCAAACCCTCTGCCACGCATTCCGCCATTGCTCCATCGTCTTTCATATCTTGTTTTTAGTAATCGGCCATATCCATCACATTTTCTGTACATTCTAGATATAGACATAAGGATGTATCTAAGCACTGGCACTAAAATAAATATAATAAAAAATGCGTTTTGGGAGTGTGTTGTACTGTTATTAAGATTTTTGCTGTCTGCTACAATACAAAAGGGAACGTTTCGGTGCCGGAAAATTTACTTGTGGGCTTCTGAATGTGGCCTATTGCCATAAATCTTAACCCTTATCCCATTCCTAAGCATTTAACTCTCATCCTTTACTCCCCTCACTCTACCATCCGTCATAAGCGCGGGATTTGAAGGTAAAGTAAAGTAAAGTAAAGGCAATGGCAAACCACCAGGGTGATTACCTGCGAAGAGCACAAAAAAGGAAACTTCCATTCGCACTGAGGACGGAGAACAGACTCAATCTTTCTGCGAAAATGGTATTCGTTTTAGAATCCAGTTTGTTTGTTTGCCCTATTGTAGAACACGTAATGACGTGGAATCCACAAGGAACAGATTCAGGAGGGCGCGAAACTATAGAGATAAATGGCGGCAGCAGAACGAACGTTCCTCAAAGGCGACAAGACGAGCCTCGATTGCAGGTTGCTGAGGCACCAAACGGACGAGAAAAGGGTTCTTGCTGGTGCGATCTTCCGGCTCTGGAATGTACGGGCAGAAAAAGACGAAACAAAACATACGTACACTTTCAGTGCTTGGTTTAGAAAAGTTTTCTTCTTTCTCTTATTCGAAGATACGGAGTGACGTGAAGTCTGTAACGAACAAGCTTGAATTTGTACGTGGGCTCTGATGTTTCAGGCGCAGAATCTCGAAAGAGTCCCGCCGCTTCGTTTGTACACAAGCGCTTCGGAGATATCGGTCGATCCTTGTCCTGTGATGTGTTTCATACCGAGAATCTTGATAACGCATTGTCTGACGTAGAATCTTAAATACCTTTTGAAACAAAGAGTCAGGCCAGAGTAGATTCACAACCGTATAAGACCCTATGTTACAACTGTCATTACAATAGAATCTGTCGAAAAACAGAATTCTTGATCCGAGTCTAAGCTATGTGCCATGGCACATATGGAGAACCGCTCCAGGGTAAACACAGGTTCATCTCACCATCTGTATCGTGAACCGTGGGCGCTAATTGCCATTGACCTTTCACATGCTCAGGTAGACTCTTTTAGAATATAATTTCGTGCGTCGATTTTGGTTGCTATGGCGTCGAAACGCTAATGTAGAGTTTAGCGGCTATGTTGCATTTTTAAAATAAATTGTTGGTTGCTGTTCACTACTCTGAAAAAAGTGAAATTCATTTTGATGTCCTTTCCTGTACATTGAATTAGAACTGGCCCTACCACATAATCTATTTGTTTAAAACTAAGCTTTTCGTTTAGAAAGAAACGTAAAGTTTCTAATCTACGTAATTTCATGGTATTTTTTATTAGGTGAAAGATAGGTGACTCTAGATGTGTTATCAGTCGTTCTGGTTTACTGGTTTTGTAGTACAAACAATTTATCAGTAAAACAACGTACTTCGAACACGAATTTCGAACATTGGCGATAAGAGGAATCCTACCGATTTAACATTCGCGAGTGCACTATTTGGTCGTCCTTTTTCTTGAAAGCGGGCAGATTTCAGTTTTTCAACAGCGACATCTGGAAATCCAACCCAAATACAGTCACCGAAACTCAAAGTATCACGTTCTGCACAACTGTCAAGTTGGAATTTCAATTCAGAATGATAGAATAAAATAATTGTGAAGTAATTGAATTTAGATGCGTCAAATTGGAGGCGATGCTTTGACATCGTAAACATTCAGAATCTTTGCGACTCTTTATGTTAACCCTCCGTTGGTGTGGCACGGTCTCTGAGACCGGGCCTATCAAAAATCTTATTTATATTTATGACTGTTGGAGTGCGAAAGCTGTACATTATTGTACTTTTGCCAGTTTTGAATTCTCACGTGAATGAGATATTGTTAATGTTTGAAAAGTGATCGTTGTGAGAACTGCATAACGTCCTGAGACCGGGCACACTGTGTTGTATTGTTGTGAGTGAACTGGTAATTTAGCATATTTATTGGCTGATTTTCGGTGCTTGTTTTGAACTTTCACATTGAATTGATTATGATTACTATTTATTGTTATATAACAAACAAAACAAAATTCCAGTGTCGAAAGTATATGAAATTAGAACACTTGAGCACAACACATTGAGTCTATTTCGTAGAGAGTAATGGCTAGTTGACATTTATTACTAGATAAGCCAGCTAACATGTTTCAGCCAAAAAGTTTTACAAAACAGACACAACAGAACGTTTAAATCAGGGTATTCTTACGCTCTTCATTTATTCTGACTTTGTGATCATTATTTTCAATTCGGTTTGTATTTTTGTTTATGCTAGTTTTATTGGTATTTTTTGTTGTAAGTGTGTTTATCAATTGTTAGTGTGAGGTCTTTGTGATATCTGATCCATTTTTAACGTTCCCATTTTATGATGCATTGGAAACTCGAAAAGCCGGTCTCGAAACCAGCCACACCGTTCGTGTCTTACGCAGGGTTAATAACTTTTCTGAAGAGAAGCTTACTTGCTCAAGTTCTGCAATATTGTTTGTCACATTATTTTATTTTTTAAATGCTTTCCGATATCCAGGAATATATTTCACCTTCTCATTAGAAGACATACCGTACAATCGTGGATTTAACATTCGAGATATTTATCGAGTCATACCCCTGGCGAAGGTTTAGGAATTGCTCGAATAGTATTCGAGTAATCTGCGTTTGCCAGTTCGTTCGTCTTTCAGAACCCCTGGGTCCACTAGTCGAAACAAATTATATGCCATTCGACTCTTCTCGGTCTTGTGGTGAAGAACTGATTTGTTTGCGGATCCATGTAGAAAATTCTAAGAAATTCCCCTAAAAGACTCTTGTTTTGTTTTTAAGCAACTAAATTGCGTTTTGGGTGGCATACGGCACCTACAGAGGTGATTAATCGAATCCTCTCGACAAGAAAAATGCGTGATTTTATGTTTTCAATGCGCCTCCGAGTACATTGATGAAAAGCTTAGAATTTCTACACTCCATTTTCGGCATTGAAACCAATCTTTACAACTTGATTCATTAAATCGACGATCATTAAACCTAATTTTGTAACAAAACAAAAATTGTAATAATTATTTGAACGATACTTTCTATACAACTTTAGGACGGGCCGTGCAATGTTTAAAATTGCATTCTATTATTGAACTTTCTAACCATGAATAAAACTAACGTGGAAATACCTGCCGGAGGCGCCTCGCTGAAATAGTGTTATATTTTTGGAGTGATCGCATCCATTACGTTTTGCAGAGCACACGTTGCGGTGTTTGTGAAAGGTTGCGCACTTCTGTAAATACATTGGTTATAGTGTGCAGTACTTTCGCATATTAGAGGCAATTAACTCTTATGAATTACTCTTTCTTTTGTATATCTGAACAATGAAACTGAAAGAATCATGCGTTACAAGCCTGGGAAACAAGCTTTGTACTGAGCCAATTTTTTTGAGCATCCCGAGGGCCGGACTCAAAAGACCCTGCCGGGTCCATTGTTTCTGGCCATCAGATAACCATTTCTGCGCTTTTCTGTCCTCAATGCCCCTTTAGTTGCAACATTCAGTTTTCCAACAGCAAATGACAAAAGAGCTCCTCTCAGTTGACTTATTCACTTTGATATGACCTATGACGTTATGCTGACAGAAATGCAACGCTAGAACTAACTTATTAAGCAGCTCGTGGCGAAGCGATGAGCAGAGCTACGTAGCGATTATACTATTATTTTCTTTTCGAAATATCCACTCTTATATCGGCATAACGCAACTATGTAAATAAACGCAACTAATAAAAACGGCATAACGAACTAAAAAAAAACATATAATAAAAGGCATAACGAACTATATAAAAACTAACGCAACTATATAAATATTTCATATTTATATTAATTTTTCTGGTAAAAGTATGATATCATGGGGAGTATTGAACGGCACACGGCCGATATCACGAATAACGGACCTGGTTAGTTGTAAATTTCGACTATCGTTTCCGTTTACAAACTTCAACCGCCTCCATTATTTGCTGTATGTCGACCCATAACATTGAGAATTATTGAGCTCTTCAGTGACCCCGCTAAGAATGTTTTATTTAGTTCCCTGTGTATCGATCATCTACACTGTTGTAATAATCCCTGACAATTATATTTAAAAAAAGATACGCTTGATACTCCAATATGATTTATCAATTCTGGCCTTGGCGTTTTGTTTGCTTGATGAAATGAAGTTTATCTACATTCATGAATGAAAATATGAAATCTGTAGTGTAGTAACGAATGAATAGGCAAATACTTCTGCTCAGAGTAATAGAGCAGCCGACTTTATAAGCGGAGAAAAACTCATTTTCGAAGAACAATATTTTTAACAAAGAAAAGACGATGGTCAGCCCTAATGATCGTTGGGAAGCACCACGGAGACAATATTAACCATGCTTATTCTTTCGAGAACAGAAACGTAAAATGGTATTTTGTCGAGATCTAATCAAACTACGTAGCTTGTTCTTACTTTTTGTCCACTCACATGAAAAATTAGATTGTACAGATTGTCTAACTTATAACCTTTTGCTCCAGGCCCATAGTACATCGACCTGGGTCAGCCCCACAAAACGAACGACATTGAAAGACGAAGATACCGTTTTTCAATTCCTAGTACGAAAGTCAATTGTAACCTGTCACCTCGAAGCATCGGCAGCAGAAATTACAACAATAATAATCACAACCATAAGAATATAATTTTTAAAACGAATAATATTTGAAATCGTCTATTTTCAAAATTTTAGAACAGAGGGAAATGTACAAAAATGGTTGTATGTTCCTTGGCTGAAAATTAATTTTTTAAACTCTCTTTGTTACTACTGTCGTTTTCGCTAACTCTATCTAGAGTGATAAAAGGTTTTGCGAAAATTATTTACTTGTCGGTCTTGAACACAATAGTTATTTATGAAATAAATATCGTAATCTCATTACAGTATGAGAGTGGATAATTATCACACAAGGCCATTGACCTTATATTGTAAAAGATAAATATCTTTTACAATATAAGGTCGAACAGGAAAAAGTTGTATAATATTCGTATCGTAATATTACAATACGAATATTATACTACTTTTCACTGCGTAAAAATTCCAATAGACTTAATTTTCGTTTAAACTTGACTATTCATCCTGCGAAATTTTCCCTTGTTTCATATATTATTACGAAACTTGTTAATATAAAGACATCAACCAAAAATGTTGTGGTGTCTTCGTCTCGTGACGTAAGCCCAGCGTCACATCCTGGGGCAGCCATCAGTGAACCTCGTCGCGAAGACCGGCGCGGCGTCCCAGCGACGCATCGCCCAGCGTTGCTTACCAGAGCGCGTTGTCGGGCGGCTGATGCCCCAACGTGGCCTCGCCTCCTCCTCCTCCTTCGCCCGCGCCCCCGCCCCCGCCTCCTCCCCCGCGCGGGCGTAATGAATGACTCAATTGCGGCGGCGATGTGTGCGGCGTGCGCAGCAGCGCGCAGTCGTCCGCCGCCCGCGCCGCCTGGCGCGCACCACGTGCTCCTTTCCCAGCGCCCGCTGCGCCTCGCACCACGCGCGCAGACCGTGGCCGCCCCTCCCCCCTGCGCACCGCCCACCCCGTCCCAACCGCGCGCCGGTCGCCCTCCGGTCATCGTCACCTGCGAGTGCTGCTCGACGAACGGCGAGAACGTAGAGAAGTATGTGTTCAAAAGCTGGGAATATGAGTTGCGAGCGATGAGGTGACACTGTAGAAACACATTGGAACACTCGGAGAGGAGTGACCGATGTGCGTGGACAGCCCAGAGTAGGGTTAGCAAATGTGAAGTGGTTACGTGAGTTGCGCTTGGTGAAGTCAAGACAGAAGAGAGCGACACCCGTCAACGCAACGCAGATCGCTTCACCTTCGAAGGCGCTCCAGGTGCATTGTGTTCTACTCTCAAGAATACGCGCCAACCTAGTCTGCCCACCTGCATAACATCGTCGAAGGCACGTGATGCCCGCGGTCTAACATTTAACAGTGAGCGGAACCAGTAATAGCAGTCGCGTACTAGTTCTTTGTTGCTGATTTGCGAAGAGCGCTGTTTCGCATTTAGAGAGCTGGGTCTCGGGAAGTTTGTACTTGCATCTCTATCCCAATGTCAGCTGTGACACATGATAGTAGGTCAGACATCAATCAACATCAACCACTCGTGATATAAGACCTGTAAGATCCTCTGAATTTATGCAGTATCAGAGGTGAGTGTTGACGAACTTTGTCCTTGTGAACGTAGTCACCTAACTTCTTCACACGACAACGGACCAATCGTCCCCAACTTCTCTGAAAATGAACAAAGAAGCTAAAATTATTATAATACAATTAAAATTTTAGTGGTCCTGCATGTCTCCTCAAGCAAGTCGTCGAGCTAAACGTAGGCACTCCTCTGAAGAACTCAGGAAGCAATCTATGAGTGATTTTGTCAGACAAATTCGGTTCATTCAATTCTAAGTGTCAGACGCAAGATCATTCAGGTGCATTCGAGGTGAATTAAACGATATACTACTTCGACGCTCTGAAAATTCGGCATCCCGCAGGACGGCACAGTGGGTCCGAACATTTCCCCCGGGGGTGGCACGCCCCCGCGGGAGCGAGCGGGGCTCGCGGGGGCGGCATGGAAGCACGCACGCACCCACGCCCCCGGCGCCGCCGCCGGCTGCAATAGCACCAGCAGTTGCTGCTGCTGCAACGCGGTCGCGTCGCTTCCGCGCGCTAAAAATAGGGCGCCTTCGGAGACAGAGGCCGCCTGTGCGCACGGAGGGCCCTGGCCTCAGCCGCACAGCGCGCGGGGGCGTGGCCGCGAGGAGCGCTCCTCCGTACGTTGCTCCGCTCGGCTATCAGCGAGTGCGCATCTCAAATCGCTCCTGTGGCTGTGAAGTGACGACTGTGGTTCGCAACCTGGACTTCTCGTGGTCTAAAGATGCCGACGCCTCGAGTTCTTCGTTTTTGAGATTACCGCGGTGCCCTCAAGTGTTCTTGTGACAAATAGCGTTGCGGGTTTGTCTTGGAAGATTAAATTTTTGACGTGGTATTGTGGGGGTTTTGTTGCTCGATGATGCGGATGCTACGGATGCTAGGGATGCTCCCGAACGTCTTATTGGTCTAGTGACCTCTCATGTTCCTAAAGTTGATAAGCGGTGAATTTATGACGTCATCGAAGATTTTTGCGTGTTATATTAATGAGAACTATGGTTGGTCCAAAGTCGGAGCAAGGATAATTCTAAATTACTGGTTACGCAGAGATCTCGCAAGATTACGAGTAGCGCTCTGTTCGTGGAGTCTTCGAAGATAATCTTTATACGTGAAATTGCTTGTGCTAGTGTCCCGAACTAAGTTTATTTCACCGGGCGTAAACATCCCTAAACGCGCATACTTTTCAGTGTTCCTGCAACAACAGGAAGTGTCAAATTGCGAGGGCCCCAAATCTGTTCCTGTCAGCACGTGTACCCCAAAGAGTATGAAGAGCCATTTTTGGAAGAGTCCAAGTATCGTGATCGAAGAAGCTGCGACCAGCACAGAGCAGTGGCAACGTACTCAAGGACATTGACGTCTGTCTTCAAAGATAATTTTTGCGTGTGGATCTGCAAGATCTTGTGAATTTGTTTTCTTCACCTGTAAGCATTTCTTCATGCTCTCTGATCGAATCAGTAACCTAAGAGCATTGAGTTTGTGAAGTCTTCGAACCACAGAAAATTACATCAGTTTTGCTCGTAAAATTACCAGTGATTGGAGACTGAACCGCTAATCCCCCTCAGTGGTAATATTTCCGAACGCTCGAGCTATCCGGATATCTGGCAATCAGTCATCCCAAATTGCGAGGGCTCTAACAACCCGTTCGTGCGACCGTGTTTGCCACAAAGTATTAACAGTCGATAGATAAAACGGGTACTTCAACTACTCTGATCCTCTCAGAAAGCAGTAGTGAGTGTGTGTCGTCTTTGAAAATCGTAATTGCACGTGAAGTTCTCTTCGGAAGCGTCTGAGAATCGTGCACCGAAGATTAACCCAAACGGCATAGAGCAGAGACACTTTTGAAGGACAATTTTATTCGTGAAATTACGACTGTTTGGGGGACTGAACCGCGTTTTCTCTTCGAACACCAAGCCACAGGGCTCGAAGAACACTTGTGTTTGACTGCGTGTGCCCCCGAAGCTTTAAGAAACGTGAACTCTGACCCCCTGGGAAACCAAATGTATGAGTGAGTTTGTCTCGAAAGTTCGTCTTGGATAGTGATATTCTCCCCGGAAGTGTCTGAGAAACGTGCACCGTAGGTCATCCCAAACGACACAGAGCAGTGACACCTTTCAAGATCTTTTTTCTCGTGAAATTACTAGTACTTGAAGGACTGACCGGCATTTTCTCTTTAGTGACCAACAATAGGCTCGAAGAACACCTTTGTGAACTGTGTTGCCCCGAAGCTTTGAAAGTCTACACGAGTATTGAAGAAACTCGATCCCATTAGAAACCAATGTGGCAGTGAAATTTTTCCCGGAAGTGTCTGAGAAACGTCACAGATCAGCGACACCTTTGAAGGTCTTTTTTCTCGTGAAATTACAAGAACTTGAAGGACTGACCGGCGTTTTCTCTTCAGTGACCGAACAACAGGGCTCGGAGAACACCTTTGTGAGAGTGTGTGTGCCCCGAAGCCTTCACAGCCGACGCTTTTGGGTGCTTGACGGAACTCCGATCCCCGAGAGCGCGCGTTGCAGTGAGCGTCGCGCGGGGCGGGGCCGGGGGCCGGTGCGCTGGCGTGGCGCGCGCGCTGCGCCGCGTGCCGCGCGCTGCGGCAGCGTGCGGCGCCCGACGCGCGCCCGCGCTTCCCCTACCGCCCGCCTCGCCTGCGCCGCCCGCGCTCCTTCAACCAGGTACGCGACGCCCGCTCGCCTGCCTCCTCGCCTCGCCTCGTTCGGTTGTTGCTGTGAAGTGGCTAAATAAACTCTTAAACTCTTTATCGCTCGCGGTTTGTTTATATATATATATATATATATATATATATATATATATATATATATATATATATATATATATAACAAATACGTTATTGCCTTCGATACGGAGCTCGATATTCTCTGCATACCTTGGCTGGATCGAGAGCACAGTGATTACGAGGGAAATATGAAAACAGTTGAATGATGCTACCTGTACTTTTATGGAGTGAATAATGGGAGCGATACATGAAAAGACAAATCGAGTCAAGTTAACATCTAGTTAATTAGTTTATCTTAGTCAATAAAATTAGGTACAAATAAAATCTTGTATGAACCACGGGCATTAACTAATGATGGGTCTCATGATATCGGGCGACAAAATACTCTCGTGCCAAAGGGCCCCCGAGAGCTTATTTTCGCCGATCGGCCTTTAGAACTTCCTTGGTGCATTTTTTACTGTTATTCAAAAAATAACGTATACAAATCCTTTCTCTTGTTGGGTTATTGCATTCGTACAAATTTGAAAACTCTCTCCTTATTAGGAGTATCTCTCCTATTCAAAACTTATATTCATACAATAGCTTTTATCATTATAAACAAGTTACATAATATACTATAACTATTCTCATGGATTTTAAATGCACCTTGCGTCGGAGCCGGGACCGATTTAACCTCGTAAGTAACATGACAATTATATGTTTATTTTCTATTTTACTGTGACAAGTAGGATACAGTAAAACAAAGTATTACGCACGTCGATAAAGTTTATTTTTACGGTTTATTAATAAATATTATTTAACTTAAAAAATAGTAGTGAATTTGTGTGATGTATGGGAAGAGAAAAAAGCTACATTTATTGTCCGGAAGTAAAGCAATGAACATCCTAGCATTGACTTAGTGAATTGAAGAATACTGGACAAAAAAACTTAATCGAGATTCACTGAAGAATATTACTAGAATTGATTCTTGTTCAAGGCATATTCAGTAATTTCGAATTACAGTGCGTCTTAGAATAAATGTTACTATCTTTTAAGACAATAAGGAGGAGGTCAAAATTATACTATTTATTTTCTCAAATACATCGTATATACGGAGTAATATACGTAGTATAGAGAAATTTTGTAATGCTGCGGAAAATCGATTTCAAGATTTTTTTGCGGAAATGCACGTTTTGGGGTCCCCTGATACCGAAAAACTTTTTTTTTTTTTCTCAAAAGTGGCTACAATTTATTTTTTCAAGCTTTTCCAACAGACAGAGCTAAATTCACTGTTTAATATGACGTAAAGTTCATTTGGTATATTCTTTTGTTCTTTTCAAAAATTACACAAAGGCAATTCTTTTAAAAGTTCTCTCGCGCCGTTAATATGCAATTTCCAATTTTACATTATTGCATTTGTAGTGGAAGTGCTTAAATCTTTAAATGAAGTTTTTCGAAAACTCAATAGATTCCTGTGAAAAAGAGCTTCAAATTTCTCATTTACAGTAATGCTTAATCACCATATTCTTAAAAACGCTTCAAATTTTTCAATGAAAATTTCTATTTATGACGAGGTTTTACTCTTCTTTAATAATCTTGAACTAATATTCCGGTTGTACTATTAGGAAACCGAAAAGTTGAGAAAATGTCCAAGAACTTTGGGCGACGATAGATCGCAGCTGGAAGAGGATGGGGCAAGACCCGAAATTTTTACTAGAAAAGTCTGTGCCATTCTGTAGCACCACTAGTTTCTTTTATGAAGATGTGAAGAGAAATTTCAAATAACAAAGTCACTCATGTGACGTTGGTTCCTGATTGGTATGCAAGTCATTGGACATTGGTGTTGGACGGATACATGAAAAACCTTTCTACGTCTTGATGCGACCCGCCAAACACTCGTGCGTGATGAGTTGCCTATAAATCAAGGTAAATTCATTGTGTAACTTCGTTATTTGAAAAATCGCATCACATGTTCATAGGCAAAAACTTATTGTCTTTGACAGTCAAAAGTTTAATTGTACATAAACATTGTGCACCAGAAATGGTTTTACGGGACATTTCTAGAGGCTGCTCCGTGTGTGCATCCCCTGGTGATTATGTACTAGAGTAAAACATACTAAAGTTGAAAAGACTCTTAGATTTTTTGTATTTTCAGTTGGGAATATAAAATGAAATTTCATTGTCTCGGTGAGAGCTATACGTATGCCTGCCTCGAACATTTGGTCACGAGCCTCCACAGTATTTGACCGCGTGGAACTCCCCCCCCCTCTGTTTTCTTCCTCTAAAGTCCCAAACGAAATGTTAGTGGCCTAGTGCAGAGAAAAATCCCTTGTACTAATATGAATCCGTGGCTGCTTCTGTAGATGTGTATTTGGGCAACGTGGTGATATGCATTTGATTTTCTCAACAAATTAAGTACTGGTTCTAAATTCTTGAATGTCGCTCATTGTCGTGGTTGTAACATGCCTAAATCATGATGAGAGCAAACAGGATAAAATTGTTTTTATTACTTTTAATTCCATGTTATTTTTAAGATATCCGAGTACGGCGAATCTTCTTGTAATACAATAACCCCCGGGGGCGGAGTGCTACTGTCGACCAGTCGAAAGACGTATCTGTCTTTCTTGAGCAATTATGAAATTATATGCAATATTGTAATTATATGTAATATTTTTCTATGTAACAAGGTTATTCGATTGCGTTTGCCACTATCACAAGATGAAAGCATGCATGCCTTACGCAACATTCAGACCATAACTCTAGCGTTAACGACTGCATTATTCTGATTGGCACACTTTTCAACTAAAACCGAAACCCACGTCTTATGGTTAAAAATATTCCTGATGATGTCGTAGACTTCCGCAACCGGAGGCAAAATCACGGACTCACTGGGACAGCGATTCGCAGGAGAAGGGAATGCTTTGGACGATGCAACTCTGGGTCACACCAGCAATGCTCGATAGCCGCCAGGAGGCGAGACTGTTACTCCGGTATCTGCACGGGAGATGAGCGAGGACGACGCTGCGATCGGGGGTGGATTGATGCGTAAACAGTGCGTATGACCACCACTGAATCTGGGTCTTCACCTTTTAAACAAAAGTGTATCTTAATATGTGACATCTTCTTGGAGCCCTGTGAAGTAGAAATGAGGGGCGGGCAGTGCGTGCGGAGCGATTATTAAACCAAGCGAGGCCGAGGAGTCAGCTAGTACATGCCTAAAAATATATATTATACGCGAATATTATCTGTATTTTTATTTTCCGCAAAAGCTTTCAAGCATATACTCTGCACTTTAGGACGGATACTTTTGAGAGAAATAATCGTAGCGGGTTCGCGATTCAAATTCTTGCATCAACATTTGTCGTAGTTGTTTACCAAATTTGGTTCCGTGTCATCCGCAAAGTATCTCGGCATTGCAGATTTCAGGATATAAATGCGAGCACTTTTTTCGTTTGCCTTTACTCGGGTAGTTAATCGTGTTTATTATTTGTGTAGAACTTTTATAAAAGAAATACACGGAATTTTATCTGAATAAGCCTAATTGTTCTTGCCTGGTTTGAACGTCGTCAATAAAGTGTGGAAATAAGTAACGTGTAGAATACTCAGTTTAAACTAAATGTTCATTGCTCAGTAAGATTATTTGCGTGTTCTTTTAATTGAGAATGCAAACGTCACTATTTTTACTTGGAGGTAAAAGTAGAAACGTGATGAAACGCTATTTGGTCCCGGAAGAACCAGCAGAATTATTAACAGCTGCAGACGAAGTATTTCGCAGGGCTTATTACGCATTTAACTAATTCACTACCAGATCCTAATGAATGCTGTTGATGAAAGCATGTGCATTAGAATCTCTCTGCTGCTTACATTGTCACGACATATGTCTACTTAGCACACAGCTACAGTCATAACGCTACTTTTTTATTAGTGGCAAGAGTTTCGGGACTGTTTGTTTTCTATAGAGCGCTTGGAAAATACTTTTGTGGATTCTCTGTTACACGACTGTCACCATATGTTTCTAAGGTTTGGTGAAGAAACCTCTGAAATGATGACGCCTTTCTAAACCTAATGCGGCTGGAAAATTCACAAACATGCTTTGTTACTGAATAGCATTTCAGATATTTTACCTTTATTTTTCATTAACTTCGAAATATATAGGACCCCTTCTCAGAGACTGGAATGGTTTTGAAAATATTTTGAACTTTTTATTTTCTCTTTAGAATATGAGAATATGCACGTAGACCCAACTTCCCTCTAATGACTTCGCCTTTAGTTAATTCTTATCTTTTAGAATACATGGCATGACCTATGATTATTTCAAATCCATGCCAAGTTGCTCATCTGATAATAGTAATAAATAACCTTGGTATTATGGCATCAATTATTTATTTACACAAAGTCAACAATTATTTACCAGTGTATCAATATTGGTAGTGGCAACAAAAACTTGTGGAACTCCATCATTCGTATTTGAAAGGAAAGAAAAAATAATCACCTGTAAACTATTTAATGAATGCCAAACATATTTCCAAGTATGTCTACTCCCTTAATGACCATGTAACATGATATTGATGTATTCTGAGTTCAGTTCAATAGCTACTTCGTATAATTTCTACAATATACCGTAGTTATAAATTATAGATAGTGGCAATAGTTAGTTCAGGTTGTAATGATACAAAACATTATCTACTGTTATAAAAATCCTCTATCCTCTTAAAATAAGGTACGAAGTAATTCTCTATTCTGAGCACATGTTCACTACCTACGCCCAAACGTAGCCAATTCAGAACACGTTATTCAGCGTGGGACAATCCTCTGAAAAATGTATTTTATTCATTCATCAAACGTTGTGAAGAAAGTAACATCTTTTTCATTGAGAAGAAATAAAAGAGGTCATCTTCGTCAACATATTAGCCTCTTTTATTTCTTCTGATAAGAACGTCAACAACACCACATCAGAATTCCCACAATCTTTTTCATTTCCTTCCCTGTGCCAAATCCATCTTTATTCGCCTTGGTTGAGCGCTTGTGCTGAGTGCACGTGGCCCGCTGTTGCAGAGCTACGCCCGCGGCGGCGCCAAGGAGAGCGCACGTCCCAGCGCGCAGGCGCAGGCGCATGCGCAGACGCCGTCGCAGCCGCAGCTGCCGCCCAACACCACCCTCCAGCGGCACGTGCGCGCGCACCGCAACCTGCACATCCCCAGGTGCGTCGCGTGCGCAGTAAGCGGCGGCCACAGTGGAGTCGTTTTTCGACGAAACTTCGGTCGGCCGCTGTGGGACGGACGAAACAAATGCTTGAGCAAATGCTGAGATGGCCCCTTGTTTTGCCTCTGGGCTTCTGGATATAAATATACGAGGTCAGATCGGAAAGTAAAGAACAATATTTTTCTTCTCCGTTGGTATTGCAATTGGAATGGTGAAATTGCACGACGAGATAGTGTGAAGATCGCGCTGTAGAGGTTATTTTGTTTTCATGTATAGGTCTAGTGAGTGTAGTATGAACTACGAAACAAAAATGGCGCGCATGTTACTGTCGTCAACTTATGAGGAGCAGAGAAGTGTTGTGCGAAATTTGTGGATCAAAGGGCATAATCCTAAATTCAGGGACATGGGTGGTGTGTATGGGGACGTCTGAGTGGACCGTAGCAATATCTCCAGATGGCGTGCATTCTTCTAAGAGTGCAAACTTCTACGAACAGGGCGCATTGAAACTAGTAGCACGGTAGCCGAAATGTGTGGACAAACTTGGCGAATGTGAAGAAAAGTAGGTCCAAGACGTAACGTCTTTGGTTATTTTTTTGTATTTTGGTACCAATTAAATTTTTGAGGAAAATAAATTATTGTGCATTACTTTCTGATCTGCTCTCGTTACTCCGATTAAAAAAGAATGTCCCTTCAAGGTTACGAGCTGGCAGGAGAGGGGGACTCTGTCATCGAAATATAACTTCATTATCTGTGTTTTACTGTGTGTTTTACTTAAATCTAGAGATCAGTGAGAAATATAGCTATTCAAATTATCGTTCTCCATGTTGTCGCGGCAGAAGTATATTCCTTCAGCCAATTTTTTCGGTCGCCGTCGAAAGATGTTCGGGTTTACTGTGGCCGTTTCCGTTTACCAGCATTTATTAGAACGAATTCAACTATTCGGACGAAAAGGACCGACATCGGGCAATCGAAATTTCATCCAAAATTGGCTCCACTGAGATCCTAGGCCTTAAGGCAACCACGTATACTGTGTCGATTGAACGCCTTCATAGCGTTTTGCACGACTTTCGTTCTAAAACTAAAGAAAACAGTAGTAATAGTAGTAGTTCCGACAGAGGCGGATTTAAGGAAAAAGGCAGTCAGCAAAAACTCTGAGCTTGGTTAGTAAATACAAAATTTAGATCCGATTTATGTCGTTTTTTTCTGTCTACTGTAAAGCAGAATTAAAAGCGTTTAAAATAGATTTGTTTTTCGGTTGCAAATACAAAGTAAACATTTTATTTGGTACAAAATACAGTAGAAAGGAAATAATGCAAACATAAGGTAAGTGGTATTGACAATTTTATCTCAAGTACCTGTTTTCCATGTATCGTCTTCTTATACTGAACAATGCACTTATCTTCGTTCCTGTGATATTTCTGTACTCAGTTATGAATATTTAAAGACTATTTTGCAACGAAAAATTGTTAAAACTATTTTGAATGTATTTTTGTATTAATTGAAAAGAGTTTTAATATGAAAGAAAGTGTCTCGAAGTTCAAAAGACAAAAAAAACTTAAGATAGTCTAAAAGGGCCCATTGAGGAGAAGAATTCTTAGTTTACATTGCGTATTCATGTACATATTTTACCTTTTCATATTAAATATTTTTCGCGACTTTACTTATGACTGTCGATCATTTCTGATGCACAGAAATGCCATTACCTTATATAACTACTGTTCCGTTTTACTTTAACCTCGAAATACATCATCTAGCGCATTAACTTTTGCATATTCTGTTAACTAGCGATCTGTGCACATAAACGATTATCGGTGGTGGACTTTCGAGCAGTTTCAAAAAGCATTTCCTACATATATAATGAACAAGCCCTATTTTTCTTGTTTTGAAACATACATTACAAAGTGTCTCAAAATAAATGCTAGGAAAATTTAGAGGGGCCGAATATGATGCTTTGTTGCCAATGAACATGTAGTGAAAATTTTATATAACCGAGTTTCACATGTGATATTGGCTCCTGAATAATAGGCAACTTCGTATGCACAGGTATTCGGAAGGTACATGAAATATCCTTGACTGCTTCTGAACTTTATCTGCAGAACATCTGTGCACTAGGACTTGCCTAACATCCCGAGGCAAATCCACATTTATGTAGCTCCGTTATATGGCTTTGACCAGTACACGTTCATTGGCAACAAATAATGATTTTCAACACCTCTGCATGACATAGAAGTTTGAAACATTTATTCTGAGTCTGTATAGCTGCCATGACTTATCAAATTCCCCTCGAATTTCTCCTGAAAAAGAAGTAGAAGTAGGAAGATTATAGAAGAATCGTTTCATTTTTCAAGCTCTTTAAAAAAATAACCAAATTAAAAATCATGTTTACGTAGTGATTACCATCAGAGCAATTTTAAAATGTTGACACTTTTCTGAGAAGGGCAGAGTTGCATGTGCACGTGCGTGTGCGTGGGCGCAGGTTCTACTTCCCGAAGGGCAAGCCCAGCGCCGACCAGCAGCAGGGCGACCAGCTGCTACAGCGGGTGGCGGCGGCCTTCCGCGCGCTGCCCAACCAGCAGGCGCCGCGCGACGCCTTCCACGACGTCGTCAAGGTACCTGCGCCCTCGCACTGGGCCAGCCTCCCGTTACCCGCACAGATGCTGTAATCAACGGAGCTCGATCATTGCGCCCCGGTCAAAAGGTATCTGACCCAGGGAAAAATTTCGCAAGTTTTTTTTTTCTCAGCCGTTCTGTATGTTTTTTGAAGGTACTGAATTCGAATTTGTTGCTTGCCACCTCAAAAAAGGTCGGCTTCAAGGACAAAATTGCAAAAAAAATTAAAAATTGTTCCCTGTTTTTTAGATTTTCGCTTCTTCAAAAGTACGTGTTTTATCGAAACTATTGTTATTTAAAAAATTATAGAAGATAAAATTTCGTACAAAATACATACATTCACTTTAAATTTCTGATAAACAGTTTAGACGCTAGAGCGCGCTCAAAAACGGTTACTTTTTGGGTCTGTGACCAAAGCTGGAGAATAGCTCTTTCCGGCCATCCTTGGGATTTTTGCTATTTTCTCTGTGAAGCCGACATTTTTGAGGCGGCAAACATCAAATTCGAATTCAGTACCCTCAAAAACATATAGAATCGTTGAGAAAAAACTTTCGGAATTTTTTCCTGGATCGGGCCCGTTTCAGCACCAATTGACTGGACTCGCGCTGGATCCCGGTGTGATCGAATATTTGCTCTTTTGGCGAGCCATTTTCAGTATCATTATTTGGTGCGTTAACACTGTTTCACCGTCTTGGGAACAATTGTTTCTAAAGCCAAATCGCGTCTGATTAATTTTTTAGCCTGCAATGTGTGAGTCATTCCGTTTTGTTCATCTTCACCCTTCATGACATTTGCAGTGTATGTGTTGACAAACACTACCTTGGCCGGCTAGGTGCTCTGCTGAGAACATGATGACATAATGATCTCGATGATTTAATTTCTCAGGGCACAGTGCTTTCATCATTACACACACACACACACACACACACACATTACCGCTGTGTTATCAGTAGGATTGAAGAGATAAATGAAACATTCTTTGTTGGTAACGAATTTAATTTTCTAATTAAGAACTGTGATACAATTAAACGCGGGCGAAGTTTGGGGGAAGGTAAGATACTGATTGATTCAATGATTACAAACTGTATGAAAGTATAGCTTCAAAGTTCGTTTTGCATTTTTTTATTATTATTATTATTATTATTATTATTATTATATTATTATTATTATTATTATTATATTGCATATTCCGAAAAAATAGGAGTCCTCCTCCTTCCCCCATTCTTACAGAAAAAAAATTCATTCAACATTCAAAGGGCCAACTTATTCAGTCACTGGAATTTCACCTCTCTGCATATCTAGCGCATTGGGGATTCCATATGAGACGTGCAAAATCAATTGCAATTTTCAAAATTCCGTAGATTTTAATGAATGTATAACCTATGTCATTTTATTAAGCGAATTTTATTTGAAAAAAATAATTAAGGAAAAGGGTACTCCCGGATAAGATGAAGTTCCCCTAAATAAAATGACATATGAGTAGTTACCTACAATTCTAACATAATTTTTTTAAACGGTTTCTTATCCCCCATCCCACCATCCACACGCTTCTACAGCTCAAAACGTGTTTTTTTATTTTATTTTTTTCGTCAACTTAACACTATTTCATCTGATTGAAAAAATATGATTTAACCATAAAAAATGTTTATTAAAAAAATAACAAAAAATAATTTAAATGTATCTTAAAACTCTGAAACAGGCTTGAAAAAATCTCAAAAGTTCCTCTTAAGACACAATTTGTTGTGATTTTTTTCAGATTTTTTCGACAGCTAGGCTGCAATGAAAAAAGATGAAAACTATTTTTCCGTCTTTAAGTCACCTTGACTTTAAATATACTTTGAAAATGACTGCAACAGTTCTGTGCATTTATTGTATTATTTATTATACATTTGTATACAATCTTGTAACACCAGTAATATTTTGAGACTTTAAATGTAGTTACAAATTTTCGTTTTTTAAAGCTTTCTAATCCTTTGTATAAATATATCATATGCAAAGGAAAGACGATAGGTTTTGGCAGTTTATGAGAAAATAATTCGGTCACAGGTGAAGGATAAGAGGGAGGGACATTTTCGAAAATGAAGGGGAACAGGTTGGACCCGGATTGACAAGAACTGTTTTACTGTGTCTTAGAACACTGGCCCAGGCACGAAAAAAGTCTTAAAACTTCATATCAGAAAACTTGTGAATTTTTTCATAGTTTTCTAATTGGTGGGATATATTTTAAAAAACTAGTGAAGTGAAGTACTTGGCTATTCGGTAGATGCCGCGTCCTAGGCACCTGCGACCTTCCTCCTAGAGGAAGGTCACAGAACGGCGGCTGAAACGATGGCATCTGGGTCTAGGACGCGTCGTCTCCCGGACAACTAAATAGTTGTTGACTCCGGCAGCGAAAGCCTACGCGCTCACATCTGTAGATGTTTCAGACTTGAGAAAAAGTTGCCTTTTCTCTTACCTAAATATTTATTGCCGATCCGGTGGCTGAGATCGCTAAGGCAGTAGTGTCGTAGCGATCTGGGACCGAAGGATAGCGGGTTCGAGTCCCGCCTCGAGCATGGTTGTATTCGTGTTCGTCCTTTCATCCCTTATCATCATATCGTTTCATCTTCATAGTTACCATAACGTTAACTCCATAGTGGTTGCTAATGTCCTAGATGTTGTTGCGATCTGAAAAAATGAATTTATTTTTTATATGTATAAGTATCAACAATCTGGACACGTCCGAAAACTCAGCACTTTTTAAATAACAATTGTAGGAAAACTGAAAATTGATTTAATGTATCGCCTAATTGCTAATGCTCGTCCCCCCAAATGTGGTGTGCAGCATTATATATCAGATACTGTGGGGGAGAACCCATTCCAATATTGCTGAGCGTTGAGATTAAAATTCACTGGAAATAAAATAGTCCCTTTAATGTTATCGTGAGGGTCATTTCGGTATTTTCCGACAATTTAATTTTACATTTATTTCGGCTTCTGTTTTCTGTTCTCCCATACTATGAAGGTGCACCCAAATGAATTAAATATGCAAAATTGTAAAAAAAGACGATCATAAAAGTTGTGTTTTGTAGAACGTTGCCTATGAACATAATCCGGGTCCAACCTATTCCCCTTCATTTCCACACTTTGCCCATCTATTCTTCAAATGCACCTGAACTGTCCCTCATCATTTCCCCATTTATTATCTACCCATCCCCCAAAACAGGTCATCTGTCAGAATTTACTTGTCCTGAAAAAAGCCCATGAGACACGCACACCTGCTTTGAAAGGCCTAGGATAACTTCCGAGTCATTTCCTAGTTATTTGCTATTATGTGTGTTCAATAATCTTTTTTATGTCATCATTTGCAAACTGCATTTTTTTTCTTCTGAAATCTCTTTGACACAGGATGTGATGTAATTCTCTGTTCACACTTACAAGGTTTTGTGTCAATGATTTCTTATGAACTGCCAAAAACTATCGTCTTTCCTTAGCATATGATATTCTTATACAAAGGATTAGACAGCTTTAAAAAATAATAATTTGTAACTACATTCCCAAGTCAAAATATTAATGGCTTCTACAATAATGTATCATAGATAATAAAAGCACAGAACTGTTGCAGGCATTTTCAAAGTATATTTAAAGTCAGGGTAATTTAAAGGCAAGAAAATGTTTTTTATTTTTTAAACTACAGTCCAGCTGTCGAAAAAAATCTGAAAAAAATCAGAACAATTTGCGTCTTAAGAGGAATTTTTGAGACTTTTTTCAAGCCTTTTCTAGGATTCTAAGACACATTGAAAAAAATTTTTTTTTCGAAACATTTTTTTTGTGCTTAATTTGGGCCTGAGAAAATATCAAAAAATGTTTTTGCGATAGTACAAATTGTGTTCTTATTTATCATATTTTTTTCAGTCAGATGGTATTAAGATGACGAAAAAATAAAATTAAAAAGCCACATTTTGAGTTGTAGTGGTATGTGGGCAGTGGGATGGGGGCTAAGAAACCTTTCAAAAATATTATTTTTATGTAAGAATTATAGTGTAACTACTCATATGTCATTTGATTTATGAGAAGTTTTTACCATCATATCCGGGGGTACCCTTTAGATCCAATTTTCTTTTAGAAAATTTTGTTTGGGTTTGTTTTAAGAACAAAATAACTATTTTCGAAAAATTAGTTGGTGCAGAGGGTCATTTTTTTAACATTTGCAATTATCGAACGTTCAGACGTCTTAATGAAATTATTCTTCAAAATTAAATAATGTCATGTATAATTTCTGAAAACATTAATAGTTTTCGCATGCTTTTGAATTAATTGAAGAAAATTAAAAACAAACCCAAACAAGATTTTCTAAAGAAATTGGATCTAAATTTTTGCTTTAAATTTTTTGTTCAAATAAAGTTTGCTTAATAAAATGGGACCTGCGCCATTGTGGTAAGTATACTTATGCATGGCTTCACGTAAAGTACATGAAGTTCATGTAAAGTTCATGTTACATGGCTTCATGTAAAGTACTCCCAAAAATTAAAATAGCTGTTTCAAATTTGTGGGATCACAACATCAGCCAGATCAATCGGAGTATATCAGTTTTAGTGAAAATCCTGTGTATAAGTTGGTGTGCTAATGTTGTTTGCAGATAGACAGACTTTTTGAAGTGAACCATTTTTTGGTATCAAGGGCCCAATAAATGTGGATTCTGGCCGTATTACTTATTTGACAAAGTAATTTCGTATATAAAGAAGCAAGAAAAATCAACTTTTCCGAATCAGGAACCTGCTGTGTCATCGACAAATCGCACTTTTTCCAGTAGCATTACAATACATTCTCTATACTATGAAAACAAGAAAATAACTACAACAGGTTCTACATAAAAGCACAGACACTCTCTATGGATTTCCTTTTTCACTTCCTGTACTAGGCTACCTTTTCGGTTTTCCTGCACTGCCTTTCCGTGTGGCTACTAGCATCTACCGGCCTCTGAGAGGTCTACAGGTCTACCAACAGAGAAAAGAAAAGACCTGGGGCTGTAAACGGGGACCCGTTATTTGAAATAAAAAGTCCTTCCCTCAAATACATGAACATGTCTCCCCACGCATCAGAATATTATGTAGCTAATTTGAATTAGACGTTTTTTTTTTTGTTTTTTTATGTTTTGAATGAAAAAAAGTGTGTTGGAGCCTGGGCATAAGCCCCAATCCTTCCTCCCTTAAACGCCTCTGATACTACAGACTTCCATCGAGGTAGCTCGTAAACTCATCCGGATCCTTCTACTTTGTATTACATATGCCATGATAGCCCATAGCCCCATCTCGCTATTTCAATCGTTGTGTCATGGCCTTCACCAGCACCAAATTATTTGAGGAAGGGTTTAAAGAAGTGAATTTCTTTATATTTTCTCGATATTTGGCTCCCTAATCGTTTAATTCCAATATAACATATTGTTATATTGAAGGACACATTTTGTGTCATTTCAAATTTAGATTTCTAGTCTTTTTTTATTATTATTATTATTATTATTATTATTATTATTATTATTATTATTATTATTATTATTATTATTATTATCATCACATCATCACATCATCACCATCATCATCATCATCATCATCATCATCACCATCATCATCATCATTATTATATTATTATTATTATTATTATTATTATTATTATTATTATTATTATTTCAATTTCTTTTCCTAATTTTAATCTCAGGAATGTTTGATTTTTTATTCATATTGTGGTAACAACAACAAAGATTGACTTAATTTATATTAAATTCGGTAATTGTTATTTAATAATTAGAAAAAACTTATTTGCCATGTAGTCTTAGAATATAATATGTACCTAAGTAAATGAATGATATTAATACTAAAAAAGAACAAATTGAATTTCAGAAGTAAAATTTTAATATTCAAAGCAAAGGGGATCAAAAACCTTCATTACTGGGATCCGCCATTTACACTTTGCCTTTTCAACAAAATTATTTACAAGCATTTCTTTCAATATTTCCATGTTTTTCAGGCTTGTGACTGCCCTCTCTACTGGAAAATTCCACTCTTCATCGCAGCTGGAGGGGAGAAATTGGGTTATGTTGAAGCCAACAGCTTCATAGAATTTTGGAAAACGTAAGTAGATTGGGCGTCCATGTGATGAGATGTCTTGGCGAAATTACTTTTTAAAAGAAAAATTAAATATTTTGAAGTGTGAAGCCTTTGGGATTTATCATCTGTCTTATGCAATATCAAAAATTAGCTAACTGCTGCCGCTACTACTACCACTACTACCACTACCGCCACCCCCACCACCACCACCGCCACCCCCACCGCCACCCCCACCGCCACCTCCACCACCACCTCCACCTCCACTACCTCCTCCACCTCCACTTCCACTTCCACTAGCTCTATCTCTATATCTACCTCTACCATATCCACTTCCACTTCCACTAGCTCTATCTCCACCACCTATTTTTCTTTTTTTTCTAATTTTCTTTTTAATTTGACAGTTCATCAGGCAGAAGGTGGCACATTAATGTTAACAGTAGTTAATAAGAGGTCATAGATTTTTTAGAATACTTTTGTTGTAATTTTTCTTAATATGACAATGATCTCGGTTCCATGATTTTACTTTAGACAATCAAAATGGGTAAAGTCATTTTTAATTTCCAATTTTAAATTGATCCCAGTTGTTTAAATAGTGTCTGTTTAAGGAATTGTACTTTATAAATTATTTTTATTTCTTAAATTCATTTAAAAATTACATCAACACTGAAATAAATCTTCTTTTGTGTCTTTCAGGATGTCCTCAACATGTCATGACGCTGCTGCTCGGTTTTTTACATTCTTTCAAAAGGTCAGATGCGTGATTTGACCACAGAGATTTCATCCCAATGGTGCAGGATGTTGTTGACACTCATCCAGGTTTAACTTTTCTCAAAGAAGCCACTGAGTTCCATTCACGTTATGTGCACACGGTAATTTGTAACTCCTTTATTTGAATTTCATGTATAGTATAATGTTATGTAAATATACAGATAACAAGAACACTGATTACATCTAGTCAACATGAAGACATAATATTCTTATATTTTTTAAATTTTAATTTAACTATATTATAAACAATAATGATTACTGAAGAAAGAATTATGTAATTGAAAAATGACATAATGAAAACAAAGAAATGATTCATGTTATTATTATTTTAAAATTGAAAGTTGCTTGATTGAGATTCTTAATTTCATTGCTGCGTTAAGTATCAAATTAAACTTGATTGTGTTCTTACCTAGGCTCATATTCAGTGTTTGATTGTGAAAAAAAATATTTTGTAGCAAGTAATACCTCATTACTTACTACCGTTATTTATTTGTATTTTACAGGTCATTACACGTATTTTCTATTGTGTGAACCGCTCATGGAGCGGTAAGATCTCATTGCCAGAATTACGTCGTTCTGATCTTCTACGTATCATTCGGCTTTTAGAGGAAGAAGAAGATATTAATCAAGTGACGGCATACTTCAGTTATGAACATTTTTATGTCATATACTGCAAGTTCTGGGAACTTGATCGAGATCATGATTTATACATTGACAGGCAAGATTTGGCCAGACACAGTGACCATGGTTAGTACTAATAGCTGTGATGACATTGATTCTCCCAGTGCCTCTAGAGAGTCTCTCATTGTCAGTGTACACTCCTGGTCATATTGTGTGATTTCATTGCCTTTTATTGTCAAGTGAGTCAAAAGTTAAATTTGGATTTGCAAATAAATACTGTATTATTGTTATTTAGCAATAGCATATAATATCGTTGTTAACTAATATTATGTGTATTGTCAATACTTCAAATTGATATACAAATTCAAATAATACTTACATTGATGTAAACATTTGGAGAAATCATGTTCTACTTATCAAAAATGTGTGTGTTAATTTCAACAAGGCTACACAATATGTTTGTCATTAGAGCACTATAATAGAGTGCTCAATGAATATGTTTGTCATGAGAGTGCTGTATGAGTGCCGACTGAATATGACTCAGTTGGATTGTAAGTTTTTTTATTTAACTTCATTTTTAAGTATATTGTACTATAGTGTTAAGCGTTATCCAAGAGCAGTACCATTATTGTTATTTTGGTTATTTCGTACGTATAGTGTGATGAACATAAGAATTCTTTAGCTGATCTTGAATCACTTCCTTGCAATGTTTCATTTCATTGTTGATGCCATTTTCAAGTTAATACTAGTTCATAAATCTTCATATCATAAAATTACATACCATTGCATAAAAATTTACATTATTTTTTATTATGGATAGATTCTGCTAACTAAATTGTCATCCACCATACATCGTTGTATCAGTCATCTTAATCTTGTTCAATGATCACTTTATGCCAGTGTGTTCGTTAAATGTGTTTGGAGAGGTATGCAGAAATACAATTTTCTTACCCAGCACATTTTGAAAGGACACAGAATAATTATTATTTATTTTCCATATCTCACATTCAGTATCTTTATTTTAGCCCTGTCAACGAGGATGATTGACCGCATATTCTCAGGAGCTGTTACTCGAGGAGGACGGCACCAAGAAGAGAAAATGAGTTACACTGACTTTGTGTGGTTTCTGCTGTCTGAAGAGGACAAGAGACATCCCACTGCAATTGAGTACTGGTTTAGGTAAAACATTTATACCTTTAAACAAGGTGCAATTCACTCACCTCAATAAAAATTGTAGGAAACTTTTCATAATTAGTTGGAAATAGAAATTTGTTTTAAAATATTTGTATTCTTTTTCTGTTGTCAGTGAGAAGTGAAACTCATGTTTAGAATATACATTTATTAAGGAGAATTAAAAATGAAATTTATTAAGGAGAATTAAAACGAAATTGATTAAGCAGAATTGACACGAGATGCAATATCGATGTTATATTTTTTTATGAGATACTTCTGTGTGCTTATTGTCTTTCTTACTTACGCTACATATCAAAAGATTTGTTCTGTAATATAACTAATATAACCAGATTCTTCAAAAATATATGTCTTTTTCTTTATGTTTTGTGTATGACATTTATTTTTGGTTTTGAACCATTGTTCTGTTTTCACAGATGTATGGATTTGGATGGAGATGGTTATTTATCCATGTACGAATTAGAGTATTTTTATGAAGAGCAGTTGCAACGAATGGAAGCTATTGGAATTGAAACATTACCTTTTGAAGACTGTTTATGTCAGGTACGGAGCATAATGTTATATATCATGAAAATAATTTTATTAACACTCAATTAACTACCTGGGAGATTCCCTATGGACAGTCAGAAGTTTGGTCCTAAAAACTAAATGTAATTTAATTATATGAAGTTATTTGCTTTCATTCCTCCCTTATTTTTCCTTATTGGATTATCTATTGATTGATACAGGCTTATTACCAACTGTGCAGTGTGCACTACATCAAAAATTTATTTTTTTGCAGATGCTTGATATGATACATCCAGGACAGCCTGGCAAAATCTCTCTCTCAGATTTGAAAAGGTGTAAAATGACTCCTATATTTTTTGATACTTTCTTCAACTTGGAGAAGTATTTGGACCATGAGCAGCGTGATCCTTTTGCTTCGCAAAGGGATCATGATAATGATGGTCATGAGGTCAGTTTTATTATTTTCTTCATAAAATAGAGGGCTACACAAAAAATCAATAAAAACATACTAATTAAAATAGTTATTAATGAAATACTGTTTTATTGTCATAAAATTTTAATGTAAAAGAATTATTAAAGTTTTTTTAGAATCAATAGAAATTGATTTAGTAAAGCTTAAAGTTGTGGTATCTAAAAGTAAAAAGGAAAATAATGTGAAATTGAAATTATTTTCATTGTTTACATGGAATTTGCACAAATTAATATGTCTAGTTCTGTGCGATTGCACTTTGATACGAGAGATTCAGGAGTAAATAATGGCATTAGACATTTTCAAGGAACTCGATACAAGCATTAATAAACATGTTCCTCTGTAATGTCCAAAACTATTATTTACACCAATTCCATCATTTTCCAAAAATGTTGTTACCTTAACATGAGCCCAAAAAAATTTTTACTTTAATGGTGCTTGCAATTGCCTGTTGGAAATGCAAAACTGCATTATAAACATTTTTCTTTGTTTACTGTTATTTTGTTATTAGCAAACCCTTTTGAAAAATCTGAAATCATTCTACTTACTGTTTCTTTTTTGCAAAGAATATTTGTATCATAAGCAAAGAAAATTGTACTGAAAGAGGGCATATTGTTTACGTACACAAGTAATTGTACAGGGCCTTAGATCAAACCCTAATGTATCCATGCTCAAATTGATAATTAACTTGAAAGATGAGTAATACTGTTCTTGAGATCAATATTTAACGTACTTCTACTTTCTTCTATTTTTTGAGATCAATATTTAAGGTTCAAAGATATTCAATCCAGAGCAATGCCACAAATTCAGTGTGTAGGTAATTTTGAAAGCAAAATTTTATAAGCAAAGACATAAAATGCTTTTGAAAGATGTAAAATTATTCCAATAGGTGCTTCATTTTGGTCTATTGATGAAGCAACATCTAATGAATAGAAACCATATTTGTTTCTGTAGATTTTGATTTTGTGTATTCTTTGATTTAACAGTTTTCTGTGTTGCTAAATTTACTATTAAAGAATCATAACTGTTTTCCATGCTCTATCTACGTGCACTGAACTGAACTGAGACTTCGAAACACAGTTAGCTGAAGCAATACTCCCAACAGCATATTTGGCTGGCAGGAAAACATATTTTTGTGAAGTGATAGGTGCGTTCACAGGCATATGACAACTTTAGTAGAAAAAGTATGTTTTTAAAGGGCTCTTAAGCATAAATTCTTTATTATGTAATTTCTTCAGCTGATTTACTCATTTGAGGGCTCCAAACACACTTGTTGGAAAGTTCTAATACTTATGAAGAAAAGAAATGTTAATAACAAGGAAAGAGGAATCAAGTGAAACTATACCATGACATTTTTAAAAGAATTTTTTATAAATATTGAGAACGTAACAGAAAATGTTACATACGGGACATTCTTTGTCAAAATGGCCCAAAAAATTTTGAAAGTTCAGAAATCATGCAAATAATTATATTTTCAGATTCAGCATGAAGGGGAAAAAAATTTGAATTCTTTTGGAACGTTATTTTTATCTAAAAATAATCCAATATTTTTATGATTTTAATAAATTTTCCGGATTTGTTACATTAAAAAAATTCCAAGCTAGGACCATATGTATAAAGTTTCATTTAATATTTTGTTAACACTATCTACTGATGTCAAGCAACAGAAAAATTTCACAAGAAAACTTTTTCAAAGTCATTGAGAGCATAAATGGGTAAAATTCTTTAAAAATCTATTGTGAAAATACATCATCTTTTTTCGATTTTAAAACCAAAATACTCCTAGAACTTGTCTTTATCCTACAAAATTTCATCCTTGGTTATTGAAAGGATTCAGAACTACAAGATTTTATTACAAAATTTGTGATGAAAAGTTGTTTTTTATCTGACAAAATTATTTTTTATTGGGAAAACAATAGGTTCATTACAATCTTTTGCTAATTTTTGAACATTCAGCTGTTACTTGAAGATAATTTACGTTTTGTGCCTATTGTCACTTGGCCTGCGGGAACTGTAAGAAACACATACTTTTTTTTTTTATTATTATTATTAATAAAGAAATGACATAAGGAAACATTTCTGAATGCACACTGTATTGCTGGTCGTTTGGTTGGGGTGTCTTGTAGGTAGGGATGTTTTCTCAAATCTTCAAAAATTGTAACACAGACACCATTTTGTTACATGGAGAAAGTTTTAATCAGCAAATCCTTCTCACCCTGGAGGATGCAGGCATGGGAGGATCTGATACCTTTCACTGGGGTCCATCGCGAGACACATCTGAGTGGGGCCACAGCCCAATCAGGCCAAGACCCCGTTCAGTCGTGTCTCACGATGGACTCGTGTGCTGGAGCAACTCCATGTTGGAGTTGGTTATGAGGATAGATATGGAGCTTGACCTAATATATTAGTAAGCCCTGATGAAGGAATTATAAATTCTGAAACATTGGCGAACTGATTGTTTCATTAACTACATTGACCGTTCCCGTAAACTACATCTCTTATTTGAAAATATAATTATTTGCATAATATCTGAACAGTAATTATTTTTAGGCTCTTTTGACAAAGAATGTCCCATATACTTGCTAAAAAGAAACATTATTAAAACAAGCCTCAAGCAAGTGCTTGTTTTGCTTCTTGGGAAGTCCAGTTTTGGATGTATTGAAATATGACTATCAGTGTGAAGGGTTTAGGATAGCAGTGCTAAACCACTTTTCACATACCTAAAATATTTTGGAATATCTTTAAAAACCATTATGTTCTGAACATTGTACATACATGTTTCTGGAACTACGGGATGTACATAGAAAGCAGTGAGAAGTATACATACAAACTGAGACATGTCTAGCTTTATAAAAACTTTGCTTTAATTTATGGCTGACAAATGTTACAGAGATGAGAGTTGCACTATGTAGTCACCACCCCTTCGTTTCATATTTAATGTCAGGAAGCAAGAATTGCTTGAGTAAAATATGTCTTTTTTCTGTTGATTAGCTGTCAGATTGGGACCGATATGCAGCTGATGAATATGAATTATTGGTTGCTGAAGAAGGTGGAAATGATCAACAGGATGATCAGTGAGTATTTATGTTGAGCATTTTATGTACATTACTTTTAAAGAAAAATTATGGTGGATTTAATAATGTAGTAGTAATAATATTTAGAAAAAGAAAGAGAGAGTGAGTTTACATGAATATTGTTTATAGTAACTTATATCAACATTATAATCGTGTAACCTTCTTTATTATATTTCATGATTTACCCCTACATGCACTGGAAACACTCTTAACTAAGAATGTCTACTAATAATAATAATTGTTATACATCTTTACCAGTAATATTACACAGCATTAATTAGAAAATGGATTTTTAGGTAAACACACATTTTTAATTTATTTTTAAAAATATATATTTTAAATACTCTATTCCAATTGTTCAGGCTTCACAAAAAAATGATTTTGTGTCAAACTGAACCCAAATCATGGAATTTTATATCACTTGAAATCAGAGGCATACCCAGGGTTGGTGGGGGAGGTTACAGCTACAATGTACATTCGAGTTGATGTTTTCTTATAAAGAATTTTTCATTTATGCTAAATAAATTTGTTGTGTCATTGACGCAATGCATCTCTTAAACCCTTGTTGAGCATTCAGCACTTGCATGGACTAATCCTCCTTTACTTTCTTTGTCAAATCTTGTCACGTTGCAATTAAAGCCTTTTATCCCTTCGGCGAGGGGCTTGACACCATTAATTCCGGTCACCAACCAGAAACCCACGAGTCTCGAATTCGCTTAACCTCCATGACTTCATGGATTAAACGGTTTGGCTAACAATGCCACTATTTTTATTTGTGGTTTTATAGTTAATATTTATAACGTACACAGTTGATTTCAAGACTTTCATTAGTATTGAAAATTAGCAAAAGCTATATTTTTTAATACAGATCATTGGCTTCTGGGTAAGGCTAAAGCCCCATGATTACCCCCTTGCATGTACGACTGGTAAAATACAAATTTCACACTTTTGGTATTTCAATAAATATTTATGGATGTGATGGATGGATTCTTATGACATTAATGCAATTTTTTTTGTATCAGAACATACCTATGAGAGTATATTGCAGATCGTAGCTTGGGATGATTAGCATATCCAAGTACTTCTCCAATATTGAAATGAAACGCAATATACTGTATTTGCCGGTGTATATGATGCACCCTTATTTTCAAGGAAGATTTCATTCTTTAATATTTAATTTTATACTTGATTTTTATTCTTATGAAAGAAATGGGAATTGTGACCTGTGGAAAGCAATGATCTTTTCTTCATATTCCATTGGGAGTCTTTATGATATTTTTCTTCTACACAAGGAAAGACCATGCCTTATCATAAATCTTCTACACTATGTTGTTGACCCAATGAAATTTTCTGCATTTTTCTTCTTGCAATACTTTTAGCATCTGTAATAATCCATGTTGTAAAAATATACATTCTTGTTTTTCAGTGCACAAAAATTATATTTTTGTAATGCTATATACTAAAAATTCAGACAGTTACAAACATTCCCATCCATTGTATAAGATGCATCCTGTTTTTTGGCGAGTTACTTGCACAGTGCCATTGTGGGTTATATTTGGGAATTTGGACTGTTTAAAGTTTTTGTCACCTGATGTTTTTCTGCCTGCAGGCTCTGTAGAAATTTGAAGGGAAACATGGTTAAGGGCTGTAGAGTTCTAGGAATTCAATTTTAAAGCTTTCAAATCTTTCATGAATGACTTTAACAAAAATGATGCATCTTCAATTACAATTTGCATTTAATAAGCAAGCAGGAGAAAATATCTGTATTTGCATATGTGCAAATCAGGTGGCACTTACCAGTGAATATTGTAGGTAAATATAAAGAAACTGTCTGGCTATGTATGTTGCTCATTGCTTTCATGAGGAAAGGAACCATTTTATTTGTGCTGCATAAAGGGATGACACCTTTTGAGTGAGAAAGGACAGTATTTTTGAAACTGTTAAGTATGTGAACTGTGCCAATATGGTGAATGTAAAAAAATGTGTGTGGGTTCATGACATCGTTGCAAATAATTGGAAACTAGAGCTCTTTCATTGTTGAAGTTGAACATTGATGAATGAAGTGTAGGCCAACTGTCTGCTACAGGAGAACAGTTCACTGTGCAAATAAATCAGGGGGCAACCAGACTTCTGTCTATCAGAATAATTCAGTGATACACTTTCTACCTAACTACTAAAAGTGATGGATTGAGGTGATTGGAAGGAGTGGAAGAACATTGGGCCAAGTTCCAACTACAGCCTAATAAACAATTTATTCAACAATAATTACTGGGACACAAACTGTGTCGCCATGATTGCTTCTCCTCCTCCTCCCCCTCATGCTTGCATGTGCAAGCATACAAACACTTCAAAAAACTTTCTGGATCCACCCCTGACTACTACAACAAATCACTAAATAGGATTATTACATATAATGAACAAAATGTTTCCAAAAGATCTTTAAAAAATGCATATTTTTTAGATGGGTGGGGTTAAGTTTGATACTGATCTACTATTGGCTGTGAATTAAACAATTTTCCTTTATTGTTTGTTTACTATTTTGAACAGCTTCAATGAACATGGCTACATTTGATATTGAACTGTGTAAATGCTACTCAAGTGCTGAAAGTGGATCAGATGGCGTTGCTGTGATGTGATTAATCAACAAAGGAATAGTTATGAAGTTCAAAACAAATTATGCAATTGAAGAAATGAGAGGATCAGAAGAAATTACTCAAACGTTTCAATGACTGGGAAGTATAAAAGAAAACAACGGAGGCAAGGAATGAAAAAAAATGGCAAAGGAAAGAAATTGATAACAGTAAATATGAGTAAATTAATATGTTAGTAGGACTATTGTGTGAATTTACACAGCTTCACATCTACTGTTCTCAGCTGTTCAGAAAATGCATTGTCAAAGGCTAAAATACTGCCATTGTGACCACCTTGTCATGGTCTTCCTCAGAGCTAAAGAGCTCTGGATCTCTACAAAAATATTTTTAAAAATTTGAATGCTGAAATAAAGGAAAAAGAAAAAAAACTAATAACACTTTCCATAGTTTAAAAATCCACACTCACATTATATAAATGAGAAACAGAAATGCTTATTTGTCAGTTTAATCAGTTTCTTTATGCTGAAGAAATTTCCCTTAATCTCATCTCTCATCCAGATGACAAAATATATTAAGAAGTTAATTGTAATATATCTTCCTAGAAGGAATCTATGCTTATAACATTGTCTGAGTAAGAGAGACAATGTGCTACAATGCAGTTTGCTCTATCTCTATTACTTAATACCAGAATTTTAATCATTGTCAGAACTTGTGACATTTTTAATTGACAAAAATGATATTAATATTTCTAGTAGAAGTAGCTTGGCAGTAGTTTTTCTTCAGTAACTCCCATTTCCTCTTCCTCTCATTTCTCTATCTACTCGTCTTCAATACCTTCATATATGCAGCAGGGACAGGGAGGATGGGGTACATTCCCCACCCCAATCTTCAAACTTCGGTCGTTCTCGTGCTCTCTCCTTTTTCACCCTAACATGTACTTTTACCCTAACATAAATTTACCCTAACATATACTTTACACATTTTTTAAATTAAGTCTTATAAAATTAATTCCAAGGTAACATTTCTGTTGGGTTGACAACATGTTTGTGGAGTAAAGCAGTGTTCACCACCCAGCATAGAGTAAAAAATTGATTAGAATCCACAATGACAGGAGAATGACTTTGTGCATTGTGTTTCTTGAGTGTACACAGAATACTTATTTCAGATAAAATGGAAGAATATAAAAAGAAATCTTTAAGATAATATTTTCAGGAAACGTGAGATAGATTAAAAATTTGTTTCTTCAATTATATTTGAAAAAAGCTTTTTATTTGCATTTTTTTTGTAAAAATGTAGCTTTATAAAAAAGAAGTGTGTATTTTTAATTCTTTATTAATGATTTCTTTGTTTTAAGAATATGAAAGCTCTTTTATTATTGATATTCCCTTCTGAGAAAAAAAGTTATATGTAATAATTTAATTATTTGTTATTAATTTTACCACTTCTACTTTAAATATTAATTCTTATTTCTCTTTTGCCTCACCGCCACCCCTCCTCAGTGAAAATCCTGGCTTACAAATATCATTATTTACCACAGGACCAGTAATTTCAGCATCTTATTAATGTGTGTGATTAATAAAGAGAGGCTTGTTGCATTGAGAAGGCTGTGGTTACAAAGGTTACAGATGTGAATGGATGAATGCGCAAATGAAAGCGTAGATGTCTATGTTTATTCATTAAACGTGGACAAAGTTTTTATTAGTTAGGAAACCTCTCAATTTACAGGGAGGGATTTCTTTTTCATTATTTATGGTTTTAATATTGTTTTCCAACATATTGTTACAAGGGATGTTTGGGAACCTGAGCTGTAGTCATAATTTTGATCTGACTATCTTAAAGGATCTTGTGGTTCAGTATTCAAGTCATACATGTGGTTAGATTTTTTCTGCCAATAATTTTAGTATATTATAATTAGTTTGTTTGTGAAGACACTTAATATTTCATAGTTGTAGATTGTGCCTTTTTTTCAAATTGAGGAGAAGCATGTTTTAATGAAATTTGGTTTTTAAATTATGATAGTTAATAAAAGTCATTATTTGCATCCTATGAATATTTATTTAAAATTGAATATTTTTAAAATCCTTGTTCAGAAAGTTTCATTCTGCTTTGATCTCTTGAATATTTCATTTTCACCATAGCAAATTGATTACCTGGTTTATCTATGTTTCTTGGTGTCCATACCATGTACCCAGTTTATTAACAAATCATTACAATTGCAATTTGTTGATGTGATGTTGCAATTGATTTGAGAGGATAATTTGCATTGACAATGTGATGTTGCATTTCATTTTTTTAAATTAATTCTTCTACACTGACCAATTTGCATTGATCTTTTCAAATCCATTGTTAACTCTATGTTTCGGGAGTTACTTGCATATACTTTTGATCTTAAAATGTCATATCTCATCTCTAGAGTGTTAAATAATACACTTTTTAGGATATATATGTTTGATATAATGATGAACGATAATATTTTCTAAATATTTAAGTGCTTTTGTGAACAGACACAAAGATATCCTACGTAATTGCATTATCAATATAATTTATCTTCAATTTCATATATTGTTGTGTAGTCAATCATATATTTTTGCCTTCAATTCCTCATTTATGAAGTATGCTCTCATATACCTGTACCCTGTATTTTTTGTTATCTCTTTTGCCTTTCTGTTATTTTGTGGAAATGTATGATTATATTGTCCATTTAAGTTTATTTTAATATGAGTGATAGGGCATGTGCTTATTTACTTAAAAAATAACAAAATCTCTGCAGCATTTATTAACCATTCGAAAAATATATCAAATTTTAAATAATTCCTTTCTTAAATCATATCTTAATTATTTATATGAAGTGTAGAGAAGTTCAGTTGATGAAGTGCAGATTCTTAGTAAGAGGAATGAGTATGGATGAGGTATGCTTGAAATTAATTCTTCTCTACTGCACTTTCTATGTAGTGAAATGGTACCAGGTGGTTTTGACTGTGTTATTGATGTTTGGATGATGAGATGAACCATCATCCAAAGAGTGTAAGTAATTGTTCTGTTCCTGGGTGTTGCATGGTGCCGTGTGTATAAGTATGGATGTGTGTTCTGCACTGATGCATTTCAGGAGTTTGGCTTTTGACACTTCAGCATGAGCAATAGTTTTTGTAGAGCTGATGTTTTTTTTCACAGTAATTTCAGTTACCTAGGTTGCATTTAAGGTACTTTCTTCTAAGCATTGTACATTGTGGGCATAGTTGATGACAAAATTATAATAAGCACTTTGTAATTTTGTGTGTAACATTGTGCCCACAACATATCTCTTTCAGTGGATATGTAAGGGTATAGTTTGTCTTTTTAGTTTTAAATTGACTGTTGTTTGCTCAACTTTTTGCCAGTTATTAGTATTCCCAACCACTTCTTTATTGAATGAATTATCTTCCTTAAGCAGTTGAGGTTTAAAATTCAGCTATTTTAAATAAGTTGTTTAGTGGAACCTTCATGGCAAAAAAAATAAATAAATAAATAAACAGAAAATCACTGAATAGTTCAGGAGGTATTATTCGTCCATCTCTTGCATGTTAATGAAAGAGAAGGTCTGTTAAAATTCAAAATTTCTTAAATCTGTTTTTCGATACTCCATTCTTATTGATCTTGAAAATGCAATAAAAGTAAACCTCAAGGTCATATGCCCAATACTAAGGGTGTAAGTAGAATTTCTTATGGAAAGGAGTTCTACAAGAGAATGTTGTAGAGATCCAGTTCATATCATCATTTTCTTTACATCAGCTTTTTAATAACTTGCAATTATGATTCTTTAATTCTTTTCATTTACAATTTTGTTATGGAAGATTAATTTATAGTTAATGCTTTATACCTTACCTAGATACATATGCAAACAATTTTATATTGCTAGTGAAGTGATTATGATCTGTAATACTTAACTTATTTTCTTGTGCATTTTCTCCTCATCCGACTTAATTCATTAACGAGGAGTAAGCTTCTTCAACCTCTTATACCTTAATTCACGAACCTTTGGCAGCAACACTCAATAAAAGATTTTATTAATGTAGAAGAAGAGTAGCAAAACATGTTATGGGAGATTCACTGTATGTAGCTATCTTGTACTGCTACAAGAATTCTGTACATTGTTGATATTCTTTAGATAAATCCCTTCCTATATCAAATAGATAATGCATGGTTACATTACACATTTTTTACTTGTGCTTTCTTGCCCATTTAAACTAGTTACATTAGAGTACTTGTAAGTACTGTATATTACCTTAACAAGAAGTGGCAGTACTTAACTGCATTTAATCCTAATAAACTTAAATTTAAAATTTGAATGCTTTGAAGAAATTATGGTTTATTAATAATTGACATACTGGAAGAAAGTTCATCCTTTCTGTAACTGCAACAGTCATAATTGCAGTGGTTGCATTCCAAAAATTTGTTTGTTCTGGGTCTGGAATAACAAACAAATTCAGTTAACTGGGACTAGGGTAGCTGATACTCATGCACTTCAGAACATCATTATGACATGTAGTAAACATGGAAAACCAGAATCATAGTACACTTCAGGTGTGGCTGCTGTATATTCATGCAATCCTGTCAAATGCAATCAGAATAAAGGGACAACAAACTAGCGATTATGGCTCCCAGTTCACAACAATATAACTTTTATTAGAACATTAAAAAATATTAAAATGTTGAATTTTAGAGTAGGTTTCGGAATATTGGATTTTAATTTGTATCTTGTAGACCTTGGCAAAATGTATAATGCCTTTGATAAAATGATTGGTTATTTGTATTCATTGGTTCAAGAAATAAATTTTCAGTAATATGTTAACCATTCACATTGATTGTTTGCTGGAAATTAAAATTCCTGCTATGTATCGTGTACCACTGATATTATAACTTGGGATTGTTTTTAAGATCAGTGTTTAAAATGTTAATGTCTTTTATATTTCCATAATTGTAACATAAACAACAAAGCATCTTATTTAATTTAAACTCAAAGTTTGTACCTTTCTGAAGCATAAATGCAGCAAATTTTGCTGATTTCAGAAAGATGATGTTTTTTAAATTTTGTAATAAATGCAAAGTATTCAAGTAACATATTACTAACATGCAAAAATCTCATAAAAAGTGTTTTTATCATTGAACTATTAATGATCTGATATCTTTACAACAAAGTTAGAACCTACGGTACTATTAACAGTTTACACCTACCTAAATGAATTGCTTACCGTTATTGCTTTAGAAACAGGGTTACATAAGCTACAGAAGCAGAAAGAAAATCTTCTTCTGGAAGATGTTGTTTTTAATCTTTTATTGTATCAGCTATCACAAGTATCAGAGAATGTATCAAGTAATTAATATTTCTTACAATCACAAAACCTTCCACTTGAAAGTAGACCCTCTTTTTTCCTGGGCCCACCCACATTGTGGGCCTTGCAGGCCTTATCTTAAAAAAATTTAAGACTAACTCCCTTTGTCTTCATAAATAAATGCCTCCAGTTTTGTTAAATCATGGAGGAGTTCTTAACTGCTTTCTTTTACTTTCAATTATTCATACAGCCTAGCAGATGGCTGCATTCATTGACAAAAACAACTAGGTCACCCGCCATATTTTTTTAATGGCTCTTCCAAGATAATTTGTGTACCATTGTCTTCTGAATTTTCCAACTGCCTCTGCTTCACATGCTTTCTCACTTTGCTTGGTTATGATATTGTGATATTTTCACAACTTCTTTACCAAATCAGTGTTAACGGCAGCAAAACATGAGCACTAAACCAAAGAGAAGAGCAAATAATCAAAGCCCAGATAAGATATCATGAGACAGTGGGTAAGAGAGGGACAGATCGAGAGGGGATTGGAAATAGCATGATTCAGAAAATTAGGGAATATGAAAAGACAAAAACATACAAGAATAATGAAATAGAAACATCCATTGCTAATATTGAAATATAACGTATTAAAGAAGATAGAAATGGGCACAAAGGAACATGCAGAAATCAATAACCCCTGATATTATGAAATTAAACCTGTTTCGTGGGGTTCAGAATTGTCAAGAATATGTTTTGCTGGCGGCCTAAATTAATTGTTGTATATTCAGCAGATATTGATGAAATATTGAGATAAAATATAAGTCAAGCACAAGTATACTTATGGCAAGTGTACTAATTTTGATTAGTTTGATTTGCTTGAATATGCTACTGCAAAATAGCTTGCTAATAATCAGAGAACTGATCTTGACATTTATGTTGTGAATGTCATTAAAAATTGCTTTATAAACTCTCTCCATACATTGAATGAGTTAAAATGTCTAATTTTAATTATAATATTTTGGTTTTGAATTAATCTTGCATTGTTAATGTGCTATAAGAATAACAAATTGACTAATCTTCTCTTATTTGGTTCCTTTGTTGCAAAATCTTTTGAATTGCTTTGTGTTGTTAAAAAAAAGGACTTATTCAATTTTAAAGCAAACAACTAATTTATAATTTTGTGTTTGGTCTTATGCTCTTTGGCTTCTGGTAGTTTTTAATTTGTTGGTTATCTTTCAAATATGAATCAATATTCAATCCTTTTTGTATTCCATGAAAGTAAATTACTAAGTTTCACCTTTCAATAAAAACGTTCATTTTAGATTAACAATCATGTCTGCAAACAATGCCAACAAATGTATGGTACTGTCTGCTATTTGGGTTTTCATTGTCATTAAATAATAAATTCTCACCATACAATCAAAGAAATTAGTGTTGTCACCATTTCTAAATACATGAAGTGATGAAATTATCAGGTGATTCTTGTATATCTTATGTAGTTGAATTTTGTATGCTACAATTCTTTATACTCATAGTTGAATGGGAAATGAAAGCAAAAAATTGTTATTAAAAATACCTCATTTTCTTTTCATGTAAATATGAAACTGATCATAATTGAGGTAGCTAATTATCCTTAGTGGCTTTCTTGCATCAGGATTCAATTCGTTGATTTACACAATTTATTTTCTCACTTAAATCAGTTGTAGACTCCATGAACAGCTATCTCTTGTCCCAGTATCTTTTACCATAATCTTATCCACTAAACTTCAAAGGTAGGATGGGTTTAAGTTTTTCATTTGATAAACTAAAATGATAACCTCCAATAATGTTTCTGTGTGCGCATATACAATTCACACTATTACCAAAAATGAAAATTGAATTCCCCACTCTTTAACCTAGGTGCTACAACACACATGCCTTATTTTAGTTGTTAAGACCAGGACAAATTAATTCCATTAATTTCAGGAGTTAGTATCTCAAACAATAAAATTCACATGTGTATCTAAGCTGTTATATCATCATTTCAACATTTGACAACTTTGTGCGTACTTTAGTCAAATTTTATTTACTCACACTGAGCAATATTTAATTTATCTGACATGTTGGTAAGAAAGTACTGATTTTTTGCCACCTTCATTACTGAAAATAAATGTTATAGTTTAATAATAAATTTACTTCCAGGGCATTTGACAATAATGCAGAAGATGCTCTCTCCCCGAATCTTGACATATTGGTTCGCAATGGAACTAGTAGTAGTATGGTAATGGAATTGGACCTGGAAGAAGATGGGTGTATGGAAGAATCACCTTCTTCATCAACCTGGAGGAATAATTTTGACATTGACGTAGATGAAGTAGATGAAGACAGTGATAATTCTGCTGATTATGCTGCTGACAGTGATGAATGTCCTGTGTGACTGTGACTTTAAAGTGTGTAGCCATCCCACTTATCCGTGCCAAACTTCAACCATGGTGTGAAGTTGATTGGTTATATTGTGCTGTGAAAGTTGTCGTGCTTTGAAGGAACATATTTGTCTTTGGATTCCTTTCAAAAGGTTGTATTATGTGGAGGTTCCTTAAATTTCTATTGACTGTTAAATTTTGTTGTTGTCTCAGATACGAGGTAAGTGCATTTTTATAACGTAGGATGAAAACAGAATAGTGAACAATTATAGAAAACTTCAGATTGTTGTGTTTTGTTTGTTTGTTAATATTTGTGTATTTTAATGAGGAATGGTGCAAGTGTTCCATGTGTGCATAATGTTTCTTAAAGCAAGTAAAGACTTCTGTGAAATAATGAGAAAAACTATATGTCAATTGTATTCAGTAAAAGAATATCATGACAAAATATTGAAATGGCCTTTGTATTAAAAACTTATATATAAAAAATTTAAAATGTTCTTTGTGAAAGGCTACTAGCAAGATACACAATTTGAATTGGTATTAAGATTTACTTATTTGATTTTATAGAATGTTTAATGTGAAAATTGTTAGATAAAATCATCTAATATTAATGAGAGTTTGTAAATCACTTTCTTAAACTGTTATATTGTTTCTTAGTTTTAGATTGAGATTACTAGTCAGTAACTAACCAAAGTCATATCATTATAATAATAAATTGTCAATATGTGACATTTATAGTAAATATACTGATAATTGATGCACTTGAATTATAGTTTTGACAGTTCTCAGACATAGAAAAGTTTAAAATGTATTTGTATCTTGTGGATAAAGACAATAAGTATAACATGGAATGGGACTTTTTTGAAAATCATACATGTCCACATATTTACTTATGTTTAGAGGTAATTGTTACAAACTTGTAAAAAGAATAAAACATTTGTATACATCACTAAGACTACAATACAATGCATTAATAATGCAAAACAATCATGTTTTAAAATTAATTGATTTCAGTAAATAGCTTTCCGTGTTAAATTAAGGGCATGCGTTGCACACTCAGAGATGCACAAAGACTGAATAAGTGCATTATTGTATCAATGTTGTAGTGTTATCTCTGTCTATCTTTTCAATTAAAAAGTTTCAATAGTTTGAATATATGCCTGCAATTTACTTTTAATTAAAAATGTATTAAAGCAAATCTGGCCTGACAAATTGAAAAACATTTTGTTTCTTGATACATGTTTGGTCCATTTTTACTCACATTTTAAATTTATTTGACATACATTTCTCATTTCTATATTCATAGTATATAGAATTTTATTAGTATATAGAAAACAATCCTTTCTTTTTAATTAAATTTATTAATTAAATCTTTGTATCATGTTCTGTCGTGTGCAGGAAAATTTTCTTGTGTTGATACAGCTGAACATATGAACAATGAGAGATCTGTTCTACAAAAATGTGTGTCAAAGGCAAGGGTTGGCAATAAAATACCAGTAGAAAATTTTTTATTACAAAGTAAATGGCTGCCTATATTTTTTTAGATTTGCGACTTCATCCATAGGCTGCTTATGTACCTTATTCTAAACCCAAAGACCAGAAGAAAAGCTTTGTAATATGGTAATTTTATAAAAGTATTTATTTAATCTTAATATAATCATATCTAAAATGTTCATAAAATTAAATTTCATAAAGAAAAGAAAATGGCATGTGGAAAGTTAACATCACATCAGTTGATCTACTGGCTAAAATCCTTGACTCAAAAGTTCAGAGAGAAAGTTAATATATTTCCATGTTTGACCCAAAACCCCATCACAATTTCAGATCCACTTCATTTATATTCTTTTTTCCTCTCCATTTAGTTTCTTTTAGAAATAGAAATAGCAAGGCACTAGAAGAAGTATTCATAAGTTTTGTATGTATTCAGTTCATTCTTTATGTCACAGTTTCAACTTGTAAATATATTCAATGAGAAACAACCCAGCAATGCATGGTTGTTTGCTTTGATTGATAAGTAAGAAAACAGATACCTTTTGTATAACCACATACTTGAAAACTTGAATTAATTAAGGGTGTGCTCTTCAAAAAAGATCTCTTTTGTGTTGCCAAGAGAAGAGAGACCTTAAATGAACATGAAAGACTACTATATTATTAAGAAATAATAGAAATAGTGATGTCCTGCTGGCAGTAAAATTATCAATTCCAAGGTTAAGTTTGTTGACCTACCTCAATACAAATGTAAAGGTTAAAAGTGAAATAAAATAATTAATTAAATTCAATATAAAATCAGTGTGGTCTCCAGTTACACTTTGTAACACATTTGAATAAGGACAACTAAATTTCAACTTTTCATTATCTTAAATGTGTAGTGTGGTAAGAAAATTGTGATTCTAAACATTCTCCAAAATAATCACAAATTAATAACAGTATAATGCAGTATTGAGAGCAGCAAATGTTTTTATATGACTTGAGTGTGAGTGATCAAGTAGGGCTTGAGCAACTAGATGATATAATTGGTAAACAAAATGAGAGAAACTCTGTAGCACCAAGAATGGATTAAGTAGTATGAACAGGCAGTTAGGTTTGGAATTGAACAATGACCAATTCAAAGTTCAGTTCCTAAACTTCCATCATGATAGAATTGCAATTTATTTTCCTTCAAGTCTTCAATTAACTTTGAAAAAATTTTCCCTTAAAAAATTATTGAAACAATAGACTATTTATTGTTGCCAACATGAGTACGAATCAAGTAGTGTGACTATTTCAGAAAAATATTAATTTACATGAGAAAATTTTGCATTTTTCACTCCTCTGAGAGGCTGTAACAAAAGTTTCTGACATGTACCAGAAATTTTTATTACTCATGCCAAAATAAAATATTCATCCCAAAAGAATGTATTGATTTCCCTCTATTTTCCATAAAAAATACAATACTTTACATGCATGATATGATCTCATACACTCTCCAGTTATGTCATTATACAGCAGCAACACCTTGTCGCATTGTTTTAAGTTAGGTTTCTGAATAATATTCGTGTATGAAAATACATTGTAAACCTCGTTCCCACAAACTCACTATTAGAAGAAATGTGGTGTGTAATAAGACAATGTACCCGAAATCTTTGTTATGCTCTATTTCATTTATCCTACAATCTTAGTTTATTAACAAAATACATTATTAAAAATAACTTGGTGCATACTATAAATAATTAAATATTGTAAAGAAAGTATTTTTTTCTTTAAGTTGTATGTATATAGCAAGAAGAGGGAGATTAACATGCTAGTGCCTGGGGTATGTGTAACAATAAATAAGGCTTTGATAAATAAATTACCTTGTTTTGAGATCAAATTTATCTAACATCCTGTAACTGGAGACAAGATTAAAGTAACATATTTTTACACAATTTTTTCCAATGTATTCATGTGAAAGAAGAATCACTGTATATTGGGTACACTTTTTTAGGGAAAGTTTGTAGAAAATACTTGGTTTTGATGATAAAATAATTATTTTTTAAATTATTGAATATATATTTACCGGAATATAAGACGACGGTTTTTCCTAAATATCTCAGTCGAAAAATGCGGGTCGTTTTATATTCGCAGATTAAGCCTAGTCGGTTAGGATTTAAGTTTATACATTGCCATTCCGTCACGAAATTCGTAAATGTTTCGCAAAAATAAACTGCGAAGACGGTAGAAATATCGCGCGTTTCTACAATTCGTAATATTACATTCGCGTTCTTATTTCCTGCTTCCGCCGCGAATTTGCGGGATATTCGGACCGATGTTTTTTCAATGAGTCGATAATGAGAGAATCTCAAACAAACGGCGTAGTATCAAAAGCACCTTAACTTTAAAATGAATGTCGAGATTTCGTCGTGGCCGCGCGCAATCGCCTGGCGAGTACGAATCTGCGTTTTGAACTGTTCAAAAAGCAGAGGCCATCGACAAACAAGTGCGGGACAGACAGAAAATCTGGTGACACAGAAGGGAGTTCTTAGGTGGTGTCTGATGAAAGAGAATCAATTCAATGCGCAAAACTTTCAGGGGACCTTAAAAAATCAGATGCACCATGGAAGGAGGGCCAAATAGAAAGAAACATTGATACATGAGAAGATAATGAGGGTAGTGACAAAAACCATGATTATGATGATTTTAAGGAAGAAGAAAATTATAGTTCAGCAATAAGCTTAACATTCTTACAAAGGCAATTTCCTAGTTAATAAGAAATTAAAATTAGTAAAAATTTGGGAAATGATATTTTATACAAAAATTCCCATATGAATTTCTTGAAATAACAAATAACTTATTGTGGATTAAATGCTTTATTTGTATGAGTTTAAATCTATATAGAATTAAAAGTTTGTAAACTTTGCTTAAAAGTGTAATTCATATAAAGAAACATTAATAATACACCAAATAGAGATGGTAAAATTAAAACTGTTGATACTGAATTGTGTTATTAAAAGAAAACAGTTGCCTGGTTTTGATTTTGCCTCAGTAATCCTATACACAATACTAAAGTTTTCTACAAATAAATGTTACAAATGCATTTCATTCACTCAAGAGTGCTGTGAATAACATTCAAAAGGAAGAATTTAAGTATTTTTGCCATGTTGGATTTCTTCAGTTTTAAAAGGATGAAATGAGGGGAGAATGTGACCATGTGGTTCAATGCTTGTGGATAATTCATTTATGTAGTTGAAATTAAAATGTAAATTAATATTCATTCAATTATTATTCAGATTTCTAATGATTCTTTTGTACTTTTTAAGAAAAAATTCTTATTTTATTAATGTATATTATCATGAACATTAGGCTTAATACCCTGAGGTAAAATATATTTCAATTTCTTCCTGAGAAAATGATTTAACTTTCAGAAGGTTGTTGAAGAATGTCTTGAGGAAACGGAATACCGGTGTTTTCAAGTTCTTTTTAGTTCTAATAGGCTAAAAGACACCACCGCCTGCCCCTAAGATGAAAAACATCACTTTCCTGAAACAAATAAATTGTTTCATTACGAGAGTTTATTCTTGCGCATTTTTTCTTCTAATGTTTTTCATTAAAAACATTAAAATGCAACAGAACCCCTATTGTGCAGGGCATTGCAGAAGACATTCGTGGATAAATTGAAATAATAAATTTTGGTTCATATGGTTAATTAAAAGGTAAATTGGAAAGAAATGTCAAAAAATGATTTTATGAAAGTTTTAATTTTGATTTTTTATTTCAACTAATCAAACATCATATAATTTCTCCTTCTTGATTCACAATCTTTTTTAAAAATGAGCAAGACGCTTGGGTTGGGTCCTTCCTCAGTCAAGAGGTCAATCATGGAACAGAATAAACAAAGGAATTAGAAATTTAAATTAATGTAGATGCATATATGTGTGTGTGTGAAAGTGTTACAGTATTTTTTGGAGAAATTGGTTATTTTTTGCTTTGTTTTTTATTTATCAACGTTTGTCCTAATTTTTTGTTATCAATTCAAGAATAATTTCCAAATCAATTGATCCTTTTTTCCTCATTTAATAATAATTTTCATTATGAAATAAACCCAGAATAATGGAGGTTTTTCTATATGATTTAAAATGACCTAGGTGTGTAAATAAAGAATGATCTTTGTATTTCAGCTCAAAATATCTTGATTTTGAATCCTACTATCCTACTATTTGAATATTTGTCCTTTGTCTTACATGTGTGTTGTATTGTAAATGGTCTGGAATTACACAATGCTAAGGAACCTGCAAGTATGTCAGTGTCTATTATATGGTTCCGAAATGTCCTCTAGAAAGATGTATTAACCAAAGGTGGGAGAAACCTTGATAATTAAAAGTAGTAATTAAAAGAGTTTGTTCTAATTCTGACACAGAAAAATTAAATGATTCACTTACTTTAATAATAAAAGTAGTGTAAGAAAAATTTAAATTAAATAAATCATGGTTTTTAAATTGTGGGATTGATTATGGTCATTTTGTGATGTAGCCCTAATTTATACAGAAGAATGTTTTCATTTTGAGAAAGAAAAAATAAGTCAGTCTTTTTATTGGCTTTTGTTATTTTATATCCATTTTGTATCCAAGTCTTGTAAACAATTTTTATGATTTGTATTTCTAAAATGATCAAATATTCACTTTTCGTCAAACTACATGAATAAACGTCTTCTACCAAGGTGGCACTAATAAAAAGTCTAATCCTAAAGAAAATTCAATTTCTCTATAAAAGGTTTGAGTTCAACTTGAGTTTGAGTAGAATTCATTGTGAACAAATTATTTTAATATTCACCATTCCTATAAATTTGGAAATGGTATTTAAAAGTTAATTGTACAAAATACTTTTAAAAAATCTTGTAACCTGCATTCTGTCTTTTGTGTTTATTTCATTACTTTTTTAGAGAATAACAACCTGATTTTAAAACTATGGCCCATGTCATTTACATTTACAAATCATGCGAGATGCATCCAGAATTTTTTGGAGGGGAGGGGGAGTTCAGGTATAAGGTCCAGCCAATATTTTTTTTTTCATATAGACTTTTGTATTTATGCTGAATAAAAAATGTATTTTTATTTGTTGACTTATGGTTTATAAAATTATTTGTAAAGTTAATACTTGATATGTAATTTCTTTTGTTAGTACGGAAAATTAGTAAAGGCTATATTTTTGAACCTTGGCTTCTGAAGGGGCTAAAGCCTCATGAACTGCAGGTCTCCTGCCTTGGGTGTGCTTCTGCTAATCACTGAACTTGATAAATAGAAAATAGCATTAGTCAGAGAATGTGAACAGATATGGAGATTGCCAACCCTTGTTTTGTTGTCTGTTTGAGCTTAATTTGACATTCAATGATAAGTGAATTCGTATTTTTGGCAAAAATGTATAAAATAATATTGATGTGTGCCTTTGATATTACCAAAAAGATACTTGTACCTTGGAGACTAATGTTTCCATATTATCATATGTAATGATTGTTCTTAATGCCTCAAGTCATTATTCAGAACCATACTACTTGTAGTTATCTTTTTGAATTTTACATGCTCTTTTTGATTTGCTAACTTCATCAAAGTGAATGTTTCTGGTAATAATTATCCTAAATGTCTATGACATTTACTTAAATATAAAATACTACTTAAGTGGAGTGCCAAAACAATGTAACAGAAAATATTTCAAGGAGCAACAACATGGATATACACATAAGATAATTAAGTAAGATCCAGAGATCTCCAGAACCTGAATCTAAATGAGGGAAGCAACAATATTTTGACTTTCAGAGGTGCATTAAACCTCTGAACAGGAAAGCTATTATTTCTCAATTCCATACAAATGTGTATATGTATATACATATAAAATTTCATATGGTTATACAAATGTATTCTGAAATTCTTGTGTAACAATCCTAAGGCACTTTTATATAAAATTTGTCCTGCTGATACATTAGATCACCTGTTTTACAATAATGCTTATGAAAATGTTAAATATAGAAACTATTGTGTTAGTAACTATATCATATTTGCTATCACTAAAAAACATAATAGAGAATTATGACTGACTTTCAATCTTTTTTGAGGGTGTATATCTTCTTACCAAATATAAACAGTGTATAATACATATATATGTTTTGACACGAGTATTCATGAGTAGGAGTTCTCACTTAAATGTGAAAATGTATTGCAACATATAAAGAAACATTAAAAATAATACTCTTTGTTATTGATCTCTCTATGTTGATCAAAAATCTTGCATGGGAAATATTTTCACACTTAAATTCATGTATCAATGTTTTATGTAATTCATTTTTTATATTGATACATATGCTGGGGCTATCCTTCTTTTGTTCAGGAATTTCCTTTGCTTCACTTTTTGTTTCTATTTTTACCTTTGACGATTATCAGTTTTTCCAAGATCTGAAGAGCTTAATTCTAAAATGATAAATATTCATTTCTGTTGTTTTCTAGTTTTGCTATCAATATATTCTTAAGCCACTTCTCCATTGGACTGTCAATTAGTGTATTTGAAAATGATGTTTCTCCAATGTTAAGCAGTATTAGAAAAGCATTGAATCTTATCTTGAACTATAAGGTTAAATTTGATTACTTTCCCTATCTATTGCTTTTGAGATACATCACTTTGGAAGTAAGCTCTTCAATTATGGTGAAGTATTCTGTTTATAATTTAAACGAGATTTCGTGATCAAATATCATAAAAGTAATGTTGTACCTGTATCAATATGAATAATATTTTTGAATATGAAGGTTTACTTCTTTTTCGTTTACATCATCCAAGCACTCAATGGTTCACTACCACTTTGCGGATAATTTTATAACTTGATACTCTCCAGGGTCCCAACTTTACTAATTGATTTTAATTCCCATGTTTGCAGTCAGAGATTATCACTAAGTAAGACCTCAGTCATATACATCCTTACTTGGATCATTCCCTGACTTGGTAGATATAGTATCTGAAATTGTCTGACAATTCAATTTTGTTATCTACCAAGAGTTTTTTTAAATGCTAACAGTGTGAATTATTGAACTTTGAGAATTTTATGTATTTTGACTGAGAATGAATCTATACTCAAGGGATTGAACAGCTTTCTCCCACTGAGGTGCAGCTTCAACAAATAGTAGGACATATTTGATTTTGTGTATAATAAGAACAATGTGAATGCAATGGTTACATTTGATAGAGCAACCATGAATACTGATTAGAATATCATTAACAGCATCAGATTTTCCAACAGCATAAAAATGATTTATAAAACTCGTAACGAATGAAGGAGCATTAGACAGTATTTAGATTTTTGGTGCAGGTGATGATAAACAAAAAGAAATAGTAAATTCCAAATGGTACAAATCAGGTAAGGGACAATAAATTGGCAATATTTATGAAACAGAATAGCCAACAGAACATCATGATTTAATTTTCACAAATTATCTACCCCTCCTTTTTTAAGAAAAAAATGTTATAAACACAGTTGGTGAATGTTATAGTGGTAATACCAGATTGTTAACTTTTTACGAAGCTGAAAAGCAGATTCATAACCATAATTAAAGAAAACAAGTATCAATTTGCCAAAAATATGCTAATTTTATGAATTAGAAAACTCACCAATATTAAATTATTATTTAATTATTATTTTATATTTATTGGGAATGTATAGAAATTAAACATGTTTCTTGAGAGTTAAGATTGTAGATCTATCTATTAAATGATACTTTCACATATTCTTGCCTTATTATGACATGCTGAATTGCAGAAATTTTATCCCCTTGAATTTGTTACCACTTGTGAAGTCAAAAGCAGAGAAAATTTTATAGCGACCAGAATTAATAATTAAATATTTGACTTAATGTAAAAATTGTATCCATAACAATCTTCAGAATCATTCAGGAATAATAAATGAAAGAAATGAATGTTCCCATGTACGAATTGTGTTCATTTTGGTTTTCATTTCAATAATAATTGAATAGAATAAGTTATTTTTAAATAATTATTTATTCATTTTTTGACATTTGGATGAATAATGTTTTTGAATTAATTAATTCCTATGCCTGTGAATTGTTTTATTATTTATAAATATATTATTGGAAATTGAAAGAACTGATTTCATTTGACCCTTGTATTCCTCAGAACAATTTCAAATTTTGATACTATAGAATGCCAAAGAAATATAGCAGTGGTGTGGAAAGAAAAAGAAATTATAGATGTGAAGACAAGATACATATGTGAAACATTTAGGATGGGACATTGAAGAAATCTTCCTCCTAGGAACACCACCTTAAAGTAGCACTGTTCATGCGGGCGAGGAGGTTTGCGTACTTCAGTGAAGCTGAGGGCTATGACAGGTGTAGCATTGGCTAGTAGGCTAACACAGCTACTGGTAGGGCCACCCTCACTGTACAGGCCTCAGTGGAAGAGTCAGACGAAGGGTGTTCCACTACCTAATCCATACCTAATCCTGTTATCCATACTTGACCTACATCCATCTCCTTGAACTTACACCACATGATTCACACTGGTGTATCATGTGATCCTTATCTACAAGTGTCTTATTGCTTCTGGTTACTTGTGCCAATCTTTTATCTTTGCTATCTTTCTTGATACCCTCTTGTTTGTTTCAGCCCTGAAGCAATTAGGTGCGAAAGCAACGGGAGTCTTTTACTTTTCAACTCCTTTCTATTTACTTTCCTATTTTGTTCTTTTTTTTCTTCCATAGGGAGAGAGGGTTCATTTAAGCCATAGTAAAGGCCTCTTCTCTAGGGCAAGGGAAGCCAGAAGACAAATCCCCCAGTCCTCCAGGTTGGAGGTTAAGCGTATGGGTCAGTAACCCTACCTTGGAAAAGGGAAAATGCTACATTAGCTGGAATAAATACAGCCTCAGAAATCATAAATGAACATCAACAATGGCTATGAAAACAGACTTTTTCTTTTTGAACGTGAAATGTACAGAGCCTTTCAGGAAAATTGGAGGAGATTGTTCAGTTAAAGGTTAGGGGATTGGAATTGGTGGTTCTTATGGAAGTGAAAAAGAAGGTAAAAGACCAGAGGAAATTGGGGGATAATACTATATATGGAGTGGAGTAGAAAAGGGAGAGAGCAAGGACAGGCGTCTCTTTATGAGTAAAGAAGAAGTGGAAAAATAGGATTCAAAATTGGGAAGCTATAAATGAAAGATTTTTTTTTTTTTTTGGTTTTTAAGGCGCATCAACATCTTAGGTCATTAGCGACCACTTGCTGTTAACGGTATGGAAACTATGTGGATGAAACGATATGATGATAAGGGGTGAAAGGACGAACACAAATACAACCATGCCCGAGGCGGGACTCGAACCCGCGACCCTTCGGTCCGAGATCACCACGACACTACTGCCTTAGCGATCTCGGCCACCGGACCGACTGAAAGATTTATAACAAATAAAATTAAAATCAGTGGAATTGGCCTTGTAGTTATTGGAGTACATGCCCCTACACACGACTCCCTTGTTATGAACAAGGATGAACTTTTCGAAGATCTAATTGAGGTATGAGTAGTGCCTCCGCAACGGAGGATTTTCTAATCATGGGGGATTTCAATGGGCAGATTGGTAATAAAGAAGAAGATGATGATGAGACATATCAAAAATGACGGACATTTTATTTAGGCAGATAAAGGTCGAAATGTAGTAGATATTGCAAAAGACGTGGGGTTCTACGGTACAGATACGCAGATGACACCGTAGCAACGCGAGTTCGTCCTAAGACAGGTGCGGGGGGCACCCAGGGGCACCTTAGTAATCAGGAGAGCTGTAAAGTAAACACACAGGAGGCATCGTAGCAACGCGAAATAACGAGTTCTTTTGGAAGCAGGTGCAGGGTGCACCGTAGCAACGCGAAACGAGTTCGTTTGGAGGCAGGTGCAGGGTGCACCGTAGCAACGCGATAAAAAAAATAGAGAAAAACAGTGAGCTTTGAAGGGCGGACCATATTGGGAATTAGGGTATTCCACCTCGAGTCGTGGTGTTGAGCGGATCGCTTGCGTGTTTTATTAAGTTCGAGTGATATTTGTGGAACTAAAAAAAAGTTCTTAAGGTTAATTATCAAATCGAGGCGTGTGACATTTCGTGAGAGTGAACATTGAACTTGAACTTAGAATATTTTCGCGGTGAAGTTACAAGACTTGACTTAGAAATTTTACCAGAGAATTGTGAATTGCCAGGTTAGGTGATAGAAAATAATATTAGAAGGATATTATTCCGACTTGGAAAAAGTAATCAGTGAAATAGGTGCCCCTATGAGGCGCAAGACGAAGAGTATACGCAGTGCTTGTGAAGTGGTTGGAGGAAGTTTCGACTTGGGCGCTGATCATCGTGGACTTCAACAAGAAGGAAGATTGGTCTACCCTACGTGGCGACATCGAGTGACGTGCTCGCGAAGAGGCAAGAAAGGATTAAAGGTTCTATAATGCTGTTATTGCAATAACGCTCCTTTTGTTCGCGGTGAAACCATATAAGCTGGAGGACAACAATGCCCGTCAGTCAGAGCGGGAGGAAATTTTGCTCGGAGCGTGAACGTGAGATCCGTGTTAAAGGTTGCAAGAATTTTTAATTATTGTTACGATTTTATAACTTAAAAACATTTTATTTATTTGATGGCGCGCGAACTATGTAAAAAAGCGCACGTAAATTGATAAACAGTGGCGATATAAGAGAGTTTTGTTATTATCGCGATGTAAACAATATTTGTCGGACATTTTGCGTGTTGTGTTTAATAGCACGAATGCCAACGCTATTCTGGCTTGACATTAAAAGGGGGAATGCAAGTAAAGTTTTCTACGAAAATAACATGGTTTATCGGCGCGTAGTGATTTTAAACATTCGGCGGGAGTTGTAACGCGGGATTAGCCGAAACAGTCATAAACTTGCGTGTGCGAAGGCGATTTCCGCGGATGTTGATGAAAGTTTCGCGCGATGGTGATGTCTATGGAGATGACGGTGGCCGGAACATAGCGGTCATTGTGCACTGATAGGGGCGAGTTGGCAGCTGGCGACGAATGTGACTGACTTACCAAGATGCCGAACCAACAAACTACGATGACTAATTTGAAACAAATGTCTAATTTGTTTAGGTTACTACGAAGATTCATGTAGAAGACCAAGTAATGTTAAACTTGATTACATTGAATATATATTAAGAGTCGATAAGGCAATATTTCTGAATGCGCATTAGGTGTGAATGAAATTTTTGTAAGTTTTTCCGCGTGAATGTTTTTTCTTTTAATTTTTGTGTCAATTGAATTTTTTTATGTTGTCAGTGAAGGGAGTTTTGTTTTTTTGTTTACGTGCTTATTGTCATTGTTTAATGAAAGGAAAGAATCAGTTGGCAAGAAAAGAGAAACAGAATAAAGCACGATGAACACAGTTATGTTTATCAGTTAAACGCCTCAATGACGTGTTGTGATTTCTGGTAATTAGGTGCTGACCCACGCGCGCGTTGCACGAGTACCACGTTTCGGTCCCTGTTCAGGGGCCATCACAAGTTCACGCCCGCATAAATTTTTAGAATTATGAAAAGTTAGCTAGTAAAAGGGCATATTGCAGTATATAATAGAGGGAGTTGCCGATTTTGTTACAATAGTTAAAAATAGATTAGAGGCAAGTGTGTCCATGAAAATTTCAGAACAACAAGCACGGTTTTACACAAAAAAAGTGCTGTATGGATAACCGATTTATATTAAGACAAATATGTGAGAAAATGAGTCGGAAAGCAAGAGAGCTTCATTTGTTTTTATTGATCTGTAGAAAGGATATGTCTCAGTGCCTACAAATGAATTGTGGAAGGCACTATGAAAGTTTAAAATTGAAGAACCTCTCCTTCTCACTCATAAGGAACTCATAAGAACTCATAAAGAAAATGTATGTGGATACCTGAGCTATGGTAAAAATCAGAAATATAATTTCCGATGAATTTAAAACTTACAAAGGTTTTAGACAGGGATGTGAAATGTCTCCCACTCTTTTCAAAATGTATTTAGAAGAGGTCCTTAAAGGATTTATTGATTGACTGAGTTTAAGGGCGCTTCAACGGCTAAGGTAATTTGCGCCCGTGTCAAATTATTTTAAGACCAGTGCACAAAACTGCAGTGCCAAACTAACAAAGAAAATTAAAATCTTTAAATAGAGAGCAAAGTAAAACTAAAAAGGAACGTATCCTAATAAAAGGGTTTGGCAGAAAAATGCCAGGTAGTTTTAAAAAAATCTCGGGCTAAAGGCCAATAATTTGCATTATCATCTTCTCTCAGATAAGGCTGTACAAGCCATTCTCTCGCAAAAAGCCAAAAACCTTGCAGAGACAAGATTCGTGATTTCTAAAAATCTCCGCAAGGTCATGCCTTCGACGGCTATCTCTTATCTTTACACAGTGCAAGAGAACATGCTCCACGGTAAGATCTATTTTGCAGTATTCGCATATAGGGGGTGGGTCCCCGTGGAGGAGATAACCGTGGGAGAAATGGCAGTGACCGATCCGGAGGCATGTTAAAATGATCTCCTCGTGCTGAGCATCACGAGATGAGGAAGACCAAGGATTTATGGAGTCCTTGATTCTCGTATGGCTTAATATCTGAGTTATGCAACTCTGTTTGCCATTCACTGCGGATAGAGCATTTTATAAAGAGCTTAGTGTCTTCCGTGGGGACTGTAAAATGTCTAATTCTCTTTTCTTCGAGACAGACTTTGCCGCCTGGTCAGCTATTTCATTTCCTCTTATTCCCACGTGTCCAGGGACCCAACAAAAGACTAAAATATAGTGGCGGAACATTAAATGATGGATTTGGTGTTTGATGGTCATTGTCAGTGGGTCACAAGACGAGAAGGAGGAGATGGATTCAAGAGAGCTCTTGGAATCACTGCAGATCACTACTTTCTTTAATGACATCGATTCAGCAAATTTAAGTCCCTCCAAGAGCGCATACTTCTCTGCGGTATAGACGCTGCAAGAAAACCTTGCGTGGCTCTACTGCAGTAGAAGGCACATCCGACTTTGCCGTTTTAAGAGGAGCCATCGGTGTAAATAAAGTAACGGCCAGGATACGTAGATTTTATCGCTTCAAATTCAGATAAGAATGTACTGGGGGAGTTAAGGATTTAGGAAGGTTAGACAGTTTAAATCTATTATCGGCCGGTGTAGATTCCAAGGGGAAACAAGGTATCGGGAGGGGGTTTCACAGGGTTGGGTAGTTTTTTATTAAGCTTCTGTAAAAACATACGGAGACGGACTCCCAGGGGATGGGGCAACGATGGTCTAAGTGCATATGAAGTGGGTTGGATGGAGAACTGCTTGGCGCGAGGGAGTATCAACATCAGATAATTTCGCGCCATATGAGGCAATCAGAATATCCCGCCTTCGGCTCAGAGATGGTTCTCCAGCCGCGGCCAAGAGGCATTCGATGCGACTCGTGCGCATAGACTATGCATCCGTAATTCCAGATAGGTCGGATGAGAGTTGCGCAAACGCAAAAGACAAACACGGTCTGCGCCCCAAGAGCTACCAGTAAAAGTGCGAGAGATATTCATAGTGATACACATCGGCCCTGTAGTTTACGGATGTGTTTTCGCCAGGTTAGGCTCTTGTCGAATGTGAGCCCAAGGAAGGTTGCGGATTCAACGAATGGAAGCTCCTGCCCTCCAAGAAAAAGGTCGGGGTGATTATTCTTGCAGTTTGTTGCCTCTCAACAAGTTGTAGTTGCCTCTCAATAAGTTGCACGCTCTTGAAGGAACAAAAAATTGCAAAGTTTTCAAAGAACAGTGATGCCTTCACAGGCTCCCTGATAACTGATGCAATACTATTGATAGCAATGGCAAACATAGTGACGCTCAAAATCGTCTCTGGGGAACACCGTTTTCTAACTGGTGACCAGAGATAACACGTCGCCAAGGGGGACGCAGAAAGATCTTGATGAAAGAAAACCTACTAGAAACAAAGGGAGCCGTCCCCTAAGGCCCCAAGTGCGCCAGGTGCGTAACTATCCAGCTAACTAACCAGGTGCAATACCGTACCGCCAGGTGGTGTTATACTCTATATCGAAGAAAATTGCTACCAGGTGCTGACGTAGCACGAAAGAAGTGGAAATCTGCGTAGCAAGGGTGACTAAGAGGTCCATGGTTGACCTGTCCTCAGCCATTGAAGAGGTGTAAATAGGTTATTTTGTTCCAGGAGCCAGATCAGACGTGTATTTACCATTCGCTCTAAAAGCTTGCACACACAGCTTGCGAGCGAGGTTGGGCGATAACTTAAGGGGGTTCTTCTGTCCTTTCTTTCTTTAGGGATTGGGAGAACAATGGCCTCACGCCAAATCCTTGGTACTGCATGTTCAGCCCAAATCTTGTTGAAAATGCCGAGGAGAAAGGAACGAGCGTTCTCAGGTAGGTGTTTCAATATTTGGTTAAGTATCTTGTCTGGTCCTGGAGCAGAATCTTTCGCACAAGCGAGGGCACAGGAGAGTTCTTCCATGGAGAAAAAGGCATTGTAATCTTCCTCCACGCGACTCGAGAAGTCTAATTTACAGTTTTCCATTTTTCTTTTCGTTTTGTGAAAGCCAGAAGGATAGTGTACGGAGCTGGAGATGTGTTCGTAGTGAGAGGCCATTTCTTAAGCAATTTCTTGAGAGAGGTTAGGAGATTGCCATTTACCATAAGCCCTTAAATAGACGGCGAAGGGAGTCTTCCACCGATCTGCCGGACCTTTCTCCACACTAGTTTAGGGGATGAACGGTAAGAGAGTGATGAGATGTAAGCTCTCCAGGACGTAGCCTTCCTTTCCCATATCGTTAATCTAGCTCTGGCTCGGGATCTTTTTATAATTTATTAGGTTTTCATGGTTGACAACCTACTAAGTTTTGCCAATGCCCTCTTCCGATCACGGTGGCACAATCCGCGTTCCACCATGGCACAGGGGGATGTCGTGCATGGCCCAACGACTTCGGGATGGCAAATGAGGCCGCATGGAGGACGGCGTTATTAAAATGGGCAACCATAGCATCAATGTTGTTAGAGCTGTTTTCCGATATTCTTAATGTTTTCTTGAAGGTTTCCCACTCACTTCGGTGGATTAGCCAACGAGGAGGGTGGGCAACGTTCAGATCGGGAGTATCGAGGTTGACCCGAATGGGAAAATGGTCACTGCCTTGCAGGTCGCCAAGGACAGTCCACTCGAAGGTTGTAAGAACAGAGGGACTACAGAGAGCTAGGTCCACGAACGAGAAAGTGTTAGAAGCTACGGAAAAGTGTGTGCTTTCGCCAGACTTTAGGAGAATTAAGTTTTGGCTATCTATAATATTTTCAAGTAACCTGCCTCTTGTGCAGACCTTGAGCCACCCCAGGCAGGGTTGTGGGCGTTGAAATCCCCCACAATAAGAAAAGGTGCGAGCACCTGAGAGAGCACATCTTCCAGTTCTTTCTGTGACACTTGTCCAGGCGGGATATAAACGTTGCAAATGGTAACAGAATTAGTTCGGGAAATTCATACGAACGCAAGATATCTAGAGAGTGTTTCGTGTGCCCATTTCTTTAGATACCAGAGAGTCTGATAAAAGTGGCTACTCCGCCATGGGTACGGAGGCCATCGTCTACGTCTTGCCTGTAGCAACAAGAGCCGCGTAGAGAGAGGGAGTGCTCAAAACGGAGATGTGTTTCCTGCAGGCAGATAACCACGGATCTATGCATAGACATGATTAGTTTTAATTCGTCCAAACGGGTACGAAAGCCATTTAAGTTCCATGAGAGGAGAGCCATAGTTTCTAGCTCTTAGTTTTTTTTATTCTAGGGTGGGTTATAGGGTTTCTTCTTCTTCTCTTTCCTTCTCTGTTGGAGTAATAGTCTGGTTCGCGCGCAGTTCCTCATTCCCTGCAGAGTCATTTTGACTACTGCTAGAGAAAGTCGCATGTAATGGGACACCACGGTCCCTTGAGACAGGCGACCTAGATCTAGCAATAGGGCCTGTCGGCCTCGGCTTCTCTGGATGCGTTTGAGTGTTTGTTGAAATATTTATGCTTTTGGTTTCCGTTTTTGTTTCAGACAAGAAATTTGGGATAGCCATCGCCGATGTCATCAAAGGACACCTGACAGGCAGCATCGCGTAAAGAGGAGACTTTAGGCATTTGGTTTCCAGAATTTACTTTCTTATGTTGACCCACGGTGTCAGTGAAACTTCGGGCCATGCCCACGGGGTTTCGCGTCTGGTAACGGCGTCGTGCCTCCGGAAAGGAAACTTTCTTAGAGACCCTGATCTTCTGGATCTCTCTTTCTCTTAAGAAAGTGGGGCACTGGTTAGAATTTGATGGATTTTTTCACAACAGCTCACGCACTTTGCCTCTGCGGAGCAGTTAAGAGTCATTACAAGCCCTTCCACAGTGCACGCAGACTGCGGCGCTCATGCAGCGAGGTTGCGTATGGCCAAACCTCTGGCATTTAAAACAGCGCAGAGGGTTTGGAACATACTGCCTGACACGGAGATTATAGAAACTAGAAGATATCTTTTCTGGTAGAGATGGACGGTCAAAGGTCAGTATCAGAGTTGAGGTAGAAGTGAGGACCCCATTTACTCTCCACTGAATCCTGTAAATCTCGGACACACCATATGGTTCGAAGAAAGCTTTCAAGTTTTCTTCCGATTCGGTTGAGTAGTCTTCATGATTTACCACAGCCTTGCAGAGGTTTAAGGTCGGGTGGACGGACACATGCACCTGGAGGCCGGCTATTTCTTTTAGATCAGTGATTTTGCTGATCTGTTCGTCAGATCGACATTCGAAAAGGATTGTGCCGTTTCTTTGACGAACCACCGACTAAAATTTGCCAAACTTTTCGATTTCTCTGGCAAGTTTGATCGGGCTGACACTCTTCATTGTTTCATTATCTCTTTTACATGACATGACGAGAAAGCGACAGAAAGATTTACTGTTTCACCAACAAATCTCCTCTTCCTTATGAAGAGGCGGGTGGTAGATTTTTTATCCATTAAGAGGATATCAGATTCATCCCCATGGTCCCCACCCACCACGAACCCCTGCAAGGGGACACTCCATCGGAGTGCCAGGGTTGCCACGGGGATGTAGTGGGGGGTTACCACAGCGCTGCACCGCCGTGGATCCCCCCGCTCACCCTGGAGTTCAGTACAAGACCTAGTCCAAGCCGGTTGATCGGGAGTGGGTTAGCTCCCGACCGCCCGTCTAGAATTGTCCGTAGCCAAAGCAAGTGTATTGAGACCTACAAGGAATGTTCCCCAAAATACGTAGGAGCACATATCCCTGGATGCCAAGAAAAAAGTAGCACGAAGAGAGTAATTGGGAAACAGACAGGCCCCTCAACCGCCAGGACATACATTCCCTCCGACGCGGATCGCCATGCACAGCAAACACTTGGGTGGGCGTTCAGCATACAGAAGGAGCCAGTGAAATAGAAGAGGGAGAAGAAAAGACACAGGATGTTATAGAAGAATGAGAATGTACAATGGGGAGAAGAAAATGACTTGTGAAGGAAAGGAATACTTGAGAACCCTCTCTGTATCCCCCCGTCAGGACGTGGACCAACCCACCTCGACGGGTTAAAGGATGGAGTGCCTCATGTCAAGAAATGGGTGTTTTAGTAATGGGACAAGCTATACATTCACCACTACTTGTGGATGATCAGGTAATAGTGGCTCAAGTCAGGGATGCGAAATATATGACCCAAAAAATAGTATAGGCATATGTGCTGGATGGACTTAAATTAATCTGAAGAAAACGGAGTATTTGATAGTAGGAGTTGAACAGTTCAAGTACTTAGGTACAATCCTGTATATGTCTGGAAATAATGAAAAGGATAGATAAGAGACAAGAGGAGCCATAAGAATGTTGAATGGCATGTTCCGGAGTCTGGAAATTCATGTAAGAACAAAAAAGATAATTGTAAGAACTATTATTGAAAATATGGTGGAGAGAGTTGAACCCTGACGGAACGTCAGAAGCAGTAGTTGCGCAGAAGAAATGAATGGACTACGAACGAGCTGCCGAGTTTCGAGAATGCAGAAAATTAGAAACAGAGATCAGGGAACGGATGTAGCAAACGGAATCTGTTGTGTACAGATTGGGAAGTAAAGCGCTGCAATGGTATGGCCATCTGAGAAGAATGTGAGATTCAAGATGGCCTAAGAATGGCCTCCCCCAGGAACAATGAAAAGAGGAATGTTGTTTGTTAGTTTAGTAAGGCACCGCTAGATGCAGTTACCGCACTGCGCGCTACTCTGTAAGATCTGTACCATAGACAAATGTGACTACTCTGTGACATAAGTGCTCTGTGCTCAGTACACCTGTAACGGTGCAGTACAAAGTATGTGCTCGTTTTCTTAAATAAAACTTTTATTAAATAAACAAGTGTTTATTTAATCATAACATGGCGCAATCGTAAGCTGTCGAACAAGCTGTCGGTAAACGCAGTCGTAAATTCGGTGTGTTCTCAACAATACTTATAGGTGATTTTCATGGCTAACCCCTCATCCACTTTGCCCCCGCTGCAGTTTAATGCCCAAATTACCTTCAGTGGCAAGTTTTCTCGCTTGGCTTGCCCGGGTCCAAGTCACGGCGAGGCTGAGGCCTTCAGCCCTTGCAATCACTACAAACAACCTTGAGTCTATCCACCGCATAATTAGCAATTCACTTTTATAAGAAAGCACTTTATGAGAAAACCTTGAATTCAAACTGCTGCAACAAATTTGAAAGATGAAAGCTTTATTTATCACAGATGCACACACCACAATCGCAGGCAGCACGATTTTCTAATAGAACTCTGACAAGACACTTAGGGTGAAATTGCCTCCCCTAACTTATGACGTCACATTCGTGATCAATTATTACAATCGCCTAACCACCCCTTATCCCCTTCACTATGGATTTCCCCCTTGCTGGAGCAGCACGAAGTGACTGTTTAAACGACTTCCTTAGGTTGTACCGTGTTCTAGACTTCAACCAAAGAAAGTTATTGAAAAGTAATTATATGCATGTCATGTTTGAATGCAAATATTTAAAGTTGTATTTTTCAAAATAATTGTTCCCTCAATGTTTTGCACATCAAATCTAATAGTGTTTTTATTAATTGTTAGATGGAGTTTGAAGAATGGTCATTAGTTTTTACTAATAATCTTTATTAGTAATATTATTAGTATTATCTGTCTAGGAGAAACTTCATTAACTTGGTACCTTGGTTCACTGTCAACTTCAAGTGATGGTATTGCATCATGGAGAAGTTTTCTGGTACTCACAGGTGAGCTCCCCATCAGTACTTTCCTACTAATTTTGAACACTTCAGAAGGGAAATGTCTGGAGCAAATTCTGGCTAAAAAACAAAAATGTTTTCACATTAAATAAAGTAGTGGTCTCTGTGATTTATACAATTATTATTTCAACAATCTTACCATGTTCCACATTGATATTCTGTCTTCTACAGACTTTCAGCCATTCCATTTGGAGATTTTTATCCTTGGGAAATCTAAAAAATATCACAGGTTTTGCCTTTGTGATATGGGCATTATTGCTTGGACAATTTTTTACCTGACACCGCATTGCTATATTCAGATTCCGTAAGTGGATCTATGTTATTAAAAAATTCATTGCGTTTCAAAATAAAGATAAAAAATTACAAAAATAAACAAAGAAATAATGAAATAATAAATGACCTGAAATAATAGAGGCGATACAAATAGGTTCACTTTTCAAATAGGAATAGAAGCACAAAAAATAAGATAATGCCGTCTTCACTATACTTGGGTTTTTCTAATGTGGCGGTTGAGGGTAGTATGTCCAAGACGGAATTCGGCACGACTTTTTCCGTCTTTCTTGGTTCTGCCGCAAGTTGTCGCATGATCGCGACCGCATCAAACAGCACTGTAAATCAAGCGACTCTAGCGGCAGGACTGAGAGTGACTCAAAAAGTCGTGCCGAATTCCATCTTGGAGATATTACCCTCAGCCGCCACGTTAGAAAAAACTAAGAATAGCGATGGCATCCGGAGGTGCCTACTAAGAAGATATATTTCTTAAACCGTGGTGCCAACTGTTGGTTGAACCGGTTGAATGATTGCTTTTCAGACCAATTCGTTGAATCGTTGAAATCGTTCCCAAAGTGTGACGGTATCTGCACTGTGATTGGTGGAACGCAGCTATCGAGGCGGCTCTTTCAAAAGTGAGTGTGCACTATTATTTCCACCAGTCTAATTAGACTGAGATTTCCACCTCAGTCTAATAACTTATTAGGCTGTGTTTTTCACTATGTGTGCACCCTCGAACGTTGGAGAAATCGAAAGTCATATCAATTCCAATAATAGGTGAAAAAAGATAAAGAGTTTTTGCACGTTTAAGCGAGGATTACTCCGCGCTCAACTCTCGACAAGAGGCGAAGAGACGCGTTGCGTCGAAAAATGATATGATAAGATTAAGGACACAACAAATTAAAAAAAAAAGAAACTATTATATGCGCACGTTTTCTTGAGTCCCGGAATACCTACCCATACTCCTTTGCCAGCATTAGTTGAATTAAGAATAAATGATAGCAACGAGCGTTGAAGACAATATCTGATAACCAGAAATGTTCGCTCCTGTTTAATAGAAACTAATTTGCATCAAAAAATGAACTACAAATTTGACATAAAATTCCCTTTGAGAAAATAACCAAATTCATCACTCCTCTGGCTACTACCGAAGCAAGCACTCAAGAAAACGTGCGCGAAGAATGCAATGGAAGGAGTTCTAAATTTTGGCAACAGAGAGCGATGCTACAGTGAAATTATCATCGGTAGTGGTGGATTTAGGCATGGGCACTGTGGACACTGGCCCATGGGCGGCACATTTTTGAGGGGCGGTATTTTTCTTTAATCCAAAAGATTTTTATTCGAAAAATTATGTAATGAGAGGAATTATAATTACCCGTGTTGATTCAACAAGGACACTTGTTCTCGGGCAGATGGCCTGCGAAGAACGATGTTGTGGAAGATTTTTAAACAATATCATGAAATTCAAATTTTAGAACTGTAACTTTCAGCTTGACAAAGCGTTTTGTATTACATTCTCGTATACGCACGTATACACAGAGTAATATACGTAGTATAGAAAAAGTTAATTTAATGCTGCGGAAAATTGATTTCGAGATTTCAACGGATATACACGGTTTGGGGTCCTCTAAAACAGAAAAAAATGTTTTTGAAATATCCCGCCGTCTGCCTGTCTGCTGCATGTGAACAACAACACTAGCGCCTTAACTATGCGTAGAATTTTTACAAAACTGAATAAACCCTTGTCGATCTGGCCTCATTAATGTTTCGGAGTAGTTTACATAAAGCCACTGCGACATTTTCAAAATTTTCTCAAAAATGGCCCCAAATTTTTTCTTTAAATTTCTTGTACGATCAGAGTGAAATGCACTTATAAAGGTGGCATGGGTCCGATTTTCACTGTTAACTCTGAATTTTCTTAAGTTCCAAAAATTAGAAATGTTTTTGAAGTCTTCCTACAAATACAAAATTGAATAGAACATTTTTCCTTGAAGTAAAAGTTTTTCAATAATTAGTTCTTTCATTAAGGTCACGTACACTTTTTGAAACTATTAGTAATTTTCGCGCAACATTGCACGCTATATGTGCAATTTTAAAAATTACACAAATAATATTTTCTCAAAAATTGCTCCATATTTATTCTTTAAACTTTTGGTAGAGATAGTGCTAAATGTACTCAATAAGATGTCATAAACGCTATATTGCTCTATTGTTTTTTTCTTCAAAAATTACAAAAATTTAATTTTTTGATTTGTCTCTCACGTCGTTAATATTTACATTAGCCACAATTTGTTCACATTATAGAATTTATGAGTAAATAGGCTCTTAATAGTGTCATAAAGTTTCTGGAAAACTCGCCAGTTCTCTGCGAAATTGATTTCGCATTTTCTAACCCTCAAACGCCATTTTCTCAAAAATGGCTTCAAACGTTTTCCGACGGATCGTGCTAATTGCACTGTTTAATATGACATAAAGTTCATTTTGTGGTACTCTTTTGTTTCTTCAAAAATTGCACAAAGGTAATTTTTACTTCCTCGATACCGCGATAGAGATAAAGATACGTAATGCTGCACGAAAAAAGTCAAATTGTCGGCAGAAAAACTTATTACAGAGTGCTGGCAATTAAAAAGTGGATACATCCAGATGGTAAATTTAGAAAAAAAATCCCCTAACACGTGGTGTAACTAGAATCCATGTTTTGTGGGTCCTTGATAGCAAAAGATCGAATGACGGCAAATCTGTCCGTCTGTGGACATTGCTAGCGGCTAAACCGTTCAACCGATTGTTTCCAAAATTGATATTCCCCAATTTATCTTGCTAATATCACCGTTCTTTGAATTGGAAAACGATATTTTAATTTTAAGGGGTATATTTCATGAAGCTCCTGGGACATTTACCAAATTTTAAAAAAGGTCTCTTTTGTTTTTGATTAAATTTTGTTGTTGGGTGGTGTGAAGGACGTTTAAGAGAATGGTGCAAGTTTTGACGTTCGTTGAAAATCCTGATTTTTTGAAAACTGCAAAAGTTCAAACCTTTATTCGGAGTCTTCCTACAACTAAAATATTAGAGGAGAGATTTTTTACCTTAATGTAATCTTTCTTTAAAGATAGATTTTGAAATAAGGCCATGTATAATTTTTTGCAAATTTGAGTGTTAATTTTATTTTAAAGTTAGAGTTACAGTGTAGCTACTCAAATGTCATGAGGTTTAGGGGAACTTTTTATTATTTTATGCGGGGAGACCCTTTGCCCCCCCCAATGAAAGATCCTAAATTCCACCAATGTGTTCACTGCGCGCGCGCGCGCGCGCGCGCGCGCGCACACACACACACACACACACACACACACACACACACACACACACACAGATAGTTCTAGATCACGTTCTTCGAACTTAGTAATGTTTTTAGGAACAGTTACGAAGTGTGGACCAACATATGTGTGCTTTCGATTCAACATTTGTTGCCATTATTACTGAATTAATATACGTGGCACCTGCATTCAATACAGTATCTTCTTAATAGATTTAATGTGTGAGTAGTAATATGTTCTGCATGGAACCATGTTGCCCCAAATCGTAAGGACAGGCGCCAGATCCTGTGCTCACCGAAACGAAGGATAGTTTCCGGAATTTCTTCTTTGAAAACCTGTGTTCTTTGGCAAAAACTTTTTTAGCTGAGAGGTCAAATTATTAATTTAAGGATGCTGCGAACGAATCTCTTCGGCACCACGATTTAGGTCATGAACAATGCAAGTAATGGGAGCATTTTGGGGTAGAACGTAGAAGAGCCACCGCTGCTTGCAGCATATATGCTGCACTATCCGTCAGAAATAACAAGAATCTCTTTTCGTGCTCTTCAGCTGGCCACAATAAGCGCAATGCATCTACGGAAAATCTCTCTTTGCAAATGATGACATGGTTTGTTTCTCTAAGATTCTGCGCGTAATTACATGAGGAAATTCTACATCTTGGTGCAGTTTACCTGTTTTGAACAAACTCGACAAAATATATTTTTCCCAACTAAAGTTTCTCTCGATGAACAATGGTTTTACTGTTAAGTTTCCTCGCATCCACACAAAACCTAATGGCGTAGTTCTTCTTCCGGACTTCTACTATTGGGCTTATTATATACGGAATCATGGATTTCTTAATAATTCCATCATCGAGCATCGTGTATATTTGTTTTCTAACTTCTGCTTTAAATACTTGGGGAATTGCTTAGAATGGGCTTAGAATTAAAAGGCTAGTTATCAGCCAATTCTATCTTAAACTGGTACCCTTTTACTGGATCTTTCGAACTTCCAAATACTTCTCGATATTCGGAAATTAATTCTTCCATTGCACGGCTGCTATCTACTCCGTTCTCGTCGAACGCACCTTCTGCTGTCACGTGAAATTGGTTCTTAGTTTCTTCGACCTGTTCCGTTATGTCACAAATACACATGATTTCATCCTCCGGTTCTCTGATCCCTAAACAATACTGTTGCCCTTTGTCTCCTCATAACAATATTCTCCTGGTACTTACATCGACTTTGGCGTCACACATCTTTAGGCCATCAATACCCAGAATGATTGGACGAATCAAACCTTTCACAACTATTGCCCGAAACTATCGTCACCCCTTGAACCTCTAATTCCACCCAAATTTGCCGACTTCTCTTTTCGATACGCCTGTCATTAGCTACACGAATATCCAGCTTTCTGGTGGGTAATTCCTCAATTTCATCCCCGTTTTTCTTTACTCGGTCATATAATTCTTGCGATACTGCACAGATGTTCACCCGTGTATCAATTAATACATCCACTGCTATATTTTTATAAATACCCTTTAAAATTAAACACGTGCTTTGCTCCGCCCGTTTATTCTCGTCTTCCCTTGATACATTTTTCTCCGACACTTTGATGCTTTCCTTAGCGGTAATTTCCATTACTTCGCCTCCGCCTTCGTTCGAAATATCCCGCCTATCTATTCCGAACTTCCTCAGTTTTCCTGTTCTATTACATTAATTTCAACATGATCATGTCTTTTATTTTCTTTAAATTTCTTTGGAAAATTACCTCCTATTGTCTTATTTTCCGGTTTTATATTATTATTCCTTTCATCTTTCCCTTCTGAGCAATAATTCCTCTGATTTCCACTAGCCTATACTTTTTCCCACTCCGTTTGTGTTGACTTTCACGTTGATTAATCCATTGTTATATAATCTAATATTCTTCCCGCCTAATGTTTGGCAAAATCGACTCAATCTTTCGATCAAATCTTTAGAATTTTCCGTCATCGAATTCCATAGAAGATTTTGGATATTTGTAAATAATTGACGAATTATTATTCTCATAATTTCGCCCATTTCCGCCCTCTCTTCAGAATCTTTAAATGCCGCGATTCTCCGCGTCGCAAAATCACACATGGATTCCGTGCTGCCTCTCATAAATCTTTCGCTCATTAATTTGTATTTTAATTCAAATTTATGATTTTCATTCCAGTATCTTTTTAAATATTTTCCCTTCCATTCCTTATAATTTATTGGTTCCGGCACCAATGATGTTAACCAGTGATGAGCCTTCGCAGACATCGCCTGCTCAACAATATGTAATTTTAATGTTTCCGGGATATTATTTATTACAAAATAACTTTCTAATTTTGCCCGAAAATACCATGGTTGCTCCTTTATTTCCCCATGAAACCTTATATGACGGAGAACTAAAGATGCTGCTGATGTTACCGGGTTTCCATTAGTACGTGATAACATAATTTCATTTTCCAACTCATTAATTCTTCTTAATTCCACCGTTTCCATCCAGGTCCTATATTCCTCTAATTCTTTAATTGTTTTCAGTCCTTGAATTTTCTGCTCTATTCTACCATAGGTATCTTCAATTTTCGCATCGACATTCCCTATTCTAACATTTTGTTGTTTTAAAGGTTTTGGTTCCCAAATTCCGAATAATTTTTTTAAACCATTATTAAGAAGAGGAAGTACTGTAATCGTGCGCCGGAAAACGGCGAATTTTCGGTAGAAAAACTCTTATTGTCGGGCTCTGGTAACGAAAAAGTGGATAAATCTTATTCCCATATATATATATATATATATATATATATATATATATATATATATTGTGACGTCACGGGATTATACGAACCCGTAACGCCACCATAAGCCACAAGAAAAGACCAGAAAACAGAGAAATAGGGTACGCGGCGGAGCGATGGTCTGAGAAGGCGACATCTACCCGCAGGTTTTCGCACTCCGATGTCCGAAGTTGCGGATAATATTTTCTTGAGAGGGCGCGAAGGAGGAGAAAATTCACCCCTCCAGAAATTTCCCCACGCGGAGACGCATAAATACCGCGACGCACTTCGGAAGAGCTCTCTTACAAATTCGACAGCGACGGCGACTCAACTTAATTCTTCGGCGATCGTCATTGGTTAGTGCAGGAGTATAATTTTACTTGCTTAGTTAAAGCTGATTTAAGAAACGCGGTAATAAGTGATAGAATTCAGAAGTGAAGTGCATGTACAGTGTTAGCACTAACATTACGCGAGTAAGCAAGCGATGTGACTCTTGAACCTGAAATAGTTTCATAATTGCAATAAATTCGCGCAGAAGGACTCTAAACGAAATCCAGTATTTAATTTTGTACGCCACGACACGCCGCTCAAAGTGTGGATGTCGGCCGAATGTAGAAATATTCAATTCAAGACGTTAGTTATTTAAAACTGGTAGCGCGAGCAACGGTACGCGGCAGGCGGCAGAAGGACGACTCCAGTGAAGACTCAAGCGTAGGCGAGAAGGACTTGGACCACATACGTGGATGGTACGAGCCCGAGATCGAGAGAAAGGTTTGGAATTTGGACGTGTGGCGGCATCCTGAGATCGAGCGAAGGAAGTGGTGTAACCGCGGAACATCGAACCAGTCAAGTGACGCGGCGAGGACTGCGAGCGACCGAATACCCAAGGTTAACTGATGGCGAGCGGGAAGGAAATGTCGAGGTAAAGAACTGGCAACTTCTATGCGGCAATTTGTTGGGAAACCGTGCAACTTTAAACACCAGGCGAAGCGTCCTAAAATAGGTGAAAGTTCCAAGTAATTACTGGGAAAAATATTTCGAACGTATGAGCGGCAGTTTAGATTTCATTCGCTGTACGCTCCAGTAAATTCGTTTGAATGCCATACCTTGTACAACTTTTCTAAATTATAATTTTTCATGTAATGTAAAAGTTATCTTATTTGAAAGTCATTGTTTCCATTGTATGATGTCAGGGATAATCAGTTGCTATAATTTTGTAAAGGGTACGATTTAGTAACGTGTGTGTCACGCTTATTCTTGTGTTAGAGTTTACAGCATTGTGATAAATGCGCAGCTTAAGGCTGACCTCTGTGAAGTCTATGATGGAATAATTGTAGAGAATCACTTAAAGGGCCGTGCGCGGAGAAAACTTAAGATTAACAAAAGCTAAATGAGGTACACGAAATAATTAAGAAAGAGGTAGAAGCAAAAGTATTGTGAATAGTGCTTATTCAAGTATTCAGGCAGTCAAGGTGACGCCTATACATTCTTTTGTGGTTGTGTTCTTTCTGTTCTTTTTGTTTCTGTTTTCTTTGCAGTGACCATCTACGCAAAGTGCATACTTTATTGTATATTTGTGCCACTGTGTAATTTGTTTTACTGATATATGCTCGTTTTACCAGAATTTTACATAATTCATTGTGTCAAGGGTTCAGACCTTTGTCATACCCGAAATATACGGATTCTGGCTACACTAACACTTATTCCCATATATATATATATATATGGGAATAAGTGTCTTGTCCTATGCATCCGTATCTGTGAACAATGCTAGCGGCTAAACCATTCAGCTCATTTTTTCCAAAACTGATATTACTCGATCGATGTGGGTGATGCCGCGGGCCCTTGAATTTGAAACCGATATTTTAACTTTGTAGGGTACTTTACGTGAAGCCCCTTGAACATTTTCAAAAAAATGGCGCCATCAATTTTAATTTAATCTTGTTGTCTGAAGAACGTTTAAGAGATTGGCGCAGGTTTAATGTTGGTTGAAAATCCTAATTTTTCGCAAATTGAAAAAAATCAAAACGTTTTCGGCGTCTTCCTTACAACTACCATTATGAAGATTCATTTTTTCTTAATGAAATGAGTTCATCCTGTCATCAGCTACGCCTGTCATCAGAACGTACAGATTCCTGTCATCAGCAGTATCAATGCGAATGAAATATGCCTCTGCCGATACGCGCCAGACCAGTTTGTGTTTTCCAAAAGCTTCAGTGCATTGGTTGGAGGCTGTGAGTTTCGTATGCTGCGCCCCACACGTCGCGCAAACATGGAGTTGTGTTAAAGAGCCAGGCTCGCGAATTTGTTTATCGTTTACGCGAATATTTCGAGGCAGAAAAGGCGAACGAGGGGACATCGGGGGCAGGATCTCGGTGTACGTCCATTGCCTACGAAATAGAGGAAGAAGCTATTTGTAGCTGACGCATCAAGTTTTCAACGCGGTTTGGGAGGCGATAAGGGTCGGCTGTGGTGAAGCTTATAGTTATCAAAACTTGTCGTCGCCTGTCGGTAGTGTTAATGTTTTGAGATTTAATTTATCTGACGTGTAGGTGGTGCCATGTGCGTAGTAATGTGTGGCAACAGCGCATCGAACTCTCAGAGTCGCTTAAACGCTGCCCCTACTGTATGTTCTTGCGACATCGTCCCAGCCTCGCACCCTAACCTTTCTCTAAAGTTATTTTCGATCGGGGCTTCTCTGCCCCATCCCCTTGGCCTATTCAGTTTGTCCTCGGCTCGGCGCGTGCCAACCGCCTCCAACCCCGCATCCGGCTTAAGCGAGGGGTGTAACTGTTTTTCCCGACCCGGCTCGCTGCACGACGCCACAATATCGTGTGGTTAGATGAGACGTGGATAAATGCAGGGCACTCGTGCAGTAAAAGATGGACAGACGACATTGTCAAAGAAACAATGGCAGTGCCTTTTGGTAAAGGGAGCAGAATAATTGTAGTTCATTCTGGCACTTCCGAAGGGTTCATAGAAAACGCTTTGTTGGTTTTTCGGTCAAGGAAAACGGGCGACTACCACGAGGCAATGAACCAGGACATGTTTCGCGAGTGGTTTGAAAGAAAATTGTTACCAAATTTGCGGAAACCTTAAAAAGTAGTTATGGACAATGATCCTTACCACTCTGTAATCGTAAACAAAGCACCAACTATAAAAATAAAAAACAGGAGATTATTGAATGGTTGGTGCGCCAAAATTCTAACATTGAAGATATCCAGAATGTGTTAAAAGCAGAACTTTTAGAAGAAGTAGTAAAATTAAAGCCACGGTTTCCTGTATATGCTATTGATGAATTGAATTGATGATTGAAGAAACAAGGACATGAGGTGATTCGCTTGCCACCCTACCACTGTCTCTTTAATGCCATTGAGAAAATTTGGGCACAAATAAAAGGTTACGTGGCAGAGGACACAAAATTGACGTTATCTGAGGTGGAAAAGCTCAAGAATGAGGCTGTGGAGGACAACAGCAGAACAATGACGCAATGTGATAGGTCATATTAAAAAGGTAATTTCGAAGGTATGGAAAGACGAAGGAAATGTGGAACAAAATTTTAAAAAAACTTATTATTTCTCTTCAATCTTCGAGTTCCAGCAGCTGCAAACAATAATCAGAAAAAAGTGACTCTGAAATAAGTGAAGTGTTTCCTTTGTAACAGTAATTTGTGTGACAGTTAAAACCGTGTTAATAGTGTAAATCTAGTGGAAATTCGTGTGTTTGTAATGATAGAGGTCATCTCGGGGTAAATGAACGTGCTTCGCGAAGTGGAGAGCAGCATTTGACGTAGGACGAATACCGTAGGCGTGACGACGACGCCTGCAGTCATCCACCCACTGTAAGTACCGCTTGCCTTTCTGTCACCGCGATCGGGCGGTCGTCGCCGCTCCTCCCCCCCCGCTCTAGCACGTGCTCCGACGCTCTCAGCGTGGCAACGCTGCTCCCCACCACAGCGCGCTCCCAAGTCGGTTCTTATACGACCATAATACTTTTATATATTTGTAGAATATACCGTTATACTGTAGTATTTAATAATTACTATTATATATTTTCGATCTATTTGCATTTGTTGGGCAACGTTATTGGTATCGTATTATTTATTAAATTTTAATTATTTTACTTTCTCAATTACTTACGAAGAATATTGTAAGGCTAAAACTCATCCGATATGTTGTGAATACACTGCCTACCTTATACAATGAACTCAAAACCAGATATGTATTTTCATGTAAAGTTTTGAATAAAAAATCTATTGCTTGAAACTATTTAATTTTCGCTTGAAACAATTTAATTTCCAATACTAATGGCGAGAATCACATCTAGTTTAGTCTTGCGTTCTGCTCCAAATTTAAACCGGTGCTTTAATCTCAAAACACCCTGCTATTGAGAAAAGAAAACAATTAAGACACCTGGACATTAAGTTTTTAAAAAAAATTGTTGCGTCCTAGTTGACTCAACGCGTCTTGAAGCCTCTTGGAGGGCGTTGAGCGCTTTTTGCGCTGGGGAGTAATCCTTCATTATATTTTTGCGCATTTTTGGAGTATTCCTCCATTATCCACTTTATTTGTCTTACGTACAACAAGTTGAGGTTAATCTTCATTTATATTTCTTCACTGTCATTCATTTGCACCACTAACTCTCTACCTCACACACACAAATGACAACAGCCTTCCTCGCAAACAAAACATCGCGCAATTGACCACGTGCGACGCGACCGGTACGACCACCGCGCTTTATACTTGGGTTTTAGTAACATGGCGGCTGAGGGTAGTGTCTCCAAGATGTAATTCGGCACGACGTTTTGCGTCTTTCTTAGTCCTGCCGCAAGATATCGCATGGTCGCGACTGCATCAAGTAGGGCTGCAGATCAATCGACTCTAGCGGCAGGATTGAGAATGACTCAAAAAGTCGTTCTGAATTCCAACTTGGCGATATTACCCTCAGCCGCCACATTAGAGAAACCCAAGTATAGTTCCTTCACTTTCAGTCACGCACAACCATGGCACATCAAGATTAGTTAAAGAACAGGGACTCCTACCTTTACAGCTTATTGCAGTGCCTGATTACCAAACAGGCTGAATAGGCTGCAGTCTGGGGCGCGCAATTTTTGGGGGCAAACAAATTTCAGATTCAAAATTTCGTATGGTGAACTTATGAATGTTTTTTATAGAAATATTTCTTTCCATATTTGTAACAAAAGAAAGTGTTAATTAATAAAGAATATATTCATTGATATCTACAGATAAAATGGATACAAAAATATCGTATATTTATTAAATCAATATCGTGGTTATAATTATTTATATGTATGCGTATAATCAATTATTTATACTTTCACAATATTTGCGTCGCACAAATGTCGTACAACAATTTATTCAAAATATTATAAATAGTTTCAATGTTTAAAAAAGCAAATTAAAAGGGCGCTAAAACAATTGACAGCCTAGGGTGCACAGTCAAAGTCAGGCACTGGCTTATTGAATGGTACCCCAGATGATTCAATAACATTAAAAAATTCAATAGTATTTATTGAACACTATGAAGAACAATGTCTATTGAAAAAAATATGTTTTAATTTTACCTGGCAAAATGTGCATGATCTTTCAATTTAGAGGATCCACATACTCATTAGTTAGAGTGAAAATTGCTCGTTAAGGAAAACATTTTTAATCAGACTCTCTACATTTTTGTCAATTGTACAAAAATCATGAGCAAATGAGATTCTGCCTTCACCGTCAACTTGCACATTTTTCTTTTCCAATATTTTGAAAAATAAATAGAAAATTTACCTCATGCTAAATCATTATGAATATATACTCCTATATTTTGCTTCAAATGCTGTGTTTTCCCATGTCTCAAGAAGGCAGATTTCTTATACAGGCTTTTATGTACTTCTGGCAACAAATAATTGCTGATGCTTCTATCAAAATATGAAAACTTGTCAGTTTGAAACATTATGAACAGGAAAGTGGCTTCATTTACGCTTTGTGTACTGATGAGAAATAATAGTCCACCCTTCTATCGAAATGATTATTAATATGTCAACAACGGTGCACTAAACACACTCAGGTGTTATTATAAGATAAACAAGCATTTGTTCTTATATTCTTTTTATCCGAGAATACAGGGATAAAAGAGAAATTTCAAACATTTAACATCTTAATTAAGTGAATACTACAGAGCGTTCAAAAAGTCTCTCCGCAGTGGCCGTCTCCCCACCCCACCAGCCTTTTCGGGAAAACGGCAACATCGCGGGCTCATTCACGCAACGGCGTTCGAATGTTATTCCCAGAAGCGCGCTCACTGCAAGCAAGCAGCAGCTGAAATAAAAATACATGATCGTATTATTTGTATCCAAGTGACACATTCAGTTTGACTAAGTACAAGTTGTTTGTTGTGAGTGAGGACTCAGATTATAACTTTTAGAATGCTGAAACTGGAAGAACGTGTATTTTTGATGTTTCGAGCAAATAATAAGTACACCAATGATGTGAAAGCAATGTTTGCGACAAAATTCTCAGAATCTGTAATGCCACATGGTGATACTGTACGCGATTTAATTGCGAAATTTCGACAAACAGATTCTGTAACAGATGCACCGAGAAGTGGGCGACCTCGTGTTTTATCAGAGGATAAACTTCTTGCAATCTGTGATTAAATGTTACAGAGCCCCACAAAACCAATGAGATTATCTCAAGAATCTGCCGTCTCATTTGGCACTGCACACAGTGCTGTAAGAAAAGAATTGAAACTGTTTTCTTACAAAGTAATGGCATTGCAAGAATTACAAGTTGCTGATCACCAGAAGAGAGTTCGTTATTGTGAGTGGTTTCAGAACTTTGTAAGCAGAGGCATCGAGACTACACGTTTTTTTACAGATGAGGCTTGTTTTCATCTTTCGGGATACATAAACTCTCATAACAGTAGAATATGAACGTCAGAGAATCCTCACAACATTCATGAAGCGCCACTGCATGACCAAAAAATAGGAGTATGGATTGCCGTATCTAGAGCACGTATTATTGGTCCCATTTTCTTCCATGATACAATAAACGCAGAGAGATATTGTAATAACATTCTGTATCCCTTCATTGAACAGCTGACAGAGAACGAAATAGTGAATGCGTATTTCCAGCAAGATGGTGCCCCAGCACATACTGTCAAACTTCCTTTGGATCTATTGGAAGAAATGGTCGGGAAGCGCATAATTTCGAAAGGGCTATGGCTGCCAAGATCACCAGATCTCACACCTCCTGATTTCTTTTTCTGGGTGAAGAATGTGGAATTAAAATCAAAGTAGAAAAATTTACCAAAATTGCATTTTATTTCATTGATTTTCATTTCTCACCAACATTCCAAAATAATTTTCTATTAGATTATTTCGTGCTTGAAATGTAGCTCTTCTACCTTGGCCAGCAGCAAGTGCTCTTTCTTGCAAGCAGAACATCCCAAGGAGTTGGAAGCATCAGTTCGGGATCATCTGGGGGTAATTCTTCTCCTTCAGCCCGAAGTATATTGTGTAAAACGGCATTTGCAACGATTATTGCAAATACAGTTTGCAAACGCTGACTTAATGCTAGTACTGGGAAGCGTCTCTTCCACACCCCAAATACCCGTTCTATTACATTGCGAGTGCGCACGTGCGCTTCATTGTATAGATGCTCATTTGGTGTTCTTGGAGCATCAAGAGGCGTCATTAAATAATTTCTGCAGGGATATCCTGCATCGCCCAACAGAAAGTACTCATGGTATCTTCTAATCTCAAAATTACCACAACATTTCGAATTATTCAATATTGTGCCGTCATGGGCACTTCCTTGCCATCGTGCAATGATGTTGATAAATTCCATGTTGCTGTTGCAAATGGCTTGAAATTTAAACTAAAATATTTTTTTCTATTGCGGAAAATTTCGGCTTCTGGTCCACCAGGTGATAAGATTCTCACGTGCGTGCAGTCCATGGCTCCAATCACTCTGGGAAACCTCGCAATTCTGTAAAAATCGCGGCAGGTTTCTTGTTGGTCCACATCATTTCAGGAAATTTTATATACTGAGGACAGAGTTGTCCAATAGCAGCACTGACTCTGCACACTATCCTGTGCGCAGTGGACTTGCTGAAGCCTCCATAATCTCCTGCTGATTGCAAGTGGAAGTTTGTGGCATAGTAGCGCAGTGTAGTCAATAACTGATTCATGGGTGTTATGGAATCATTTCTGCAATGTAAAAATTATGGGGAAATTAGGTTTGTATGAAGAATAGAAAAGCCTTGTTAATATTTAAAATGAAAAAGAATATTTCCAACAACTTAAATAAAGAGTTAATAAACAGGACTAGTGATTATAAAGAATTACATGTACCTCAATGTGGATTATAAAGTGAAAAATTGTAAATTATGTACTAATTGAACAAGTAATATAAATAAAACAAGGCAAGGAATTTTGTTTTAATACTAGCTGTAAAAAAAGTAGCTAATTCGTGCACTATAGCCAGCCATTATTGTGCTTCTGAAAGTAAGTTCCATTATCTTTTTCTGAAAACTAGTAATTTACATGTTTTTCAATCATTATTTTAAATTTTCAAATGTAAAACTGACTTATGTTTTCTGAAAGCATGTATAATCAAATATGTTGTAAATCACTACAAAAAACTGAGTTCGTCAACATTTGACAAAAGTTTTTAATGTAACAAATACGTAATTACAGACCTTTCTTTTCCCTTTTATTGGCTATTATAATTAGTTTCTTTTAATTTCTGTTGTATTTGTGGGTTAATAAATAACATCACTAGCTCGTAACAATAGCACTTTATTCATCTATAGGATACATTTGATATACTGGCGCGGCACACGCGGTCACAACAATTTCTTTAAAGTCTTTCAGCTTTGATATAATTTTGAAATAATTATAATATTTTACAAATAAATATTCTACACAGCTACATTGACATTTCCTTCTAAATGTTATCACACGTTTTAACAATACTCTAATAGTTGTATCATACCTGTTGACCACCCATATCTTAAGCTCCCTCATGAATCCTTTATATACTACTTCGACTTCAATTTTGTATTCAATTGAATTCAAAACATCCCCGACATGATTTTAGTATATTATTGGTCCGGCCTTAGTCTCGTTTCCTGTACTGACTAGTTTTCTGTACTACTCTGCTGATCTGTTTTCTTATTTGCATAACCATTTGTCCTGCTCTCATTTGTTGCGCTGCAGTAGTAGTAGTAACCTCGTGAACCGTGGCTAGCTTGTTAACGTCCTCTAAAGTTGGATTATTCTTTTGCAAGGCTTCATACCTAATCTTTTCTTCGGGCGTGTGAACTACAATCATGTCCCTAATTAAGCTTTCTCCGTATGACTTGCCACACTCTGATTAGGCTTCGTGCATTCTACTCTGAAAAAACTGGTAGCGAGCTGCTATGACGTACGGGTCTTGATTGTAATACCGGTCTAATTTTTCTATCATTTCTTTAAATGTCATACTTTCGACTGCCTCATGCGGATGGAATTTTTGTAATGCGCGCGGTGCTGGCGTAACCTCGTTGCATACGAATTCTATTATTTCTCATTTCCTCGAATCTTCGAAAAAGTGGTAAAGGTCGCTTCTGCTGCGCCGCGGTCGCGGTGATGGCCGTGAGTACTGGCATAAATGCCGCATGCTGCTCCCGCTGTAGTTGCCGTAGCCCCTCCTCTTGTTGTTGCCGCTGTAGACGTTGATTTTTCCTGCTGTTGTTGCAGCCTGCATGACATTAGCTCCAATACTTGTTCTGTCGCCATGTTGAACCTTTGACCTTTTACCTCGACACCAAAATTGTTGTGTAGTAAATGAAGAAAATTGCAAATCTCAATTAGAACAACAATTTATTCAACCAGAATCCACAAAAACAAATACAAAAGCCAGGTCTCGTCCTCCAGAAGATGTAATTAATGCAAGTCGGCGTAAAAGAGGGGTGTCCAGTGATCGTTGTCCGAGTTCGGTAGCGTTGCGTGTTGTCGTAGTTCCAATGGCGGCGTACTCCAAAACAGCTTCAACTCGATACTGAATCTCGACTGACTCGTGGTGACGCGCTTATATAGCGAAGCTGTGGAGGGTCGGTTGTGTTGTGTGCTTTTTTGGCCTTTTTCAGTAGTTCAAGCACTGCCCTTCTCACTTTGTATCATTCAGGATCAAATTTAAAGGTTTTCTATTTTTACTTTCTCGAATACGTACGTATATACGGAGTAATATGTAATATTGTATAGAAAAAGTTATGTAATGCTGCGGAAAATCGATTTCGAGATTTTAACGGAAATGCACGTTTTGGGGTCCCCTGATACCGAAAAAGTGTTTTTTTTTCAAACCGTCCGTCCGTCCGTTTGTGAACACAGATCCACAATCTGTACACATCTGTTAACAAAAATATTCGCTTCGATGTAATAAAATGTATTTTCGAGAGTAAATGAGCTATAGATTTGGGTTCTTATCCCTCATTATGTCCTCCGGGAAAGAATAATACCCCCTGCCGCGACAACATGGAAAACGATAATTTGAATAACTATATTTCCCACTGATTTATAGAAGACGTCCACAGATAATGAAGTTACATTCAAGACCAGTACAAAATAAGGGGCCTCAAATCTCAGCATTTGCTCAAAGGATCAGGAAAATGAACGAAAAAGCTGATCGAGATTGTACAGACCGCTTGCACTATAAGGATGGTTTAGTGAACTGTTATCATAATCATTATCATAATGAGGGATAAGAACCCACATCTATAGCTGATTGACTCTCGAAAATACATTTTATTACATCGAAGCGAATATTTTTGTTAACACCCCTTGCAAAAAACGCTCATTTACTGCTTGTATTCAAGATTCAACTTACAAGTTGAATAGTTATGACCTAGGGTAGGAATTACAGAATTATGACAACTTGCACAGAATTCACTTCTCCCCATGGCACGTCACATGAAGTTTACAACTGTTGGAATTTTCTCTTCATACAGGAAGGAACAGGACCTTTCTTCTCCAGTACTTTTTTTTATTGAGCTTAAATCAAAGTTATGTTCCACTTTCTTACAGTAGCATTTATTTATTTTACGTCAAAAAACAGTTAAAAACTGCGTATGACGTGCTATGGGGAAAAGTGAATTGTGTGCACATTTTCAAAATTCTGTGATCCCTACACTAAGTCATATACTACTTAAATTTTGAATTTTTGAAAGGGAGAAAAAAAAACAACAAAAACTCCCATGTAATAAAATCTATTTTCAAAGATAAACAAGCAATAAATTTTGAATTTTGAAAGGGAGAAAAAAAAACTCCCATGTAATAAAATCTATTTTCAATGACAAATAAGCAATAAATTTTGAATTTGGAAAGGGAGAAAAAAAAACTCCCATGTAATAAAATCTATTTTCAAAGATAAATAAGCAATAAATTTTCGCTCTTATTACTTCCTGCCGCGACAACATGGAAACGATAATTTGAATAATTGTATTTCCCACTGAATTCTAGAAGACGTGCACAGAAAATGAAGTTACATTTATGTCCAGAAGCAAAACAAGGGGCCATCTCAGCATTTGCTCAATGGATCAGGGAAACTGGACGAAAAATCTGATGGAGATGGGGGTCATTGACCCGGAAGCTGTAGTACAATAGTTGTTACAGGTTGTTTATACTCATTTATACAGTCCAAATGGTAAATAATGCATTATGTATCATTGTTAAAATTAATGTTACTTTTCTTGTGATGCTCAGTATAGTCTCTAATTGTATAGAAACAGTTATGCAGCAGAAACGATTTCACTTGGGATTTAAACTTTTCTATTGAATTTAATCGTTTAATGTCATCTGGCAAAGTGTTGTAAAGTAATGTACATGTATTGTATGTGAATTTTTTGTAATGAGCTGTTGATACTGTCACCTGGTGAATATGATTTCTACGTCAAGTGTTATAGTAATAGACTTCGGCATTTTCTGAAAATATATTCCCGCCCTTGAGCAAGTCATTTTTTACAAAAACCACTGATTCGTAAATAAAAAGACACGGTAACGGTAGAATTCCTAGATTAATGAAAAGAGGCTTACATGAATCACGTGGGTGGGATTTGGTTATTATTCGTACAATTCGTTTTTGTAATCTAAAAGTCTGGGAGCTATAAGATGTATTTCCCCAGAATATTATGCCATATCTCAGGCGGGAATGAACATTCGCGAAGTATACACAACGAGCAGTATGAAGGCTAACTGAATTTGCAAGAATTCTGAACGCGTAGCATAATGAACTTAATTTTGTGTTCAATTCAGTTAAATGGACGTTCCATTTAAGGTTTGACTGAATTGAGAGGCCTAAAAATTTTGTTGCCTTAACATCAGTCAATGGTACACTGTTCATTTTCAATGGAGCACAGAATTGTTTATTTGAAATGGAAAACTGCATTAAAACCGTTTTCTTTTCGTTTACTATTAATTTGTTATTTCGGAACCAATTTGAAACATCTGATATTGTACTATTTACGGTTTCTTTATTGCAAAGGATGTTCGTATCATCCGCAAAGAGAACCGTTCTTCCGTTTCGAATCGTCGAGGGCATATCGTTTACGTAAAGTAGGAACAGAGTAGGGCCTAAAATCGATCCTTGAGGAACTCCATGCAACGGGCAAAGAGTCGGAAAGGTGCGTACGTAATGTTCCATCATTCCAGTAAGGTATTTCAACTTCTGAGATCGTTGTTTAAGGTACGAACATAACTAATCTAGATCAATACCACGAATTCCATATGAAGGTAATTTGGAAAGTAAAATGTCATGATCAATGACGTCAAAAGCTTTTGAGAGATCTAAAAATAATCCAATAGGCGCAGGAGAAATGAGCCGATAATTTTGAATTTCATTTTTGTTGCCTTTTTTGAAAAGCGGCTTAATTTTAGCTGTTTTGAAAATATCTGGAAACGTTCCAGTGCATAAAGATGCATTAAATATGCGAGTTAACGGGTGTATAATGGCATACGCACAAGTCTTTAACAAAGAATCCGGGAATTCATCTAAACCGGACGAATATTTATTTTTTAGTTTACCGATTATTTTGAGAATTTCATAGGAAGAAGTTTCGGAAACGAACATTGTGTCTAAAATTTTGGGTGAACTGTCTGTTTTTGAGTTTTGTGCCTGAAGACCCTTAGTGAGATCGGCAGCAATTCTCGAAACGTATTGGTTAAAGAGATTAGCCACTGTTGCCGGATCGTTCACATTTATATCGTTATATTTTAAAACAACATTCTCTACGGGTTTTCTAGTTGATTTGGTAGTATTTTTTATTATATTCCACATTGCTTTTGTTTTATTATTTGAGTTCAAAATATCCTGATCGTTTTTCATTATTTTAGCATGATACGAACAAATACAAAAATGAAAAACACTAAGCAATCTTTTTGGCATTTTCCAATCATATAATGAAAATCAACATTCTTGATAATTTTACTAAACTTTTTTGGCCAACAATATTTAATTTTAACTGCATTAATATTACTATCAAACACACGATACTTTTAACAAATTAAATAGCCTAAGAGAAAGATAATGTAATCCATTGCTAACAATCTCATATTCTTTAAAAATTCGGAAAATTACTCCTTTAGGTACATTTTTTCTTGATCAAACAACAATCTTGGTAATCGTATAATACAGACAAAAACTAATTAATTCTCTAGGAAACGCTTACGTGCAACGAGGATTTATCACCCAACACTTTCCCGCCAAATGTGATGTCATTTTGGATTACTCAGAAATCTGACATTTTATGGACACGGAATAAACCATGCTCCAAAATGATCATGGAATAAATAATGTGATTTGCACCGGCGAGGCGGCGCGGATCTGACGGACGAAAAAAGTTTTCCCGCGCAATCGGTCGTGCATTTGGCTACGGCTATGATAGTGATGATTATATTGAACTGATGTAAATATTAAGTGTTGCTTCGGATTTCCACTGCCCGCAGCTATTGCTACTTGCGATGATTATGTTGGTGGAAAACATTTCAACTTAATATGTAAAACTATCTATGTGATCGTGTACTTGTGGTTGTGGGGTGACACTGTTATTTGAGGAGCGAGGAAGAATGTGTATGCCTAATTATATTTTATAGTTAATAGTGCGACTATAACGATTAGATCTCAAGATGTATGTGAAGACTATTACTTTAGAAGGTTTCAAGTCCTACGGAAAACGTCAAGAAATAAAGGGTTTTGATCCTGAGTTCAATGCAATTACTGGTCTCAATGGAAGTGGAAAATCTAACATTTTGGATGCTATATGCTTTGTATTAGGAATAACTAATTTGACACAGGTGAGACTTGATGATACTGTCTTCTAGTTACATTTCAAGATCGGATGGATTTTGTTCAGAGAGCTTGCTTTACAGATTTGGGGGAAATTTGACACTCATTCCAGTTAGTATTACTTTGATCAGGGAAGTCCTATTACAATTTTGCTTGAGGGACATCATTTGTATTTGAAGTTTAATGCTTTGGTTTGCTAATTGGTTTTATTGTCAGATGGCATTGTGGATACAAATGTGCCTGTCACTGTCTGGTATTATGAAAAAAGTGAATGAAATTATTTTTATAGCAAAAATGGGGGTCATCAAATCTGACACATTTCAGCATAATTCACTAAGGATGATTATAACGGTGCTGTTCATGGTTGGCTAAAATTTTCTCTGTTATTAGTGAAATATCTTCAGTTACGCTAGTAAATTGATGTGTATTTCTTTTAATTGTATTGTGATTGTGAATTCATTACGTACGATATTCAGAGGTGTTTGGAGTATTGTTTGTTTGCTGGTAAAAAAGGAATGTTCATATTAATTTGAATTCAAGGAGGTAGACATAGTTGGTTATTTACTACTCAAAAATTGAAGTTGTCAAATGTAAATGGAAAAATTCTGTTTTTTAATCTTGTATGAAATTATTTGACATATAGCATTATTTTTCAAATGTTTTTAGGTTCGAGCAACATCACTTCAAGAATTGGTGTACAAGAATGGTCAGGCAGGCATAACAAAAGCTAGTGTTACTATTGTTTTCGATAACAGTAATCGTGAAACAAGCCCTCTTGGCTATGAGCAGTATAATGAAATATCTGTCACCCGCCAGGTATCTTGTTATTTTAATTAAATGTATTTTGGAATGTTTTAAAAGTGTTATTGTTTTGAGTGAAATTGAAATTGTGAATCTTTTATCATTACAAAAACCTTGTCAGTAATTCCTATGAACTTAATTTTATTAATTGATTTTAATTATAGGTTGTTATGGGTGGAAAAAATAAATATTTAATCAATGGGACTAACGTTCAGAACAAACGAGTGCAAGATTTATTCTGTTCTGTTCAACTGAATGTAAACAATCCACACTTTCTGATTATGCAAGGGCGAATTACAAAAGTTCTTAATATGAAGCCCATAGAGGTATTGTTTACTGCAATTATTATAAATTACAATTCTTTACTTAGAATTTTGTCCTGGATAATTGTGTGCATTAAGTAATTTTGGATCATTTTTATTATTAGATTCTTTCAATGATTGAAGAAGCAGCTGGGACCAGGATGTATGAAAACAAGAAACAAATGGCTCAAAAAACAATAGAGAAGAAAGAGACAAAACTGAAAGAGCTTAATGAGGTGAGTATTGGATATTTCAATTTGGCTATAAGTGTTTTATTGACAATATTGATCTTTGAAGAAAGCTGGAAGGTGTGTTTTTTATTCAGCAGAATCGAGATGACTCTCAATACCCCTGTCTCCTTTCTAATTTTTCAGACGTGTGTTTTGGTTTTTAGTGTGATGTTGATCATATGATTTAAATCAATGGTTCCCAAGTCCAGGTGGTATGCTTACATTAGAGGTATGCAAGAGAGCACCCAGAACTTGGACTACCGTAGAGATAGTTGAAATTAATAACCTATAAAGAAAGTGAATATTGAAAACTATAGGCAATGAATCAATGTAACAGATTGCAGATTTGAAATTCCACTATAGTAGAAATTTCATTGATTCTGGATGTGATAATTGAATTATAATATCCTTTGTACTTCAAAAATGTTGCTTCCTTATGAGCCATTCCATATCAAAACACACTTACAAAACATAATGTTTTTTTTAGCGACTTGAAACGTTTTGTGAGATCCAGGGTTGACAATGGGTGACACTTTTTTTTCTTCTTTTTTTTCTAATCTCACTCCTTTCAGAAATATTATCAATTATTTGTTTGGATGAATTCTGCACATGCTAATGTTTAAACATTTTTTATGCAAATACCGTTACTTTCAGAAAAGTACAATTATCCCAACATAAAGCATGTGCGAGACTTATGTTATGAATTGCAGAACTGTGCACAAGGGTTCTGAGGAAATTCTGCTTCAAGGTTTATTTATAAACCACTGATATAGAACGATTTTCCTAAGGTTGAGCCAAAGTGACAGTTCGCGAAAACAAGTGAACATCACATGTATTTCAGGGAAGTATTCCTCCGCGCGACAGCTGTTCACCTACGCCAAAGTGCCAATGGCTCCTGTGAAAACATCCCAATCAAGAAGTCAAAGAGTTTCGCTGAGGTATATGCGCGTACGCGAGTCCGGGAAATATTTAAATTTAATTACGTATGTGGAAAATCACTTAACATGATCTCACAATCACTAAAAGAAAACTGCCACGAATGTAAATAGAAAGAAAAATAATTTTAAGCCGGAAACACGTGCACCGGTACGCATCTCGCGTTGAAGTCTCGGTTTTAAAATAAACATAATATTTATCACACAAAAAGTAAATTCAATGTAATATATAAAGAAAAAAAAATTTTTACAGAAGAGCACATTACACTGCACTTCCTAATATCAATTATTTCTCGTAGCGCACTATATTTTTGTCGGACAAGGACACCACAAAAGGAAGTGTGGAATCTATTTACAAGTTAGCCAACTGCAAACGAACGAATGCCAGAAAGGGATTCTAATGGGCTCAAGGGCACGACGACCACAGAACCTTCAGTTATGTTGCCAGCACTAGCTGTCACTTTAGCTCATCCTTAGGAAAATCGCGGTTTACTACTAAGGTGTCCATGAAACAGATCAGCCTTCTCTCTCAGATATAGTGAGTCAGTGGTGAAAATAGAGGTATCCAAAAAACATATGAATCCTGTGAAATTAGTGACTAGGGGTAGCCTTAACCAATATCAGTACTATTGGTATTTACATTTCAATATGAAAATCTATAATTGCAGAAGTAGTGTATGTTTACATTGTTACAACCGGCATTCTTCAAAGTTCAAAATTGTTTACCATGAATAAAGTTGTATGCATCAGGAAAATAGGTTTCCAAAATTCCTTTTCGTGATGACTTAATTGAAGTTTTGTCAAGAAAATGAGAATTGTGCAAACTTGTTAATGTTGCAAATATACAATTCTTAGAAAGAAAATTATTGCAATAGTGATGTGAAAAAAACAAATGAACAAACCAGTAGAAGGCACAAAGAATTTACGGAGTTTTATTTCTTTATGAAATTGTTAACAAATGATATTCTCTGTAAAGTAAAGTAAAAGAAATATCAATTTAATTCACTGTATCACAGTCTCTTATTTGTAAAAATATTCCAACAGTTTAATACTAAACAGGATGGGTTTGATAGTTTTTAATTGAGAATTTAATTGGCAATGACGGTCATAAGTATATATATGGCACATAGTAAGAGGTAAAAGGGATATTCTATTTATTGCTCTGTGAAAGTATAATGATGTCACTACCGCTGATTGGCACATACTTGAGGGGCGACATTCTAGCAGACACTGCAGCAAAACAGCAAGTAGACATTTGTATTGAATTTAATTTTTCAGAATCCTCTCAGTGTTTCTCTTTGAAATGTACCAGACGTATGTAGCGCACTTTAGAAAATACAATGGTATTTTTTTCAAATTTTAAACTGTTGGGTTATGGAAGAAATTTAAAAAATAAGTAAAAAAATACATTTAAAAAAATTCAGTAAATTCAATACATATATCAAATGAATGAGAACCTTTTGTTCTTTAATGTTGCAGAATATTACATTTCTATCACAATTACATCACAGAGTTAAAAATGATTAACATTAGTGATGCAAGTATACTTTTGGAAATTAATATCGTTGTGAAAAATAATCTTTCCAGATTTGTAACCTTTTTTTTCTGTGAAGAGTAAAAGCAAACATATGAAAGACGTTTTTAATTTTTTTTATGTGTATTTCATATTGTTGTTTGTATTCATCAAAGGGAAAAACAATTTCAAAAATCTGGGTTATCTAGGTCAAATTTTCCTTATATTTACATTTGTGTGATTTGACATGGAATGACTTGTGTGCAAAGTGTTTTGTAGGAGCTACTGGTATTATGTATAATATATGCCTCTTAATGAGCAAAGTTCTCAACTTCTTTACAGTAGAACCTTGGTTTGTGAGATTAATTTGTTTTCAGAACAACCTTGTGTTTCAAAACACTCATATATCAGCTAATTTTCCCATACGAAATAATCGAACTGCAGATATGTTCACAAAATTATTTATTCATATAGAAGACTAATACCCTTCTCATTCATAATACTTTCACATCACTGGGAGCGGTAGCTCAGTGCATCAACTGATGACTGATCATTGCTGATCGGCTCTGATCGGTAGTTTTCCATGTTTTGATCAACTCTGATCAACATCAGGTGAATGCTGGAGCAGTACCCATTTGGGGTGGTGCCCCGCTGGTGAGAGAGTCCTGGTTAGGGGGAAATCCTGCTAGCCGACGGTAGGTCGGCGACGAATCTTGCCATCCAGCGGGGGAAGATCACCACCATCTCCGAAGGATAAAACATGCACTACTTATGGGACTAATGGCCCAAGCTGTTGACGTGCCTGGCATCACTAACCAACCAATCAACGTTCTTTTTATTCTTTTCCTACACTCAGCAGTTCTACTTGAATTGCAAAGCATCACTGGGTTTGTCAAGTTAAATTTCCTTGAAAATGTTTGCTTTGCTTGTAAAACACCAACAGACCAAGATGCTTTCAATCTAAGGTTTTACTGTATTTTCAATCTCATTACTAAACTTCATTAACTGCTATTTACCACTTTTCTAGACAAGAGGAACATTCAAAGATTGTTTAACCCTCTGACATATGGATTGTGTAGAGTGCTGCAAGAATAGTTGTTTGGCTTGTGCATTGCTTCTATTTGTAGCTGGCAGTTTGGCCAGCAGTTCACATGTATTGTTGAATATTTTTGGTGATGGCTTGTAAAAAGGTCTTCTGTTTAGTGAACAGCATTTGAAAGAATCACTGCATCTGTAACTGGGAGGTCCTAGGGCTCAAAACCCAGTGGTGGTGGATTTTTTACACAAGGTAGATAGTTTGGTCAAATTCGGCCACTATCTGAAAAATTATTTCTAGCGGTCAGGATTGGTAGTTTTCCGTGGTTTCTCCAATCCATAACAGGCAAATGCCGATATTACCTTAACAAATGGGCAATGGTCCATATGTGATCTTTCCTTCCTCATAGTTGCCTCCTTTCCCCTTACGGTCATGCTGACATTTACATGCCCTACACTACTAAACATACTCAGAAGCTTAGAGCTTGTCCTGTTTTCATAAGTACTCGTTTCTTATAAGTAAAGCCTAGAAGGTCAGGCATTTATTTTACCTAAAATAGGCAGGCAAAAGGGCAATTTTTTTTTATGAAAATAGGCATACAAAAGGCATTTATTCTTGCTAAAGTAAGGGAGCAAAAAAGCATGCAAACAATGAAAAATTACATTTAAATGTAATCATTATATAAAAAATTAAATTATTCACATTTTTATTTTAGCCCCAAAATTTACATTAGCACTTAACGTGTAAATAAATAATTGTTTTTTTTATAATCTTAATTTCACATGATTACTCAGTGTGATGGTTGTGAATTTGTTTTACATACAACGTTCTTGCTTTCAAATTCTATTGTGAACTTCTTTTTGAATCTTGAAATGACATCAGTGAAAACAGAATTATATTTTTTGTTCTTCACACTGTGTAATCGCTAGAACTGAGTGTCAGCACTGTTGGCGTCAGTGAAAAAAATCAAAAATCTTCACTGGAAATGTATTTCTTTTTCATTTAGATTTTTAACACAGCCTCTGTTCTGACAGAAAGGCAAAACATGACTGTGCCTTCATGTTGTTGAGGCTTGCAGGGTTTTATCCAGCTTGATCGAAATTGGTACTAGAAGAAAAAGAAGCAAAATAATAATGTAACATGCGATATAAGACAAAATTGCAAAAATCGGTATCTAAAGCTAAAATAGGCATAAAAAAGGCAACATGGAAAATGTACTAAAACAATTTCAGAAGTACAATAAAGTGATTCCTATTGTTAAAAGCCATAAAATAGAAACAATAACAAAAGGACATTTTGCTAAATTTTTGGGCTCTATTCATAAGAATACATTAAAGTGGAGATTCAATAAGTTACGTACCTGAGCATGAATATGAATATGAAATTTGATAATGAAATTCGCATCATTGCTATTCAATGTAGTCCCCCTTGACTTCACACACTTGGTCCATTTAGCCTCCAGTGATCAAATTCCCTCAGAATAAAAGGAAACATCTTGACTGGCCAGTTACCCCATTACAGCTTCCTTAACTGCTTTATCATCAGGTATTTGTCACCCAACCAGAACATTTTTCATGTTTTGAAACAAAAGTAGTCACTGAGAGCCATATCTGGAATATATGTTAAATGATGAAGCTGTACGAAGCCACAGTCCTTCACAGAAGCATTTGATTTGTGTGACTTGAGGTGCATTGTTGTGGAGAAACAACATAGCAGAAGACAACTTCTCATGTCGCTTCTCTTTGACAGACTCATGTAAAGCCCTTGTAGATTAGGTGTCTCTAGTGATGGTTCTCTTGTGTGGCATGAATTCTACAAGCAGATCATGTTGTGTGTCCCAAAAACAGTGGCCATGATCTTTCCGGCTATCTTCTGCACACAAACTTTTTTGGGTGTTGGGAGATCCCCTTGTGCTTCCATTGTATGGACTCTTGCTTGGTTTCAGGATCATGATTGTCAAGCCATATTTCGTTCCCTGTTCTAATTTGTGAGTAAAAATTATCTAGATTTTCTCTTAGCAGGTTCAAATTCTCTGCAACATGGCTGACAAAATTCTTTCTGCTCAAGTTCTTGGCACCTAATGAGAACTGACCTTTGACATCAATTCTGTACGGGTGATACTATGAACCATGCTAGCTGAAATGCCAACTTTATGAGCTATAATACTGACCTTAACATGACTATTTTCGAAAATCATGGTCTCCGCTTTTTGGCACATTTTCTTTGAAGATGTTTCCACGGGCCACCCGGAATGTAGGACATCTTCAATCTGTTCTCTCTCCCACTTAAATTGTTTGGCTCAAAATTTTATTTTATGGTATAAAGGTGTATCATCACCATATACAAATTCATCCTCTTGTGTATTTCTTTAGGATACATTCCTTCCTTTGTGAGGCATTTTATCATTGAACGATGTTCGAAATCTCTCATTTTCTCTGTTGATCCACACGGCACTGCACTTGGCATCTTCTCACATCAAGAGTTTACGGCAGACTGATTTGTAACTGAGGCCAAAGCATACCAAGACATGTCCCAACTTGCCTGTGCATGCTCAGCTCTTCCACAATGACGTAATATACCAATGTAGATAACTTATTGAACATCCCTTGTATTTAAAAAACATGTTTTAAATGTGCAACTCTGAGTATGACTGCACCTGTACTTGTCAGAGGTCAAATGAATTTTTTGTTATATTACTATTTTATTGAAACTCATTGATACTATATGTATTCCCTAATTTTATTTGTGTGTTTTTGAAGTTCTCAGCTTTATTAATTACAGAAATAGAATTTTGAGTATTGAAGTATTGAAATATTTAAAAACCTAATTGTAATGTATTATGAATAATAAGTGCATATATAGTTACATTTATTATGTTATTACCTGTTATAATTTTCATTTTATATTAATATACATTGAACTTCTAAGTTTTTTAATGATTGTTATTTCCATTCAGGTTATTAATGAAGAAATTACTCCTAAAATTGAAAAGTTGAAAGAAGAACAGAAGCAGTATTTAGAATATCAAAGAGTGAATCGTGAACTTGAGAAATTGACAAAATTGTATGTTTCCTGGAAGTATGGGAAGTATTTGGTAAGTTTGATTGGTTTATTTGTGGCATGAAGGGGTGCCTTGAAGGAACTATTAGTATATTTAAATTAACTACTTGCATTGGTTTTATAGAATAATGTACAATCCAATCAAGATGATGTTGTGAAAGTGAAGCAACTTATTGAAGAAACCAAAGGGAAAATTACAGCTGGAGAGGAAGAAGCTCAGAAGTTAGATGCTCAAGTTGAGGAGATGCAGAAGGAGAAGGATGAAGTATGAAAGTGAATTCTTAAAAGATATTTTGGCTGTGTGTTTAGTGAAATATGTATAAAAAGTGCTTAATTTAGAGAGATATATAAAATAGTCATGAAAAGTATATGTTCCTTAAAAAAACCGTTTGAGAATGTCCAAATTATTCCTCTACAGTTGGTACTCACCACGAGTGAGAAAAGGTGGAAATCTAGTCTGTGCTAATGAAAAATATGATTTTGATTTAATTAGTTTAATTAAATTAGAAATTAACTCTCCAAGGACAGTAATTATGTTTTTTTTTTCTCTCCCCCCCACACCCACACACACACATACACGTAAGGTGAAATTATTGGTATCTTCTGTAGGAGAGAAAAATTCTAAAAATTTTCTTTTTCTAAATAAGGAGCCCTTTGAGGGCATGTGACATGTTACGCTAGTCCTTTGCACTACTATGCTCTGAAAGCTGAGGGACCAAGACAAATGATATAACACTTTTTATATCTAATATTGAAATGTTTTTATTGTTATTACAAAGTTTAATCAAATAAAATTGAATGCATAGATATTCTGAAAAAAGATGGCTCTGGACTGAGACTGTTTCATGTGGGAATGAGTTTTTCACTTGATTTGGGAATGAGTTTTGCACTTGAGTCTTACATTGCACTTTAGAGTACCTAGTACCTACTATGCTAGAACAACCTCATAAGCACAATGTCAACATTTTTTATTTTCTTCTTAAAATGTGGTCAAGCAAATCTAATTCCCGCTGGAATTCTAGTGCTCCTTGGTGCTTGGGAGGCTGCTGCTCCTGGCAATTTTAGTTTTGTAACGTGTTAGGTAGATCTACAGGATTTCCCTCCTGAAAATAAAGTTTCATTACAGGATTACCAGCATTTTTATATAAATTATAAGTGTTGTTGACCGCAACATCGAGCATACAAGTAAATAATGCCCAATACCATTCTTTATTTCATATATACACCCTATAAAGCCTGATATCCACATACATGCAATCCGTACTGCCTGTACTTTTATTGTATGCCATGGTTGAGGCACATTTATAATTTTCTTTTCAGAGTATCTTTTAATTGGCTTTATTTCCATCACTCCCTATCCTGTAGAAGTTGCTCGAACTACATTGTTGTCAAACCACTTGTGCAGGAAGATGCCACCGTTTTTGCTATAATGCTCTAAATGCTTCCTCATTCATGTCTTTATTACAAATTAGAGGAAAATCTTGTGGGATTCAGTTTGGGCGAATCATACCTGTTTCATTACAATCCCTTTCTTTTAGGTTCCTTGGCAAGTTGAAACTGGTAAACAAATTGTCTGGGAGATGTGATATGTGATAAGGGTAATCCTTTTTATCAGATAAATTGTCTAGGAGGGGGGAACAGTTTATTCCAAAGTGGAGCAGTTAATTCCAAATATTTCATAGTTTATTTTATTTCTACAATTTTGACTTTTCTCCTGATAAACTTCGAAATACATAAATACACTTCATTAACACTATTTTTATCAGTCATTTAAGCTTTTTCTGGAAGAGCAATGAAGATGTCTAGTACTCCCAATTAATTTTCTTCTTTCTCACTCTGACTTGCATCCAACATTTTGTAAAACAAGACATTTTTCATCAGTAAGACCGTATTTAAAATATACAACACTCCTACAAATTATAAAAGAACTTTTAACCCACAAATAAATTTTTAATAAGTAAAAACAACATTTTATGTAAAATTGAGATTGGTTATGCGACCATAAGAGAAAGTAGTGCAAAAGACTAGCTTAATGTGCATCACGCTTTTTTGTTTCTTTCAATTTTACTTCTTAGAACATTGTAAACTAAATATTTTCAATCAGTGTCTCTGAAGTTTAGTGTAAACAAAACAATATTTGTAATTAGATTTCTACTTAACATATTTCAAGGTGCAATGCCCAGTGTAGTCAATTATGAAATGAGGCTGATTGTGACAACACTCACGAATGAAATACTGATTCTTGGAAACTCCCTGAGGCCAGACACAATTTTGTGACCATCAAAAACTGCCTGCATGAGGAGTTGTGGCTGACGACTTCAGACGTGTTTGCTGTGACATTTATGCTCATCCTTGGTTTAAACTAGAAAAATAAAGTCACAATAGCGTCTTCAAATCAAAAATACAATCGACTCCGGTTATAGTGAACCTATAGTTAGCCAATGGTCCCATTTCACTAAAATTGCTAATAAGCATATGAAGATGCTGTTATTATGAACCTGAATCTCGGCTATAGTGAACTTAGGAAATACACCCTGGAAATTCATTCCCTTCTGGAAAAGGATTTATCGCCTCTGTGCCAAAAATTCCAACACAAGACAGCTTAAAAAAGATTTTGTCGGTTGCAGTCCTGGAATGGGAACCTTTCTGATGACCTTATGCCACTCAGTTTCACTGCGGAAACGAAGGCTCTGCTCTGCATGAGCTACCAACTGGCGGCAGTGACATGCGATTGCTTGCTCAGTTTCAAGCTTGGTGTTAAATGACATTCTATGGGATAAAGCGCGCCGAGTTCTACATAGGTGTCAGGAAGCACGTGACGTGTCATAGCCTGTCAATATCTGCCTTGCCGCATGGAAAAGTGATCAGTTTCATTTGCTGTTTGGGACAGTGTTGAAACAATGTAAGTGGCATTGAAGAGTGTCAAGACTGTATTAAGATACTTAAACACAGAGGACAATTCAGAATCAAGTATGGAGAGAACACAAACTTAGAGAAGGATCTAGAGAAATTACTTATAATAAGTACAAAGTAAACAATATAAAATAATTGATTTTTAAGATGAAATAAAAAACATTTAAATTTTCAGTTCATGCTGTTACTGTATTTCACTGTATACTAATCACTATATATTAATATATTATTCATAATATATTAATAAATAATATATTAATCACTATGTATTAATAAAATCAATTGTAATGGAGAAATTCTATTTAATTTTGACATCATCGAATATAGTGAATCATAAACGTTAGTCTTCTGAAGTTCACTATAACCGAAGTCGACTGTATATTACTTTTTAAATCTTGGTAATTTGGATGTCTTAAATGTGGACACCTCAAAGTTTGTTTATCAGGGACAATACAAGATAAGTCTTAATATAAAATCTGCAATGGCAGATTTGTATGAACCTAAATTTAGAAAAACTTATTTATACTTGAATTGTGTAACAGGTCCCAAAATTGATTAACTGTATTGCAAGAATTTTTTTCTGAATAATATATTAATGCTACTGTTAATGGTATGTGACCTGTCTTATAATGAGATACAGGTCTGTTATTAAAAAAATTAAATTTTTATTGATAGGCAGCTGGAGCGCAGCTACGTGATTTGGAAGCTCGTCTCAAAGAAGCTGAGAAAAATGAAGCCAGAGCTGGAGCGCAATTAAAGAGTCTCATTGATACAATTAACAGTGAGGCAAAGAAAATAAAACAGTTGGAAAAAAATTTAAAAGATGTAAGTGAATTATAATACAAAATAGCAACTGACATGAATAGTGAGGTGAACTGATGTAAATAATGACCTTCTTTTGAAATTTATTTATAAATGGACTCTCATCCATGTACATAATCTATGTGATACATAAAGTATTAACACATGAGTAGAATATCTATTTGTAGAATAACAGTAAAATATTATTTCAGTAACTAAAAGCTAATAGTACATTAACCAAAGATATAAGTCTTTCGTTTGGCTTACAAATAAATTTTGAATTACTATACTCCCATATATTGAGATTATAATCATTCGCTAGCTTACACATACGTGAAAGTGGATTGTTTGACGAGTAGATCAGAATCGAAAAAACAGTATTTCCCCTCAATGCAGAAGGAACTCTAAACCTCAATTGCTCAAGTAAAATTTGGTAGTCAATATTACCATTAACTAGTTTTGGTAAGTAAATGAGATCATTAATTCTTTTGAGAGGACAATGAATTGGTTCCATTAACTAGTTTTGGTAAGTAAATGAGATCATTCAAGTTTATGAGCATGAACTTCAAAACAAGAGACCAGATTCTTGAGGAAAACATCAAAATAGGTTTGACCTACATCAAATATAATCTTTTCAAAGTGTGTACATTGTTAAATTCATTGCACGTTCTTCTCGCAAACCCCCGCAGTTTAATGTTACGTTTCATTTCATACACTGCCATTCATTATGAAATCCTCCCTCAGGCCCATTCAAAAATACTGGGCTGAATTTCCCTCAAGTTCACGATGGATGCTGACAATATGAACGTGAATATACTTACATTCAGATATGCAACGTGTATATTGAAATGTTTTTTATTTAATTACTAAATAACAAATGTCAATCGTAACCAATTGCCGAATTTATAAACAATTTGGGCATTATGAGAAGGTTACAGTTGAATTCCTGATTGTCTATTACCGTTTTTGGATATATTACAAATAAATGTAAATCCTGCTAGCTCTGTCGATGGGTTCTTACTAATTGTTGCTACTTACGACTCAACCAATTACTCAATCTGCCATCCATACGGAGTGGCAAGGAATCTGAAAATAATTCTAAAATGTCTACTCAAGGATTGAATGTAATGGCAAATAAGAATCAGCTTTCTTTCAAACTATGAATTGTAATTTATTATTACTGCCAAAAGTTATCAGACTATCATTAATTCTTATAAGTTAATGTTAGGTCATGACCATTTTTCTCCTTATTGTGTTATAGAAGCGTTTATCCTTTCTGGCCTCTTCGTGCGTATGTCGCTCGATGTCGCTGCACAAAGTAGACCAATCTTCCTTCTTGTTGAAGTCCATGACGATCAGCAACCAAGTCGAAACTTCCTTCAACCACCTCACAAACCTGCCTATACTCTTTGTCTTGCTCATCAGATGGGCACCTATTTCAAACTGATGATTTTTTCCAAGTCGGAATAACATCCTTGTAATATTATTTTCTATCACCTAACCTGGCAATTCACAATTCGCTGGTAAAATTTTTAAGTCGAGTCTTGTAACTTCACCGTGAAAATATTCTAAATTCACTTTCCAGTTCACTCATGAAAATATTACAAGCCCGAGTTTGCAATGGTACAACACGTAAATTTTACAAGTTCCAGTTTTACACCTAATGCGGCAATAAGTTAGAGTTCAATGTTCACTCTCACGAAATATTACAAATCCCGATTTGATAATTAACCTCAGGAGAAACCGCACAAGCGATCCGCTCACCGCTCATCCGCTATTCGCGTTGCTATGGTGTACCCTCAGCGTATCTGCACCATAGAAATCCACGTCTTTTGCAATATTTTGATGCTTATTTGCCTAAACAAAAATGTCCTTTTTTGCTATGTCACAATATGTGCGATATTTTTAGTGTTCATTGTGTATTGTTACATCAACATTTATGAGTATCATGACATGCAACAGCAATGTAAAAAGTTCAACCCTAACCGACTAGCCATAATCTGCAAATATAAGAAGACCTTGCAGTTTTCAACTGAGATATTTCGCAAAAATCGTAGTTGGGTAAAAATTCGGGTAAAAAACGGTAATATATTTTTACCATCTTGCTGACACAAGTGGTAATTAGAAAACATTTGTTAGGAACTTAAGTTCAAAATAGATTGGCAAAAAGGCACTAAGTAAAATAAATACTAAATATAGCAAAACATTGTTGTAAGAGACACTGTTATAAGAGAATCCCGCTTATAAGAGACAAATTCACTGTCCCAAGGTCAGTTGTCTATAAAATTTTTTTTTTCTTTCTCGCATTTAAGGGACACTGTCATAAGTCACACTGCCTATTGTGGAGAAGATTGTATTCCCTGGTATTTGTTTCTTCTCTTTTGTAAGACAAAGCATTGAATTTTCTTCCAGGTGAATCGGGCATTTCACCAGTGTGGTTAGGGTTGGGGCCCTCCCTATTATTTGTACTGTTTAGCTCAGTGTTCCCAATTATTACTTTCTTGTAGTGTGCAGGGTGGCCAGCGAACCTGGAATCCTAGAAAACATGGAAAAAGCTGAGCATATGAAACAGCCTGGAAGAACCAGGGGGGGAAAAGGGAATTTGATTCGAAAAGGGGATTTTTTTGTTGTTTTCAGATTTTTTCCAACATTTAGCACAAATTCACATATGACATCATGCTCAGGAAAGTGCATTATTCAACTCGGTACATAATAATGGCAAGTGTTTAAATTGAATTTTATACGAGAGCTTTCGCATGTTTGCTTGAGGATCGCGAAGTTCTTGACTCGCACAAAACACTACTTCAAACACTGGCCCTTGTGTAGGAGTAACGTTGGGTGACAATAGTTTCAAAAAGCGTCTCATTATGTTTACGAAGCCCAGGAAATTCAAAATGTGTGACTATATTCGACACCAAATTACACAAAAAATACTCCGAAATAATATTTCCGAAAAATTCATCATTCGTCCTTATTTGAAGATCTGTTTTCAATGAACATATTTCATTAAGAAAAAAGTTGTATCTTCACAATTGAAGTTATAAGAAGACCCAGAAAAAATGTTAATTTTTTTTTTCGAAAATTCGAGCATATCAACTGTCATGAAACCTGCTTAATTGTCTTAAGCACCCTTTATGTTATTTATGGTCAAAATTTAATCAAAATTTTACCATACCATTTAACCAAAATTTTGAAAAATAGAACATGACATTATATAAAGAGGCTTTTGATTAACACATTTCACCAAGAAATCTAGTGGTGCTAAAACAGCATGTACTTTCTTGAAATTAATAATGGAAATTAAATAGGTTCAATGACCACTTGTCTTCTCATTTTCATATTTAACACAAAGGACGCAATTTCAAATGGAATAATACAAATATAATAAATAATAATAACAATGATGATGATCATGTTGATAATAATATAATAAAAATATAATAATAATAATAATAATAATAATATAATAAAAATATAATAATAATAATAAATAATAAAAATATAATAAAAATATAATATTAATAATAATAAAAATAAAAATAAAAAAATTAAATCCTAACTTGCATATCATCCAACTGCGTAAGTTGTGAGCAGGAGACTGAAGGCTAGCAATCTTTATTTCATATTTATTTCCAATAGGTTTTAAATAATTTCTAAAAGATTAATATGTAATCGTATAACAAAAGCTCCAATTTAAAAAATGAAGAAATGTAAAATAATATACACATTCTAACTTACGTAGCATCTAACAGACTCAAAACATCTCTAAAATTACGATCATGAGACGTAGGATTATCAGAGCGAGTGATTAAGTTTGACGCCTATTAACTTAAAAAATACTCATATTTTTGAATATGGCCTTATTTGAAGATCTGTTTTTGATGAACAAATTTTATTAAAAAAAAATTGTATCTTCATAATTGTAGTTGTAGGAAGATGCCGAAAAATTTTGAAAAATCAAACAACATGAGACCTCCGCTTTCCTTAAAAGTCCTTTAGACTATTCAACAAAATTTCATCAAAATCGATGGCTCTATATTTTTTAAATTTTAAAAATGTCCGAGGGGCGTCATGTAAAGTACCCTCCAAAATTAAAATATTGGTTTCAAATTCATGGGGACGCGACATCAGCCAGATCGATTGGGAAGTATTAACTTTGGAGAAAATTGGTTGAATGGTTTAGCCGCTAGCGTTGTTCACATACAGATATTTTGCCGTCAATAGACTTTTCGGTATCAAGGACCCATAAAACATTAATTCTGGCTACACTACGTGTTAGAGAATTTTTTCCAATTTAGCAACTGAATTTATCCAAATTTTCTTTACCTGCAATGAGAGTTTTTCTGCCGAAAATTCACCATCTTTCGTGCAGCAGTACGTAACTTTCTCTTCTTAAGAAGTTCCTTCACGACAAAGTTAAATTTTTCATAATTGTAAGTGTAGAAACATGGCAAAAAAAATTAATTTTTCCAATTTTCAAAAGTCGAATTTTCAACGAACATGAGCTCTGCACTCTTGAACGTTCTATACGATATCCGAGGTAAAAATTCAATAAATATTGTTTATGCAGTTTTTGAGAAAAAAAATTGTTTAAAAAAAATTGCCTATATTTACACAAAATTACTGAAAAACTACTAAAATTTTCGAAAGATTTTACATGATCTTATTTCAAAATCTAGCTTTAAGGAACAGATTTCATTAAAGGAAAAATCTCTAATCTTCATAATTGTAATTGTTGGAAGACACTGAAAAAATGTTGATTTTTGTAATTTTTGAAAAATTATAGTTTTTAAAGAATAGGAGATCTACACCATTCTCACAAACGGTCTTCACACGATACAAAAACAAAATTTAATTAAAAACGGAGCTATTTCTTTGAAAATTTTAAAAATGTCCCAGGGGGTTCAAGTACCCCTCCCCCAAATTAAAATACCGGTTTCAAATTTAAGGGTCTGCGACTGCCAGATCGATTACGGAATACAAATTTTGAAGAAATCAGCTGAACGAGTTAGCCGCTGGCATTGTTCACTGGACAGACAGATGGACGGTTGTTTTGTCAGCAACCCAGTTTCCGGTATCAAGAACCCACAAAACAGTCATTCTACTCCACGTGTTAGAAGATTTTTGCCTAAATTTAGCAATTAGATTTGTCCACTTTTTCGTTTCCAGGGCTCGAGAATAAGTTTTTCGGCCGAAAATTCGCCACTTTTTGTTCACATATTCATGTTCACATATTACATAATTTTCTGTTTAGTAGTCGGTAAGTGGTTCACGGTAAGAACGTGTTGTAATGTGCCTAGAAGAACCTGAAAAATTTGTATTCTCAGACCTGGAAAACCGGGAAGAACCTTGAATTCCTAAAAGCCAGAGCGCTGGCCACCCTGTTTGAAGAAATCAGAAGAACGGTTTAGCGGCTAACATTTTTCACTGAGCAGATGGATGGGCGTTTTGCTGTCAACTGAGTTTCTGGTATCAAAGACCCATGAAACATGGATTCTAACCACGTGTTAGAAGATTTTTTTCCGAAATTTACCAACTGGATTTATCCACTTTTTCGTTTCCAGGGCCCGGCAAAAAGAGTTTTGTTGGTTGTAATTGAACTACTTGTGCCATTTCGTTTCAGAGAACTTTTTACTATTTTATGAGGGGGGTACCTTTTGTTTTGAGGCTAAGAAAAGAAGCCAATAAGGAAGAAGTTTGCAATATTGTGAAAACACTGCGGTTATCATTAAGTGGTATTTTACTATATTCTGTTTATATCATGTTGATTTTACTCCCACTCCCACCCACAGTTTCATTGAACTTGTTACCTTCAACAAATCTATGAGGAAAGTTTTGGAATTTATTGATTACTTTCTCAGTAATTTTAAATAAAATTAGAATGTAATAATTATTGTTATACCTCAGTTATCTCTAATTGAATATTTCATAAAACAATATATATCTTTAATACGTTATAAATTAATAATCGTAATTGTCTTAATACAAGCAAAAATGAAGACCTTTTTAACATATCTCTAACAATAAAGTAAAGGCATTGTGCCTAACATGCAGACTTGAGTGTTCATCTTTCTGGTGAATGATATCTGATTGATGGCTGACTGACAAATTGGGAATTGCTGTTGATCTGTGTTCCATAAATAAAATGTTCATCATTAGAGAATAGATGTTAGGCACTTATAAGTATTAAATAGGCACATGCAAAGACACTAAATGTATTTTAAAAATGCGTTGGTATGAAGATGTACTAAAACAAATGTTTTTTAATTCAAAATACTCTAAGTTCTTATAAGTTCTGACACTTACAGCAACTCAGGCCTACCAAGAATGCAATTAGTGTGTTTAAATCATATTGTATCTATCTTCAGTCATTTTTACCTGAGCCCAGTGTGTTCAGAAATTTGTATTAAAGGGACAATTCAACATGCTTGGTTGTGAGCTAGCGTGAAGAAAATGTGCCGATAGAACCTACTTGTTTCTTGAGTCAAATAGCCAGTCAGGCTCAGGTAGCTACTCAGGTTGGATGTATTGAAAATACTTTCTTTTTCCTTTGTGTCTTTAGGATGAAACTGCACTGGATTCAAAGAAGAAGGAGCAGGAAAAAATGGGTGATGTATTTGGGAAGCTGAGAGAAGCAGCTGAACGAGACACAGAAGCACTAGCTAATGCAAGGACCCATTTCCAAGCTGTCAGCTCTGGCATGCTGGCTAATGAAGAGGGGGAAAATGCAACTCTGCAGGAACAATTGTTGGGTAAAATATCTAATCTTTATTATCTGTCCTTGTGGAAGTAATTTCATACTTTCAAGAATAAATTTCAACTTGATAGCTTAAATCAAATACATAGGAGCGACGAAAAACGGTTGCAAAATTAACAAAAACAGCAAAACCCCTTTATAAGAGACGCTTGGGGGTATGGAATTTTGTCTCTTATATGTGGGAAATTGGTTTTTGACATGTTTAATGAATTGTTACCATATTTTTTTTTGGATTAGTATGATTTGTACGCTACTTTTAACTTGAGGAAATTAAAATAACTTGATACCAGAGCCTGTGTAACCAATCTTTTGAGTTTCAATGTACAACAAGATTTTGTAAGATAGAAGAGATAATACCTGATTATTCATTCTATATAATATAACTCAATTTTCTGTTGCCCACCTCCCACAGCAAGGACGTTGGGTTGGATTTTGGGAGGCAAATGTATGTACAAATTTACCACTACTATGACTACTATTTACAATTCTTTACAGCTACTCCCTCCCTCTCTATCTCCCTCCCCCTGTGTGTGTATGTGTGTGTATATATATATATCTATATATATCTATATATATATATATATATATATATATATATATATATATATATATATATATATATATATATATATATATATATATATATATATATATATATATATAAACACACACACACAATATAAATATATATTGTAACACACCCCACCTACTACCTTCCAGCATGTGGTGAGAGCGTTATAGTATGAATGCTCGTGAAGCAAGTTTAAAATTCTCAGGAGGCAGGATCTTTTGGGTGTGAGAAAGGTCTGAACCCTTAACACAATGAATCAGATAAAATATGAATAAAATGAGCATATATTCAATGAAAAAAATTACAGTGACACAATTATATAACAGGATAATGCGCTTTAAGTAGTTGTTCACTGAAAAAACAAACAAAAAGAAAAACAAGGCAAAAAAAAAAAAAATGGCATCACCTCGACTGCCTGAACACACTTTCACCAATTACAATTTACAATTTGCTCATTCCCTTTCTGAATTTTCATCTACCACGTTAGTTTACTCTTTCTACTCTTAAGTTTTTCTGTGCACGGCTTTTAAAATGAATTTTACACTTGGTTTAAGGTATCCCGTTCACAGGTGCTAGCCTTGGGCTTCGCACTCACTATAATACTGAACTTTAAGGAGAGAAAAAACCCCAATAAAACGTAACATACACATTACTTAAATCTGAGCCCTTTACATATCACAAAAAGCAATTACTTTTAAACAATACAATAAACTGACTTTTCCAGATAATATCAACTGTACAACATTTGAAAATCATGAATTATTTAAGTAAAATTGTACAAGGTATGGCCTCTTTGAATGAATTCAAAACATGTGCAGTAAATTAACTTGAAATTGCCACTCACATCGTGCGGGATACTTCTCTCACCTATTCTGGACATTTCACCCACTTTTAGCATGAATTGTCATGTATTTTACGTGTCAGTGTTGATTCTGAAGCACCTTCATTCAACAAAAAGTTTCTCATTGATCCATCCTAACTGCTTCACTGTGTGATGGGAATGGTGGACTTTCATAATAAGTCTTCCATATCATCACCATCATTCTGATAGTCGCAAAGGTCTGAAATGCACGAAATCCCAGCTGTTTTCACTACTTCATCTGCAGTACTGTATTCTTCAAATGTTACGCCTGTTTCCAACTCTTCCCATTCTTTCATGCAATTTCCTCCTATGGAACAATTCCTACACCAAGGTTCATCATTCCAAGACGAGGAAATCAATGAATGGCTTGAAAGACATTAACTTTGATGTATGTATTACTTGCATTAAGATTGGTGAGGAGTCTCCTAACCACCATCTTCCTTTACTTGATTTTAAAATTATTAATTACTCGCAAGTCAAGTGGTTGCAGTTCACTTGTACAGTTGGAGGTGGGAAGTCACATTAATATTTCTTAGGAAGGAAGTATCGATTTTCAAGCGTTCAGATAATAAACGAAAATTTCTGAGGTCGTCCAAACATTTTTATTGTTTTTGTATTCATAGGGGAGGTGCTGGATACCTATGAAGCATCGAGGTTTTGCAAACTTCCCTATTACAAGTGGCTTCAATTTCTCTGTACCAAGAGCATTAGAATAAAGGAGAACTGATATCGTTCTTTACTTTTTGTATTTGCATGGCACTTCTCTCCTTGAAATGCAAAAGTTTTGTTAGGCAATATCAAAAAAGAAAAGGCCTGTTTCGACTGCATTAAAAATGTCTTTGAGTTCATATTCTTTAATAAGGGAAGGAAAAATTGTCTTTCCACTCATCCACTTTTCTGCGTGCGGACACACATGCCATTACTTTCCCCACAAATGTTTCAGTACACAATATCATGTTTCTTAAATCTATCGATCAAACTATTCGATGCAGAAAATCTTAATTTACAAGCATAGGGCAATTTCATGCACCTTCTCCCACAAAATGTTTCCATCAACGTGTGCACTGTCGAAACGACTCCAACATAATCTTTTCCTATGTGTTGAAGGGGGACAAACGAATTTTGTTTGCTGATTCCATCTTCCCGGTGGCATTGAGGATCTCCGCTCTTTTTTGCATAATCTTTCTGAGGAGATGGAACTGGCATGCTGTCTGCTACTGCTCTCAGAGATTGCTTATTACATTTGTTCACTTCTTTAATAATGTCCAACATCTCAGATAAGCTTTACCCGTCGAGGTGGGTTGGTCCACATCCTGACAGGGGTATACAGAGAGGGCTCTCAAGTATTTCTTTCCTTCACAAGTCATTTTTCTTCTCCCCATTGTACATTCTCATTCTTCTATAACATCCTGTGTCTTTTCTTCTCCCTTTTCTATTTCACTGGCTCCCTCTGTATGCTGAATGCGCCCACCCAAGTGTTTGCCGTGCCGGTGACCCGCGTCAGAGGGAATGTATGTCCTGGCGGTTCAGGGGCGTGTCTGTTTCCCAATTACTCTCTTCGTGCTACTTTTTTCTTGGTATCCAGGGATACGTGCCCTATGTATTTTGGGGAACATTCCTTGTAGGTCTCAATACACTTGCTTTAGCTACGGACTATTCTAGACGGGTAGTCAGGAGCTAACCCACTCCCGATCAACCGGCTTGGACTAGGTCTTGTATTGAACTCCTGGGTGAGCGGGCGGTGCAGCGCTGTGGTAACCCCCCACTACATCCCCGTGGCAACCCTGGCACTCCGATGGAGTGTCCCCTTGCAGGGGTTTGTGGTGGGTGGGGACCACGGGGATGAATCTGATATCCTCCTAATGGATAAAAAATCTACCCCCCGCCCTCTTCTATAAGGAAGAGGAGATTTGTTGATGAAACAGTAAATCTTGAGAGTTTTTTTTGTAATGACTCTGACAGACCCCGCTTTTTCGTCATGTCATGTAAAAGAGATAATGAAACTATGAAGAGTATCAGCCCGATCCAACTTGCCAGGGAAATCGAAAAGTTTCGCGAATTTCAGTTGGTGGTTCGTCAAAGAAATGGCACAATACTTTTCGAATGTTGCTCTGACGAACAGATCAGCAAAATCACTGACCTAAAAGAAATAGCCGGCCTCCAGGTGCATGTGTCCGCCCACCCGACCTTAAACCTGTGCAAGAGTGTGATAAATCACGAAGACTTCTCAACCAAATCGGAAGAAAATTTGAAAGCTTTCTTCGAACCATTTGGTGTCTGAGATTTACAGGATTCAGCGGAGAGTAAATGGGGTACTCACTCCTACCTCAACTCTGATACTGACCTTCGACCGTCCATCTCTACCAGAAAAGATATCTTGTAGTTTCTATAATCTCCGTGTCAGGCAGTATGTTCCAAACCCTCTGCGCTGTTTTAAATGCCAGAGGTTTGGCCCTACGCAACCTTGCTGCATGAGCGCCGCAGTCTGCGTGCTTGTAATGAAGGGAGGCTTGTAATGACTCTTAACTGCTCTGCACAAGCAAAGTGCGTGAACTGTTGTGAAAAACATCCATCAAATTCGAACCAATGACCCATTTTCTCAAGAGAAAGAGAGATTCAGAAGATCAGTCTCTAAAAAAGTTTCCTTTCCGGAGGCACGATGCCATTACCAGACGTGAAACCCTGTGGACATGGCCCGAAGTTTCGCTGACACCGTGGGCCAACATAAGAAAGTAAATTCTGAAACCCAAATGCCTAAAGTCTCCTCTTTACGCGATGCTGCCTGTAAGGTGTCCTTTGATGACATCGGCAGAGATGGCTGTCCCAAATCTCTTGTCCAGTCGGAAACAAATACGGAAATCAAAAGCATAAATATTTCAGCAAACACTCAAATGCATCCAGAGAAGCTGAGGCCGACAGGCCCTATTGCTAGATCTAGGTCGCCTGTCTCAAGGGACCGTGGTCTCCCAATACATGCAACTCTTTCTAGCAGTAGTCAAGATGACTCTGCAGGTAACGAGGAACTCCACATGAACCAGCCCATTACTCTCCATCAGAGAAGGAAAAAGAAGAAAAAGAAACCCGATACACAACCCACCCTAGAATAAAAAAATATTAATAAATAAAAAAACCCCTAAGAACTAGAAACAATGGCTCTCTTCTCATGGAACTTAAAATGGCTTTTGTTCCCGTTTGGACGAATTGAAGTTAATAATGTCTATGCATAGACCCATGGTTATCTGCCTGCAGGAAACACATCTCTGACCTGAGCACTCCCTCTCTCTATGCGGCTTTTGTTGCTACAGGCAAGACGTAGACGATATCCTCCGCGCCCATGGCGGAGTAGCCACTTTTATCACAGACTCTCTGGTATCTAAAGAAATAGACATACGAAACACGCTCTAGATATCTTGCTTTCGTGTGAATTTCCAAACTATTTCAATTACCATTTACAACATTTATATCCCGCCTGGACAAGTCGTGTCACAGAAAGAAGTGGAAGATGTGCTCTCTCAGGTGCTTACACCTTTTCTTATTGTGGGGGATTTCAACGCCCACAACCCTGCCTGGATGGTCAAGGTGTGCACAAGAGGCAATTACTTGAAAATATTACAGATAGCCAAAACTTAATTCTCCCAAATTCTGGCAAAAGCACACACTTTTCTGTAGCTTCTAACACTTTCTCGTCCGTGGACCTAGCTCTCTGTAGTTCCTCTGTTTCTACAATCTTTGAGTGGACTGTCCTTGGCGACCTACATGGCATTGCCCGCCCTCCTCGCTGTCTAATCTTCCGAAGTGAGTGGGAAACCTTCAAGAAAAAATTAAAAGTATTGGAAAACTGCTCTAACAACGTTGATGCCCATTTGAATAACGCCGTCCTCCATGCGGCCTCATTTGCCATCCCGAAGTCGTTGGGCCATGCACGACATCCCCCTGTGCCATGGTGGAACGCGGATTGTGCCACCGCGGTCTGTGATCGGAAGAGGGCATTGGCAAAACTTAGTAGGTTGTCAACCATGAAAACCTAATAAATTATAAAAGATCCCCAGCCAGAGCTAGATTAACGATATGGGAAAATAAGGCTACGTCCTGGAGAGCTTACATCTCGTCACTTTCTTGCTGTTCATCCCCTAAACTAGGTGGAGAAAGGTCCGGCAGATCGGTGGAAGACTCCCTTCGCCGTCTATTTAAGGGCTTATGGTAAATGGCAATCTCCTAACCTCTCTCAAGAAATTGCTTAAGAAATGGCCTCTCACTACGAACACATCTCCAGCTCCGTACACTATCCTTCTGGCTTTCACAAAACGAAAAGGAAAATGGAAAACTGTAAATTAGACTTCTCAAGTCACGTGGAGTAAGATTACAATGCCTTTTTCTCCATGGACGAATTCTCCTGTGCCCTCGCTTTTGCGAAAGATTCTGCTCCAGGACCAGACCAGATACATAACCAAATGTTGAAACACCTACCGGAAAACGCTCGTTCCTTTCTCCTCTGCATTTTCAAAAAAATTTGGGCTGAACACGCAGTACCAAGAATTTGGCATGAGGCCATTGTTGTCCCAATCTCTAAAGAAAGAAAGGACAGAACAACCCTCTCAAGTTACCGCCCAATCTCGCTCACAAGCTGTGTGTGCAAGCTTTTAGAGCGAATTGTAAATACACTCTGGTCTGGCTCCTGGAACAAAAAACCTATTTACACCTCTTCAGTGTGGCTTGAGGAAGCACAGGTCAACCATGGACCGCTTAGTCACCATTGCTACGCAGATTTCCACTTCTTTCGTGCTACGTCAGCACCTGGTAGCAATTTTCTTCGATATAAAGCAAGCTTATGACACCACCTGGAGGTACGGTATTCTTCGCACATTGCATACTTGGGGCCTATGGGGACGGTTCCCTTTGTTTCTAGTAGGTTTTCTTTCATCAAGATCTTTCCGCGTCTGTCTTGGCGATGTCCTCTGGTCACCAGTTAGAAAACGGTGTTCCCCAGGGATCGATTTTGAGTGTCACTCTTTTTGCCATTGCTATCAATAGTATTGCATCAGTTATTGGGAGCTGTGAAGGCATCACTGTTCGTTGATGACTTTGCAATTTTTTGTTCCTTCAAGAGCGTGCAAGTTATTGAGAGGCAGCTTCAACTTGTGCTCAACAAACTGCAGGAAAGGAGTGATGAAACAGGATTCAATTCCCTACCTCAAAAACCACTTGCGTGCACTTTTGCAGAATCCATCACCTCCATAATCACCCCAACCTTTTTCATGGAGAACAGTTGAACCTACAACTTTCCTTGGGCTCACATTTGACTAGAGCCTAACCTGGCAAAAACACATCCGTAAACTACAGGGCTGATGTGTATCACCTATGAATCTCCTTCGCACTCTTACTGGTAGCTCTTGGGGTGCTGACTGTGTTTGTCTTTTGCGTTTGTATGGAACTCTCACCTGCCCTATATTGGAATACGGATGCATAGTGTATGGGTCAGCGTCTCCATCAACCCTCCGGCCATTAAATACCATACACAATGCCGGCATAAGGATTAGTACAGGCACCTACCGCATGAGTCGCATTGAATGCCTCTTGGCCGAGGCTGGAGAACCATCTCTGAGCCGAAGGCTCTTCTTCGAAGGATATTCTGATTGCCTCCTATGGCGCGAAATTATCCAATGTTAATACTCCCTCGCACCAAGCAGTCCTTCATCCAACCCACTTGACTTCATATGCACTTGGACCATCGTTATCCCATTCCCTGGGTGTCCGTTTCCATATGCTTTTATAGAAGCTTAATATAAAACTACCCAAACCTGTGACCCCCCCCCCCCTGAAACGTTGTTTCCCCTTGGAAATTACACCGGCCGATAATAGATCATAGACTGTCTAACCTTCCTAAAACCTTAACTCCCCTCCCCTATATTCTTATCCGAATTTGAGGCGATAAAATCTACGCATCCTGGCCATTACTTCATTTATACCGATGGTTCCCCCCGTGGAGGTGGGTTGGTCCACGTCCTGACGGGGGGATGCAGAGAGGGCTCTCAAGTATTCTTTTCTTTCACCAGACATTTTTTCTTCTCCCCATATATCATTCTCATTCGTTTATTACATCCTTTCTCTTTTCTTCTCCCTCTTCTATTTCACTGCCCCCCTCTGTATGCTGAACGCCCACCCATGTGTTTGCCGTGCATGGCGACCCGTGTCAGAGGGAATGTGTGTCCTGGCGGTTGAGGAGTCTGTTTGTTTCCCCACTACTTACCTTGTGCTACATCCTGCTTTGCACTTACGGATACGTTGTTTACGTATTTTGGGGAACATTCCTTATAGGCTTCAACACGCTTGCTTTGGCCTCGGACTCTAGACGGGCGGTCAGGAGCTAACCCACTCCCGATCAATCGGCTTGGACTAGGTCTTGTACTGAACTCCAGGGTGAGCGGGGGGTTACACGGTGGTGCAGCGCTGTGCTATTCCCCCACTATATTTCCGTGGCAACCCTGGCACTCCGATGGAGTGTCCTCTTGTTGGGCTCCGTGGTGGGTGGGGACCACGGGGATGAACTCAATATCCATCTTCATGCATACTAAACCTTCACCCCCGCCCTCTTCCGCAAGGAAAGAGGCGATGTCCAGAGAGAACTATTGATTTAAATAGTTTCTTTTTAAAAGAGGAAGACCGACTGAAGATTCCTAGATTCCTCCTCATGGCATGCGCCGAGGAAGGAAAAACATTCAAATGTGTCAGTGCTGTTCGTTTGGCGTGCGCCATAGAGGAAACATTTGGAAAGCTGCAAGCTGTAGTGCGACAAAGGAATGGTACCATTCTCTTTGAAGCACGTACAGATGACCAGGTTGTGAAGATTATGAACACTAAGCAGATTGCCGGCCTCCAGGTGGATGTGAGTAGTCACCCTCTTGAAAATGGTATCCCCCAAGGATCAGTCCTGAGTGTCACTCTGTTTGCCATCGCCATCAATGGTATAACGTCGACCGTGCGAAAACCTGTAAAGGCGTCGTTGTTTGTGGACGACTTTGCCATCTTCTGTTCATCCAGCAGCATCAGTGTGATACAGAGGCAACTCCAAATGGTGCTTAACAAGCTCCACGAATGGAGCACGTCAACGGGCTTTAATTTCTCTGCTACTAAATGTACCTGTTTGCATTTTTGTAGGATATTCCATTTGCATAGAAACCCAGTTCTTTACTTGGGAGGAAATCAGCTTCCATTTGCTGAATCTGCTAAGTTCCTGGGACTTGCATTTGACAAGTCCCTAACGTGGCGTGCTTGTATCCGTGGATTACAAACCAGATGTGTCTCTCCCCTTAATCTTCTTCGAATGCTGAATGGTACATCATGGGGTGCCGACCGCACTACCCTACTGCAGTTATATAGATCACTCATCTGCTCAGTTTTGGATTACGGTAGTGAAGTGTATGGCTCGGCAGCTCCCTCCACTCTGCGACCCATCAATAGTATACACCACGCTGGTATCCGTCTGTCAACTGGTGCGTATCTTACCAGCCGAATTGAGTGCCTTCTAGCCGAGGCCGGTGAGCCCTCCTTAAAAAGAAGGCAGGATATCTTATTAGCATCTTACGGTGCTAAAGTATCAGGACTTCCTAATCATCCTTGTCGCCAAATAATTACCCATCCTAAGTATGAAACGTCCTATATTCTTCGAACATCACTGCCTCACCCTCCAGGTATCGATTGCGAAATCTTTGCGTGACCTTAATGTTGATCTTCCCACCCTGTGAAACCCCAAGTCACCCCATTCCCCTTGGAAACTCCTCCGTCCGAATATTGATCTCAGACTATCCAAGCTTCCCAAACAACGACTAGCCCTCTTGTTTACCAGATGCATTTTCAGGACATGAGGATAGCCTATCCAGATCATGTATTCTTATACACAGATGGTTCCTCGTGCAATGGCACAGTGGCATGTAGTTTTTACTGTATCAGAGCCACCAAATCATATTGACTACATTCTCAGTGCAGTATCTTCACTGCTGAAATGTATGCAATTCTTGAAGCCCTAAAATACATCGAGTCAGCGGGTTTGCGCCAAGTAGTTCTCTGTTCTGATTCTCTCAGCTCACTACAAGCTGTCTCCCGTTCTTCATCAGACTACCTGACGCAATCAGTTCAAAACCTCATCCATCGCCTTTTGTCTCACCACTATGACCTGGTACTAAGTTGGGTCCCAGGCCATGTGGAATCGTGGAAAGCGAGATGGCTGATCGAGCGGCGAAATCGGCGACGGAGAGTACTCGTGTTGACATTCCTTTCGTACCATCGTCTGATGTTAAAGCTTCCTTAAAACGATCCATCTTTAGAGCATGGCAAACAGTGGCACAATACCACCTATAAACTAAGTGCAATAAAGGACTCTGTTAATTCTTGGCATTCCTCGTCCAGACCTTCTAGGCGCGAGGAAGTTATTTTAACCCATCTTCGTATCGGACACTGCCACTTTTCTCACAGTTTCCTCCTTCGAGGTGAGTCTCCTCCTACGTGTGATAGATGCAGGGCGGATCTTTCTGTGGAACACGTCCTCCTGCAGTGTTTGAAATTTGTTGGCAGTCGACGAAGACATGGTCTGGGCAACTCTCTACAAGAGGTGCTCGGAGATGACGATTCCGCGCTCTCAAAGCTTTTTTGTTTTTTGAGAGAAAGCGGAATTTCATCTGACACATAAGGGCAATAAATATTTTCTCTGCCCCAGATTTGTTTTTAAAATTTGTCTTGTTTACCTGAATTTTTTATGTGTAATGGATGGTTTCCTTTTAGGGTATATATGAGCTTTTAAATTAACTGGAAAGTTGCACCAACAACCTTTTTAACAAACTTTAATTGATTTTTTAGGAATACTTTGACATGGGCGCCAATGACCTTAGTAGTTCAAGCACCCTTTAAACCCAATCAATCAATCCGATGGTTCCTCTCAAAACGGCAAAGTCGGATGTGCCTTCTACTGCATTAGAGCCAAGCGAGGTTTTTGATTAGACTCATCAAGCAGCGTCTATACAGCAGAGAATTATGAGCTCTTGGAGGCACTTAAATTTGCTGAATCGATGTCATTAAAGAAAGTAGTGATCTGCAGTGATTCAAAAAGTTCTCGTGAATCCATCTCCTCCTTCTTGTCTTGTGACCCACTGACAGTGACCATCCAACACCAAATCCATCATCTATTGGTCTGCCACTATATTTTAGTCCTTTGTTGGGTCCCTGCACTCGAGGGAATAAGAGGAAATGAAATAGCTGACCAGGCGGCAAAGTCTGCCACGAAGAAAAGAGAATTAGCCATCTTCACAGTCCCCATGAACGACACTAAGCTCTTTATAAAATGCTCTATCCGCAGTGAATGGCAAACAGAGTGGCATAACTCCGATTTTAAGCTCAAGAGAATCAAGGATTCCAATAATCCTTGGTTTTTCTCATCTCGTGATGCTCGGCGCGAGGAGATCATTTTAACACGCCTCCAGATCGGTCACTGCCATTTCTCCCACGGTTATCTCCTCCAAGGGGACCCCCTATATGCGAACACTGCAAAATAGATCTTACCGTGGAGCATGTTCTCTTGCACTTTGTTAAAATAAGAGATAGCCGTCCAAGGCATCACCTTGCTAGCTCCCTTGTGGAGATTCTTAGAAATGACGAATCTTCTCTCTGCAAGCTTTTTGGCTTTTTGCGAGAGACTGGCTTGTACAGCCTTATCTGAGAGATGATGATAATGCCAATATTGGCTTTTATCCTGAGTGAAAAAAAAACTATCTGGCATTTTTCTGCCAAACCTTTTTATTAGGATACGATCCTTTTCAGTTTTACTTTGCTTTCTATTTAAAGATTTTAATTTTCTTTGTTAGCTTGGCACTGCAATATTGTGCACTGGTCTTAAAGTAATTTGACATGGGCGCAAATGACCTTAGCCGTTGAAGCGCCCTTAAACTCAATCAATCAATCGATCAGATAAACTTAACGTTTTGATACCATCCCAATAGGCGAGAATCTCTTATATACAGGAAATAAATACATTGTTTATATACAATTGACCTTAGGACCATGAATATTGTCTCCTATAAGCGGGATTTTCTTGTAATGGGATTTTGCTGTAGCATTTCATGTTCAGTATAACAAGTTTCAAATAAATGTCTGCTATGATCTCAAAGTAGTTACGGTGAAACTTCGTTGATACGTTTCTCATGTTTATACGTTTTTTCATAAGTCCTGGATAAATTCCTATAATTCCCATGATAAATTATTTCAGTTATGTGTTTGTTTTTTTTTGTTTTTCACACTTATACATTCATAATAAAAGTCCCTTTAATACCGTATAGCGTTCAAATAGTCTCGGTGAGGCGCGGAACGATTTGCGCTGAGAGCCCGAAACTTTTACGTTTCTCGAGTCGACATGCTCCAGAGCACTCCTGTGGAGCTACCTGTCACTTGACCTCTGAGGTGACTTCCTGTTAATGAAACTTGTACCTGTTAATGAAGCTTGACTCAGCCTAGCTGAGTGGCCAAGACCGTGTGAACCCGCAGGATGGTAGTGCCAAGTTGGTTCCCGGGCCACCTTTGGCAGTGGAACTTCGAAAAATCCCGAGACAGGTGTGTATGGGAGCTCTCTGAGAATCTCAGGAGGTGTCAGCTAGCTCCGAGGGAAGGTCAAAGGCGTCCACAGGAGAGAATAATGGTGTAGATGACCAATAAATAAGAAAGTTTTGCACTGACTGTCCCACTCTCGAAAGGTTCTTTTGTTTGCCATAATAACATACGAGATCCTTTCCAAAGCAGCATGGCACAAGCAGCTAATGAAACTGATCACTTTCTCCGTGTGGCGCGGTGGGTGTTGGCAGGCTGTGGCAGTTGTGTGCTTCCTGTCGCCCATGTATTAAAACACCTGAAAAACGCATATGTGAAGTTTTACTGTACTACGTTGACAGCACTGTTTTTGGTTATGTGAAAAGAAATGGTTTGTAATTTGAAAGTGATGATTTTAAGATTTTAGTTTATATATTTATTTTCCCCCTTTGTGTGTAGTGAACATTTGTCAGATATATGTTTCTCTTGTTATCTATTTTTGCTGCGTTCCGAATCCTTTGCAAGAGTTGACTTCATAAGTATATTTTTTTTGCTTTTGTAGCTGCGAAACAGGAAGTTGCTCAAGCAGGAACAGAAAAGAAGCAATTTGTGATGCAGCGTAAACATTTTGAAACTGAACACAAACAGAAGCAACAAGAAATGCTTCGTACTCAAAAAGATTATTCGAAAGATGAAGTGCTCCTCAATAAGAAGCAGAAAGAAGTGGAGGCACTTCAAGTGAGTTATATTGATGTGCGATTGTCAGTATATTGATGTATGCTCAATAGGTATTGGATTTGAAATACATTCTGTTAATTTTTTGTGTAGACCACGTTGAGCAAATTGGGAATTCAGGAAGGCCAATTGGAGAATTTACAAGAAGAACGAAGAGTTCTTCATGAATCTGTCAGAAGGCTCAAGGATAAAGTAGCAAATTTTGAAGATAGGTTAGCCCTCTTTTTCTTTGTACTTTTAAAACAATGAGATTAATAATTTGAACTTGAAATTCATTTCTACTGATTAAATTTTTTTTTCCCCCAGAAATCCTCAGTTGACTTTTAAGTATAGAGATCCTGAACCAAATTTCAATCATTCTTCTGTAAAAGGTCTTGTGTGTATGAATCTCAGATTGAAAGATCCTGGTATGGCTCGAGCTTTGCAAGTAGCAGGAGGAGGAAGAGTAAGTATCAAAGAAGTAATAATTGTGGTGACATGCCGAAACTAGTTCTAACCACTTTTTGGAAGAAAGGAATTAGTTTTGGGGTATTTTGTCTTATGTCAAAATGTTCTTGTTTGTAAAAGAATTGTTTTTTCAATTTTTTTAATTTAACAAACTGATGGTACACAAAATAGTTATAAACTATTTGCTGACGAAGAAACGTCCAATGTGTGGGCCTGTTTAATCACATACATATTAATATTTTTTGAACTAGTGTAAAGTTGTAGTAATGCTATTTATAGAAACAAAAATACTAAGAACTAAAAAATAGCGAATACATGATAGGTGAAAAAGCACAAGAAAATCAAAAATTACATAAACGCCCAAAGGACATAAAACATCCTAAGAACTCAAAAACTGAGCTATTACATGATAGAAAGGTAAAAAAGTACAAGAAAATTCAAAAATACATAAACACAATTATAAGGTACATATATATTTACTTTTACACATTTTTTTTTCTTTTCTCTCATTTGGATGGCACAAATAGTGATGATACAGTGTCTGCTTGGAGGTCTATCAAAATGTCTCTGATTCTCTTTGTCTTTTTACTAGAGGTATGACTAATATATTTTATATCTTCACAAGTTATATACTCTATACCTAATATAATTATGATTAAGGCTACCTTTTTTTACTATAGGTGGTACTATTAACACAACTCTTTTGTGGTGCAGTTCCTTGAATTTTTGTTTAAGTACCAGAACGTTTTTTCTTCTTTAAAGAGCTTATCCAAAGGATACATTTTATTTTTTTCATAAATCATTTTTAAAATTCTTTTTTGAATAATCTAATGGATTTTAGGTGTTTAGGCACCACGCACACAAATACGCCATACAAGCAATTGCCCAGAATAACGTGTTGTACAATATTTTCAGTGGATTTATACCAAAAATAAGAGAGATTCATCCATAAATCCAATTCATCCAAAAATAAGACAGACCATCTCAAATTGTAATCAATAATAATGCTCAAGTATTTAGTATATTCTACTCTTAACTATATTAGGACAATCACATGCACCAGTATTCCTACATAAGTTTGAGTGTAATTGCAAATCAATATTTAATGGTATACTATCTACATAAATACTAAAAGTGACAAAAACAGTTTTGGATGTATTTAAAGTTAAGATAATTTTCACTCTACCATTTTGCAATTGTACTTGGTTTGGTTTGACCTACAAGGCACCTCTCATGAAGAGACCAGTATCATCTGCAAAAGCTACGATTTTCACTTTTGGCAGAACTTCAAATAGACAGACACACATGGACGTTTGTTCGTTTTGCTGCCAATCGATTTTGTGTTATCAAGGACCACAAAAACTGGATTCTGACTATACCACATGATAAAAGATTTCCCCCCCTAAATTTATCAACTGGATTTATTCACCTTTTCATTACCAAGGCCCTGAAATTAGTGTTTTTCTGCTTACAATTTGCCGTTTTTGCATGCAGCATTACATAACTGTCTCTTCACTGCATTAGTGGTAGCAAGAAAGTAAAAATGAACAAATATGTTAAAATCTTCCCTTAATGATCAAAATTGAATTGAGAAAACAAATTTGTTATCTAATCCCAGTTTTACTAAAAGAATGACCTGCAAATTATGAATCCTAAAACTAAAGTTATTTTTTTGTTTCAGCTATTTAATGTAATTGTTGATACTGAAAAAACGGGCAAAAAACTACTAGAGAGAGGTAATCTGCAAAAGCGCACTACATTCATTCCTTTAAATCAAATATCAGCTCGAGGCCTTCCAAATAGTGTTGTACAACTTGCTCAACAAGTGGTGAGTCGAATATTTGCTATCACTAGTACTTTATTAATGCTGTCAATCATCAGTACCAAAAAATTAAATTATTGGTAGACATCAGGAATGTTGTTCTTAGATCACAACTTAGTACTCAAAACATATTTTCATGCTTTTTGTAATAAATAAATAAAAATTAATAATAATATAATATAATAATATTATAATAACGTATTATAATAATAATGACGATGATGATGACGACGACGATTCATACTGTGCCACCTTGTGAATTTTGTTAGTTATAAAGAGTGTATATAATTTATTTAGAAAAGGGCAGGGTAAGTACTAAAATATAAAAATGCTTTATGATATAATTTAATAGGAATCATAATCGAATTTGGAACCACAAAAGGAAAGATAAAATTGTGTTTTATTAAATCTCTTTAATTTAACTCAACTTAATCTCTGTTCTGATGTTGTTCCCAAGCTATTTTAAGAATGAAACTATAAGGTAAATTACCTGATGCTTCTGAATACTTTTTTGGATCTCTGCATTCATTTTCTATTTGCAACTCTTTCTAATTGTGAGAGTCAGTTGCACAAAGTCCTACATTTACAGCATGCTAAAATAGTACAGGGCTATCATGATGATATGACACGTCAAAAATGATAGGGATTAGAGTTCATTTTATTGTGAATCTTGCCCATGAAGTTTTGAATGAAGTATTTTTAAAAATGTGACATGATTTGTAATATTGCACAATTTTCTTGTGTTTAGGGTGGGAAAGAAAATGTTTTTCCAGCTCTTTCCTTGGTTGAGTATGACAGAGAATTGCAACCTGCAATGGAATTTGTCTTTGGTCAGACATTCATTTGCAGAGACATGGACATAGCAAAGAAGGTTACTTTCCATCCAAAGATAATGAAGAAATCTGTTACATTCGATGGGGATGTAATGGATCCTTCAGGAACCTTAGCAGGAGGTATTTCTGTAATATACAGTAAAATCTGTCTAAGCCGGAATCGAGTGGGACACAAACAAATTCCAGTTTAGGGAGGTGTCCATTTTATGCAAGGTTGTCCATTTTTATGACACTTGTGAAATTGATGTTTCTGTCCTGAATGTAGTAAATTACGTGACTTTGTTATAATTATCAAGACTCTTTAACGAATAACGTATTCATGGAAGAAATCGCCAATAAATGAATATTAAACACTTCTTTGACAGCTTTTGAGTTGAAAACTACACAACTTTCTGGCTGCTTGCTGACTCTTTCAACGCACAATGTATCACAACCCAGTACTATGAACTTCTGATACCCTTACAATGCATATCTGGTCGAGGGGTTATGATTTTCAACGCAGGGAGAATGCGTGAAAATAGTGCAATTTTTCTAACCTTGTGTTAGGTAGGTACCAGCTGTTGACAGTTTCATCCAACTGGAAGCTGGAATGTGACCATAGTGACATCACTGAAGCGACATATAAGCTCGTGATTAGATGAAACCATCAAAAGCTGATACCTGCCAGAGGCACGGTTAGAAAAATCACACTATAGAAGCCATGCTCGCACACCTTCTCAGGTTTAGAGAGTTGGGATAGAGGGAATTCCCCTATGGCCTTCGCCTTGAGAGACATGTGATCCCAAGGTCGAATTCTACACTGACAGCTGAAGCCCCTTCTTCAATGTCCAGCTGCCATGGCTAAATTGCGTGTTGCAGGGATAGAGAATTTAAAACCGGCTGGCAGATACATTTCATTAAGTACATCTCACATCTCTCTGCCAATTGCATTAAATTCAGAGGAATTCCGTTTTACAAAGATTTCCTGTTGGAGAGGTTCTGTTCTATGCTGTGTAAGATGCCGTTGAATGTCACTGATTGGAGAAATTTTCCGACTGAGACAAATTTTACAGTCGTAACTACATTTTTTTGACCTAATGTAAGTATTGGCGAAGAGTAATGTTTAAATCATTAAATTTAATTGGAGACAAAGTTTCTTTTTGATGTATTTGGATTTTTAAAAACATAGTACAGTCGACTCTGGCCATAGTGAACTTCTGGGGACATTTTTGGTTCGTGATATCCAATGGTGACAAAATTAAATAGAATTTCTCCATAACGATTGATTTTATTAATATATAGATACAGCAAAATACATTATCCGCACAAACTGAAAATTTCAATGTTTTTATTTGCCCTTAAAAGAATCAATTATTTTCAATTGTTTGCATGGTACTTTTTCATTCGTAATTTCTCTCCAGAGTTCGTACTTTCTCCATTCTGGAACCTGCTTGGAAACTTGAATCTGAGAATAGTAATGCATCAACACTCTTCTATGTCTCTTACGCATTGTTGAAACAGACCTCTGTCAAACTCTATCCTCAGAAACTTGCCTCTGTCCCACTCTCTGAAAGCCCTTTTGCTCACCTAATAACATATGAGATGCTTGCGATAGTGGGATGGCGCAAGCGATTAATGGAACTCGTCGCTTTTCTGCGCGCCATGGCGGATATCGCTGGGCTGAGTCAATCCTTGTGCTTCCTGTTGCAAATTTTGTATAAAGGAGTAGTTTTCACATATTTTTGAGTGAAATAAGACAATTAAAAATAATTCATTAGCAATACTTTCTCAAAAATGTCACCAAATAAAAATAAAAACAGAAATAGAACAGTTCACTAAGATGTGATATGTCCAATTTTCATGAAAACCTCTAAAATATAATTTTTCATTTTGATTCATTGGGAGCAGAAGCTGCAACCAGGTGGTCTAGTGAATGAGTCAGTTACTTGCAAAACCTATTAGTCTAGGTTTGAATCCAGCCCAGGCAAATATTTTTGCTAATTTGACTAAGTCACATAACAATAAAGATATGCTGGAGAAATCCAACTTTGATCTGATGTATTTGTTTTTTAAATATTGTATGGCATTTAAATGTGTGGTTGAAATATAATCCAGTATTTTATCAACTCTCTTCTAAAAGATATTGGGTACATAAATTCAACAGAATTTGATTTATGTGTGTGGTCAGTACACAAGTTCACTTGTATACTGATGCTATATTTAGTGGCTCATTTGATCTGTGGTTATTTCATTTTTTTTTAAAAAAAAGGTGCTGCTGAAAGAGGTATCCCAATTCTTCAACAATTGGCGCAGTTAAATGAAGAACGTGTGGAACTTAAAAATCAGATGGACTCCTTAAATAAAGTTGAAGAAAGTTTGAAGCATATTTCAAGGGATGCCAGAACGTAAGATTCTGAACTCTTAAAATGTTTATTATTCTCTTCAGTGCTAATACTAATTTACATGTGGTTAATGAATATTGTAATTATGCTCACAATCAATAACAGGTATAATGAAACAAAAGAAAAATTAGAACTTGCATTTCATGAATTGGAAATGGTGAAAAAGAAATTAGAGCAAACGACACATCATCAGTACAAAGAAGAGGTTGAAAAGCTGGCTAACAATATTGGTATGATTTTTTAAAAAGTTTTTTATATGTTAAAATGGATTACTCTAAAATACTATTTTTGAAGCTTCAGGGTAGAGTCCTTAGTTTGCCCACATCTTCATCATCTTTTGGATTTTGTTCTGAGCTTTTGAAGGATTGTCACCTCTAGATAGGCCATGAGCTTGTGATGAAACATTTTTTACAATTTCCCATTTCCAATCTTTGCCAAGATTTTTATTACAGTTGCACACTATATGGTCCCCATTATTGGGCAGTACAAGAGTAGAGACTCATTATCATTTTCTTCAATTTCATCAACTCGCTTTAGCACTTTCAAACTATAAGTTTTGGTTCAGTAGAAGAATCTAATTCAAAGTTTCAATAATTTTCACCAGAAAATGTGTTGTTTTTGCGTATTCTTCTTCAGATAGCTCAGTTGCTCTGACAGTTGTCTTCAGCTTCTAAAGAAGTTGATTACTATTAATTTTTTCATGAGTTACAAAAGTAATTTAATAAGTATTGAATGGGAATGAGAAACCTCTTTGGATGCATCTGTCAAGGTGGCCAGCGAACCTGGATTCCTTGATAACCGGGGAAAAAAACGGGAATTTGAAAGAGCCTGGAAGAACCAGGAAAAAACGGGAATATGATTTGAAAACCTGGATTTTTCGTTATTTTCAGATTTTTTTTTCAACATTTAGCACAAATTCACATACGTCATCTTGTTCAGTTAAGCGCAGAATTCAACTCAGTACATGATAACGGCGAGTTTTTAAATCAAAGTATATATGAGAAGTGTCACATGTTCGTTTGAGGATCGCGAAGTTCTTGACTCACGCATAACACTACTTCAAACCCTGCCCCTTGTGTGGATGCAACATTGGTGGAGTACTTAGCACCTCAGAGCACCTATATGGTTGCCTGTGGGTTGCACGTGCATGGACGAGATATTTACGCAACAAACGTCTCACTGGGAACTCAATCGCAGAGTTTCGATTAGTGTTGCGCCTTTTCTTTGATGGCATGGGCGGTACCACATTGCTATTTTTCCGATCGTAATGACCATGTTATCTCGTTCATGACATTCAAAGGGATTTTAACTTCTTTTCTAGAAGAGCGCAGTCAAAGCTTAGTGACAGGGAGCACGAAGAAAATGAACATGCGGTGATATTGACGGGGTTGCCTGATATTGTTGTGGTGCATGCCAGCGTTCATTTTGATAGCAATGAACAGTAGTCATTTCAAACTTTTACAAATAAAACACCATATCTAACGATCAAATTTTTTTTTGAAGTAAAGAAGTAATTTGTTAGTTTGAAGTTAATTGTATGACCTTCCATCAATCTACTTTCTTTTATAAAAATGACAGTAGTTTCCAAAAGCCTCATTATGTTTACGAAGTGCAGGAAATTCGAAACGCGCCACAATGTTTGATACCAATTACACAAAAAATACTCATATTTCCAAAAATTCATCATGACCCTATTTGAAAATGTTTTTGATGAACATATTTCATTAAGAAAAAAATTGTATCTTCACAATCGAAGTTATAAGAAGGCCCGAAGAAAATTTTAATTTTTATAGCATATTAACCAAGATGAGACCTGCATCATTCTCTCAAGCGCCCTTTATGCTATTTAAGCTCAAAATTTAATCAACAAAATTTTACCGTGTT